>JARFMN010000005.1:1200000-2400000 GCA_029372045.1 Scleroderma citrinum | reverse complement strand
AATTCACCTACAGGACTAATTAACACATTCGGTGTACATTTACTGAAATATTTGAACAACATATCCGTCTGGTGGCACATACTCGGGACCACATCAGTCGTGGTCGCTGTCCTTGCTGGTGCTCCAAAGCACCAGTCTGCTGACTTCGTGTTCCGTACATTCATCGACGGAACTGGCGTAAACGGTAATGAAGGATGGGGCACTCGTGCAAGCCATGCATACGTCTGTGTGATTGGCACGTTGATGGCTCAGTACACGATGACAGGTGAGTGTTTTACACACCTATCCAAAGCTCTGATGAATGAAACACAAACAAGGATATGATGCAAGTGCTCACGTACGTTTTCCTCATTTCGTGTGGTGTAACGCGGTCCTGATGCCTACGTGTGATTAGATGACTGAAGAGACTCAGAATGCTGCTATGGCAGGTTCTATCGGTATCGTCACGGCCATCGGTTGCTCGGCCGTTCTTGGGTGGTTTCTTATCCTCGGACTCTTGTTTTCCATCCAAGACCTGGAGACCACCATCAATTCACCCACAGGTGAACCCGTGGCGCAGATCTTCATTGACACCGTCGGAGAAAAAGGCGCTATCGTGCTAATGACAGTTGTTATAGGGGCCATGTACTTCTGCGGGTGAGGGGTTCACCTTGGAGATATCCGACAGATGGAATCTTGACATTTGCCTCATCAAAGCACATTCTCAATCACTTCAAATTCTCGGATGATGTTTGCGTTCGCAAGAGACGGCGGTATTCCTGGACATGAGTTCTTTCGTAAGGTTGACCCTAAACGTGGGACGCCTATCCGCACTGGTGGGCTGCTAGATTATTTAATTGCCCAGTCCGCTGAACATTGGCTGTAGTGTGGCTTGCTTGCGTCCTGAGTTTTCTACTCGGGCTTCCCAGTCTCGGAAGCTCAGTCGCTTTCTCTGCAGCAACTAGCATTACAACCATTGGTTTTTACATTTCCTATGGTTACGTTACTTTCCTTGTCTTTCACACATACTCACGCCACTTGTGTGATTGTAGGAATCCCAATCGCATTGCGAGTTATCTACCGGGGCCGGTTCACACATGGACCTTTCCGCCTTGGCTCATTCTCTATCCCAGTAGCCACTGGCGCAGTTGTGTGGATTGCTTTTATTTCTATCGTTTTCATTCTTCCTCAGGCTAACGTATGTGATTTTTTTGGTGATCTTGACTCTCCTTACCCCGACAATTTACCTTACAATGTTCATATAACATCAATCAATGCCTACAGCCCGTCACTTCGCAAACGTTGAACTACTCCATTGTTTGTGTGGGAATTGTCCTCCTATACAGCATCGGATTCTGGTTAATCAGTGCAAAGAGCTGGTTCACAGGACCGATAAGGCAGATATCTGGTGCTTCATTTTCAATTCTGTCCTTTGAGGCCCTTGACTGACTGCCCGGATCCCTATGTAGCCGAAGAAATGGGTGTATCCCAGACACTAGAATTGGAAGAATCAAAAATGCCATGAAGAGGATGTACGCGAGGCTTTGGTATGTCTGTAAGATCTCTCGTAAGTTTGATCCTATGCTATAAAGTAATTATCACTCTGACTGAGCACAATTGTTCCTAGAGTAATTTTTTAGGGTCACGGAAAGCGTACGGGGGACGTGTTGCTCTGGAATATGGCTGGCACAATCGGGGAGTATATATACCTATCCTATGCCGCACTATATCAGGGGAATGCGGCATACGAATCTACATTGTGATCATAGATACAATCGCGAGACTATCAGCGACGACTTCGATGGTGACGACTTGTAAGGACAACCAGCAAAATACAAACAACGAAAAAGAGTAGGTCCTGCCAGGATTCGAACCTGGGTTTCGGGAAAACAGCTATCAGAATCCCGAGTGATAACCGCTACACTACAAGACCGACAATTATAACGTCAGAGAGATTTATCGTAGCATCCCAATTTTGATCCTATGTGTTCCCACTATTTGTGGCGGAGGTAGTCTCACTCCAAGGTCTAGACATTCCACATGCGGGGGGTCTTGGACCTGGCGCTGTAACGAAAATACTGCCTGAACAGATGATAGCGGCAACCAGGGGGCAATTTGTCAGTGTGGCACACGAGGGCACATTCCTGTGAGATAAGCTCATTGTCATTCCCTACGTTGAAGCACCTCGAAGCCTTGCATGGAGTAAGCCAATGGTCTTACTGCCAGCAAGTTGAGTTGAATGCCTCGTGGTATACCGAGCTTGAAACTCACAAGCTGATAAGCTTGTCTTAGCACCCGGATTTTCAATGCAGCTGCATGGCTAGCACGGTGCCTTGGCCTCGAAACTTCGCACTATGATCATGAAATATCAACGGGACGTACAGCAGGAGTGACAGTATGCCAAAATGAGCTGAACATCGATGACAGGGAGAATTGGAGCCCACACACACGCCCAACCATGGTGAGATGTTCATCGACCTATCGCAGACGTTGCAAAGATGGTTCGCACCTTGGCCTGCGGAATGGAGCAGCAAAAATGCACTCACTACTGAAATTGGAGTACAGTAAACTGAAACGACACAATTCCATGGATACACGCTTCGTCGGTTCGCTGACATTATTTGTTCTTACGTTGAAGATGCTCCACTTGTCGGTTGTGTTCCATTGGAGGGAAAGGAAGCAAAAGCGTCCGGGGTTCTCCGTAGGGTGTGCATGACGTCAGGGGTCCTTCCCCTTGCCGGCGCTATTCTACTTCCAATTACAGCAGATGTAAAACGTCCCCGTCTGGCTGGAACCGGATTCGCGCTATGTATCCCTGGCACAGACGAAGATAAAACACAGGACCTGCCTTCATGTGTATGGAAGCTATAATGTTGGGAGATTGCCGCAGAACCAGTGGTATGGTTTCACCCTCGTTTATATAAACACGCTAAGTCCCACTCCTTAGCATCGATTCGTAACGATTCGTTGGACATCCTCCGCACCCGACACCACTCGCAAATATTATAGCCCTTGCCGAGATCTTATTTTTGCAGAAATCTTGACAGTCTGCAGCCACAGCATAACAAATATCAATTATCATGTACGACCTCTTCTTTATCCACCCCTTCATTCAACGTGGGCGAGCACTGTGTCAAATCTTTTCCGATGACTCGTACTCCTGGGCACCGCTCACCCACGATGCCTATCAGCATCATGTCTGGTTCATCTGGTGCACTGTCTCGTCCGCAGACAGACCTACAGTCTGCAGAAGCTCAACTTACTGCGGGTCGTTCTGGTGGTGACAGAACGCTTAGGCATGTACAGTGGGCAAGTAAAGATGACGTCGGTGTAAATGTGGATCCAGCAGCATCTCCCCGTTTAAGCATGCATGCGTTGGATGAGATGGGGCTCGATGTACGTTTCACCATTCAATAAGCAAATGCACTGATCCAACCAATCAAAATCCTAGCCTGCAGCTTTCGAGACCCTTCGCGGGGCTCTTGAACGTCACAGATCTCAGAGCGTCAACTCGGGAAGCCAGCTTCGCAGCATGGCTAAACCATCTGGAAATCGGCACCGCTCGCTGTCACTCTCGCAATCTCTCCCTGCCCGTCGCTCACTCCCTTCAAGGACCACTACATCGCCTTCTCATGCTCATCCAAACCTTTCGGCCGACCCACGTGCTGGCACCAGTGACCAGTCTTTGAATCCATTTACTGTACCAGCCACCGTACGCTCATCCTTCACCTTCACCGACACCTCCCCAACGAGTACTACTGGGGTCAGTACGCCCTTCCCAGATTCCCCGCTATTGGTTCAGCGCACGCATGATGTACCCGGCGAAGTGTGGATAGACCCTCATGAGAGGGAGGGGCTGCCTATTGGTCCCACATCCCTTTGCGAGGGATTAGGGGGACTCAATCCAGATCACGGCACCCCTATTCTTTCGAGGGATAGTGGTGGCAGGATGTCCCGCAGTAACTCTCTCTTCAGTGGTCTGCGGGTCAACATTGAAGGGAACATTGGTAGAAGGCTGAGTACACGTCACAATACTGCCGTGATTGACCCGGGTGCAGAAAGACACATCGAGAGGCTGGCAGAGCAGCGTGCTGCTGGTGTAGTTAGGGCCCACACAAGGAGGGAGCTTTCTTGGTTGCATCGCCCGCCTCTGCACCCAAGTAGGCGCGGTGGCAAGACCCACGGAAAGGGTGACAGTGAAGGGGATGAAAAATCTGATACCGATCTGGGCGAGGTTGAAGAGCCCCTCGAAAAGCCGAGCGGACAAAGCAGACGAAAGCATCTAAGCCATTCTGATCTGGACTTGGCGACTGGTATGGAATCAGACGGCATGAATGTCGAGCAGTCCCATTCCCTCACTAAGCACAAGAGAAATGTCAAGCACGGTAACAAGAAAGCTAACAAAAGCGCCCCCTCGTGGCTCTATTCGTTCGTAAATCGGACCCATCCCGCCGGAGGCCTCGATCGACATGACCCCGAATCACAGGAAGGACCGTCGGGGTCCATCCAGGCACCACACGTCCACTCACGCATTGGAACGGGTGTCCTCAGTACCTTGCTGGCTCTGTACGGAAACGATCATGAACATGAGCGCGTAGGTGAGGTCTCTGAAGAAGGAAGCGGGGAAAGTACCCCCATTCCTACCAGTCGTGCGAGTTCCGGGGTAGGGAGTGAGGATGAGGAGTCTAAGTCGCCTATGCGAGGATGGGTAGACCATCCCAGGGCCGACAGAGACAAGTGTTCTAAGTCCACCAAGTTGTCATCCGCCGGTAATCCCAAAGATGATCCTACCAAGTCATCGCATTCCGCGCTGGGCAGCTCACTGAAGACATCCTCTACATCCTCCTTGCTACGCATTTCCCACCTCCGCACACATTCGTCGCCGACTTTGGTGCCGACAGCTGCGCTTATTGCTGGTGCTGGTTCTCTTAGGAGTACTGCGGTGCCAAGCGGGGCCGCGCTTGCTTCAGATCTGGGAAGAGAGAATGATTTAGTGAGGTATGAAGTCAGAGCTAGAAGTCCTGCGGGAAGTGTGAAAGGAGATATGCCAGAAATGCCAGCCATAGTCCCTACGCCATCTTCGCTGGAGAGTTATGTTCCAACCTCAGCCTCTGCAGCTGGCGTGTCTTCCAGTTCATTAATTCCAGCTTCACCGACAGAAACTCGGTCGCTTACTGTCAAAAGAGGCTGGAAGAACGCTCTGAGGGATTACCCTCTTCCTACATCTATTTCGCGCACTGGTACGCCTTCTACCACTGCGGGCACAATGGGACAGTGGTGGAAAGATATTTCGTGCTCTCTACCTAGTACCCCACGTGGTGGTATCGGAGGGTGGGGATGGAGTGCGCTGAGTGGGAATACGACGCCGAAGACGAGTGGAGGGGCTACTCCTATAATTGGAAGTGAAGGCGGAACGCCTGGGTGTGGGGTAGATGAGGAGGGGGGAAAGGACTACCTTGAGGAGAAGCGGGATGAACGCGAGAAAAGGAAGTTGGAGAAGAAACGCTTAGACAAGGAGCGCAAGAAGCGGGAGCGTAAGGAGAAGAAGGAGAGGCGGAAGCGGAAGAAGGCTGAAGCTTGGGTAGGCTTATACTTCTTGCTCTGGTCCAAACCTGAAGTCCCCGCTCTATGAAACTGATACCATTGCGTAGATCACTCGTCATGTCGCTGCGATCCTCCAGCGACAAGAATTTATCCTCAAGCTCGCACGCGCAATGATGATGTTCGGTGGCCCATCTCACCGACTTGTTGCACAAATCCACAGCACGGGCCGCGTACTCGATATCGAGCTCAGTTGCATGTACCTCCCTGACATGATGCTCATCTCATTTGAGGACAGTGCAACAGGAACGAGTAATGTCAAGCTTATTCGCCAGGGATCGGTGCTGGACTTAGAGAAGCTTGGGGACGCACATGCATTATATTGGAATGTCAGTTCTCTGTCTTAATGAATCGCATATAACTGCTCACTGTGCGTATAGGTTATCCATGACACGATGTCTGTTTTGCAAGCTTCCGCCGCTCTCGATGCCTTGATGTGCAAGAAGCCATTATACAGCTTCACCCAGCTCATCTTAATTGGCGGGATGTGCTCCGCATCGATCTGCTCCGTTTCCTTTTCTGGCTCATTTATTGACTCGCTCGCTTCTGCACCGCTTGGCGGATTGCTGGTTGCTGTGCAACTTCTTAGTCCACGGAATGAGCTGTATGGGAACGTGTTTGAAATCACGATCGCAACGTTGATGAGTTTCGTGAGTGCTGCACTGGCATCGACGGAACATTTTTGCTATTCGGCAGTTGCCAGTAGTTCAGTGGTGTTGATTTTGCCAGTGGGTGTGGCGATAGTATATTTCTTCCCCTGCATGGGTTAATATGGGTCACCAGGGCTTCATCATCCTCTGTGGCTCCCTTGAGCTCTGCTCACGCTCCCTAGTAGCCGGCGCTGTTCGGCTTTGCTTCGCGTTGATGTATTCTCTTTTCCTTGGGTTCGGCCTCGCGATTGGGGCTGAGGTGTACTCAAAGCTCGTCGGGAAGGCGATTGTTGGGCCTACGGACTATGCTTGTGTTGTTAGCCACGACCCAGCGGGTCCATGGTGGCAACGAACTCCAAGTTTGTGGTGGGCGTTTTTGACTGTACCGACGTTTTCCCTGTTTTTGAGCATGAGGTTGATGGCACCATGGTGGAAGCAAGAGCTGGTAGGTGCTCCTATTGTCGTGTTTGATTTTTTCTTTGGACCTGTTGGCTGACGCGTGAGAGGGTTGTAGCCGATATTGATCGCTATTTCATGTGTGGGATGGGTCACGAACCACTTTGTGGGTCTCAAGTTTCCGAATCAAAGTGATATCAGCGCAGCTGTTGGGTATATTTCTCCGTTTTCTGAAAAGTCCAGGGGTAACACGTTTTGACAGTGCATTTGCTGTCGGGTTCGTCTCCAATCTGTACGGCCGGTTCTTTCATGGGAATGCGTTCGTTGTCATGGTATGCACCTTCGACCACCTTTTGTGCTACTGCACATAGCTAATTCCCAAACTCCAAAGATCACCGGCATTCTTTTCCAAGTTCCCTCGGGACTTGGTAACGGTGGTCTGCTCAATTTTGTGTCAGACCAGACCTCAGGTTCATCCTCATCTTACTTGAGCGGATTCCGCACAGGGCTGCAGCTGATCTCGGTCGCACTGGGGCTAACTGTAGGCCTCGGTATTTCCCTCGTGATGGTGCACCCTGTGCAGAGCCGTAGGAGGGCGGGTGGACTGTTTAGTCTGTAACGTTTTGGAAGCATGGAAATACGTTTTTACTGCTCGAGACACCGTCTTAATCGTGCATGATGGTGTTGGGCATGTTTATTTTATGCGCTTCTGGGCACAATTTTTTAATGATTGTGCATTCCTATGTGACCCTCAGATCTTGACTTCGATGGTCAATCCCCGTTTCTTTCTTCTATCTAGTATATAGAGCATAGTTTATCTACACAACTGACGCATGGTTTAGATTTGACGTTCTGCTGATTCCTCTCATTCGCCTTTCACTCACTCCTATGAATCCTCGTAATCACTGGACTAATTTTACTAGTTCTCAAGAGATAAGACTATAAACCCAAAAAATGTAAACTCTCCAAGGGTGATGAGGAATTAAATGCAGGGAAGGAAATAAAAGCGTCGGAACTCTTTCATAACCCCTAATTGTAGGGTGGATTTGTCGCTGTGACAAACATACGGAGACCAATATTTCTTCTAGCTATCAGAGTTATGAGGTGCAGTGGGGCACTAATAATGAGTACAATGAGTGAAGCTCAGCTTCGGAGACGAAGGCTATATATTCAATACCTAATAACAAGTACAATGAGTGAAGCTAGACAACATAATCAGTATTGTACTCGTAGTAAATGACAGATAAGGGTCTCACCTCAGCTTCAGAGACGAAGGCTGAGGTGTTCAAGTCAGAACATGACGAACTAAATATCCTACACAAAATGAGCTCGGAGAGCCATACCGGAACTACGTGGCAAGGTACATTGTAACAAATGAATAATAGATCAGATCAGTCAAGTTAAATCAAAGTGAAACAACATCAAGTAAACATATCTGCAGTCGTGCTTGACATATCTCAGACCATAAGGCTCCAAGTTCTGACACTCCCCCTTCAAGCCGGATGCAGTCCAAGGGCACTAGCAAAGTGCTTTGCCTTCGGGCTAGGTAATGCTTTAGTAAGCATGTCAGCAGTCATGTCATCTGTGGGACAGTATTCAAGACTGAGAGAACCATTCTGGATGATGTAGCAAATAAAATGATAACGGATGTCGATGTGTTTGGTATGAGCATGGAACTGATCATTTTTGGAGAGGGCAATGGCTGACTGGTTGTCACAGTAGAGAGTCGTTGCACCATCAAGAGGGCCAACAATTTCTGTGAGAAAGGAGCGTAACCATAAGGCCTCCTTAGCAGCATGAGTAGCTGCAACATATTCAGCTTCAGTTGTGGACAATGCAATGATTTCCTGTGTCTTTACAGACCACGAGATCGGGCCACCATCAATCAGGAACACGTATCCTGAGATTGCGTGGCGATCCTTGTTTGTACTGCCATCCGCATCAGTATATCCCTCTAGATCCTTTACCTTAGTACCATAGGTGATCTCCCAATCAACAGTACCTTTCAGGTATCGAAGTATGCATTTGACAGCCTCCCAATGCACCCGTCCAGGGTTCTCATTGAAGCGGGATACAGCAGTAGTGGCATAGGCGATGTCCGGGCAACTTCCGATCGCTGCATAGGTAAGGGAACCAGTCGCCTCATGGTAGGGCACATCTCACATATCGGCAAATTCATTGGGTGAGGTCGGAGAATGGGTTTTAGAGAGTCGGGCAGAGGGGTCCATGGGAGTGGAGAGCGGTTTAGCATCCTCAAGTCCATACCGTTTCACAATAGAATTAATGTAGGATTTCTGTGTGAGAGAGAGAGTGCATGCATCTCGATCACACTGGATTTCAAAACCAAGCAGCCAGTGAATCTCGCCAAGATCAGAGATCTCAACCCTACCTTTCAGCTGGCGTTTGATCTCCTGCAAGAGATGGGTCGAGCTGGCAACAATCATCATGTCGTCAACGTGGACAGTAATGATACCTAGGTCATCACCTGTACGCCTGAGGAATACAGCGTGATCGGATTCACAACGTTTAAATCCAACCTCTTCGAGAAGCTGACGAAGCTTCTCATACCAGCGGCAGCCACTTTGTTTAAGTCCATAGAGGGGTCGGTGTAGGCATAGGACTTTGCCAGAGTCATCGGAGATGGGAAAACCAGGTGGTTGGCGCATGTAGATAACTTCAGCGTCTTCGAATTCACCATTGAGGTAAGCACTCTTGACATCGACCTGGTGGATCTCCCAATTGTGGCGGGCTGCTAGGGCAAGGACAGTTCGGATTGATGCAAGCTTGGCAACGGGTGCGAAAGTATCGAAGTAGTTGACTCCTGGTACTTGTGTGTAGCCTTGAGCAACGAGTCGCGCTTTGTACCGTTCGATATTCCCTGCTGCATCCTTTTTTACCTTGAATACCCATTTACTCCCGACCACGTTCACTCCTGCAGGCTTGTCCACAGCCTCCCAAGTTCCCATCGCATCCAGCTGACGTAATTCGGCATTTACCGCTTCTTCCCACTTTGGCCAGTCAGGACGCTTTCTCGCCTCTTCCACACTCCTCGGTTCAAGGCCAATCGACTCAGCGACTGCAGCAGCCATCCCGGACTCTTCAACAGCATCGCCTGGGTGTTCCCTTCACCATTCGATGAGTTTTTATCAAGAGACGGTGCTTGGATTCCAGGAGGTAGGCCAGATCGTGAATCGGGTCCAGTTGCTGATCCTACACCAGCTAAGATATCGCGCACGTATCGCGATGGGTTCCGGGTACGCTGTGGGCGTCCAGACGTCGCCGTCGCATCCGGTTTCATGCTGCGATCGTCCGATTTCGAGCTGGGGGGTCGAGTTTCGCGTATGGGTGGGTTTTCATCACTTCTAGCGGGTTTTTCACCAAAATTTGGGTTGTTCGAAACGTTTTCAGCGCCGGGAGCGTTGCGGTTGCCAGCCACACCACCCTCCCCTTCAAACGTGACGTTTTCGTGCGCTGGAGGTAAGTCTACCTCACCCGTTTCGAATCGAACGTTCCGTTCAACTGTTACTGACCTCTTATTAGGCCAATAAACTCGGTGCCCCCTGCTCTGATTATCGTAGCCAACCCAGTGCCCCAATCGGGCACGGCTGTCTATTTTCGACGCATCCGCATCATGGACCCATACTCGCGCACCCCAGACCGGCAATCCAGTCAGGTTTGGCGGGTTTCCATGTACAGCTTCGAAAGGCGTCTTGCCATCGAGCGCTTTCGTCGAGGTACGATTCTTCAACCAAGTAGCATGATTGACAGCCTCTCCCCACAGGAAATGAGGTAGCCCAGGGTCGTGCATCATGGCCCGAACTTTTTCAGCCAAGATCCCGTTTAGCCGTTCAGCAACTCCATTTTGCTGTGGTGTGTCGTGCACGGTGAGTACTCGCTCAGTTCCCTGGTCCTCAAGATGGGCTGTGAATTCATTACTAAGGTACTCGCCTCCCCGATCGGTGCGTAGAACCTTAATGACGGCGTCGCGATGGTTCCTGACCCAGGCTTCATACCTTTTATAGGTCGTGAAGGTCTCCAACTTCTCCCGCAGGAGGTAAAGGGTCGTTTCGCGCGTCTTGTCATCCGTATAGCTGACATAGTATCGGCGGCCACCTAGTGACTCAATTGGGGCTGGTCCCCACAGGTCCGAATGGATTTCGCCACCGTAAGTCGTTGCTCGCTCCCCCTGTCGTTCCTTTGCCACAGGTCGACGTTCCGATTTGGCAGCAACACAGGGCTCACAGAATGTCTTTGAGCCGTCAGCAGAGTCAGTGAGCACTAGTCCAGTCACAAAGCCTTTCGTAACCAGGCGTTTGGCAGCTTCTGGTGCAATATGTCCCATGCGGCGGTGCAACTCCAGTATGGTGAGTCTTTCGGCAGCCGCATTCGCACTCCCTGTATAGTCCTCATGTACCACCTTATATAGTCCACGAGACGTCTTTGGGATTTGACCTAGGACCTTGCCGCTCGGGGCAGAGATCGTGCACACACCCTTCCCAAAGGTGGTTGTGCACCCAGCATCATCAATCCGCCCAATCGAAACCAACGTGTACCCAACCTCAGGGGAGTACAATACTTCTGTAAGTCATATGGTTGATTCCTCGTTGCCATTAGGGACTTTGACTAACATGTCCCCAATTCCAGTGGCACTAAACGACTGTTGGTTCGCGGCATCAAAACCCTTTGGGGGAATAGGGCGGAATGTGACAAAGCAGTCTCGGTAGGGTGATAGGTGGTGGGTAGTACTAGAATCATAGAGTTTGATAACTTGGTTTGAATTGTGAGGTCCAGGGCCTGCAGCAGCAGCCAGGTTGTGTCCATCCACACTCTCAGTGACCAAGGGGGCTACTGTGGTGACCAATGTCGCACCACTCTCACCTGTATTGACCACATGTGGGGTGTTCTCATTGTCCTCTTCCTCAGAGAACCAGAGTTCTGAGTCAGATGATTCACAATCCATCAGCGCTGGTACGTCTTCACTTCCCTCAAATAGTTCATCAGCTTCGTCATCTGAACTAATTGCAGTTGCAGCCCAGGCACTGTCCTCGTCAAACTCTACAGCATTGGCTGAGTTCCCTTTTGATGTGCTTGGCTGGTCCTTTTGTGATTTTGGGTCCTTCGGTGAGTCCTTCTTGCTGGTGCTTGGCTTCTCTTTGCCGTCCTGGCTTGGGCTAGGGCACTGATCTTTCTTGTGGTTGATGCCACCGCAGTTCCAGCAGGTCCCCTTCTTTTGTGGTGGCCTCTGGTTTCAGTTACCAGAACCATTACTTGAAGCAGCGAAGGCAACCCCTTTATCTCCTTTTGATGACTTGGCTTTCCCAGCATTCAAACGATCGTATTCCTGAGTTAGGTAATGCATTGTGTCATCTGGTTTCAAGGTCTGTTTAAGGAGATGGGCTGATGCAGATAGATGAGCAATATAGTTTGCATAGTGAGCTGGTAAAGAGCAAATAATGGTAGAAGTGTACTCATCATCTGACAGACTGACTCCCACAGCTGCAAGTTCTTTGCACATTGACTGGAGTTTATCCAGGTGAGTTTGGAGATCCCCCTTCTTGGCACATTTGAGGGACTGAAAGCAAGCGTGGAGGTCAGCTTGGACAAGAACAGTCTTAGACTTGAATTCCATGACAATGGTTGTCCACATGTCAGCAACGGTTTCCGCATGAAGAATCTTCCACAGGGTAGAGTCAGGTAAGGCCTGAGCAAGTTGTTGACGACAGGTAAACTTGGTCTTCTCCCAGGCAGCAAACTTGACCTCATAGGCATCCTGTTGCTTAGGGTCTGCTGGCGGAGATGGCTTTGGGGCCTTCTTTGCATCCAGGTGCGAGGCGACTCCACGGGCAGCAAGTGCCCACTCGATCCAATTTTTGAAGATGATCCAATTACGGCCATCGGGTTCGAGTTTCGGGACAGTGTACAGATCTTCACAGGTATTATCAGAATTCATATTAGCAGTGGTGGGGCTCATAACCCTATCAGAGTTATGAGGTGCAGTGGGGCACTAATAACGAGTACAATGAGTGAAGCTAGACAACATAATCAGTATTGTACTTGTAGTAAATGACAGATAAGGGTCTCACCTCAGCTTCGGAGACGAAGGCTGAGGTGTTCAAGTCAGAACATGACGAACTAAATATCCTACACAAAATGAGCTCAGAGAGCCATACCGGAACTACATGGCAAGGTACATTGTAACAAATGAATAATAGATCAGATCAGTCAAGTTAAATCAAAGTGAAACAACATCAAGTAAACATATCTGCAGTCGTGCTTGACATATCTCAGACCATAAGGCTCCAAGTTCTGACACTAGCTCTGCTGCCAACTAGCTTTCATTGCTATCAGTGCATTATGTATGTGATTCCTATTGTACGGATCCCGCGACTAGAATCAATACCTCCAGTAGTATTTGCTTTCTCTTCAACAAAGCCATACCATTGGAATGTCATGAATGTACTACCCATTATAGTTGTATGTAGTTCTTTGTTGCCAGTGTGGCAGTTCAATCAGCCTTTCTAGCAACATACAATACTCAGAATACTCAGTGGCTTAGAAGTCTGCAGAGAGTTTCGGACCCGGTGCCCATGGATCTTTGATGAGCAGTCAAGAATTATGTATGCAGTAATTGTGTCCCCTCATGCTCTTGAGTGGTTTGATACCCTACTAAGATGACCTGTGCCATGGTGAAATGAGTCTTGTAAGTATGTATACTATAGTAACAGCTAATGTCACAAATTCACACTAGGGGTCTAAAGTGAAGTAGCATAGTTGGGAGACTAAATCCAGTGTTAAACACCAGACTTAGACATGGCTTGGGCTAAGCCTAATTTCTACTTCTACTACACAGTGGAAGTTCTTAGGTAAGGACCTAAAGACTTACTAAGTGTTTACTTGGGGTGATCTTCTAGTTGGGAGGTTGAATACTTGCTTGAGTCTTCAGTACAATCTAACAGATGTTAAACTGTTACTATTTGTGGACCTGGAGGTCCAGTATATATACACCTCAGACATGGTTTGTGCACTGTACATGAGTTTTGTTCAACTTGTGGGTTGAACTACATATGGTAAGTACAACCTTCCATATAAGTGTCTCTCAGGTATCGTACTGAGTAAGCATATAAGGAATGATGTCATAGAGCCTAGACTTTCTCCATATAGGTAAAGTACCAGTAATGTTTGACAGCTGGTCATAGAATCACATGCTGCAATAAACATGTGCAAGTGTTGTATGTCAGTGACAATGCACATGACAAATCTCCTAGAACAAATGATGAGCATCTGTTATGTAATACCAGCACTAATACTTTATTTGTTCAACACTCCCCCAGATTTGGTATGTGCCAAATCAAACAGGAGGAATTCTGCAAAGGCATGGAACTTTACATGCCCAAGATTCTTGGTAAGGATATCTGCAAGCTGTTTGTCAGTGGTGATATGCCTGACAATAAGTACCTTCCAATTCTCAATGCACTCTCTGATAAAATGATATCAAATGTCAATGTGCTTAGTGCATCTTTCCTGTGTGGGATTCTGTGCAAGGAATATTGATCCCATGTTATCTCCATATAAGGGAATGGAAACCCAGTTCAGTGAACATGGAGTGTATCCAGATGACTTGTCAAGAAGTATCAGATAAGGACATATACTCAGCCTCTGTGGAAGACAGGGCAATAGTCTTCTGCTTGCATGATAGCCAGGTGATTGGGGCTCCATTTGCCAATATGACCATACCAGTGGTGGACTTCTGGTCATTTTTATCTGAAGCCCAGTCAGCATCACAATAAGCCTCTATAGCATACTCTGATTTTCTTTGATATGCCAATCCTATCTCCTTGGTGGCTTGAAGATATTGAAAGATATATAGGGCATGATTTAAGTGATCCTCAGTGGGATTAGATGCGAACTGTGACATCTTGATAATGGTGAATGCTATGTCAGGTCGAGTTCCCAATGTGAGGTATAGCAAGGAGCCTATCACTGATTGATACTTTGAATGCAGTGTAGGGGTGGTCTCTCCCTCATTCTTGACTGGTTCATATCCTGATGGGAGTGGAGTGTTTTCTAGACAGCAATTCTCCATGTCAAATCTTTGGATTATCTTGTCCAGATAAGCAACCTGATCAATGATCAAAAGACCTGAGGAATGATCTGCCTGGAGATGCATTCTGAGATATTCTTTGGCTTGTCCTAAGTCACAACATTCCCATACTGTCATGAACTTCTTCTTCATCTCCTGAAGGAATTTGCAACTGTTGCCAGTGAAGAGTACATCATCAATGTATATGAGGAGAATGATGACAATGTTTTCTCTTCCTATCTTCTTCTGCAACACATAGATTCCTGCATCTGAACAGATGCGGGTGAAGCCTAGTGCCTTAAGGGATTTGTCTAGTTTGATGTTCCATGCCAGAGCAGCCTGTTTCAGACCATATAATGGTCTGAGCAATCAATAGACATAGTGCTCTTTGCCCTTCTGCACGAAGCCTTCTGGCTGTTCCATATAAATTTCCTTGTCCAATTTTCCATATAGAAATGCAGTTTTGATGTCCAGTGCCTCAAGGTCCCAGTTGTATTGGGCAGCCAGGGATAATATGATTTGAACTGACTCAAATCTTGCTACCAGAGAGAAGACATCCTCAAAGTCCACTCTGTATTCTTGAGAGAAACCTTTGGCTACTAACCAGGCATGTTTCTGCCCATCAGATTTAATAGCATAGACCCACCTGCATTTAACAGGCTTTCTCCCATGAGGTAGAGGTGTAAGTTCCCAAACTTTCCTCTTGCCCAATGCTGCAATCTCCTCATGCATGGCAGCTTCCCAAGCCTTTTTGTCTTTGGCTGGCAGTCTCTGAGTATCCTGATAATGAACAGGTGTTTTAGACTTCTCCTTGACCTTCTGCATAAGCAAGTAGTTGATGAAGTCAGTACCACATTCCTAACTAAGCTTGTGCAAGTTGATCATCGGCTCCCCCATGTCCAATGCTTCTCTTGTTTCCTCAAAGGTCATCTCCTTTGATGCTTGCCATTCTGCATCAACAGGATGTGTTCTTTCTCCATAGACATTCTCTGGTCTGAGAGGAATTACTCACTCTCTTGTAGACTGATGGACACTGGAGTCTGGATAGGGTGTATAATGAGAGGGTAGTGCTGTCTTTAAAGGGATTTTGACAGTCTTTCTAGAAGTCTCTGTTTGTGGTTCTGTTTGTGGTTCTGCTGGAGTTGCAAGTTCCTTTGGATTGTTCAGAGAGACAGTTGGATGAACTGTTTGCAGGATCTTGATTGGAATTTGTTCCATAGGAGGAGCTACCTCCATAGGAACATCCTCATGAGGTTGGTCTTGAGTTTCCTCTGGTGTTTGGTCTTTATAACTAGTCTTTGCACATCATGGGAAAACCTCTTTGTCAAAGATAGCATTAGTGCTTATGATGACTCTTTGATTTTTATCCAGGAATCAATAGGCCTTGGATCCTGATTCATATCCTAGGAATATCATTGGAGCACTTTGGCCTGTAACTTTGTTCAATGTTCCTTTTTGATAAAAATGTAAGCAAGACAACCAAAAACTCTGAAATATGACACATCAGGTTTTTTACTGGTCCATAACTCCACTGGAGTTCTCCACTGTGATTGTTGGAATGGTTGGCGATTGTATACATGCACTGATGTCTCTAGAGCATGTTGCCACATGTTTGGAGGGAGGCAAGCAGAGTGTCTCATCACTTCTTCCTTTTCCACCATGGTGCAATTAAAGCACTCTGCCTGACCATTCTGCTGGGGAGTATCAGGAGCAGTCATATGATGCTTGATATCATTTTTGCATAAAAAGGCTGCAAACTTGAGGGATCTAAACTCTCCCCCATGATCTGAATGCATCTGAAGGAGTTGTCTGGAGACACAATTTTGAGCCCAGGCAAGCCAGGAATGAAAGGCATCAAAAGTGTCAGATTTAGAAGAGAGGGGGATGATGGATGCATATCCACTGTAGTCATTCATAAAGGTGACAACATAGCATTTGTGATAATAAGACTCCACAGGGAACTTGCATAAATCAGTGTGGATAAGTTCAAGTGGTTTGGAGGCACATTTGTAGGTGACCTGATAAGGCTTTTTGGTCATTTTTCCTAGTGTGCATCCAGGACACAGTTTGTTACTCATCAAGGTCTTGAAGGGAGTAACTGTCATTGCTTTGGGTAATTAATGCATGGCATTGTATGAACAATGGCCCATTCATGTGTGCCAGAGATCTGAGGTTTCCTTTGGACTAATGGTTTGAATCCAATCAGTTATAGACTGCAAAGATACATGAATATAATGAAGGGACCCTTTAGATGCTATCAGGCACAACCACAAGTAAAGGTCACCATTAGGTGCAAAGATTTGAGTTCCATCAATGTTCAACATCAGTGTATAGCCCTTGTTGGTCAACTGAGTGGTCAAAACTCCACTCCATGTAGCTTGGTTAGCTTCCCTTCATGATAAAATATGATGGTACCATTCCCCAATTTCTCAACAACTGTATCTGCATCTGCTGTCTGGGACAACTTCAGAGTGGGGTATGCAGTATAAGACACAAAGTCATTAAGGTTGTGAGTGCAGTGCACTGAAGCACCAGAGTCAAGCAGAATCAGCTGAGTCTTCTTGCCTTTACATGTTAAACACATGATTGCTCACAAATTCATAGGTAAATGGCAAGAAATGCACTTTCCCTTCTCTTGTGAAACTAAAGTTTTGTTTGTGGTACAATCAGAGCATCAAGGATGATGATTGATCATCTCCAGCATGTTATGGTCTTTGTCCATGAGGACCATGTTTCCAAGTCCATCTGCCATTATTCTGGGATATATGGCATCACTGGGCCAATTCTGTGTAGATGGAAGAGGGGGGTGTATCTCAGCCAGATGTTGTGCTGCTTCAGCAAAACCACCATACCCTAGCAGATCCCCTTCTGACAGATCATGACTCCAGACATATCTAGGGTGGTGTGAGTTGCATTCAGCACAATCATCTTCTCCATCATAGATGAAGATGTCTAATGGTTGACCACCAATATTGTACCCATCCAACTTATAACAAGGATGATAATAGGCTGGTGCCCACAAACCTGTCTTATAATTGAGAGACCAGTAGAAAATCTGAAATTCTTGAGGTTTTCTTTGTGCATCAGGGACAGTGACTCCTGGCTTTAACTGAAAAGGATGAACCTGGTCATGATAGTCTTGATTGAATGGTTTGTAAGTGGACAACTTGGAACACATGATATCCTTTGGTATGACTCATTGTACAAGATAATATAAGTCCTCATCACTCATATTCTCAGATTCCTTTCCAATAAACTCTGGAATAGGATTGAGGAGCGAATAAGATATCTTATACAATGATTCAGATGTGGAAGACTCACACATCACCATTGGACCATTGTCATAGTCATAATCCTCTGCTGTGAGAGGATTGACTGAGTCCTCATAAAGCTCCTCAGGGATATCAACCTCAGGAACCATGGTAAAGGGTTCTGAATGTCCCTGATGAATAAGTTCTAACTCCTGATCCAACTGCTGGACAGTGAGTTTTGATGAACTAGCTATGGGCTGTTCAGGATCCATCACCTGGTCCTGTAGCCCATACTCCTCCTGTTGGAGGTATTCGGTTTGCATGTAGGTGAAATCCTCTTCACCATACTCTGGAGCTTCTTCATAGGCCATAGATTTGTTGTCTTGAATCATATGTTGTTTGGCCTTTCCTTTGCCTTTGGGATGAGGTCTCTGTCCCTGGGATTGAGGGTTCTTTTCTCCTCTAGTACCTTGACTGCCTTGCTTGCCTCATCCTTTTCCCTTATTAGGGAACTGCCTTTGTGGGGATACTGGAGGTGGACAAATGATTTCCGGAATACAGCGAATTTGCTGCTTGCTGCCAGTATAGTATACTTTCTGGCCACTAATGTGGCAAGTCTCTCCAGGATAATGATTCTTTCTGCAAGGCTTGTTCCTGCACTGGGGATACTCTCCTCTTGAAGCATACTGCATATTGGTTGTGGGTTTAACATTTGAGAGTCAGTGAATGAGGGACTTATTCTGTGAATGGCAAGGCCCTTTGTACCACTCTTGGTCAATGATGCTCCTTCCTTTTCCTAGTACTCTCCACTGGTACTCCTTTTGGATATGTGGGATAACCCCTGAGGGTTTGAAGTTTGTGTCCTCTATGGTAGTAGTGATTAGGGAGATGACATTTTCCCAATCAGGAGGTAAGGCCATGAGAATGGCCATTGTGAGAATCTTCTCATTTACAGGAAAGCCTACTGCTGTGAGTCATTCAGCACATGCAATGAACTTGTTAGCTTCATCTACAGGATCGACATTTCCCTTGATTCAGTGCTGAAAGAGTGATCTCATTTCAGACAGTGCACCAATCTTGCCTGGTTGCCCATAGGCAGTCTCTATGTTGGCTAGTGTTAACTTGGCCATGGCTTTCATGTGGTGGTAAAAGGAAGGGGAGATTCAGAGCTTGATGACACCTCTGGCTTGAATGTCCTTGTCCTCAAAAGCCTGTACCTGTTCTGTGGTGACTCTGCCTCCAACAACAGGTGTGTCTTCTGTGAAGGTTCAATAGAACCCCATAGCCATGGCAAAGGCATCAATGGAATCGCACCATAACTTGTAGTTGTTTCCAGTGAGAAGAGGGACAAAAGTGAGAACATCCTTTGCTGCCATTTTTAAACCTAGAATAGACAGTTAAAAGCAAACCAATTAGCAAACATGTTTTCCTCTTTGATTAAAAAGGGTTGAAAAGGCTTAGGTGGAATGGGCTTCAGTCCTGCTCTATGCTTTCCATTATGCATCCCAGGTTTCCTCCAGGGGGGCATTTGTCCCATCATCCTCTTTAAAGTGTTGTCTGCTCTTCTATCCTTTTGATGATCTATCACCACTTCTTTTCTTCTCTGCTTTTTCTCTCCCATTTTTGACCTTTCCCAATATGCCAATCCCTTTCCCTTTGCTCCTGATCCAGCTGGTTTCTCTAGAGTGTGGAAGTTTAAAGCTGGAAAGTAGTGTGGGTTTTCAACTCGATCGACTCTCTCACCTGTTCCTAGAACAGAGTTGATGAAAGACACACTTCTATCCAACTCCCATGCTCTGATAGCGCAAGATGGAAAGGGTGTTTTAAAAACAGAGGGATGGAATTCCTTATTGGCAATTCAACCATGGTAACACACTGGGTGTGCAGTAAAAGGAATTTGGAACACAAAGAGGTCAAGCTTTTGGACAAAAATAAAAGGGAGAAGCATATGAGTGAAGCATATGTGATTCTTATGTATACTCCTTTTCAAGGGTACATTATGATAGTTCTCATCATCAAAAGATGATGTAGAAAGGATGAAGTTAATGTCTGCAGCATACAGCTCATGAACATAAAATGGCATGGGGTACATCAGATGTGTTTGGTGTGTTGAAGTAGTCTGATAAATTCTCAGACAACACTGGTTCTCCATTGTCATCAAAGCCCATTTTGAGGATAGGGCACAATGCCTCAAGATAAGGATCTTGACCTTGCCTCATGGGTCATGTGGGATGACAACATAGTCCTGTATTTTGACAAGAAAATGTGAGAACTCCTTCTGCATAACTGCAAATGGGTGTGAGTAGTAGGTACAGAAGAAGGGATGTGTGTCAAAGGCTCAACCCAGATTGACTAGAGAGAACTGATACCAGTTCCTTGTTGACAGGATAACTATTCCTGTCTACAGGTCATATTACTTGGCCACCATATTTTAGTCATGGTAGTTACTGACAACTTACCAACACATGACCAGTTATCACAGATACTCGAGAATCACATGGAACCATACTATCAGTATCCTTCTTTCATGTTCTACAACATTCTATCTCTGTATAGAAACTTGCTCCTTCTATAAGTAGCAGTTGTAGTTACAATGCTCCAGAATTACTCCATGCACACAGACCATGTACAGTATGTATATATACTGTACTCCTAGGGTGTTACTCCCCAGAGGTTCGAATCATATATTCTCTCATCCTCACTGAGCTCTCAAGTCCTTTGACACTTGATTGCTCTACTAGCAACATACTTGTTCTTCTAACTCAAAGTACAAACCTCCAGGTGAGCCAGAGTCACTGTGCCCTTCCTGCCCTTAGTTTGTTAGGTTATGAGCCCTACCAGGCTCTGACTTGGTAGATGATTGTATTCAGCCTAACGGGTGATTCCCCAATCCAATCTATCATGCTTAGCTGGCTGGTGGACTTGTGCTTTGCAGTTACTTTCAAGTTACAGTATATAGCCTTAGCTCTTACCATAGCTTTGGCCTACTGGTCACTTAATGACAATGTTCCTTTCAGAGTCATACCACTCTTCACCTATATGGTTTATCTGGCTGTTCATGTTGTATCCCTTCTCCAGGGATGCCCCAGTGGCACTTCCACATCCAATTGCACCTGCTCTACCTGAGGACCATAACTTTCATGAGGCCTTTCAGGGACTTGAGCCATTTCCCCTTGGGGAAAATAGTTATCCCACTAGCTTTGATCAGGCCTCACCACTCTATAATTAGGCACTGCACACTTTTCAGAATTATGATTTCAATTGCTTCTATGACTACCTTCTGGTCATCTCGTGATTCGTATTTCCACAACCAGAGTTTTGGTTACCACAGCAATACTATATGCAGTGAACCTTCTCGGTTGCACAGCAGCTTGGAATCGGTTTTGCCAAATCCTTTAGAACCTATATGT
Organism: Scleroderma citrinum; assembly: GCA_029372045.1. Taxonomy (NCBI): domain Eukaryota; kingdom Fungi; phylum Basidiomycota; class Agaricomycetes; order Boletales; family Sclerodermataceae; genus Scleroderma; species Scleroderma citrinum. The sequence continues at coordinate 2,378,633 of JARFMN010000005.1, read as the reverse complement.
TCTATGCCCCTTGCAGAGCACTTCCCGATCATGTCCTCTTCAATGACGTCACTCCCTTTGATCTGTTTTTCATGCGACATTGTCTTTCCAGAAATGATCTCAGATTCTTCAATGACCAATTTGTGGAACTTGTCACCCAGTTTGGTAATGAGAATGGACTTTACCCCCCTTCAGGCGATCAGGGAGTGCCATGGCTCGAAGAGAGTCAGAATGATGAATGTCAGAGCAGGTATACCAATGAGGATTTGGACAATCTCCAACTCGACAGATCTATCAACAGTGGATTGGAGGAAGAAGCAGGGATTAGGAGACGAGGAGCTGAGGGCAAAGGAAAAGGACGTGCCTTATAGGTGTGGCCTTAGGTGGTCCAACTTTGTGGACGCAACTGAGCCCAACTACCTTATTGCAGGAATAGTTTCTGGCAGAGCAAAGACTCATCAAATTTTTGCCTGGGCCTTCTGTCAAGAGGCTGCTCAATCACCCCTTCCCTTCATCACCTCCTCATTCTCAGCACCTGAAAACCCCTTTATGGAAATCCATTGGCTTTTCCATGGCTCTTATGAGGCACCATCGGCTAAACTAACCCAATACTCTACCCCTCATAGTATTGCCAACTTTTGGGGGTTCGATCTACCAGCCCTGAACAATGAAGACCCCTCGCTACTCACTGTCCCAGCCTTCTGGATCGACACTCACCCCAACGAGTACTCACCAAACTCGATCTGGGTTCACCCTCTTTGGGATCCTCAACCATTTAGAGGAGCAGTTCCTGCCATCCACACCTGGAACAAGTACCTCAACTCACACTTTAGGGGAGCATTTAAGAGAGGAGCTTTGAATGAAAGCTTGTATCTACCCTCATGCCTGGACCAACAGCCTGATTCTTGAATTGGTCTCTGGCTTTCACAGGTCATCAACACACAATCTGATCCTAGGGTTCAAGCCACTCTGGACTCTCTCAAAGCTGAGCTTCTCTCCCCTGTCCATGGAATTGCCTGGTGGCTGGGGAATGTCACCAGTCAGCATCCTAATGGACTCACATCTTGGCAACTCGACCTCTGTTGAATCAACCTCCTTCCTGTACTGGAAGATGACGGCTCTGATTTTGCATCTTAGGGTCAATCCTAGAGAAATGGAAGGAGCCTTTAATTTGGTCCTTCACTATAACTGTCCAAGTCCCTATTGGATAGAACAGCCATATGCTGGAGGAGGACAAGTGTTTGATGATCTTTTGGACTTATCAACAGTCTCTTTACATACCTTCTCAAATCTGTCTTATCTCATGATTCATTTTCCTTATGAAATTTTTCCTGTTTCTCTCTTGGAAATGACTAATCTGGAGTCATTGGGGATCCAACTCCCCAATTACCACTACTGTCCTGATTATGATCTAGGGTGTTTTTTCAAACTTAGGCTTCTGGATCTAACTCCAGTTGTAAGACCTATAGTTCCCAGACCTAGGATTCCTCCTAGAGTCATACCTGTGGTAGCACCTCCAGTTATCATTCCTTGACCTTTTGCTCTGATTCCAGATATGGATGATTCTTTCTTTGAATTATTGCTCTTACATGATTTGTAGTCATGGCAGACAAAAAATCTGGATTCATGAAAAACATTCCAATTTTCAACACAACCAACTATCCAATCTGGGCAATTTCAATCAAGAACTTCTTACGTGTTCAAGGAACATGGTTAGTAGTTAACAGAACCACCACTAGGCCTCCCACTGCTGCACCAGCAGCTGGCCAACCAGACCCTCCACCAACTGTGGAGCAACTTGCTTGGGATGCACTTGACTCAAAGGCTCTTGGAGCCATCATGGGCCACTGCAAGCCAATTGTCCAGATAGAAATGGACAGGTTTGTGACTTCTCATGAGGTATGGGAGTCATTACTAAACACTTATGGAAAACCCAGCACTGCCGGAGTTTATGTGCAGTTCAAGCACACCATGAAGATTTCCATCAGTAACAGGGAAGACCCACTCCTCAAGATTATGGAAATGAACAATTTGTTCAGTTTCCTTGCCTCCAATGGCATGCCCCTACCTGAGTCAGTGCATGCCATGATTATCATGGCTGCACTTCCATCTGAATGGGAGAATTTTGCAACTTCTACCCTTGCAACACTCCCAGTTACCTTACCAGCCAGTCAACAGGGTCAAACCCTGACTGTTGACGCAATTCTTCCCCATATAAAGGAAGAATACTTATGTCGTCATGGAAGGACTCAACTTCCTAGAACAACTGATAATGTTGCGGGCACTTCTGCCCAGCATGCACAACAGAACTAGCAACCTAAGTGTTGCAAGTGTGGTAAAGGTCACAAAACGGAGGACCACTGGGAGGGAGGAAAACCTCCTACCATTAATCTACCAAAGGTGCAGGAAAAGAAGAAGGAAAAGAAGGTGAAAGGAAAGGGAAAAGGAGGAGGAGGCAAGCCCCCCTCCGATAAGGCAAAAGGGAAGCAGAAAGCTTCCACTCAAGAGATCAATGAGGCTCACACAGAGCCATATACTTCTGATGACGAATCCTCCATCGGACAAGCATATGCAAGTTCCAATATTGCAGAAGCAGGTTGGTCTAATTCATTCCCCTCATCAGCTCCTGCTTCTTCTCTCACTATTTGAACTAAGATTCGAGAGGAAATGGAGCATAATAGAGTCTGGAATAGTATTAGAACCTATAAAGACCCTTATAATGCTTCTTGTAGCAGTGGACCTAACACACCACCTCAATATGACTCTGACTGCAATGGCGCAGCAGGCTTTTACACTTATATGTCTGACTGTGAAGGATGTCATCAACAAAGAAAGGAAAAAGATGACCATCTATGGCTAATGGATTCTGGAGCAACAAGTCACTCCACACCCTTCAAAAAGGATTTCCTTAGCTATGTTGAATTTAAGCAACCAATACCAGTAGGCACTGCTGGTAGTGAAAAGATATACTTTCCAGGTATTGGGACTGTTTCTTTTACAGTGACACTAAATGGGAAACAGGAACAATAAACACTTAGGAATGTGTTCTATTTGCCCTCAGGAGCAAAGTATATCCTTTCCATACCATCCCTTACCACTGGATTGGGCTACACCTTTCAAGGTGACAAGACCCACACTTGAATCTACAACACACAAAAAAGACTCTTCCTCGAAGGCACTCACATGTTTCATGGCTCCAATCTTCACTGGTTTACAGGAAAACCAATTGGGAAAAGTGATCAAAGATTGGTTCTTCTAGCATGTTTGGACAACAAGAATATCAACACATTCTTATCTTTATTCTCTGTTGAATATTCTGATGTCTATAAATTATGGCATTCAAGGTTTGGCCATCCTAGTGATCAGGTAATGCAGAAAATTCCCAACCATACTACTGGTCTTGATCACATGCCACCTCAACCTAAACCTTTTCCCTGTGGTGAATGTCTCATTGGCAAAATGCATAACTGACCATTCTCTCCTTCTTGGACTCAAGCTATGGAACCCCTTGCATTAATCCATATGGATCTCTTGCAGTTTCCTATGGAATCTTATTATTGTCATGTTTACTGCCTGACCATCATTGACAACTTTAGTGGCTATGGTTCTACTCTTTTGCTTCATGCAAAGAGTGATACTGCCAAGTTGTTCATTGACTGGGTTTCTTGGGCAGAACACCAATCTGGCTACTCTGTTAAATCGGTTTGTTCTGACCAAGGGGGAGAATTTATGGCAACTGCCTTTAAGGAGTTTTTACTTTCCAAAGGCATTACTCATCAGTTATCTGTTGCAGATACTCCTCAACAGAATGGTCAAGCAGAACAATTCAACAGAATGGTTATGGAGAAGGAGGAAGTACTCCAGCATGCAGCTTGTTTACCCAAGCACTACTGGAACTTCACTTTACTCACAGCAGTATTTGTCTACAATCGCACTCCACTTCAATGAGTCAAGTGGAAGACACCTTATGAACTATTTCTGAAGAAGAAACCTACCATTTCATATCTTCGAGTCTTTGGCTGTTTAGCCTATGTTTTCATACCAAAGGATCAGCGAAAAGACAAACTCTCTCTGAAAGCTGAGGAAATGCTTTTCCTTGGATACCCTGAAGGAACCAAAGGATACATTTTCCTATGCCAGAATAAAATGATTTATATTTCGACCACTGTAACATTTGTTGAGAATGTGTTTCCCAACTGTCCCATAGAGAAGTTATGAGACAAAATCAATATACCTCTCCTGGCATCCGGTCCCTCAGAGGACTCTTCCAACAATCAGGATGGAAGCAAGACTGATCATCCTGCTCCAGGTCCTAGACCACCCACTCCAAATTTTGATAATGACAACCCACCCAGGCCTCCAACACCAAGTCCACTCCAATGCAGGCAGCATCCACCTCCAGTTACTGTAGAGGACATAACAGATAAAGAGGAACCAGATTCTCTGGAACCTGAGCAACCAGGTCCAACCCCAGGACCTTCCTCACCTGCCCTACCTACAAGATGTGAACTTTTGGATTGTATTTGAATTCCAAACCCTACATATTGACAACCATCACCACCTCGTTCACCACCAGCTCATGAAACCCCTAGTCAAGGTTTTCCTGGTCATAGGAGACATGAACCTCGTCCCATCCCATCATTTGTTCCACCAATCCTGGATAGAAATCTTCCACCATTCCTTGAAAGACATCCATCTGAAGCTCCTGACCCATCTTATCCTCCTGCTCCTTCTGCACTTAGGAGATTGACTCATGTACCTGTCCCAAGGGTAATACCCAACAACATGTATGGAGACAGACCACCAACTCAAGTAGAAAGAGAGTCAGATAGGAACTGGGAAAGAAGTATCAAGAATCCACCTGAGCAACCTAACATTGACAATCTCTGAGACTCCTCAACCTCCACCACCTTCCAATGAAGGGGGAGATGTCAATCACTTAGCTCATAAGCAAGGTCAAGGATTCATTGAATATCTTTTAGCTCAAGCTGTATTGGAGGTACTGAAACAATACAAGGATGTCTTATGATTACCAAAGGAAGAGCAGGACAAATGGAAGGAAGCTATGAAGGATGAAATCAAGTCTATAAACAACAGACACATCTGGACTCTAGTTGATTGTCCCCCTGATCATAAACCTGTTAAATGTCATTGGGTTTTTGCAAGAAAATTGGACAGAAGATATAAAGCTTGCCTAGTGGCAAAGGGCTTTTCACAAATATACAAAGATTACAAAGAAACCTTCTCTCCTGTAGCAAGATTTGAGACAGTACAACTGCTCATGGCCTATGCTTGTACTCAGGACTGGGAGGCTCACTGCCTCGATGTCAAGACTGCATTCCTTTACAGAAAGCTTGATGAAGAAATTTATATGGAACAACCAGAAGGCTTCGTAACTCCAGGAACAACAAACAAGGTTTATCATCTTTTGCGCATGCTTTATGGCCTTAAGCAAGCAGCATTAGCATGGAATAGGGAACTCCACAAATCCCTACTCAAGTTAGGTTTTATTTGAACCAAATCAGATGCGGGAGTTTATGTCTACAAGACTAAACAAGGCCTAGTTATCTTTGTCATCTACATCAATGACATTCTTCTCCTCTCATCTTCTGCTAAATTACTGAAAGACAGAAAAGAAGCATTTATGAAGATTTGGGAAGTACGAGATATGGGAGAAGTGAAAGAGTATCTTGGCATCCAGATTTCGAGAAATCAAAGGGATAAAACCATGACTCTTCACCAACAACCCTATGTCCAGAAAGTCTTAAAATGCTTTCAAATGGAACAATGCCGAAGTGTGTGAACACCACTACCTAGTGGATATGTTCCCACTCCTACCCCATCAGGATATACCACTACACCAGCTCTATAGCAAAAGTATCAGCAGGTTATCGGATCCCTCCTTTATGTCATGCTCGGAACTCATCCAGATCTAGCATTTAGTGTCATCCACATGTTGCAATACATGTTGAACCTGACACAACAGCATCTAGACAAGGCAATGCATATCATCAAGTACCTATCCTCAATGAAGGACTTATCAATTCATTATTCCCAGAGCAAGTTATCTCTGGATTGCTATTCTGACTCTGACTGGGCTGGAGATAAGGAGACCTATCACTCCACTTCAGGCTACACTATGTTCCTAGGACGAAATCTTGTTTTCTGGCGATCTAGGTGACAACCCACAGTGGCTCTCAGCTTGACTGAAGCTGAATATATGTCCCTCTGTGATGCTGGACAGCAGATCAAGTGGATCACCACTTTATTCCAGGAATCCCATCTTCGTTTCACCACTGTCATTCTCTTTGGCAACAACAAGGGTTCTACTCATTTAGCAAACAACCCAGTCATTGAAGGTCATTCGAAGCATATCAATATCAAGTATTATTGGCTTCATGAATCCATTGAAAATGGAGACTTCAAATTGGACTATGTGTCCACTGACCATCAAAGGGCAGACTCCATGACTAAGAGTCTAACCTGGCAGAAACATGATCATCATCGCTTGTTACTTGGTCTCTATTGAACCAGTTTAAAGTGAGGGGGAGTGTTGACAGGATAACTATTCCTGTCTACAGGTCATATTACTTGGCCACCATATTTTAGTCATGGTAGTTACTGACAACTTACCAACATGTGACCAGTTATCACAGATACCCAAGAATCACATGGAACCATACTATCAGTATCCTTCTTTCATGTTCTACAACATTCTATCTCTGTATAGAAACTTGCTCCTTCTATAAGTAGCAATTGTAGTTACAATGCTCTGGAATTACTCCATGTGCACAGACCATGTACAGTATGTATATATACTGTACTCCTAGGGCATTACTCCCTAGAGGTTCAAATCATATATTCTCTCATCCTCACTGAGCTCTCAAGTCCTTCAACACTTGATTGCTCTACTAGCAACATACTTGTTCTTCTAACTCAAAGTACAAACCTCCAGGTGAGCCAGAGTTACTGCACCCTTCCTGCCCTTAGTTTGTTATTCCTCATGACCTCTAATCTGAAAGCTCTCATCCAGGGAAGGTAGACATTGTAGGTGATGAAGAAAAGGGAAAAGATATCTCCATACCCTGGTGCAAAAATCTCAGCAGGGGTAGGTCTTTTCCCAATTATGACAACTCCATTTCCTGTAGAGTACTGATGCCCATACTCTGTCTGCCAAGGATGGAAGTCCCTGACATGAGCTGCATCCCCTTGACTTACATACCATTCCATATTGTAGTTAGGAGTAGCCCTTGTGCCACAGAAATCTTCTCTGTCCATGATAGGATGATTCATTCATTCACAGATCCTCCACTTTTCTTCTTCATTTAAAAAGTCATTCAGGTCCTCATCTTCATTGAAATTGAAGCGAATGAATTCTACCTCTTCTCCTTCTTCTGGTGACTCCAGATAGATGAGGTCCAGGGTAACCTCTCCTTCTTCCAACAGTGAGGACTTCTTGACAAAGACCAGGGAAAAAGAGATTTCAAGATCCTCAAACTCCTCTTTTATCTCTACATCCTGTGATCCAGTTGTTTGTGCTCTGGACCAGTGAGGAGGTGATAGAGTGATTGGAGTATTAGGCCTAGTTGGGACTAAAGAGGGAACTGGATCCCTGAGAAGGTGACCTGGGTGAGGATGGTGTGGAGTTGGCAAGGGTGTCACCATCACTGGTGTCTGTACCAGTGGTGGAGTAAGTATCATCCACTGCTCATTGTACTAATCTGGGATGGTTGAATGACTGTGGTAAACAAGATGAGATGGGAGCTGGGATGTATGGGGTGGAAGCTGCATTTGAGCTGGTACCAGTTGAGGGAATAGGTAATGGGTTTGAATCAATTATGGGATTGTCTTGAAGGTTAATTACCTTGTAGGGGACTGGAATAGGATTACTGTCAGCATCCGTATATCCAATAAACATCCCACTACTATGATCACTAGATGGCAATGACTCCATCATGGCAGTCATATTGTGACCCCAAAGCCTCAAATAAGTGGGCTGTACAGGTGTCAAGTCAAGATGACTCCTTACTTGACCTTCAGTCAAGCAAGCCCTTGCAGACTCTATAAGTCTCTGTCATCTGACTGAGTCAACAATTCTCTCAGCAGCCTTGACAAAAGCTTGGTTGAGATGTGATTGTAACTCAACCAGGGTCATTCCTGGATTTGCATCTAAGAATTGTAACACCATGGACTCCTCAGTCATTTGAGATTCATATCTCAGTGGTGGAGTAGACAGAGCATATGCAGGAGGATCTGTAAGATCTTCCAGCATTGAAGCATCCTGAGGAGGAGGACCAATGGTCTGATCCACCTGGATGTGCCACAACCCAAATCAATCACTTGCCTCAGCTGCCACTCTATAAGTGTGATGATGAGCAGGTGTGTGCTGCATCTCAATACAGAGTGTGAAAAAGGCAATAGCTGAAACAGCAAAGAAAAATTCAGCTTGCCAAAACGGCAGTTGCAAATAAACCCATTGTATGCCTCAGAGAAACAAGAGGGTGTCGAGGAGACCCAACAAAATCCTCCAAGTAAACTGCAAGCCATCATTAGGTGGCATCCCCTGCTTGGCTGTTGCAAGGTTATCAATGTCAACCTAGGCAATGAGCTTGGGGCTCATAACCTAAAGTGAAGTAGTGTAGTCAGGAGACTAAATCCAGTGTTAAACACCAGACTTAGACACAGCTTGGGCTAAGCCTAATTTCTACTTCTACTATGCAGTGGAAGTTCTTAGGTAAGGACCTAAAGACTTACTAAGTGTTTGCTCGGGGTGATCTTCTAGTTGGGAGGTTGAATACTCACTTGAGTCTTCAGTACAATCTAACAGATGTAAACTGTTACTATTTGTGGACCTGGAGGTCCAGTATATATACACCTCAGACATGGTCTGTGCACTGTACATGAGTTTTGTTCAACTTGTGGGTTGAACTACATATGGTAAGTACAACCTTCCATATAAGTGTCTCTCAGGTATCATACTGAGTAAGCATATAAGGAATGATGTCATAGACACATCGTAGTGATGTCATAGAGCCTAGACTTTCTCCATATAGGTAAAGTACTGGTAATGTTCAACAGCTGGTCATAGAATCACATGCTGCGATAAACACGTGCAAGTGTTGTATGTCAGTGATGATGCACATGACAAATCTCCTAGAACAAATGATGAGCGTCTGTTACGTAATACCAGCGCTAATACTTTATTTGTTCAACAGGGTCAGCATGTCTACTTCGAATCAAACAGTAGTGCAGGTGTGAACACGCCGGAGAGCAACTCGACATGTTACCATGTACGTGTTCATTGATTCTTGGTCTTAATTCAAACACCTGGTCTCACCGCTCTATTTCCAACAGAAATGTGCGCTGCTAATGTCGTCTCATTTCTGCCTCTCGCATACGCTTTGTCACCTGATGTCAAAGTCAGCGGTGACATGTGCACCGTCATTCCCCTCGGTTGTGGCAAGGACGATGGTCCGAACATCTTGGCTGCATTCCAATGGTGCAGAACACAAGGAAAGATCGTGTTGGATGGGGAATACACCATTGGCAGTGTCCTTGTCACCACTGAACTAAAGTGCGTCCACGTCGAGTTCACGGGGTCATGTAAGTGCGGCATCCATGGATGACGAGTATTGTGATAACAAGTGCATCTATGAAGTTAACTTTGTACCCAACACTTCGTATTGGACAGAAAATTCATATTACATGGGATATCAGAATGCGTATGTGAACACCAACACCTACTTTTGTGCTTTGAGGGATATACTTGCAGCTCGACATTTTGGTTCCTTTCTGGAGACCACATCCATCTCTTTGGCGGAGGAACACTCAATGGAAACGGTCAAGTATGGTGGGATGCCCTTGCCAACAACGTAAGACATCATCTCATCTTATAACCTATCTATCAGCAGAGTGTCGGAGTCGCTGGTGCATCCTCGACGACCTTCGCTCGACCTGTATTGCTCACTATCGGGAATGCTTCCAACGTGCTCATTGATGGACTGCGTCAAGTAAACTCGCCATCATGGGTCAGTCCAACCTTGCGCTTCCCCGGTTTGTGCTCACACCCCACACAGAATAATCTCATCTATCAATCGATAAATGTGACCTATACCAATATCAACATCTCTGTGACTTCTAACAATAGCAATCCTGCCAAAAATACTGGTAAGACATGAGGTATGGACAACTGTGACTCACTTACAGGCATTACTTTTAGACGGATGGGATATCTTCCGATCATCGCGCATCAATATCAAGGACTGTGTTGTCAACAATACGGATGACTGCGTTTGTAAGCCCACTGGCCATTGGGTGTCCCGCACAGTCGAGATTGACCAACATCCTATGATAAGCCTTCAAGCCGAACACTACCTATGTGAATGTTACGAACCTCTGGTGTGGAAGTTCGCACGGCATCTCTATCGGAAGTCTGGGCCAGGTACGTCATGAATCATCATAAACTTGCATGCATCAGGTACCCTGTACTTACGCCTCGCCTGAGACGACAGTATGCCGGTGTGACCGATATCGTTGAAGATGTCCGCATCAACAACATTACGATGGTAAAGGGCCAGAACGGCGCACGTATTAAAACGTTCGGGGGCTCTGCCGACCAGAATTCGACAGCTGGAGGAGGCTCGGGATACGTACTGGTATGTTATATGATTCCGATCGCCTTTTTCCAGCCTCGAAACCTTACTAACTTTTCCTCTGTCTACCCATGAACCAGAACGTCACATTCCAGAATTTCCATCTGACCGATATTGATCATCCTATACTCGTTGATCAAGTGAGTGGATCCAGATCCGAAGGGCGCTTGAGAGTATATCGCTGACGGAAAGTACTTTTTATGTACATGGCACTGTCTGCAGTGTTATTCTACCTCCACCGACATATGTGCCAAGCACCCAAGTCAGGTCAAACTCTCGAACATCCACTGTACGTTTGCTTCCTCCACATGCCCTGATCCGGTTACTCTGCACGCTACCTGAAATAACAATCATCAACATCACTGGTACATCCTCCGGCGTCGAAGGCGACGTGGTTGTTGACCTTGAATGCTCAGCGGCTTCTCTTTGCCCAAGCATTATTGCTACGGGAACATATCTTGTCCCAGGCAGCAGTGGTACATCCAGCAGTGGGAACTCGAGCAAGCATGTGTACTATTGCAAGAATGTGGCCGATGTCGGACTGCTAGATTTTGACTGTATCCCACCTAGCTAAGTTAAATGGATGAAGTGTACGTCTACATATTGGTGGTGGCCCTGGTCCTGATGGATAGGCTTGTTCGACCGGTGCATCAATTAGGCTTGACTTAGACTGTCAAATACCTGCTTACAACATTTCTGTGTCGCTTTCTCGTCCATGACTCGAGCAACCTTCGATCACTCACCACTCAGCGCTAACCCAGCGTCAACACTGAAATCGATCGATCGATCGAGTCACATAAGGGGACTCACATTATGGACTCAAAGCCAAGCTGACCGACATGAGGAGATGTTACCATATGAACAGTCCATTTTCATAGTGAACCAAGCGGAGGATGGCTCGTTCGCATCTGTTGAACAAATAAAGTATTAGCGCTGGTCTTACGTAACAGACGCTCACTATTTGTTCTCAGGAGATTTGTCATGTGCGTTTGTCACAGACACAACACTTGCACGTGTTTACCACTGCATGTGATTCTATGACCGGCTATTGGACATTACCGGTGTTTCACCAATATGGAGAAAGGTCTAGGCTTTATGACGTCAGGATGACATACTTATGACATCATTCCTTCTATCTCATTCTATGGCATTCTATGCTTACTCAGTACGATACCTGAGAGACACTCTTATGGAAGGTACTACTTACCATATGTAGTTCAACCCACGAGTTGAACAAAACTCCATGTACCACGCACAGACCATGTCTGCAGTGTATATATACAGGACCTCCAGGTCCACAAATAGTAACAGTTCAACATCCGTTGAATAGTACTCAAAACACCCAACCAGAAGATCACCCCAAGTGAACACTTAAGTAAGTCTTAACGGTCCTTGCCTTAAGAACTTCCACTGCGTAGTAGAAGTAGATTCTAGACTCTGCCCGAGTCAGTCTCCCGACTACACTACTTCGCTTTAGCATCGATTTCCCTTATCCTTACTGCTGGGTGGTGAAGAAGTCCTCAGCATATTTGGTGTTCTCCGCTGCATCACCCTATTCACTAAGCCATAAGTGTATCTCGTGTAATGAGGGGTGGAAATAAAGATTTGTCTACCCTTGAAAGAATTAGACCCCCGATTCTTCAATGACCCCTTACTTGTCCTCGGCCCTGGACCACCCACTTCAGAGTCAGTGCTACTCAAAAAGGGTCTTAAGGGACCCTGGTTAATCCTGAACGAAGAGGCAGCTTTAGGCTATTTCGATTTCGAGGTGGGAGCATACAGGTGACCGCGAGCTGTCTCGGGGCGAGAGTACCCCAAGTTTTATAAATATGGATGTCTGATACCCGCGTCAGAGTCAATAGCTATTGAACAATCTTGGACTACATTCCATGGATACTGCTACGTGTAACGCAACCACATTCCCGGAATGTGTCCTCCCGTATCTGTGACCATTGATGCCTATCGTGACTTCGTTTGTGAAGTATGGGTTTCGTACAGTAATATCATATTCACGCCTATCCACGTGCCAGAACTAGGTGTAATTGTTGATTTTGGGTGTGCATCTCTATGTGGTGCACTGCAGACGATGAGTTAGCGAAAAACTTGGTATTGGGCTGAATGGTATGGAAAATGCAGATCAGTGGCTGCACCGCGTTGACAGTTGTATGTAGGCTCAAGCGTCCCGTGACTGTTCGTGATGATGAGTAGTCGGAGACGATTGCATACACTAGTAGTCTCCTCCAGACAAACACCTCATAGATGGCACGCGCCTTGAAGTCTTGCATAGATGTGATCTGGGAAGCAAGTCCTGCTGTCTCCGGACTCTCGGGGTAGCTCTGATAGAAATCACCATTTACACTCACCGAATTACAGAACATGAAGGCATAGAATCGTGATCGATCGATAAGCCAGGTCGACTTAGTCAGCTTCCAAAAGCTATATAAACCCCTGTTATTCGCTTGGCCATGTTCGGTTCTCCTCATCTCCAAACACACAATGTCTGGCTTGACGATCATCGTTGCTGCCACAAAGACCAATGGTATAGGTCTGAATGGCACGATGCCGTGGCATATCTCAAAGGATCTCTCATTTTTCAGTCACGTCACATCGAGTGCACCGGCTGGTATGCTTAATGCAGTGATCATGGGTCGGGGTACTTGGGAAAGCATCCCTTCCAAGAATCGACCTCTCAAAAATCGGCTGAACGTTGTGCTCAGTCGTAATAGAGAATACTGCCTGTATGTTCGAGGCATACTCGGTTTCGTTGAATGTACAGATCTAACCTATCACTTACAGCACGCTCCCGAATAATGGATCGCACGCTGAAACCTCCTTGTCTTCAGACTTGCAGGGCACCGTAAACGAGCTCAGGTCATGCCAAGGCGTAAACCGGCTTTTTATAATGGGAGGAGCTTCACTTTATCAGGAAACCCTCAGCTCCCCTTCCCCATCTTTGCTGGCAGATCGCGTTCTTCTGACTCGCATCCATAACCCGGACTACCCTTGTGATGAGTTCCTCCCGGACTTCTTGGCCGAGGAAAGAGGTGGATCATCCTGGAGGAGGGCGTCGCATGCAGAGTTCGTCGAGTGGGCAGGTTTGAGCGATTTTAACATCCCAGACGGTATTCAGGAGGAACATGGTGTCAAGTTTGAATTTCAAATGTGGGTGAGATTGTCCGATGCGTAGAAGGCGGATTGATCTACGCATACAATGGTGCCTGTTGTTTTGTCGATAGATGTAGCCGTGTTTTCCTTGTGACGTCCCCTTACTTCCCCAGCTCCTTCCAATTGTCGTATTACCTGAATATTTCCTTCACCAGAAATCTCAGCTTGTACGCTTGTATTACTATTCAGAAATTGTTTTGACTTACTGTGATGATTTGTGTTGCTCGGTTGAATCGTTAAGAGTAAGTGATGTGAGCACTAGCATGAATTGAAAGCGCATCGCTAATGGTCAAGCCTCTACTGAGTTTGGACGCAAATGAATAGAGACTCACTTGTGTAAGGTATAAAAAGGTATATGTCTTGTCTTAATTTGCGATTTTCAGTTCAGAAGAAAGTCGTGTCTTGCGGAGGCATACTCAGCTGGTAACTTGATGGGACACACAACATTACATCTGGCCTCGTGAATGGTGAAGGCCATGTACATGCTGCAATATCTTGCCCGAGATCAATATCAGAGTATGTGTAACAATCGTGGATAGCAATGCTGTAATGTCGAGATTAAATGGAAAACCGTCTACCTTAGGTTGCGGTCTTGCAAACAGGCGATGGAATCCTTTCATGGTGTTCCGACATGCTCTTTTAGTAACTAGTCAGGTCCATGCCTGAAATAACAGAACACAGTAGTGCATTGTATGAATGTACCTTCTAAAAGTTCCTTGATGTATGGGAAGTTGATCATATCTGTGGTCATCATACTAGGGTTGGAAGTACAATCAACAAAGATATTAGTGCAAGAGGTTTGTGACACAGGCCCTTGTTGAACAAGACCAGCCATTCACCCATTTTGTGCCTTCAGCACAATCCTACCTTTCTTGGACATTTTCAATTTCAGTCACACAAGATAACAAATCAATTAAACCTTCAGAGCTAGTTCAGGAAGAAAGTCCTGTGATAAACCTACCTAAAAAACCTGCAAAAAAAATCCATGGCACTCCTGACATAAGTGGACCCATTCCAGCAGAGTTGTAATTACAGTACCATAGCTTCAATAATCAGAACAAATCATTGACAGAGATCCATGGCTGAGCACTCAGAAACTGATATTGACACAGATTTTATTGAGTGGGATATGGTGGATATGATGTTGGACTGCAAGGAAGACTGCAAAGGAGAAGTTGCCATTGGAGACAGCCACTGAGCACATGAGATGAAGCACATGTCAAAATCACAGCATGACAAGACAATTTTGAGGACAGCCATCATATGGCCAACATTTGCACCCAATTCAAGTGTCAATTTGAGGCTTTGTATGTATGCCATATCTGTGATTGTCATTGAGGCAGTCACCCTAGTGCTTCAAAGGGCTGAACCTATCCCATACCACACTTCCATTCTCTCTGGTGTGGGATGGATTTTAAAACTCATGAACAGCCACCCCAAAAGGATCCACACTGAGCTTGGGGTTTATAAGCATGTTTTCAAGGTGCTATTGAACAAACTCCAGCAACATGGATACACACATTCAAAGTACATCACTCTTGAGGAGCAGCTGGGTATATTCCTCTACATGGCTGTTACTGGCCTGACAATCAGGCATGTTGGAGAGCATTTCCAGTGATCCAACAATACAATTTCTAAGTAAGTACTTATTTTACATGTTTATGTACTACTGATCACAATTGATAGATACTTCAAGCTGATGCTCTTTGCATTCTCTTCTCCTGGCATTTACACCAAGTATGTGCAACTACTCCATAGTGATGCTCCTGTCCATTCTTCCATTTGTGACAACCCCAAGTTCTACCCCTTCTTCAAGGACATGATTGGTGCAATCAATGGGACACACATCACATGCACCCCACCTGCTGATGCATCACAAAATCACAAGGGGCTCATGTCTCAAAATTGTCTGGTCTGCTGTGATTTTGACATGTGCTTCATGTATGTGCTCAGTGGCTGGGAGGGTTCAATGGCAGATGTGTCCATTTACCATGATGCATGGTTAACTGATCTTGCCATTCCTGATGACAAATATTATCTTGCTGATGCAGGCTTTCCAAACTGTCACCAGTGACTAGTTCCTTACCACAGGCAATGATATCACTTAGTGGAGTGGGGCCATGCACAAAGCTGGTGAGTATCTTCAATGATTCTTTAACTTATAATGATTGATGCTACACCTAGGCCTGTTAACCCACAGGAATTGTATAACCTCTGCCATGTTCAGCTCCACAACATTGTCAAACACATCATTGGTGTACTGAAGCATTGCTTCTGAATCCTTGTCATGCCCCTCAAATATGGCATGGACATTCAAGCCTGCATCCAAGCCACTTTAACTTCCATCCACAACATTATCTGCATGTGGGACCCAGTTGAGTTGGAAGATATTGAGGGTGCTGGAGCCACTTCATGGCCACACAAATCCACAGACATGTCTGGCTCAATTGCCAACAGCATCCCCACCAACACAGATTGGGAGTGGATATCTACAAAGCAGGACAGGATTGCACAAGAGATGTGGACTAGTTACCTTGTAGAATGAGTGCAGAGGGGTGATCCTGTTGTACTTTGACTCAATACTTGCATGTGCTCACTCTCACAATTTATACATTGCATTCAAATAGAATTGGTAGTTACATGCACAAAGAGGCATGGAAAGTACAGCCCAGGTGTGATATAAAACTAATTTTCCAACCCTCTAAGTTCCTGGAGCTGCAACTTGATCCATGCCTTTCAACCAGCAGCAAAACAGTCAGGATCCTTTGTAAGTGATAGGTATGTATCAGCAAAGACAACATTGTTCTTGAGAAGATCTAAAATATGTGCCAACTCATGAGGTGAAATGAGGGTGATATCAAGCTCCAGAAACTTTTCCCTCACCTTTCAAGATAATGGATGAGTTGGAATTTGTGCCATGGTTGAGGAGTTGCTGGGTGCAGATGCTTCTGAGGTAGTAGTCCTTTCACTCTTCCATGTCTCCCTGAATTTATTGTGCATATCTTCCAGCTGGTGCTCTAGACACTTGATCACCTCATTATTCCCCACACATTGCTTTTGAGCCAATGGGGTGGAAGTCTTCAACACTGACAAAGAACTTGAGACAACTGAAGAGCCCTTGCCATCTGCCATCTGCTTCCTTGAGCACTCAATGCAAGCAGAAACACTGGATGACAGCTTGACAGAGCTGATGGCCAAACCACTAAATGAAGAAGGGGCAGTAGGAGGAGTGAAGTTGGTCAGTGTAGTAGGAGGGCCAGCTGATTGGTTTGATTGCCAATTAAAGATTGCTTGCATGTGAGCTGAAGCAGTGGATGGTGGCCCAGAAGAACTGGCATACAATGTGGTATAAGGAGTGATGAGGGGGGAAACTTGCTGGTACATGAAAAGTGCTGGCAGGTTCAGCTGCAGATGGAATGAATGGCTCTATGGGAGGGTAGGACATCCTTATGTCATTAGTACCAGTGCATAGAGTACTCTGACCATTGTTAGAGCACTCCACCACAGTGCTAGTACTTCCCTTGCCATGCTCACTCTTGCTGGTGGAAGCACTCAACCTATTGCCATCAGTAGAATGTGATTTGCCAAGGCTTAACACAGAAAAGCAATTTAAACCCTTGCCCTTAGAGGGCATGAGCTGCTTCATTTTTTGTAGTGTAACCAGCCCTTGTTGTGGAAAGGGCTCACATCCTTGTATTTCTGTTGACATCACCATTAGCCCAGGATAGCACTGTTTTATTAGGACATACCTTGGTGAATTCATTCCACATGGCCTCATTTTCAAGACCAATATTAGCCCCTGACTGAAGTGAATACACAAATCCAGATGTATTTGTGATGTGATCAACAACATCAAACATCTTTCTCAGCTGCAGGCAATATCAGCTGGCTATTCTGTTATTTAGGCCAACAACTTACTTACTCTTTTCCATTTCTCCTTACATACTTTGGCAGTCTTGGGTCCTCCTTTGGTGGGGTTGGCAAGAGTAGTAGAAACTGTGTTCCAAAAAATGACCTTGAAATTCATGCCCTCACCAGCCAATACCTTGTGAGTGATTGCTAGATCTAAAAGGGTGTCAATATCTCCATCTGTCCATGATGCCTGTGGCATGGCTGCATGGTGTGAAGTGGATGTACCCTTGATGGGCAAATGTGATGACTTCTGGGGGGCATGACAGAAAGAAAGAGAGTGATGTGTATGCCATACTGTGTGGTGTTGATGCTAACCCTGCCTCTGCCACAGCATCTTGGCCTGAGCCTTACCTAGTTGAACTCCACTGGAATATCTGAGCTTATGTCAGGAGTGCTGTGGATTTTTTTTGTGGGTTTTTTAGGTAGGTTTATTGCAGGACTTTCTTCCTGAACTAGCTCTCAAGTACTTCACTAACTATAACATTTGTAGTTTTAGTATTAATGGTGTTCAAGTTCAATTTGGTTTGGTTTGTTTTGATTGCTCTGGTTTGTCCCAGCAGGTTAGCAGGCCAGTAACTACCTGTCAGAGTTTCAAAAACATGTCTCCTCATAGGTCTTGCCTTCATTGCTCAGCACAGCTGCAGGCCCTTGCTCAGCATCACACCAAACCCACTATCATGTCAACCACCAGCAATACACCACAGTCACTCCCAAGGCCAACAGCAAAGGTCCACACTTCTTTCAGGGAGAGTTTATGTGATGGAAGAGGAAGAGGTCATCAACAGCCCACAGCCCAGCAACCCCCAGTCCCTCAACTCAACCTGCAATCCCCAGCTGCCCCCTTCCCAAATTGTGTCCTCTAAGTCCTCTCAGAATATCTCCTGAGATGCTGACCCCACCTGATCAGAAAAGCTCATTGCCTGGCTTGTAGCCCATCCTGCAGATCACCACATCCTTTTCCATGATCATGCAGGAATCTCAAGTGCAAGCTCTTCCCCATCCACAAATGAGAAACCCTCCAGGAAGAACAAGAAGGAGGTACAAGCTGTTATTTCCAAGCACATCTTTGAAAATGATCCCAATTATATGGAGCAATATGAAGAACACCCAGAAAAATTTGCAAGTTCCTTAGGAAATTGGCTGGTATTGTAAGTGTATCCAGACATATCTAAGTTTTCCTTGATGTTTTTTTTTCAGGTTGAAGCAAAAATATCAAGAAGCTCATGCCTGTCTCAAAAAAACAGGGAGTGGCATAATACCTGGTGGCCTGGATGCGAATATCTTAGGTGTGCACCCAATCATCTATCAAATAAATCTAATTGTTGTCACAGCTGAGATACACCACAACCTCCCCTTCTTTGATAACCTTGACATCATCTGGCATGGTATCCCCTCATTGGACAGTAAAATCAGCACCTCTGAGCCCAATATTGACCATGCTGAGAAGTTCCTGGGGCTTGTCCAGCAGAAGGCACCTTGTGGTATAGGAGGTGAGGAGGATAACAACACTCAAGCTGCTGCAGAAGAGGACATGGAGGGGCCTGGTACCACAGAACTTGATCTCAACAAGGACACCTTTGACACTATGCCAGATTTGCAAGGGATGGACCTTGATGACTCTGCAGACCATGATCTTTCTCTACCTCAATTCAGGGAAGATCATGGTGATGCATTGGACTATAATGAAGCATTTGAAGACAGAGACATGCCAATGGCATTCCTTCAAAGGATGCTGAACAACCAACTGGTATGCCATTTTCTATTGGTGAGAGGGTACTTACAGTACTGTTTTCACACAGCAGGACAATCCATTCCCTCATGATAACACATTCCTTAGGAGGTTTACTCCTACACACAAAGCCCAAACCCCATTGTGTGACAGTCATGCTGCTTTTCATCAACAAACTCCAAACTCCCACCCCCAGCTTTGTCTAATCACCTTTGAGTCTCCCATTTCATCTCTCCTCATATTCCCTGAGTCTCACCTCCATTAAAAAGAAGGGCACCTCTGGAGCTGGCTTGTGTGTCAAGGCAGAACTTTTTGACAAGCTGAGCAACTTTAGCAAGGAGGCAGAGGAGGCTTCCAATGACTGTACTCACTGTTATGTCACTCAGATGAACTATGTGATCAGGGAGAAGGAGATTTCACTTTGATGTGATGAACTTCTCTCCAGCCATGAAAATGCTGAGGCTAAGTTCAAGTGTCAGAAGGGGTTGAAGAAGTTGAATATTATATTCAAGCATGCTAAGGAAAATGCATATGCAAGGCAGATTGAAGCTCTGCAGTTACAGGTCTGGCTTGCTGAATTGCAAGCTAGCACTCAGCCTGGCCCACATGCAGGTCCTTCATCACTTCTTGGTTTGCTCAACCAGTCTGCATATCTGCTCATGTTGTTTGTATTGTCATTATCACTGATGGACACCATTTCTGGCATTCTGATGTACATGTATCTCTGTACTGAATACAATTGTTTGAGCATGTCAAGGTGAGTGAACAGGCACCTCATTAACTCTGCATGAAACTGTTGACCCAGCAACCCTTCAGGAACCTCCATGACCACAGGATTCAGATGGTGGTCTGGTTTTCACCCATCATTCATCACCCAGCATATTGTTGATTCCATCCCATGTGCCTCCTCAAAGCAGATGATCATGTTGTGCAAGATAATGCAACACTGCACCCAATATATGGCAATTTGTATGTCTTGCTCTGTCCACATCTGTAAATGAAGCTCACAGAGGGACTGGAACTGACCCTTCAGGGCAGCAAAGGCATGCTCCATACAGACCCAAACCTGAGACAAAGATCAAAAATTATTGACATTAATTAGCAAGGTACACACTTTGGATAAATACTTGTTGTGTAAGTTCTCAATCCTTGATAGTCAGGCAGATTGTGAAGTCTTGAAGGGGACAATGAACCATGTCTGGGATGAGTATGTGCTGTCTGCCATATCCAGTGATTATGAAGGGTCAGCATATTTGAATTCCTTGCCGTGTGAGTTCCCTGAAATGCATAGGCATCATGAACACTTCCTGGATGGCCAAGCCCATAGTCAACAACCAGGAGATTGTGTGGCATTACAGTCAACTGCCAGGTGCTGAGTGGGTTTTGAATGGACAGAGGTAAGTCCCTCATACTTGGCAATTATGTAAGGGAGTATGTTGACTTCTGATCATAGAAGGTCTCTGTTATGCCTTTTTCCTTTCTTTCCTTTTTGGGGTAGCCCCTATTGGGTACCCCTATCCATTGACACTTCGTGGACTTATAGATTCAATTATCCAACAGACGCATCTGTATGCAGACTTATTACCTACACATATGTTCGCTTTCTTCCACATGGTCACATGACCCAAGAGATGTGGGATAATTCCCCATCTTTCATCTCCTTTGCATCCTACCAATCTACTGGCCTTTGTACTGCTTGACTTAGTCTGGTTCCAACTGCTCTGGGAGAAGGAGTCTTGCCATGCAGGGAGAACCCTTGTAAAAGCCTTGTAAGGTGCTTGTAGCATGCTTAGGGTTAGGGTTAGCATGTCGGTCTCAAAGGCATTAAGTCTCACATCCACAAAGCCTTAACAGAAGATGAAAGATACCTTGTCAGTGTCGCTGTTGTCCTACAGTGACTCCCTGTTGCTTCATGCAGCAGTCAACACCTCTGTTGTCATCATATGGCAGTCATCACCCCTATACCTTAAATGGTGTAGTACCCCTATTGTCCTGAACAATACATCTTTAACAAATCACCATTAACCCTCTAGTGCTACTGCTCTACCCCGGGTGGTACCCACTAGTTACCTTCTCTTGCCCACCATGGTCAAGAAGTTTATAGTTAGGTCAAGTCCGAAGAAGTCTTCTCAACCTAAGCCAGTTGTACTGCCTAGGAGGACTCCCTATACTCCCCAACTACCCACTCACCTCAGCCTAGGGTATAGTGTTCCACTACCACCCCTAGTCACCACTGAGGCACTGCCACCATCACTGACTCCCAAAGCCTCTTCACTTCCTGAAGAAGGCATGTCCTCTCCTATCAAAGTCGACATTGATCCAGTAGGGCCCAGTCTCTATATGTACCAAGAGAAGCCTGAAGAATCATCCAACTTGGACAAAAATTCCCTTATCACTCCAATCATGCCACAACCCAAGTCTGTCTATTTGTTTGCATCGGATCTGCTGCTGCCAGGAATAGAAGAGCAAGTCATGTCAGAAAAACTTGTGGAAGCATTCAGAAGTGCTTTGATAGCTGATCTATTTAGTGGACAGAACTCATCTCCAGCAGAAATCATCTATTGGTATTGGACCCAGGTTGCATTGGTGACAAAGAAGGGCAAGGCCAAGGAAACCACAGAGGATTCTGAGGACACTAAGTCTGGAGGAAAGGAGCTTGGGCTCAACAAACTGGCCATATTCAATGGCGACCACCAACTATACACAGGATGGATTGTATCCATCAAAAACTACCTCAGAATGAACAGGCACATCTACAACACTGATAGGAAGTGCATCAGATTCATTCTCTCATTCATGGACAAGGGCTTGGCCCTTAGTTTCAAACAGTCGTACATAACCCAGTTGACTACTGATACCAGGATCATGTTCCTGGATACACTCAAAGAATTTGAAAAGAGGTTGAAAGAACACTTCCAAGTCGGAGATATCAAGGCAATGGCCTTGATCACATTGTTGTCCCTCCAAATAGGAAGTCATTTGCTGGATCAGTACATCACCAACTTCAACAACCTACTTGCACAAGTAGAGCTCTTCCCAGAAGATCAAGCTGCCACCACCTTCTTTGGAAAGGGTTTGCACCCTGAAATCAGCCAAAGAATATTAGGGCTAGGTATCATTCCAAAGATGGTTACCAAGTGGAAATGAGCTGCCACTGATGTACAGGCTGCCATGGCCACCATGCAGATGTTTGAGGGAAGAGCCTCAACATCAGACAAAAACTTCCTTTGGAAGAATCAAGGCTACAACACCAGCAAGAAGGACAAGCAAGACCCAAATGCTATGGATGTGGACAATACCACCTGTCCTAGGCTGAATGCTCACAATGCACACAAAACAATTGTTTGCTATAATTGCAATGAAGAAGGGCACATCACCCACAATTGCAAAAAGCCAAAGAAGCAGGGCTTCCCATCCAAGAATAGAGAAACAAAAATAGAGGAACTCAGAAAGGAGCTAGATTGCCTAGAGAGCGAGGGCACATCTAGTTCCTCTTCAGGTGTGCCCTCTACAGATTTTTAAAGGGGCGAGCTTCTGCTGCAGCTCGTGCCCCCATAATTGAACAATGTACTTTTAAATTAGGGAAGCTTGAATGAACTGTACAGGAATTACCTCAGTTCCAATATGAAAAGGAATTGTGTCTTAAATCCTTGACTGGTTTGACTTACCTAATCGACCATGGCACCTCCATAATCAACACATTGATTGACTCCAGAGCAGAAACCAATATTATCGATGAACAAGCGGTGGAGCAACATCACATATCCACCTGAAAAATATGACACCCTTGGATGCTTCATAGCATCACAGGAAAAACTGACCAGGTGGTTGACTGAATAGCCACCTTCCAAGCAAAAATCTGGGGAAAGGTAATGTGGGTACATGCTTACATCACCAGAATGGGAAACAGGGAACAGCTGCTATTAGGCATGCTATGGCTCTGCGACCACACCCCAATCATTGATTGGGCAAAAAGATCTCTAGTGTGATGGGGATCTCCGGAAATACAAGTCACCAAGACCTCAATCTCAACCCAGCTGGAGGCAGCCACTGAGAAGAAGGAAGTCACCCTCCCAAAGGAGTACCAGGACTTCAAAGAAGTATTTTCAGAAAAGGAGGCCCCCTTACCTCCCCACAGACCATTTCTTGATCACAAGATAAAACTAACAGACAACTTCTTTCCAGTTAAAGGAAAGAACTACTGACTAACACCAGATCAAGAGAAGGCACTCGATGCCTTCATTGATGAAAACTTGGCTTGTGGTAAGATCTGACCATCTAAATCCCTGCAAGCCACACCAGTGTTCTTCATGGGAAAGAAGGACAGAAAACAGTGACTAGTCCAAGACTACATCCACCTTAACAAGTACATGGTGCAAGACTCCTACCCACTGCCAGACATCAAGTTGCTACTCAACAAGCTAGCTGAGTCAAAGTATTTTGCCAAGTTTGACATATGGTGGGGGTTCACCAACATACAAATAAAGGAAGGAGATGAGTGGAAAGGGGCATTTGTCATGCCAAGAGGGCTGTTTGAGCCCTTGGTAATGTTTTTCAGACAAACTAACTCCCCCCCAACCTTCCAAAGATACATGAACACAAAGTTTGGCAGAATGATTGCCAAAAAGAAGAGCATTATATTCATGGATGACATGACAGTCCATGCCAAAACAAAAGAAGAACTACAGAGCCGAGTCCAGCAGTTCCTCAAAATAGTGCAAAAAGAAGACTTATGCCTCAAAATATCAAAATGTATTTTTGAAACAGAGGAACTCAAGTTCCTTGGATATACCATCTGAGAAGGTCAGTATGAACCTTCTCCTGTAAAAACTAATGCCATAAAGGTATGACCAACCCCGATGAACTTGAAGGAAGTTCACAGTTTCCTTGGCTTCTGCAACTTCTACCAAATGTTCATCCTGGGATTTTCCCAAGTGGCTAGGCCACTCCACAACCTCTCAAAGAAGGATGTTGTCTTCTGGTGGGAAGAACCACAGCAGCAGGCCTTTGAGAACCTCCACATGCTTCTCATGTCAGATCTGGTGCTCAAGCTCCTGGATCAGAAGAAGCCCTTCATCATTCACATGGACATGTCCTGATTGGGAACAGGCATGGTCCTTAGCCAAGCTGATGACTCAGGGGTCCTACATCCCTGCGCCTACCTTTCCCAGTCACTAACCAGCACAGAACAGAATTACCAGGTCTATGACCTGGAGCTCCTCACCATTATCTAAGCTCTCAAGGAGTGGAGGCTGTACCTCCTGGCCCTGGTATCCCCCATGGTGGTCTTTACTGATCACCAGAACATGACCTATTTTAGGGAACTGCAGAAGCTAACTCTGTGACAATCACGCTGGCAGGCCACATTGCAGGCCTACCCCATCCAGCTCTCCTACATCAAGGGGACATGTAACATTCCCCCTGACACATTATCACACATGGCCAACTTCACAGCTGATGCACAGCCACTGACCACCCTCTTACCACCTCAGTTATGGTTTTTGCCTGAGGGGGGGGTGGAGAAATCATCTATTTCCCAAAAACAACCGGAAATACTGGCAAAAACCATAACCAGTGAGCCAAGGCTGGGGGACAGGTGCCCATCTGAGGAAAAGTTAAAGACCACCCCACCCAGAAAAACATCTATCACCTATCCACTGACTTAATGAGTCAGGTCTTAGCTGAAACTTCCCACCTAAAGGACCAATCAGAGCCCAACAAAACGTGGAACAATGGCAAAATATACATCAATCCCGAAAGAAGACGAGAAGTCCTTCGGGAGTACCATGATGTCAGACCTTCAGGTCACCCAGGCATGAAAGTGATGACAAAGAAAATGACAAGGCACATACATTGGCCCTGCATGCATGCTGACATCTGAGAGTATGTCAGGGGCTGTGTCACTTGCCAAGCCAACAAGGTCATCACACACCCCATATCTCCACTGATCACACTGCATGATGTAGCCAAGTCCCCCTTCCTGTTCAAACAGATCTCCATAGATCTTGTAACTGATCTCCCCAACTCCAGAGGGAATGATGTGATCCTCACTATCGTTGACCAGGGACTCACCAAGGCTGTCATCTTTCTCCCCACCAACAAAAATGTCAACTCTGTTGGCATTGCCAACTTATTCCACACACATGTATACCCCTGCTTTGGAACTCTGGAAGCAGTCATCTTGGATAGAGGCCCCCAGTTCATGTCCATGTTCACACACGACCTTTACCAGGCCCTCAGGATAGAAATGAAGGTGACCACAGCCTACTGTCCACAGTCCAATGGTGAGGTAGAACGTGTCAATCAAGAAGTTGGAACATTCCTAAGAATGTATGCATCAAAGGACCCAGACAATTGGTCCTGGAATTTGGCAGATGCCAAGTTTGTACACAACTCATGCATCCATTCCACCCATGGGCAAATGCCCTACTACTTGCTGTATGGCTACAAGCCAACCCCTTATCCTACAGCCCCTCAGGAACATGCCCCCCTCTCCAAGGAGCGACTTGAAAGGTTAGCTGCAGCATGGGATTCAGCAAGCATCGCTCATAAACAGGCACAAGAAGCAATGATAGCCAAACAGCCCAGAAAGGCTTATCATGAGTTCAACATCGGAGATAAGGTTTGGTTAGACGGATCAAACCTTCACTTACAAATCCCATCTAGAAAACTCACACCCCAATGGTATGGACCCTTCAAGATCACCAAGAAGGTATCTCTGGTGAACTTCCAATTGGAGCTACCAAGATCCTGGCATATCCATGATGTGTTCCACACCTCAAAATTGACTCTGTACGTAGTCACACTGATCAACAGATCACAGCCCACACTGGAACCACCCCAACTCATTGACAGTCACAATGAGTGGGAAATCGAAGCCATCCTAAACCATCAAACATTAAGAAAGCAAGTCAAGTACCTTATTAAGTGGAAGGGTTATCCAGACTCTGAAAACACATGGGAACCAGCTGAGCACCTTAAAAACTCACCTGAGTTGCTCTTGAAGTACCAAAAAACCCATTCCATCCCTCTCACAGTTGACATGCCCCTCATGCTGTAAATGTCTCACTCCCCCTTGTCAGACTATGACTCCAAGGTTGACAACAGACACAAAGACATTTATGCTGCCCTACTTCCCAAGCTCAATGAGCTCACCACTCCCAATTTCTCCCCACCTATTTCCCGCACCCGCACCTCCTGAGGCAGGCGAAGGCAACCCCTTCGCAACACCACTGTACCACCCCCACAGGCAGCCCCTATCCCCCATCCAGTGGCCTCCCACTGCCCACCTCTCTTATCCACCAGCCATGCCCTCAGTACTCCAAGAGTCCCACTCCACACTGTCATCTGGTGATGACTCCACCCCTCCCCCAACATATGCCGATTCCACCCCCCACACCTCAGCCATATCCATTGATGAGTTCGTCAGCTATGTGCAGGTGTTTAATAACTTTGAGTTGTGGGATGCACTCAGATGGAGAGCACACAGGGACCATGAGTGTCTATGGCTGCTGTCTGAGATCTTCCAGGACAGTGAGAAAGTAGCCGAAAGGGTTAGCAGGAAGGTACTGGCAGAGGTAAGTGGACTGACTCCCACACCGGAGGATGGTGCTGTCACAGGTGAGGACATCATCAAGGTGATGAAGACCCAGTCAGAAATGGTGTCACTCATCCATGAGATGTATGGCCCAGCCCTCCTCATCAGATTCAACACCTTTCTTGACCAGTCCTGCAGTCCCTTGGTCATTCCCTACCACAATACCCCACATGCTCGGGCCACTCTCCAACCTCATAGCGGCATCTGATGCCACCTGTCCACCCCACCTCCCACCTCCACTTCCCCCTCCAGATCACCTGTGTCAGGCCCCTCCGTCCAGTCCCTCCATGGACCTGGCATGCCTGGCACTCCTCTCCTCAACAACCTGATTCCGGCCTCTTTGCTCCAGGATCTCACTTACATATGGACAGCCTCTGCAATGGCCAATGCCATTGCTGGAGTCACCAGTGACTCCCATGCCCACTGGGCACAGTTCTTCATAGCTGTAAAGGATGACCCAGTCAACCACCACCTTTACAATGCCACTGCCACCCAGCATCCACTCCACTACTACCTAGCAGGCAAGCAGGACGTCCCCACCAGCAAGCCCTCTTAGATTTGATTATCCAATGAACACATCCATATGCAGACTTATTACCTACATGTAGAAGGTGCTTGTAAATTTTTACAAAACAGATGAGTGTGAATTTCAGCAAAGTGCTCAGGAAGGTGAAACTGTGGTGCACAGATTGGATGCTGCTCCAGCTGATTCAAAACATGGGAACACTCTGTCTTATCATGCAGTGCCTGTATTGCATTCAAGAAGTGATAATACTGCATGTCACTCTCATGAAAGGAGTTGGAAGAATTGAAAGAGGGAAAGTAGCTAGTGTCAAGATTAGAAGGAAGGATTGGGGACATAGGAGATGGTGATGTGATAATTATGAGGTCTAGTGAGTCACCAGATAACCATTCATCATTCAGATCATCATTGAAATGGGTGATAGCACTTTTTTGTCTTGCATCTGCAACCTGCAAGGTCACAAGATCAAGATTGTGAAGTGATTTCTGTCAGATGGATTTTCATGGCATAGTCTTTCAGCAGCAGTGGGGATGGTCAATATCAGGTAGTATACATCAATCTGGTCATACAGTGACTCTAAAAACCCTTTCCATAACTAACCCTAATGGCAGTGTGTGAAGTGCACTGTCAAACACATGACAATTGATGCTACACTTTGGTGGAGTTATAAATAGTACATACTCTTGGCTATAATATTGCCCCCTAAGTCATGTGATTTCATTCACACAGTCCAGAGATATGGGCATTTTAAAACAGTAAGTCCATGGAAAGGGTTTTTTCACTTTTGAATTTACAAGGATATTTGGATATTATCAGTACTTGGTATATCCACCTTTTGCTCTAAGCACTGCCTGAACCCTTCTAGGCATACTCTCAATCAGTTTCTAACACTCCTCCACTGATATCCCCTCCCACTCCACCTAAACTCTCTCTCATAGCTCATGAATTCCATTAGAGGGGTTTTCATGCCTTGCAAGCCTTCTTTTCAGGTAACCCCAGAGATGTTCAATGGGGTTAAGATCAGGGGATTGTGCAGGCCATACCATGGTCCTAAACTCCTGCCCTTCTAGCCAATCTCTAACCTTTTTGCAAGTATGCTTGGGATCATTGTCTTGCTGAAAAATGGTATTAGATGGATTAAGACCATAATCCTCCAATGTTTGTTGAAGCTCATCCTTCAAAATCTGAAGGTAAAGATCCCCATCCATCTGACCCTAGGTGATTGATTTTGGTCTCATCAGATCATACAACCCTCTTCCAGTCATCTATAGTCCAGTTCTTGTGGGTATAAGCAAAATCCAAGCAAGCCTTGCAATGTCTAGCAGAGAGAATAGGATGTTTGGTCTTGACTACAGCCTTCATACCAGATTTCTTCAAGTGAAGATGAACATTATTGGCAGAGAGAGGCTGGTCAATGATATTGACAAGTGCTTTGATGACTTGAACTGCATTTTCAGCCTTGCCAGAGGTGATAGAATGTTGAGCATAACAAATATTGGCAGAAGAAAGCTTGGAAGGACACCCTCCAATGGCCTTAGAAAGGGTAGAACACTTCTTAGAGTGAAGTTTGGATACAGCAGAGGGGCTAACACCAACTTGCTTGGCAATAGCTTCACCAGAATGGCCAGACTCAAGCAAAGAGAGAATGGTGTTTTGTTAAGTAAGAGAGAGAGATCTAACCATGATGGTGGTTGAAAACAAGAAGTGTATGAACTTTTTTAAACTCAGACATATTGTTTACATGTGTATATTTGTTTGTATCAACAAACAATAGCAATTATAGAATGTTTTGAATAAGATCCTAGTTACCAATTCAAAAGTGAAAAAACCCTTTCCATGGACTTGCTGTTTTAAAATGCCCATATCTCTGGACTGTGTGAATGAAATCACATGACTTAGGGGGCAATATTATAGCCAAGAGTATGTACTATTTATAACTCCACCAAAGTGTAGCATCAATTTTCATGTGTTTGACAGTGCACTTCACTACCATTAGGGTTAGTTATGGAAAGGGTTTTTGGAGTCACTGTACATGCATCTGTGCTACTCCCAGCAGGCAGAGCTTACCTCACAGGCCTGGAGCACATGCTAGCAGTGTGCACAAAGAAACCCTTCATGCCTCACCACCCAGATAAAGCTGTAGCTGAGGATCTGAGATGATGGCACAACACCATACAGATATACAGATGTGGTTGCCAAACACATCACCCCCCCTCCCCAGTTCACTGACCATCAAGCCTTTTCTGATGCTAGCTCTGGCATTGGTCTTGCAATCACTATTGGCCTCTGATAGAGGGCATGGAGACTCCTCCCAAGGTGGCAAACTCTTAACAGCAAAAGAGACATTGCCTGGGCTGAAGCAGTCACCTTCAATTTTCTCATTGTATCCCTCTCTGGCAGCCTTAGCAGCACACAGCACATCACCATCCATGGTGACAACACCACCATTATTGAAAGCTGGTGAGTCAGTAGACACCACAACAGAGCCATCAATGACATCTTCAAATGCATACATTCATTCCTGGCCTCTGGCTCTTCTTGCATCCAAAGTGTGCACACTAGGTTTATCCTCAGCAAACTCAACCCAGCCAATAGCCCATCCAGAGGCATCTACAAACCCACAGACCTCCTACTCCCTGCTATCACCATCCCTGGTGTCCTTCAAGGACTGCTGATCAACTTCTCATCACCCCTCACCCTCTCAGAGCAGAGAGCCCTACAGGACAGATGGTACTCTATTCCTGCTGCTAAATTCATTGACTGCATTAGGCAAGAACAGGAAGTCTCACAGCACATCACCACAGCCCAGTCTGAAGAGGACTTCATTATTAGGGAGTCACTCAACAACTGCTGAATCACTAGGTCAATGCTTCAGCCAGCCCCTCCCAGACCCTTCCAGGTCACTCTTGAAACCATGCCCATACAAACTGGACCTCACCCTGACCTACTCCCTTCTCAGACCACATTGTCTTGCATGTCAACACCTTATTCTGTGGCTGCCATCACACATCCCACCATGAGCAGCACCAGCCAGCCACAGACAACTGTTAACAGATGAGGAGGCTGACCACATCCTCCAGGTCATCAGATTCTCATGGTTGGACTTGACCAAAGAGGTCTATGGCACAGGCCTCCTCATTTTTCATGTGTACTGCAACATTCATGGAATTGGGAACCACAGCCAAGCCCCAGTCTCACCCAACACCTTCTCAGCCTTTCTTGCTAGTTGTATGGGCTCTTACTCAGGATCTTCAATTGCCAACTATGCAGCAGCAGTCAGGGCATGGCACCTACTCCACAGCCTAGAATGGAAGGTCAATGAAATGGAATACAAAGCAATCTTGGAAGGGGCAAGCAAATTGGCACCAGCCACATCCAAACACCCAAAGCAAGCTCCCTTCACTGCAGAAATTCTGAACATTTTTCACTCTTTAATTGACCCAAATGATCCAAAGGATGCAGTGATTTTCACATGCATATCCTGTGCCTTCTTTTGCATTGCACATCTAGGTGAATTCACTGTACCCACTATCACAAAATTTGACCCAACTAAGCACATTACACAGGGACACCTTAAATTCACTTGGAACCACCAATATTTACCAGTTATCAGCTTCTTAATACCTGTCACCAAAATGTCTCCCAGCAGAGAAGAGACTCATTGTGCCCCTCACTCACAGCCATCACCATGTGACTCAAAAGAGCCATTGACAGGCATCTCCTCTTGAACTCTAGCAATGTCTTATCACACCTGTTTGCCTAGAAACATCCTGGAAACAGCCTTCACCTGCTCTTCAAGAAAGAGGTAATTAAGCACATCAATTCCATCACAAAAACTCATTTAAACATCCCAGACCTCAAAGGGCACAGTTTATGCATTGGTAGCACACTGTTCTATCTCCTTAAAGGGGTACCTTTTGACATCATCAAAATGATGGGTAGATGGTCCAGTGAATCTTTCATCCTGTATCTCCATCACCACATGCTAGTACTAGCCCAGCATAACCATAAGGCCTCCCTAGCAGCATGACTAGCTGCAATGATTTCCTGTGTCTTGACAGACCATGAGATCAGGCCACCATCAATCAGGAACACATCCTGAGATTGCATGGTGATCCTCATTTGTACTGCCATCTGCATCAGTATATCCCTCTAGATCCTTTACCTTAGTACCATAGGTGATCTCCCAATCAACAGTACCTTTCAGGTATTGAAGTATGCATTTTGACAGCCTCCCAATGCACCCATCCAGGGTTCTCATTGAAATGGGATACAGCAGTAGTGGCATAAGCAATGTCTGGGTGACTTCTGATCACTGCATAGGTGAGGGAACCAGTTGCCTCATGGTAGGGCACATCTCACATATTGGCAAATTCATTGGGTGAGGTCAGAGAATGGGTTTTAGAGAGTCAGGCAGAGGGATCCATGGGAGTAGAGAGTGGTTTAGCATCTCAAGTCCATACCATTTCACAATAGAGTTAATGTAGGACTTCTGTGAGAGAGAGTGTGTGTGCACATCTTGATCATGCTGGACTTCAAAACCAAGCAGCCAGTGAATCTCACCAAGATCAGAGATCTCAACCTTACCTTTTAGCTGGTGTTTGATCTCCTGCAAGAGATGGGTTGAGCTGGCAACAATCATCATGTTGTCAACATAGACAGTGATAATACCTAGGTCATCACCTGTATGCCTGAGGGATCAGATTCACAACATTTGAATCCAACCTCTTTAATGGCTGCTTTGTTTAAGTCCATAGAGGGGTTAGTGTAGGTGTAGGACTTTTCCAGAGTTGTTGGAGATGGGAAAACCAGGTGGTTGGCACATGTAGATAACTTCAGCATCTTCAAATTCACCATTAAGGTAAGCACTCTTGATGTTGACCTGGTGGGTCTCTCAATCATGGCAGGCTGCTAGGGCAAGGATGGTTCAGATTGATGCAAGCTTTGCAATGGGTGCAAAAGTATCAAAGTAGTTGACTCCTGGTACTTGCATGTAGCCTTGTGCAATGAGTCACACTTTGTACTATTTGATATTCCCTGCTGCATCCTTTTTTACCTTGAATACCTATTTACTCCCAATCACATTCACTCCTGCAGGCTTGTCCACAGCCTCCCAAGTTCCCATTGCATCCAGCTGACATAATTCAGCATTTACCACTTCTTCCCACTTTGGCCAGTCAGAATGCTTTCTTGCCTCTTCTACACTTCTCAGTTCAAGGCCAATCAACTCAGCAACTGCAGCAGCCATCCCAGACTCTTCAACAGCATTGCCTGGGGTGTTCCCTTCACCATTCAATGGGTTTTTATCAAGAGATGGTGCTTGGATTCCAGGAGGTAGGCCAGATCATGAATCAGGTCCAGTTGCTGATCCTACATCAACTAAGATATCATGCACATATCATGATGGGTTCCAGGTATGCTGTGGGTGTCCAGACATCACTGTCACATCTGGTTTTATGCTGCAATCATCCAATTTTGAGCTGGGAGGTTGAGTTTCACATATGGGTGGGTTTTCATCACTTCTAGCAGGTTATTCACCAAAATTCAGGTTGTTTGAAATGTTTTCAGCACTGGGAGCATTGCAGTTTCCAGCCACACCACCCTCCCCCTCAAATGTGTCATTTTCATGTGCTGGAGATAAGTCTACCTCACCCATTTTGAATTGAATGTTCCATTCAACACTTACTGACCTCTTATCAGGCCAATAAACTTGGTGCCCTCTGCTCTGATTATCATAGCCAACCCAGTGCCCCAATCAGGCATGGCTGTCTATTTTCAACACATCCACATCATGCACCCATACTCATGCACCCCAGACCAGCAATCCAGTTAGATTCAGCAGATTTCCATGTACAGCTTCAAAAGGCATCTTGCCATCAAGCACTTTCATCAAGGTATGATTCTTCAACCAGGTAGCATGATTGACAGCCTTTCCCCACAGGAAATGAGGTAGCCCAGAGTCATGCATCATGGCCCAAACTTTTTCAGCCAAGATCTCATTTAGCCATTCAGCAACTCCATTTTGCTGTAGTGTGTTGTGCACAGTGAGTACTCACTCAGTTCCCTGGTCCTTGAAATGGGCTGTGAATTCATTACTAAGGTACTCACCTCCCCAATCAGTGTGTAGGACCTTAATGACAGCATCATGATGGTTCCTGACCCAGGCTTCATACCTTTTATAGGTTGCAAAGATCTCCAACTTCTCCTGCAGGAGGTAAAGGGTTGTTTTGCACATCTTGTCATCTGTATAGCTGACATAGTATCAGTGGCCACCTAGTGACTCAATTGGGGCTGGTCCCCACAGGTCCAAATGAATTTTGCCACCATACATAAGTCATTGCTTGCTCCCCCTGTTGTTCCTTTGCCATGGGTTGATGTTTTGATTTGGCAGCAATGCAGGGCTCACAGAATGTCTTCAAGCCATCAGCAGAGTCAGTGAGCACTAGTCCAGTCATGAAGCCTTTTGTAACCAGGCATTTGGCAGCTTCTGGTGCAATATGTCCCATGCAGCAGTGCAACTCCATTATGGTGAGTCTTTTGGCAGCCACATTTGCACTCCCTGTATAGTCCTCATGTACCACCTTATATAGTCCACAAGACATCTTTGGGATTTGACCTAGGACCTTGCCACTCAGGGCAGAGATTGTGCACACACCCTTCCCAAAGGTGGTTGTGCACCCAGCATCATCAATCCACCCAATCAAAACCAATGTGTACCCAACCTCAGGGGAGTACAATACTTCTGTAAGTCATATGGTTGATTCCTCATTGCTGTTAGGAACTTCAACTAACATGTCCCCAATTCCAGTGGTGCTAAACAACTGTTGGTTTGCAGCATCAAAACCCTTTTGGAGGATAGGGCAGAACATGACAAAGCAGTCTTGATAGGGTGATAGGTGGTGGGTAGTACCAGAATCATAGAGTTCAATAACTCAGTTTGGGTTGTGAGGTCCAGGGCCTGCAGCAGCAGCCAGGCCATGTCCATCCACACTCTCAGTGACCAAGGGGGCTACTGTGGTGACCAACATCACACCACTCTCACCCATATTGGCCACATGTGGGGTGTTCTCATCATCCTCTTCCTCAGAGAACTAGAACTCTGAGTCAGATGATTTGCAATCCATCAGCACTGGTAAGTCTTCACTTTCCTCAAATATTTCATCTGCTTCATCATCTGAACTAATTGCAGTCACAGCCCAGGCACTGTCCTTGTCAAACTCTACAGCATTGGCTGAGTTCCCTTTCAACATGCTTGGCTGGTCCTTTTCTGATTTTGGGTCCTTTGGTGAGTCCTTCTTGCCAGTGCTTGGCTTCTCTCTGCTGTTCTGGCTTGGGCTAGGGCACTGATCTTTCTTATGGCCAATGCCACCACAGTTCCAGCAGGTCCCCTTCTTTTGTGGTGACCTCTGGTTTCAGTTACCAGAACCATTACTTGAAGCAGTGAAGGCAACCCCTTTATCTCCTTTTGATGACTCAGCTTTTCCAGCATTCAAACAATCATATTCCTGAGTTAGGTAATGCATTGTGTCATCTGGTTTCAAGGTCTGTTTAAGGAGATGGGCTGACACAGATAGCTGAGTGGTATAGATCACATAGTGAGCTGGTAAGAAGTGAATAATGGTAGAAGTGTACTCATTATCTGACAGACTGACTCCCACAGCTGCAAGTTCTTTGTGCATTGACCAGAGTTTATCCAGGTGAGTTTGGAGATCCCCCTTCTTGGCACATTTGAGGGACCAAAAGTGAGCATGCAGGTCAGCTTGGACAAGAACAGTCTTAGACTTGAATTCTGTGACAACGGTTGTCCACATGTCAGCAATGGTTTCTGCATGAAGAATCTTCCACAGTGTAGAGTTAGGTAAGGCCCAAGCAAGTTGTTGATGACAGGTAAACTCAGTCTTCTCCCAGGCAGCAAGCTCAACCTCATAGGCATCTTGTTGCTTAGGGTCTGCTGGCAGAGATGGCTTTAGGGCCGAATTTGCATCCAGGTGCAAGGTGACTCCACAGGCAGCAAGTGCCCACTTGATCTGATTTTTGAAGATAATCCAATTATGGCCATCAGGCTTGAGTTTTGGGACAGTGTACAGATCTTCACAGGTATTATCAGAATTCATATTAGCAGCAGCAGGGCTCATAACCCTATCAGAGTTATAAGGTGCAGTGGGACACTAATAATGAGTACAATGAGTGAAGCTAGACAACATAATCAGTATTGTACTCATAGTAAATGACAGATAAGGGTCTCACCTCAGCTTTGGAGATGAAGGCTGAGGTGTTCAAGTCAGAACATGACAAACTAAATATCCTACACAAAATGAGCTCAGAGAGCCATACCAGAACTACATGGCAAGGTACATTGTACAGTGAGCAACAAAAACATTGCAATGTTTGCAACATTTTCATTGTGTGCCTTATAACATGGGATGGAGTGTGGCTGTGCACTTGCGCTAGGGGAGACATTTGTGGGGTGTGGTCCTGGCTTTCTATTGAGCCCTGGGTCAAGATCTGAGATGCAGTGGTTCCAATTCTATGAGCCAAATACTAAGGCCCACTCATTGCAACATTTTTGTTGCTGACATTATTATATGGTAAAAGTGACAATTATTAGTAAGTAGTGTATCCTCCCTTAGCTTTTATCACCTCCTGTACCCTTCTGGGCATGCTTTCAATAAGACCTTGACATGTGGAGATATCTATTTCCTCCCATTCCTTCTCAACTCTCTCCCATAGCTCAAGAATTCCTTTGGGGGGGTTGGGTAGGATGCCACCTTTTTTTTCAGTACAACCCATAGATGTTCAATAGGCTTAAGGTTAGGAAATTGTGCAGGCCAACTCATGACCTCAAATCCATGGTCCTCAAACCACTGCTTGGCCTTCCTACTGGTGTGCTTGGGGTCATTGTCTTGCTGAAAAATGACATCTTCAGGAGATTTGTCAAAATATTGAAGAGAGCCTTGAAGTTCATCTTCTAAAATCTGTGTGTAGAGATCAGCATCCATCCTACCATCAATCTTGCAGGCCATCCCAACACCCTCCCAAGTCATACAGCCCCACATCATCAAGGAACCTCCACCAAACTTGACAGTCCCCTGCACTAGCCTATCACTGAGGCCCTCCCCAGGCTTCTTCCACACCCACTTCCTGCCATCTGACCAGATAACCCTCTTCCAGTCCTCCACAGTCCAGTCTTGATGGCTCAGAGCAAAGTCTAGCCTATTCTGCCTATGATGCTTTGAAAGTAGAGGTCATTTTTGCTTCACCACAGCTTTCATGCCAGCTTTCCTCAGGTGATGATGGACTGTTTGGGAGGAGATAGGTATGTTCTTCATGTCCTGAAGTGATTGAGTGACCTCCACAGCATTTTCAGCCTTCCCAGATCCAATTAATCACATGGCATGCCAAACATCAGTGGGGGTAATAATAGAAGGACAACCAGAAGAGCATTTTTCAAGAGTAGAACAATGCTGGGAATGTATTTGACTGATGGTGCTATAGTGGACACCAGTAGTAGTGGAGATTTCCCTGAGAGAATGTCCCTGCTGAAGTAGAGAAATGATAGTATCAGTTGCAGAGGATGTTGCACCAGCAATGTAATGTTGATGGCAGAATGACCTTCTATGCTACTTGTCAATGGTTGACCTTTGAAGGATACTTCAAAGGTAGTCAACAAGGAACAATACAGACACTCCTGAGGAGGACTTAGTTGTTTATGAATGACCTGAGAGATTGTCAAGCAAAGTATGGGAGATAACAAGGTAGAATTTTGATAAGGGTCCATAGCCTTATCCATACAGTTTATATACAAAGTCATGTGGAGTAAGGGTAGTACAAAGGGCAGGGGGTTATCTGCAGTGAAGCTCCACAACCTTAGTCATTGGAGTATGGAATTAGCAAGTAAGCCCCACATGACATACATTTGGAGTGAGAAAGAACATGGTAGAAAGTCCTCAAAGAGTCTGTTGGATTTGTAATATGTTACATAATAGGAGAAAAACAAAAGGAACCATAACAGAGGAGGGGATAGCTTTGAGCATGATGGTGGGTGAAAATTTTACTGTTTGGTGTTGTTTGTGATCTGGTGAACCATTAGCAGATCATGTGACATATTATATCAGCATTCCCACCACAAATACATGCTCCATGCCTGGATTTGATCTCACAAACCATCAGCAACAAAAACATTGCAATGAGTAGGCCTTAGTATTTGGCTCATAGAATTGGAACCACTGCATCTCAGATCTTGACCCAGGGCTCAATAGAAAGCCAGGACCACACCCCACAAATGTCTCCCCTAGCACAAGTGCACAGCCACACTCCATCCCATGTTATAAGGCACACAATGAAAATGTTGCAAACATTGCAACATTTTTGTTGCTCACTGTAACAAATGAATAGTAAATTGGATCAGTCAAGTCAAGTCAAAGTGAAATAACATCAAATAAACATATCTGCAGTTGTGCTTGACATTTCTCAGACCATAAGGCTCCAAGTTCTGACAGACAACCCCTCCAGAGGTGTTCTTGGCCCATCCCACTTACTCCTTCCAGACATTCCCATTCCCAAATCCATCTGCTACCTCATCACAGATGCACTCTAGGGCCAGACCCCCTTCCCCAGTCATCCCTCCAATACTAGATTACCTAGCCATCATTACAGTTGCCAGATTTGGGATGCCAACTCAAGCTTGCTAGTACTTGAACTGTTGCTGCTATGCAGTAGCACACACAATCAGTTATCTGACTACATAGTACTCAGAGCCCACCATGTTTAGCTTTTTCTCCTGCAACAGACAGTTGTGCAATGCTGTTGGAACTTCACTTGTCCCAAGTAAGCAGTGAACCCATTGCAAACATGCAAAGAGAAGTGCTAGCCAGTGTACAATGGACTGTAGGACTTTTGACTGTGCTCCACCTCATATGTAGGTAAGTTACAAACTGAAACTGAAAAAACTCATTTGAGTCCATTTTCCAAGCTCAAACAAACTAGACTCAAATGAGTTCAGCCCAGTGGGCCCATCCAATAGCAGCACAGAAAGATTTAGCAATCTACTAAGCGAAATCATAGATACTGGATCATTACTCTTGAGCTACTAAACATGAGTGTAACATATCTTA
This sequence comes from Scleroderma citrinum, assembly GCA_029372045.1. Lineage (NCBI taxonomy): Eukaryota > Fungi > Basidiomycota > Agaricomycetes > Boletales > Sclerodermataceae > Scleroderma > Scleroderma citrinum. Next base: position 2,339,962 of record JARFMN010000005.1, on the reverse strand, counting down.
AGAGCTGGCTAAATCAAGCAGACAATCCTCCTCTTGTGCAACAAGACCCATGGTGAAGTTGAGATGATCCTGTTTGTGTGCGAACTTGAGGACTTGAAGAGCTTCCATTAACTGGGGGGAAATCCAGCTCCTTGGTAGTGTACATGTTTCTTTACTTGACGAAAAAAACGTGTTCGCACGGAACTGCAGATGCCTGGGCAGGAAGGACGTCCATTGCGACACGAAACCATGAATACACTGTGTCACCAACTCGTGAGTCATCGAGTACTAATTAGCTGAACATTCTTGAGTGTACATACTCCTGACTTGCCACAGGGAGTTGCTATTATCTAACCGATGCATAGGATTGATAACTGAGCTCGTTTTAGTTCGCATAGCAACTCATTGTGGCTCGTTATACCGAGCTCAAACGAACTCCAGCATTTTCGAACCGGAACCGAACTCAAAACGAACCCAGTCCGGTTCGGCGGCAACACTATGGCCATGTATCTATATAATGCTATTAGGTGCAATAGGTGCTCGGCAGTGCTGTTTAGATAGTCAGTTTCATAGAAAGTACAATCAGGTGCTTGATCGACAGGCGCATACATTTGTGGTTGCCAAATGCCCGCTTATCCGGCTGTCACTGAGCTACCTTGGTGTCCATGACGTTCAAGTGTTCAAGTGAAAACTTTCGATCACTCACCGACCAGCGCAAACCCAGCGTCAACACCAAAACTGATCGACCAAAAACTGTGGACGCAGACACACAGTATGACATTCCCTCGCATTATAAACTACACACAGGACGACCAACACATATAACACATGTAAAATGGAACAAGAGCATCATTAGAAGAATAATTCCGCGTACTTACGTGGATATAGCTGGGTGGTATAGAACAAGAGAAGATCCAAACAAGAGAGTATCGCATGTAGGGGGGGGGATGGCGACGAAGAGTGGGCAAACCAAGAAACACGCCAGGCGTGCTCATGGGTTAACAACACCACAAAACGAGACAGGATATCAGGAGCGACGCAAGAACATACAGGGTGATAGATATCGATTCCTTGTCCTCCGAGATCTATTTGATGGCTCGAAGTTCCAGTTGAAAGTAGCGAATCCGCATTCGACGACTTGGGTATCCTTAAATCACATCCTTCATCTTTCCCACTAACATTCCCATTCCTCACCTCTCATCTAATAATAATTGGCCCAGGGCCAACCAGGGAGTTTGGGAATCTTATACCGGCCATTCTCGTCCTTCCAGGGCCAGCACCATCCGAAGGGACCACAGTCCTCATCAGGGTTGCCTGGTGCCGGCTTGGCAGGGTGCTTATTACCATGGCACTTCTTGTCTACTTCGAAACCCTGCATTAAGCGATAAAAGTCAGAGAGTAACAAAAAAGAAGAGAGCAAAAGACCCACGTTGCTACGGACACCTCCGCCCCACGGTGTCTGCCCAACCACGTTCGCATCCACACCCAAGCCCCTCTCGGCAAAGCCTGCCCAAATCTCGCATTGATTCTCTCCGCCTGTCAAGGCCTCATCCGCTTGCAGAATCGCTTTGCGAGCATCGAAGAAGGAAGGCGAGCATGGCTGCAACTTCATACCGGTAATGACAAGCTGCAAGAAGAGCGTGTTTCCGTGCTTGGGTACCAATGGCAGTGGCTTGCCGAGCCGGTCGTACTCTTGTGGGCGGTAGAAATCGTTATTGGGTATACGCCCCTTGGCATCAGGAACGGGGGGGAAGAGAGTGTCCGAGAAGCCGTGTTTGTTAATGAGCCGTTGAAGGACGACCCAAAGCATCTCTGCCCAGACTTCACCGATAGCATGGACGCCCCAGTATCCAGGCGTGTCCAGGGTCTCATAGGTCGAAGGGTTGATCTCGGGGTCGAGAGAGTAGGGATAGTTGCGGATACCTTTGTCGCGGTTCGATGCCCAGGCGCCCATGGGGTAGTCCGAGTACTCGTCCGTCGAGCGTACAAGAGTGCCGATGAAATCTGAGAGACATCAGTATACTAGAATGGTAACATTAAATGACACATACCGCCCCAGCCTTCACCCATGCCTCCAGCCTCGCCCCAACCGAGACAACCAGAGTTCACTGGGCCACCCGTCAACCGCGTGGACAAGCCATGCGCAAGCTCATGAATCACGATGCCGGCTTCCATGTCACCGTCACGGTAGGGTGATGCGGTATTCCAGAGATACATGCGGCAGCGTCTGTTTCATAATCCCCGTGAGTGTACTATTATGGGAACAAGTGACACGACAAACCCGTTCTGCCCATCGGGTGGAGTCATAAAGTTGGCATTGTTGAACCCACTACCGTCCTGAGCGTTTGCAATTACAGCATCGCCCTCTGCACCACCACGTCCAAAGTTGTACTGCTGGAAGTTACCTGCTGCTTCGGTGAAACCGTATCTAATTGATTCGGTTGTAAGATGTGGGTTAATTCCTTATCCACGAGACCACCCACCTGTAGAACAAGTCGTGCGCCATGTTGCTGGTATAGAAAAGTTGTGCGACAGTAGCGTCGATGTACTTCTTCGCCTGATCCATCTCTTCGTTATCTGCATCCTTTGAGGTGGGTGCATAAGGGAAGGCATACAAAAGCGAGGCATCTATCACACACGTGAACGGGAAACACATAACGCCTGAACATGAAACACTTACCCGCTGTGACCGAGGATCCTTCTGGCCGGTAGTTGGTTATCCAGCGGTACTGTCCATCCCAGTTCTCATGTGCAAAGACGTTATTTCCCCAAGTGGTGTTAGTCAAGCGCCAAAACTCTGCGAAATAGGCTTATCGGTCAATGACGGATGTGAAGACGGGGGTAAAAGTGATCACCTCCACGAGCCCTGGCAGCACGTAGCTCATCCTCGTCGATGCTGGGGTCGTTCTCATATGGCAGGGTATGCCAGCCAACAGGAGATGCTAATGTATCGCCTAATTCTGACATGAAACGACGGCCATATGAGAGGGGGTGCTCTGTAGATAGGCGCACATATGCGCCAGAATCAGAACACGAACAAGATGCAGCGCGCAAATACCCACGGGTGCCATCGGTACCCTCCACCTTCTCCCTGCGAGTAGTAGCCTCCTCGGGATCGTTGGTGCCCCATGGAAAGACAAGATACTTGGCTAGTTGAACTTTATGCCTTGGAATGGGAGCAAATGCTGGTGTATGTGAGTGACATTTGTTCCCCGGTAGCGGGAAGCGACCAATACCTTTGACATCCTCCTGCTTACCATGGCTCGACAATTTACCCTTTGATTTGGCTTTCTTGCGGTCACCGATGGCCTTTCCGAGACGAGGCCTTGTCTTGATCTCAGACTTATGCACCGAGTCGACAGAGGGAAGATAGGATCCAGATGGAATGAACGCAGCGAGCGGAGGGAACTGTTCGGAGTCTGTATGGCCGGATCATAATGGCGTCAGTGACAGTCACGCAAGCTGACAAAGAAAGGTATACCTTGACCATGTATGGGCATTGGCGAGTCGCTCGCCCAGTCGACGACGCTGATGATGCGATGGGGAAGGGCAGCAGAGACGGTTGCTTCATACCAGTTGTGTTCCATTTCGACTTCAAACTGCAATAGATGAGGGTGAGTGGAAGGTGCTCTCCATGGCCACTTACCCTGTGGACCAATTCGAGTTGGACAGTTCCGTCCTCACGTGGCACTTGAACCCATGCGACATGTGTCTTGACATCACCGACTGTTCCTGGAACATTTGTGAGGACCATGCCGATGCTGGCATGTTCGCCGATGAGGTGGGTTTCGGGAGTCATGTGAATACCCTGGATATACTTCTCTGGGTTCTCGAGGACAGTCTCTAGCTCAGGGTGAGACTGAGGGAGTGCAGAAGCCATGAAGACAAGGAGTGACCGGCGTGGGTCCATGTCGATTTGCGAGTTCTCACCAGCATACAGGGAAGGAGGGGGAGCGATGACAGCGCAGTTGGATTCAAGGAGGTGAGAGAGGGTGGAGATACCGTCCATAGTCTTTCGCTGGTCTTGGGAGAGAGTAGACTGAGGAGCTGTGTCAAGAGAGTCAACGAGGTACTCCTGGTGGAATACAAGTGCATCTGCCAGTTGAGAACAGTAGACTGCATGTGGGTGGACGGGCTCTCCTGCGACGGAGGCGGGTGCACCTCCTGGGAAGAACTGTTGCAGGGATGAGTCAGCACGTGATAAGGACAACATTGAGAGTGACAACCCACCGAGTCACCAAAGCTGAGGATGCGGCCATCCTTAATGTTGAGGTTGATGTGGCCATCTGCAACCTCGATGCCGCCAATGATCTGGCGGGCATAGATGTGGGTAATCCCAGTGGAGTGGTCGGTGTACGAGTCTGAGCGGATGGTGTACGCGCGGCCCACTGCGGGGTCGACATAGTGGCTCAGGAAGTCACGTGCGACGTGGAATGGGTCGGTGCTGGAGACGGGTGCGAACCCAGCAGTGGACGGGGGAGATGTCTCGAAGCGAGCATGGGGGAGGACTGGACCGAAACCAAGAGACTTTCTCCTCTGAGGGAGGGGAGGCGGTGCGGTGTGAGCAAGTGCGTGGGCTGCGAGACCCGCGAGGACGAGTGTGACTGTGGTGAGGCCTCTCATGGCTGGTCGAGAGAGGAGGAGACCAGCCGGGCCACCCGTATTTATATTCAATTAGGACAGACACAGCCACTCGCCGCTATCCCCAGGTTTTTTGTTTTCATTTCAGACTGACGTCGTCGCTCGACGCTGTCGATGATGTGATTTTCGCAATCTGAGACATGGTCTCCCTCTCTCTGCCTATGTTGTATTCTATGGCGTGTGTCGTTGGGCACACAGCTCACCGCAGCAGGCCACGCAAGCGTTTCTTATCGGTCACTCTCTCAAGACATACCACAGCGCTCCCACGCCTCGACTTGATTGGAATCTTGTCGCAAAGAGACGGCACGACAATGCACCGACCTCGACGACAACATAAAAATTTCGACGTCGTGACAGGCGTCCACCACAGTGTTGTCGTACGACCGAAAAATACCCGACCCCCTCGGCGGGGCTTACGTCATCCAACATACTTTCCTTATCTTTGTTTTCCGTCTCATCTTCTGTTTGTTCACAGCACTTATGGACTCCGTGGCCACGGTGCGGTGGCGGCGACCCTTTCCTCGGATCTGACCCGTGTGTCACACGTGTGGATTGCGTCAGTGTATCCCTTCCACGACATTCAATTGGGTAGGAGTCAATTTGGCCCCTTTTATCCGCGACCCCCCGTGTTGTCCCCTCAAATCCACGACGCTACCTCATGGGCTTATCTATATATCGCACCACAGATTCACTTTTAGGTATCTCTAATGCTCCGTCACTCCAGACCTCTTGTGCGTCCCTGCCAATCGTCTGGAGTGTAGTCATAGGCACAAAGAGCTATGTTTTGTCGGTGCGATGTCTGCCAATATTACGTCATTTCTCAGATAACTTTCCGATTTACCATCTCTAGCTTCGTCGGTCCTGCCACTTATCGCGCTTTATGATCCTTCTTCATTTTGCATCCTCCGGTTGTTTCCCGTTGATAACACTATTGATCGTTCCCTGGCGCTTCATTCGCTGATAAGGCGGCTTTGTAACAGGTATGCGACCATCCTTTATCTTCTCTAAGTGCCGCACATGTATTTGGCGATTACCACGCCTTTTCGGTGCGTTTCAACTCTACCGCTGCGACTTGTCATACTTCCTGTGAGATCTTTAATTATCGAGGATTGACTAGCACCCCCAAGGTAATCACCGAAATACTTGTGGCGCTCCACATTTTCGTCCGTCTCAGTATCCTCTCCTCTATCCGCAAATGTCTTTATGATCCTTGACCCAGTTTCATGGCATTTGATCCCTCGTTTCTGGTACGGTGTGTATCGTACACGACTGCTACGTAGTTGATGCCCGGCGGCCGGATCCTCATCTGGCCTCTATCACACGATCGACGCACGCATGTAACGTTCGCATGTGATTTAGGCGTGTCGATCTAATTGGAAATGGCGTACCGCACCAGCAAACCTCTTTTACTATCGAGCGCGTGATGACGAGTTTCCAAATGGACTAAACTATTTCCTTGACAGCCCCTCCAACTTTCCTCGGACGTGGGTACATCGGGCACAGTAGTTGCCAGTTGTGTCCTCGGCAATCCCCTTGTTCTTAATAGCATCGCCTGCCAAGGTCGGACCGCAAACACCCAAAGGTAATCCTTGAAGTCAGAGCCATGTCATGCATCTCGGTGCAGATATCCCGAAGTTTGGGTACATTTGCTAGAAAGGCGTTCTTCATACTCCTGATTCAGCACACGACTACGTGACTTTGATCGGATCGCAGGTGCGGACGTTTCTGTGGAGTGAAGTGGTCACGATCACCAAAGCTGTTCAATCTCATCAACGAACCAGGTATGGTCATATGCGAACGTTACTGTGTGAAGAACGTAGAAGACCGAACTTGCGATAAGCGTAGGCGTGATTGATCGTGGCCACATATCACGTGGGTAGCTTCCATAGGAGTGGGGCGCTTATGACTGTTTTCTTTGTAAGATCAGACTTTGATAGTTTGTGGGGTTACTCGAGAAGGCCACCTCCATGGCGCTGCTGCGGTGATGCGATGCCGCCTCCTTTCCTTGCTACCCTAGTTGGCCTTCCACGCCAACCCAGCGCGACGAATCACGTCATATCACTCAGATCACGATTACAATATTGACAGTGGCCTGTCCAGGTAATCAGCACGAATTTTTTAATACGCCCCTGAGGAAGGTTCGAACGATCATGGACCTTCCACGAATAGCAGTGATTTTGTTCACAGATCGCCCAAAGTTTGTAAGAACAATGTTGGGTATTGAGCGTATTGATCGGAACGTAGTCGTTCAACTTCTGCGATGAGATGGAGCGTCGAAGCGCTAATCACACAGTTTACATGGTGTGGCTCACCTTTATCAACCACATGGACGATGGGTGTGAAGCGTCCTACAACGACATCTCCCCTCTTTTCTCAGTCATTGTCCTAAGTTTTTGAAAGATATCGATTCACACCACATGGGCCCCCACCAAGTTTCTCATTAGAACACCAATTGACCGTCACACGGAACAGTGCAGCAGCACAGGAGATGTGCTATTCGGAAATATTTTTTGAGAAAAAGAGGTCCACTTTGGGCAGCGTCGCCAGTACTAGGTTATGAGTACCCGCTCTGGTACTGGATGTGGGTGAGCCATACAAGTTAGGTCGATGGCATCAGTAGACAGATGGTCTTGGCGATTACTCCTGACCCAGCCAGTGCCATGGGGCACACCATCGACCTGCTTGGCAGTAATCTTCGGTGACATGGAAATTGGTACCAGGGGCTGTGCCTTTCCTGCAGTTGACTCGGGGAACACCCGAATCGCGAGCAACAGGGATCATAATCATGTCGACCTGAGATGCCAGGCTCTACCTGCGAATAGCGATGTTGAAAGGTACTGCAAATACAGTTGGAAGAGGCGTCTAGACGAAGGCGCCCGTACATATGCACAGTATTCATTTAATGACACTGGTACCGAATAATTATGTATCGTAACGGATCATGCATACTTTTCCTGACATGATCCAATTTTCAATTACGGAGGCATCGACCATCTGCGCGAATTGTCTCGTGAGTTAGACCACAACAAGTATTTGTAAGGCTGTGGTCCCAGATGTATCCATAATTTCCTTTTCTCGGTATATTATGGGCGGTCGCTTTAGTGAGCAAATGTAAGATGCTAGGCTCCAGGTAAGTCGACGACTGACCCTTTCCCTCTATATGGTTATGCAATTCTGCTTACCAGCGGGCTAGTAGACTATTCGCCGTCTTCGGGCCGACTGATCACTAGACCACTCATGGATTGAACATGTGCTGTCGCAACAGTTCGGGTGCGGTATTGGCACACGAGCATCCCCGGTTAGCAAACAGCTGAATTATTTTCTTCGAGTTGGGGGTGAATATTTGAAGGCACAAGACGGTTTTGGCGGGTACATACCTAACTTTCGAAAGGGGATTGTTTCCAAAACGAGCAGACTCCTCGCCAGTGTCAGCTGTGTAGAATCTGACATAAACAAATTGTGAAAGCGCGTGGTTATTAGGGTATCTCGTCGAGGATGTTAGCCTACCATGATACCACTAAACGATAAATAGCTGACAATTCTTGTTGTGGTGTTCATGGAGGTGCTATTGAGTTGATTTATCACGTTAATACGAAAGTTATTTCCCTGGAGTAACGGATTTCATCACAGGACCATGAACAGCCGAGGACATACTTTTTGTGCATGGATTAGGGAACCAAGAAAAGTTCCTCCAGCTATGACAGCTCCTTGATATATCAGAAGACCTGCATTGATGTAACGAACACGACTTACAAGCAAGTAAAGTCGTTGGGGGCCACATCTTTATTTATATCCGTCATGGGCCCTCTGGCATTCATAATGGGAGATTGAATGAGTTTTGTAAGTGCGTGCATTCTGCTCATTTTGATGGTGCCTCTGATGTCTAGTGTTATAATCATTTCTCGTCTTTTGAGTGACAAAGTTTATAGTGGTTCTCCCCCCACTTAAATATCCCTAAAAGTGGGGCAGTCAATACTTTATCCGGGTGACATGGTCTGCGGAGGTCTGGTCTGTGGAACCGTGTGCCAGTACATAACTCTGTGGTGTATCACCGCATGCATAGCGGATGGATATACACCATTTACCGACTTCTCGAACAGTGGACAGCCTCCCAAAACGACATGTAGGTCCCTTCTCTGTGCTATGGGTGAAAAGGACCGCGTCCAAAGAGTTCTCGCGAGAAAGGGATTAGAAAAGTAACAAAGGTCACCCTCCAAATAGATACATGTCGAATTTGTCGCAGGGTCACCTACCGAGAGTAGTCTATATCTTGACGACGTCGGTGGCTGTGATACTCGACTCGACTGAGGGCCGAGGCTAGCACGTGGGACACACGTACGTGCAATGTGCACAATTAAATCAGCCTTTTCATTGGGCCGTCCTAGAATTCGTGTGAATGCTTCGTAGTCTCCATCTGCAAGTGTAGGTGATGTATAACGACAAGTCAACGACTTCGGTGCTGGAAATGTAATCATTTCCTCAAAAACAGTGCCTTCGAGATGGTTCGCCAGTCTGCGAACTCCCATCCATTGTAATTTATCGCCTAATGGCCCGATATCTAGTCATCTCTGAGTCAAAGAATGCCGCCACAAAGGCAGCCTTACACTTTCCTTTCGAACAGCAAAACACCTTGCTTGAAGACGGAGTTCCACACCCTCAGCTCGTCTAAGTTGACTTCAGGGTTTGTCGATGGCCTAGACGCGCCTCCCTCCCTGGTTGTGTTGAAATTGCTGCTAGAAAGTACCCATTGTGAAAGCCGTGGAGGCACTTGATCATTGAGGACGAAAACGAATCAGTAGTTATACTGTTAGCTCTATTGTGGTGTGCGTCGGTGGTCAGGAATGAGCCAGTAAACGAGAATGGTGACAACGGGGAATAATTTAGTCAATAATGTAAGAATTGGCGCCAAGGGGTCGTATCTAGATTTCCTGGTGCAATGATCCTGTGGAATTAGAAGTCCGATAGTTCATCGGCGAACTTGGAGCTACAATAGGCACATATTCTGCATTGAGAACCCTGAATCAGTAGCAACTTCTGCGATCTGCCAATCGTAAAGGAACGGCTGATCCTCTTATCTAGATTTGGCTTTGGAGAGGATTTTCGGACTCCCAAGCAGGACTCCACAGTCAGAGACTGTGCGCCTAAAGTATTCAAATGACTAGAGCACACGCGAAAATGTTGCGTTGGAGCAGTGTAGCGAAAGCTACCGTTGGGCATCCTGTGGGACAGCGAGTATCAAGTGAAGTGTTGCAAGCCACGGGGACACACGTCGAATGGCCAATCGCAAGGTTCGTTATACTGCAACAGCTCCCATTATTATCACCAGTTCTCTGAAACTGGTCAACAACGTCAGACCCCAGTCGCACACCTATCGATCCCCAGGCCCCAGGGAAGAGTGGTGAATGAAGAGGGCGTCGAGGGCATCACCTAGGCTCTGCGTCCATAGTACGATTTAGGCGTAAACAATGATCGAAGGCAAAAGTTTAGAGAGGGCATGGTTGGCAGAACTAACCGTAGTGGCTGGCCATTGTATTATACTCCTTTGCCGTTCTCATGGTTCCTTTCTCTCCTACATGTTAACCTTGCTATATATCAGTATTCCTGTTGCACATCGTCACTTAATCAAGGAGAATTTGAAGTGGGAAACATTGATCCATGACTACTTCTAACGTTAGATCAGGTCGAACTTAATAGTAGTAATGAGTTCACTGACTCGTGAAGAGTTACTTGCACATTGAGGATAGTAAGATGGATGCTGAGGACTTGGAGGGAAGTATGGGTGAGAACTCGTTGAGACAAGTGAGCGATTGTCGCAGTCCACAGGTACCACAAGTCTGTATCAGTAAGCAATAAAGTGATAATGACATCCCTGCCGCAGTATCAAAGGCATCATTGATCATTCCTTGTCTGACTGCATACCATCAGATGGACGCTCCTTCTCACGGATTTCTACTCCGTAACGGAAGGCGTGTGCACACCGTAGCAAAGCCTCGGGTTCAGGAATCAAGGCCACCCTGCACTTGAAGAAATGGGAATTCTGGCTGGAGACCGCCCAGTTTCCAGCGACTTTTCCGTGGCTAAAGTGATTTCTCTGCAGTCCGCAGCGCGGTCCAACCAATAATTTGGTAAGGATGAAAAGAATTGGTGCACTTTCAGAAGACGATCGTTCAACTAGGCCGAAGTATTTCTCCAGGACGTGTTTGTACCTCGATAACGCTCGGCCGGTGAGCGACCGAAGTGTACACCAGTGCATTTAGATTCATTCCTGAAACACGATTCTGGAAGTCGGGATCTAGGAGTCATGATGGTTATCGGCAAGCGAACTGCATCCTGGACGAAGCAGTGTCGGTGTCAGTGGGACTTCTGGTTGCTAGATGGTTTGCAAGCTTGGTGGGTCTTGAATCGTGTTCTCCTGACTTGCACACCCAGATTGCAAGAAAACTGTGAGCAGCCTCATAGTCCTAATGAGCCTGGATACGTAAATTCAGACACTCGTACCTCGACCGCCTCCCTTTCAGAACACGAGGTCAACTTCATTGCGTGGACCTTTTCTCATCGGTTTTGGTCTCTCGTCTGTTATTATCCGAAACTAGTCCAGCGGAATTGCGTATAGTGAACTACCATGCCGAAGCATCGTTTCGGGATCGAGAATGAGATTGGGGTTGGCGGGGGCATCATCTCTGCAGAGTCCCAGCGAAAGTGCATTCCATTTGGCTTATTCGCATGCCATGACATTGATAACGAAGATGCATCAGCCTCGAGATAGCAGAGGATCTCTGCAACAGACGCAAGCCCAAGAAGGCGCTACCCTACCTCTTCAAAGCGATGGAAGACGAAAACAACTTGGACGCGTTTATCCAATCTGCATTCCTCCACCACCTTCCCGAGGCTGTCAAGGTACTAGAGCAGGCTGAAGAAAAAGGTACCTCATAGTCATTCATTCTCACTGCTCAGTCACGAGTTGAAACCTTCAAATCGGTGTTTACTCTAAATTCATACACAGGTCGTGAAGCACTGAAGTGTCGTCTTGGACGCGACTGCTTCGATGACGGGAGTAAATCTGTTGGTCACTTTTATGAATTGATCGTGACTAGACCATACATACGAGTCTTGCAAGCTCAGGTTCGGCTCTACTTTGAGAATGGACAACCCGCGGAGTCTGCATACGTTCTCACCTCTTTGTCCACATCCGTTCCCAGTTTTTCATTTCCTTCCCGTGCAATACCCACAGAAAGACTGTCATTGAGATGCTTCGCCTTTGTCCAGGCGACAATATGGGACAGCGCACTTGGCTTTGGTCTCTACTCCTCCTCTGTAACCGTCCCTCTGACGCACTTTCCTTCTGTCAGGTCTGGCTCGCGCCAGACCGACCGGGTGTACTTCCGCGAGGAGGAGCCACTTTTGGCCCACCGTCTTCTACATGCTTTGATGCCAAGGTAGAAGATCAACTTTCTTCTCACTCCAATGGTGCTATGGCCTACAATGCTGCCGTCGCAGCATTCGAGCTTTTTGGAGACTGCAACCTTGCGCGACAGTACCTCCGAATCGCTGCGAAGGTAAACCCGATCATACTCATCAAGATCCTTGCGCAGATGGATAAACCGCGTAAGCCCTTAAGTCACCTTATCCTGATTGGCAATGACACCTGTCGATTGGTATCTGTTATGATCCTCTCTGTTGGTCTATATAGGAGGCCTTAATATGATGCCGAGGACGCATAATGGGGCAGAAGATGCCCAGGACTATCTATTCTTAACGCAGGACGTCTGGATGAAAGATGACGTGTGGGCGTGGGCGAACGGTACTCCAGAAGCCAAGAACAACGTACTCAAGCCATGTGCCAATGGTGAATGTGGAGCCATCGAAACGAAGGTGGCGCAGTTCAAGCGGTGCGGTGCATGCAAGCAGGTGGATTCGGGTTTTGTTTCCTATATGCACCGTCTACGAACTAACTAAACAATATAAATGTGTAGGTCGTGTACTGTAGCCAGACGTGCCAAAGGGGTGACTGGAAGACACATAAGCCACGTACGTCGTTCATCTTGTTGACATCGAACGCTTGAGCTATGATATAAATACTCAATGATACTAACATCCCTTCCTTTTACTACTTTGTTCAGGCTGCCAGCAACGCCAACAGATCAAAAATACAATCCGTGCTGTATATTCCGGCCGGCCGGCTCCAGAAGACGCCATTCCCACTGCCTCTGCGGATTTCGTTGGCGGCGGGGTGGTGGTACAAACTCACGTCGGTTTCGATCGAGTTTGCACTGATTCTTGTCCTGCAGCCAATGCGTGTTGGGGAGTGGACTAAGTGTTGACTGCCAGGGAGATCATGTGCTCGTATGTCCATCTGTACTGATATGTTTGGTTGCTACCTTTTTGTCCCGTTGGGGATAGCATTGGAATGGTTACTACAGTTAGTATTTTTCCTGAGGATCTCATTAGCTTGTGACCAATATTATCATGATTGATCCCGACGTACATATTCTCAGAGTGAAATGCCTCCATTCCTTTACACTTGGAGATTTGAAGACAGTCTTGCTTATCTCAGTCCTAAGTCGTATTCGCAAGGACCACAACTTGAAAATCACATCTTCAGAGCCGGCTTACCATCCGTATTTTCCGTTGTAGCATCCAGTTTGAATCCGAATATATGGGCCCTACGACAACGCGCGTTGTGAAGTGAAGGCGGTTTCCATTTGTTAATATGTGCGACAATCTTCCCATCAGCTCAAGCCCTTTCATTGATAGTCCTTAAAGTGATATCTCAATGGGATCCGTCCACCCCTAAGCTCAGTCGAGGAGAGTTTTCTGTGACCAGTATCCAGGCCACTGGGATACAGACACATTACCAAGTCCGAATGTAACATTGCAGAGCAGTAGGTAAGGCGTACGTTGGCCAACTATGCAGCCTTTTATACAATCTCGAGTACAAACGTTCACGGGGGTATTACAAGAAGTGGTCGCACACCTGGGATGTCTACATGTCCTTGAAATATAAATCGTACTTGGATTTCACTAAACAATAGCCATTGTAGTTCGGTGTATTTTAACTGCTTGTTGAGCACAGCTTAGACCAAGCATCTAAAACGGGGTTCATCATATAACCAATTGATAGTGCGGAAAGAGTGGGGGCATACCTGGAGGGTGTTCTTGGGCAACTGTCTCGTTTATTGCTTCTGCCATGACAACAGCAAATCCCCTGATAAGATGACGATCAAAAGCAAGTAACATATAATTCCTGTTCCACATACATGTGAAGGTGCCAGTCAATGTGACTAACATGCAGAGTGCCCATGGTCAGACAATGCACTCGGGAAACAGATGTTCGTCTCACCAGTGAAGGAACCAGGGCCCCGGGTTGTTGGTTGTAAAACGGATTGTCACGTTGTCACCGTTAGCTTCCAAGCCTGTGGATACTGTGTCCCTCCTGACTGGATTGACAAAGTTGTAAGAGCTACTTCCCGCCACTCGCACCACGTCGAAAGTATGCTAGGTTCATGGATTAGTTATATTTATCAACACAGATTCCCCGTAAGCAAAGACGCAACTCACGCCATGAAGATGGAACGGGTGCTGACGATATCCAGTTGCTGTCAGTGCATTCAAGGTATATCACAATTTGGATCTGCTTACTGGTCCGCCAAGTGCGCCACCAGAATTGAGTTCTGTGGCCGGAAGACTGATCTCGATCACCTTATTGTACGGTAACTCATAGACGCTGCCATTGGGAAGCAACTGCGATGCGTGCTGGGCCCCGCTTAGAATTTGCAAGAGAACCGGGAGTGACGGAGGGACGAAAGTAACGTCATTTATGGTGAACAGTCCCGCGGAAGTGAGGCCAGTCACGAAGTTAATGTTGACGTCCGCTTTCCCTGGCTCTGGAATACCTGGTGCACCGGCATCAGAAAGGGGATGAAGTGCGCCTTCGTCGAATGGCAGCAAGTAAGGCCCTTGCTGTGTTGTGGGATCTTGTGCCGCCGCCCCAGAATACCTTAGGATGGCCGAGTTCAGTCCACCATCGAAAGTCTGATTACCATTATCGGGCAAGGCTCGGATCCAGTAGTTGTCCACAGGCTGATCGGCATAAACTACGACAGAGTAGCGCTGAGCTGCGAAAACAGGGACTGAGTCGACCACTACAGGCTCCACTTCAACGCCGTCTGTTTCGATAATAGTCATATTGTGACCATCAATCGTGAAGTTAAACCATGGATCACAGGAAGCTCCAATGAGCCGGAACCGATACCGTTTTCCTTTTTCGACGTTGATCACGGCGAGTGAAGACTGGGGTCCCCCTGAATATCGGCCGAGCCCATTTATCAGTGTGGAATCCGGAGTAAAGGGGATTAGGTTGTACATCTCGGGTGAAGTTTTATGATACCTGTAGGAAATGATCTGCAAAATGACCAAAGTGTAACACGATTTAAACAAACCAGTCAGACAGTACAATCACTGTGGAGTCTACGGTTAAGATATGTCGTCAGCTCAAAACAAAAGCAAGGATGCATATGCAAGCGGCCCCACCATCATCGACATCATACATATTGGCGAGTGGATCATTGGGGTCATAGATGATAAGTGGTCCTCGCAGTCCATCGCAGTACTGAGCCGATAAGTGGGAGTGATACCAGAACGTCCCAGCCTGGTCCGGTACGGAGAATGTATACAGGAAGCTATCATTTGGCGGAATGGGACATTGGTTTACAGAAGCGGCCCCGTCAGCCCAGTTTGTATTGTGCTGAAAGATCCCATGCCAATGCTAGATTTGCCTTAATTTTCATAATGATACCAATAAGACGAGAAACAGCTGACAATACTCGTTGTAGTGTTCATCGAGGTGTCATTGAGCTGGTTGATTACGTTAACGCGGAAGTTATCTCCCTGGAGTGAGGACATTTTATTTACAGGATGATAGACAGTAAGGTGCAGACGATACCTTTTGTGCTTGAATTAAGGGACCGGGAAAAGTTCCTCCAGCAAGGACAGTTCTTTGGTATGTCAGAAAACTCATCCCTGCATTGATGTAAAGGGTACTGCTTACGAGCGAGTAAAGCCGTCGGGGGCGATGTCCTTGTTCACAATCGTGATATCCGTCACGGGCCCTACGACATTCATACTCCCATATGACGCTCGACGATCCTCCGGACCAATAATGGCCGAGCGCACTGAGGGAGAGCGAATGAGGGCGGCTGCGAGGATGAGTTTTAGAAATGTGCCTATCCTGATCATTGAGGTGATGTCCACGATGTCTGATGCTGAAGTCATCCACCTCTTTTAAATGACGAAACCCATCGTGGTTCCGGCCACTTAAATGTGGGTGGAGGAACAGTCAATACTTTACCCGGGAGACAGGGTATCGTGCTGAATGCTGCGGCGGAGGTCGGGTTTGTGAAATCAGCGGTCAGAATGGTCCAGCACATACGGAATTCGGAGAAGCGTCACTAATACAAACCAGGTGGATGAACACCACTCAGCGATTTTTCAAATAGCAGGATGATGCTCAGTGCAAGGTAGAATTTGATCGGGTCGCTCACCAAAGAGAGATATGTTTCGCTGCTATTCGGGTCAGGACGGCGCTGAAATAATTTTCGCGTGATTAAAAAAAAAACCATTGATACCAGCAACGTAACACAGAGACCCTTCAACTTATTGAAATTCTCGCAGGGTCATGAGAGACACGAGTAGTAGCCCAGACCGTAGTCTTGGTGACGTGCGGGGTTTTAAAAGTACATCTTCTGCGCTCTTTTTTCGAACTCCGTCAAACCCCGCACGCACTACAACGGCTGGTACTGAGACTACCTAGACCGCCTTCTTGACGGTTGGTGATTGTGACATTCCAGTCAGCTGACGTCCAAGGCCGGGGAACACGCAGCAGTACTGTGCACATCTCGGCCAGGCATTTCATTGTACCATCTTGGAGACCTTGTGTCAATGCTTCCTAGTCTCCCTCTGTGGAGTGAACATGCACGCAACTTCCGTCCATTGTCACCCATCGGCCATCTGAGTCGGACAATATCACCACGGAGGCATCTTCAAAGCCTGTCTTGACCATCCGAACATGTTGCTTGAATGATTCCACTCCCTCAGCTCATCCAAGCCAACTGCTAGTTTGCCAAGACGGCGAAGACGGGTCCCCCTTACTTGGTGGCGCTCGGTATTGTAAACTAGGTGCAACAGGTATTCATCATATCTTCTCATAGTTGTTTCTCGAAAGAAAGTCATGAAGGCACCTGGATCGCCAAGGATGAAAATGAATACAGCAAACTGTTGTGTTCAGTGAACGAGTAAGACGTCAACTTCGGGGGATGGTTTATCCCAATGGCAACTCAGGGAGAGATATTTGGTGATAAGTCTATTAGAAGACTCACACGAGAGTCGTTCACAGTTGAGGCCGGAAACACCTCAAGGATTGCATGTATAATGTGGGAAATTTCTTTGGTAAGGAAATTTATCCCAGCACGAAATTCTGTGGTGGTCCAACGCCAGCAGTCAGAAATTCTAGGCAGTCTGTGTACTACATGGTAGTAGACAGTCAAGATCGTGCTCGAAGGCATAATGATAGCACTACGACATCGACACTAGTACTTCCACTCTGCCTCACAAGGAAACAAAGATGACGAGAAATGGCGACGAGACGAATCCAACGACCCGACAGCGCTGTCGCTCACGAGCGGTCAGCTCTATCCCGCCGCACCCTGAAAGCTCACTCACCATTGGTCCTATGTACGAAACGAAGTACCCATCGTTTCGATCAGTGTCGCAATACTTGGCACAAATGAAAGATACCAATTACAAAGAAAACTTCTAGTATTGTCACAGTGGAGAAGGACACTCGATGATCAGGATGCCTTCGGGCAACCGCGTCTTCACGGCCTTCGTACGGTCTATTGTGGTGTGCAAGCTCCGTAGATGATCAGGGTCGAAGATTAGCGCTTGTGGGCTATGAACTCTGGGCATGTATATTCCGAGGTCGGTACACATTGATCACCGCTGCGCATCAATAATATTAATCTTACGGATCAATTTCGTCTGTTGCTAGAGCACTAGTTCCGTGACATGATCCAGCCAGGGATGCTAGGATCCTGCTCTGATATCATATTGGAATCTACTCGAATTCTCTCAAACCCCACTGCGAAATATGGCTCTGAATTCTCGAGGACTTGGATGCCTGCTCACTCAAATGAGTCCCAACAAACACAGATGACATCACTTTATTGTTCTCCACGAGTATGAACATATCCCTTGGTTGAGGATGTGGCACGAAGGCATCGGACATAGGTACAGATTGGAGAATGGCCAGGAACACCGTTTGCGAATATACCCTTCTCATCTTCTGCGTTGCAAGGGGACCAAGGCACTCAGAAGGAGTTTCTCTCCCTAGGCGAGTCCCGACTTAAACACGGTACCAACCCACGGACTTAAATAATATTGGGCAAAGGTACGGGGTGAAACCTTTCACCCACTGGAATATGCAAACATTTAGTGAGAGGTGCACTTCAGAATAGAACTTCCAAATTCAAATTTCGTTCCATCGTTATGTTTGTTTTGGGGGACTCCAAGCCACGGAAACCCACTGCAAATGAGGCTTCTAGAGTGAACGTCTTGACCTCGCCAAATACATTCTGGCCTTCCATGACCTCCATTGGAAATTCTACGAGTAGCCGGCTTCCAGACGGTCTTCTACAGGGCTATCCCTGAGTCTACGACAGGGCGCAATGCCTCCGAGTCGACTGGCAGAAGGGGTATGGCTTTCATACTGGAATACGAACATTCGTTTTATTTCCAACGCATAATTTACTACGCGGAAATCATTGTTGGCAAATGTAGCTCGCTTCCCCTAGCACAGCTTATACCTGTAATATGAAATTTCAGCCAATATTGGGATGACTAAGAGGATGCAATACGCATTTCTTTATCACCCTTGTGGAGATGCCAGTCCATGTAACTGATATACGCCACGTGTGCATAATTAGACCAAGGTTGGTGCTCAGGCAACCAATCCTCATCTCGCTAGTAAAGGAACCACAAACTTGGGTTGTTGGTCCAAAATGAATTGTTGCGTTGTTAGAGGCTGATCTATCACAGGGTTATGAAGTTATAAGAACCCGCCACTCGGATCATATTGGAATAATAGAGACTGCGACAGACAAAGCTGTCTCACCATCGAAAAAAAGGTATGCCCATGTATTAGTTGGATTTATCAATATAGATTTCACTGAAAGCGAAGGTACAGTTCGCCCCGTGACTCAAGATGGAAGGGGTCGCTACCATTAGTGGTTTCAAGGGTGTATGACAACTTCTGGATCTGTTTCTTGGGCCACCCAAGTTCTGTGACCTGGATATTTATCTCAATAAATGTAATCGTTGGGAAGCAATTGCGATGCATGCCAAACCCCGCTTAGAACTCCAAGAAAACCGAGAGTGACGAATCAACGAAGGCAACGTTGTTGATCCTAAGCTTCCCAGCGTAGTGCTGGAGTCTGTTAAAAATGACATGATGTCTGCTTTCCCCATTCAGAAATTTCGTGGCCGATTAACAGCAGAACGGAGATGCTTTCGTCGAATGGCAGACGACACTTGCTTTGTTGTAAGGGCTTATGTCACCGCGGAATGGCATCGTTCCGTCCGCCATCATCAAGGGTCTGATTATCAATATCGGGGGAGGTACTTGTCCACACATAGAATGGCAGACACTACGAACGAACAACGCTGACCGGCTCTACCTATATGCCACTTGCTTCGATGATTGTCATTATCCTCGTTGTCAAGCCATGGGTCGTAGGAAGGTCCAATGTCCTGGAACGGATGCTTTGCATTGATCACGGCGAGTGGAAACTGGGGTCACTATCTTCAAAGTAATAGACTCGATCTTGTTCTCAGGTACACCTCTTGCCCTCTCATAAGCTATGAAACACGCAGAGTGTTAACCAGTTCAACGATTCCCATCTTAAAGGTGTAACCTGGTAAGCTCTCTGAATGACACGATCGGCGCCAGATCTGTGTTTAAATAGATACTCACATAACCAATCGGGAAACAGCACGATCTTCGATCGCATGCCAAAAGACATCATTATTGGGGAGCGAAAAAGGATCATTCAGATCCATCAGCCCCTGGCATAACATAGCCGTGTTTATGGATGCACTGGAAAAGTTTGCATTAGTAGACGAACTTCGTGAAGTAGCAGGTGTACATACCGACTACTAGTAAGTGCTACGGCCAATCATAGATGCGAAAACTAGTCATAACATGTATGGGGAATAGTTCAACCACAAGTGCAGATGGAGGGGACGACACCCAGGTTGAGAATAATACGATCACCCGCTTAAAGAGATCAAACTACCCGATCATGGAGTTTGAAGTAACCTGGCACCAGAACTTCGGGCGATCAGAGACGAGATGAGAAAAGGGTGGTCCACGCGGGATGTCGTGGTATCCTGGTGGTGATATTAAGACTGCATTTACATCCCCTTGACAAACCTTCCCGATCGATGCAAAAATAAGTGTTCTTCACTCTCGTCATCTAAACCCCACACCTCTTCTTTCGCCCATCCACGGACTTCTTGTATCCAAATGTGTGTCGGACGATCAAGTCTACATCCATCGAACACCCTGCTCCAAATAATCGACCAGAAGCGCTGCCAGCGCTCGATATGGGGTAGGGGGTTCCGAACGTGTTCGAAGAACAATAGTTCACCCCTGGGCTTTAGTACGTCTGTCGCGAGCGATTTGATGGTTTCCTGAGGCCTGGGGACGGAACAAAGGGTCAAAACGGACACAATCGTGTCGACAGGCTGGTAACCTCCAAGAGATGTCATAATAAATGTAGAGTCCTCAGCACCGCAAGAAATAATTGCGAAGGTTCCGTCAACCTCGTTGTACCCTCCTGCATGGGCCGCACGCCGGATTTCTGGATGCATGTCGATATTAGGTTCAAGCGCCACGTATTTTGTGACCTTGGCCCTGTCAAGGTATTTGACAGTATGACCATGCCCTATCGTTCACTCGTTCAAGTAGAATATATAAAGACGGCCTTTTACGGTACTCACCAGCGCCGACATCCAGTACGACACCAAACGCGTGGGGCGTAATGAGTCTTTTCTTCACTTCCGTACAATTCTCATCTATGCCGGGTCCAAAGAATGTCCATACATGGGCCATGAAAATACGCGACAATGCGGTGGGATGGAAGAGCAGTGATGGCTCATGAATGATACGCTTGACAGTGAGAAGCAAAGCAATTTGCAAAGCCAAAGCGAGGTCAATTAGGAGGGCAAATCTCTGTAGTAGAGCCATTGTTGGTGTAATTATTGCAATTGAATCAGCTGCTTGGGCGTCTGTCGCCTTGACCTAGTGACTCACTCGGATGGAAACAGTAACAATCAACTTTGCAATGTTAACTCTTCAGGTATACATGTAAGGTTCAAGGAGAAGTGCAGCCATGGAATATCCTGAGCCCTGTACTACTGTGCGAGATATTTCAAAACCAATGAGCAGGGATATGAGTAGTGATTAATTATAAGCTCCGAGTCAGTTTATCCTGACCGTCGTTATGCAAGAATGAGGTGGGCCGATACTTGTCGTTCGTTTCCAACTGGCTGGTTTCCTAAATCACGAGTAAAGGACAGACCACTCACGCACTCAGTGCCCCAACCCTCTTTCGCATTTCCACTGCTCTACCACTTCCCCTTCCCTTGGAACGTCCAAAAACAACAACTTTCCCCGTCTCACCTGCACGTCCAGTCCTCCCCGCACGATGTAAAAAGTCGATCATGTTCCGAGGTTCATCTACAATGAAAACATGCTTAATGTCAGGACTGAAGTCCAGTCCTCGTGAGAGCAATGATGTCGTCACTAGAACATGAGGTATGACTGCAGGATCAGAGGACGACGCGACAGGTGTTGTGGATGAAGTTGATGGAACAGACACGGAAGACGGGTTCCGCTTCAAGAAACCATCCAAGTGGTGATTAGAACCACGCTGTCGGCTCTCTGCGCTACCAGTGAGTGCGACACTTTTGACCCCACGGCTGTCGAGGAAAGCACCGAGTTCCTCCACTTTGCGCCTTTTGTTACAGAAGACAATGATTTTTGAGAGGCTGACTGGGCCGGAACGGGCAGTCTTGGCATGATCAAGGGCGTCTTCTGCCCATACTCGACGGATTCGGCGTTCGATATCCGCATCCTTGTTTCCGCCCGTCCAGGAAGCGTGTTCAGTGCGAAGACCGCGAGGCAGATGGTGCAGTCGAGGCGAAGCAAGTCGAGTCAATGTAGGGTGGCAGGCCGAAAGGTAGTTGCTGAGCGAAGTTGGAATAGTCGCACTCGTGAGGAGGAAGTTAAAAGGGTAGGATATATGCTGAGGCAAATCCGACTTTAGGTGTACTCCTTGTGCAGCTGGAGTGGACAATGGTGTTACGGGGACAGATCTACCACGTGCTGCAGCAATGTCTGCTAGTAGAGTCCTTGTTGATTCCTGAAAGTCAGGATCTACAGAGGATAACCATGAATTATCACCCTAAGTTGGGACAATCAGGACGCACCAAATAGTATGTCTGCTTCATCGACTATAACCCATTCAACATTTTCCAAGCCCATCTCGGGTTCGTCGACCCAGAATTTATGTCCCAGGTCGATGGATGACGCATCTTGCAATCCATCTGGTTCCAACGCACTGTTGCTATTAATGAGTAATGCCCGTTCCCGTGCTCGTTGTTCCCAATTCCATCCTCTACCCTTTTCTAACTCCAGCAACTTCATTGGCGTACCAACGATCACGTCGACTGGGTGAGATGCACGCTCGCCATTGCGAATGATAATCTCTGCATCGTCACTATTGTCAAGCACGCTCATCAACTTCTTCATCTTGGATGCCGTGCCCCTTTCTTTTGCCGTGCTAGGCACATTCGCCCTTGATGCGCACATGATGCGCAACTTGATTACATGCGAGAGCTTTTTAGCAAAGCTCGCTAATTGACGTGAGAGTTCGTGAGTTGGCGCAAGAATCAGAGCACGAGGATTGAGTGGTTTCCGTGAAGAACCTGAAGGACGAGAGCCCCCCACTTCTCTATGTTTCAAGTCCTGAAGGAGAGGTAGCAGATACGCTATCGACTTTCCTGATCCAGTCTCGCTCGCGAGTAAGCATTCTGTCCAACGCTCTTCCGAGTCACGTTGTTTGAAAAGATGCTTCAGAGAAAGTGCTTGTATTGCGGTTGGTCTTGCGTTTTCGCCAATGAGTTCATGGAGACATTGTCGGAGACCGGGGAGTAAGGGCGGAGAACTGAAGTATTTTGGCACCACCCCAAGAGATGAACGCGATGAGATATCAAACTCTTGTTCTAACGGATTTATCACCACACTTCGTCGCTCACGAGCTGCCTCGGCACGTCGCCCAGCGCGTTCGGTGTGTGCGATCGCAGCAAAGTGTTTTTGCTCTGTTGTTATTGGCTTGTCTGGTCTTCGTGTTTCGGAATCACCTCGCCTGCGGGAAGAAACACGTTCTCGGGGTGCTTTTCCTTCATGAGGCACCTTATCCCTGATAAATGCTGGACGTGACTTTGGAGCGACTTCCAACGTTCCAAGTCGTTTTGCCTTGCCAGTCACCTTCAACGATTTTGCGAGGCGGTTCTTGGGAGGAGCACCTGTGATAGACGTGTATCATCGATCACGCTTCTGTTTTGCTAGTCGCACGTACTAGTCTTCGAACTGCCCCTCCGACCTTTTCTCCGTGCTGGGCTCAGTAGGATCGAAGAAGTATGGAGACACGATGTCACAGTGTCGCCAGTGGAGCGAGCCAACACCCTGCTGAATTTCAAGGCAGAAAGCATCGCGTCAGACTGGCACCGCCACTGGAATGAAGACGACAAACCACTGAGTTTGAAAAGGAATGGTAGTCCGCCAATATGTCAGGGTTTGACGACCCTCATCACGAAACGCTAATAGTGCTCATGCTGACCCCCGAAGTTTCTAACAAACTGTGATCCAGACGGGTCACAATTCTCAGAGCCAGTACACTATGAATGGCGTCACTTTCGTCGATCCGTCTCTTGCGGCTTCCCGTCGGCGTCTATGAGCTGCCGCACAATAAGGTCATCGAGATCAGTCTCCCTGCCACAAACCTCAATGCGGGCGGCGTGGCGCAAATGTCAACGTCGTGACATACGTTGATACTAACAGTAATGAGTGTCACCAGCACCTGTTCCATCTTCATGGCGGCTTGTGGTGGAGTCCATATTGATAACTACAACTAATGCACACTTCCGACATGGTCCGTGTGGCAGGTAGTAACTCTTACAACTTCGTCAATCCTTTGAGGAGAGATACAGTATCGACCGGCCTCCAAGCTGACGACGACGTGACAATCCAACAACCGGGGACCCTGGTTCTTTCATTGGTGAGACGGACATTTGTTTCCTGAGCATCAACCTTTATCTGACTATGCGCGCACTGTGTATGTTAGTCACATTGGCCAGCGCCTTCACAAGTGCGTCGACAAAAATAAAGCATTATTTTGCTTCTAATCATTACCATATTAGAGGACTTACTCTTGTAATGGCGGAAGCAATGAGCGAAACAGCTTTCGAAGAAAATCCTCCAGGTTTGTTCTCACCTTGTCCACATGGCCGAAGAATTACCTCATCAATGATCGACCGCATTTCATATGCTTGGTATGAACTATGCTATTCGACCAACAGCTAAAATGCAGTGGCCATCGTGTAGTGAATTGGATGTTGAATCTAAAAATGATCTGTCTCCTGTTCCCGCGAGCATTCCAGGTCTGGGATCACCGCCAACCTGAACCTGACCCTCCAGTCTCTCTACCGCCGAAATGTCGGTGGAAGCTTCCTTTGAGTCGTTAACCGTCGAACAAGTTGCTGGCGCGAGTTTTTGGAACTTGTGGACCATCGCAGTTGCCGATTATTCTCGGCAGATCTTTCTAGTGCCAATCCCACTATCCTTGTGCGAGTCGGCCTTCAGAAGCTGGCGAAGTCGTTGCAGTCGCGTTAATTCTGGCCTAGTATTAGAAGCAGCTAAGCTACGTGTTGAGGTATTACTTCGTACATGGTTGTCCAATTTCCTAAATAATAAGGTAATAAATGTCTATCTTCAGTGCACGAGGTCTGGCTTCGGGACAATTGCGTCTTAACGACTTTGTACTGTTTGTTGCGGTATATAAATAAAGAATCTCTCTCTGGCTTCGGGAGACGCTCGCGCCAAGCAGAACAGAATCCAGAATCAACTGGAATGTAAATGTACCGAAAAACGCTGCGAACGACGTAACAAAGAAATAGTGAAAACAAATTCATGACCTAAACCACGCAACTAATTCGAATATGGATCATGTGAGTCTACGCCAAGTAATGTAAACCATTGGTGGAACATAAAGACGGAGAGAAGGAATACGGGGGCTAACTACTAGCTCCATCGCGTCTTCTCCGATCCATTATCCAATCGGATCTTGCACCAGAACCTGTCATCAATGCCAATGCCATTCTCCACTTTTCCTGGAAGGCCACGATAGGTGCGATACCGCCACCCTGTCGACCACAGGTTAGCGATATGAACACTAGCTGTCACAATATTGTATGCACCTCGCAATCAGCCACTCGACGCGTACTCATGACGTTCGGCAATCCATTAGCTAAGGCTTGATTCGATACTCGCCCTCCTACGGGATGCTCATGTCGTTGAGCTGAGCCCCCTTGTAACGATAGTCTTCACTACAGATGCGATCGAGAGAGATGCAGCAGCTTCATGTCCTCGTTAGATCAACCCCAACATGGAGGGGAGCTGCGTGGTGTTGACATACAGATGCAATCACCTCAGGGGTCAAGGATAAATACTGGCAATTGAGCTCGCTGAGGAATGATAGCTGCAAGAGATTCCTTCGCTTTCGTCCGTGAAAACTGAGGACGAGCAGTCAGGGGGAATGTCGTCCGTGGACAGCCACGATGGGCAGTCGGGGAAAACAAAAGCGAGGGGGAACTGCCCAGTCCGTTCAGCGCCCTTCAGCATAGATGGAATACGTTTTACGCCATCCGCCGTCGCCTCGATCCAACTGCAAATCCGACGCACAACAGAGCTTGCTGCCTTCCTAATCGTGATGCGGCCACGCTGCACACGCAGGGAAGGTGACACCCACGAGAACGTCGGGTATGGATCCAAGCCTGTTGCATATCCCTCCCCACGCCTGAGGTCCAATTGTCCCTCCTGTGGGACATACTGGAACTTCTTGTCCAGTTTCTGACGGAGGGGAGGTTGTGCCATCCCGTTTTGGATTGCCTGCCAGTCACTTTGAAACAGTACTTAGAAATGGTAAGACATGGAATGATAGATGACATACATTCCATCGAAGAACGGATGCGTCACCATATCTTCGTATGCCGCTCTGTCTTTTGGCTCCTTCTCTAGCATCTACACCAGTGTCAGCTACGCGTCCAAAAGGATGAATGGTACTTGCTTACACGGAGCAGCAATGTGTGGGCATGAGGGTAGATATTACCCGATGGAAGCGGAGAGTAGCAAATCTTCTCCGCCATCCGCACTTCGTCAGGGCTGAACCAGGGGACCTGCAAATGGACGTCATCAGTTTGGGAGAATGCACCATAATAGATCAATCACCTTCCCTACCAGCATCTGGAATAGCGTAATTCCAGCTGCCCAGTAGTCGACGCCGAATCCGTACTGGCCTTCCAAGAATATCTCCGGAGCCATATAGTCGACCGTGCCACAAAGCCCCCTCGCGACATATGGCGCACCCGACAAGTGCCTCGTCAACCCACTGCAGTACGGCGGTGGTGCTCCGGAAGCATTTACCGGAAACACATGGGACAGGCCGAAGTCAGAGATGAGGAGATGGCCTCTGTTGTCGATGAGGAGATTGGAAGGCTTGATGTCACGGTGAAGAATTCCACGCGAATGTAGATCATACAATCCGACCATCTGCATACGAGACTGTAAACGAAGGTAGCAAACGAAGAATGGATGTACCCACGAGCTCAGCGGCATAGAACCTAGCCAAATCCAATGGGAGGTTTCTCATCGAGACGATTCGCTGGTGCAGATCGCCTCCACTTTGCAACGGCTATGCCACATCATCAGCCGAGTGCTTAAAGGAGGGGAAGGTGGAACTACTCACCATGACCATGTAGAAATTTGCTGTGTCATGGAAGCTGGCGTAGAGCTGGATGGCGTGCGAGTTACCAACATTCTGCACGAACGCCTGCTGTTCCCTGATCACATTGCGGTCCTCTCCATCATGCAACAGGGACTTCTTGATCACTTTGAGAGCTACGCGGCTGTGGCTAACGTTATCCTCGGCTTCGAACACCGTTCCAGTCGCTCCCGAAGCAAGGTATTTGACTATGGCAAACTGATCAACATTGACATCAACCATGGTGGCTGACGGTGCTGGAACGAAGGAACGAAGCAGATGAGAGAACGGCATCGTAGACTCTGAGGCTTCAGGGTGGTCCAAAGGCGCTTCCGCGTGTTCGTATGTCTGCCTGATTCTCCTGGGTGAACGAAACAGACTTCTGGTGTTCGTGCTCTAAAACAATATTAACGTCAGTACTAGCTAGCATTCACGGACACGTACCTTCCGTTCGCGCTGGAAGAACTTCTTGACCATCCCGAGCACGGTGAATAGCTTGCGGGGACCATTGACTTCAGGATGATGATGTGGGTCAACAATCTCCTCTAACATATCTTGCTCTTCGGACGCAGCGCATGCCAACGATACATCCGGAGTGCTACTGAGAGGTGAGATCTCGCTGCTTCCAGTCGACACCCAATGGTGGCCAGCGACCTCCGAAGCGGGTGAGGGACAGCTGGAGGTCATAGGGGTACTTTCCCTAGACAGGGTAAGAGGCGGAGTAGGCGGCACAGATGTGGGGGAAGGAGGACCGAGGGACATAGGTGTACTTTCGCCAGAGGGGGTGAGAGGTGGAATGAATTGAGTAGAAGTCCTCTTTCTCTTGACAGCAAATGGGAGTCTGCTAAGTTTCATACTTTCGAGAACCTTGCTTAGACCCTGTGGCGATGGTGTCAGGAATCATCGCCTGAGAGAGAGAGGGGTAATAACCTTCTTAGGAGCCAAGAGTTCGCCTGCCTTGCCATCGTAGAAGATCTGGATAACAACCATAGTTACGTAGACAAGAGTGTAAGAGGAGGGATGAAAGTAGGAAGGAAAGAGGGAGTCTTGGAAATTAGACGGAAAAATGGGTGTTTATGTACTGTGTCAGCCACCATCGATCATCATCTGGTCCAAGTCGAGGTTGCCCCCTCTTGCTGCCCCCTCTAGCTGCCGATTCCATGCGACGGTTCCTATAATTATGCTTCCGCCGATAGATTCGCACATTTCCCCAGAAAAACTAATAGAGACATACGGATTTCCAAGGACCCAAATACGGCGAATAACTTCATGCATCGAATTTATAGCCGTGGACGACAAAAAACATATGCCGCTATTCCGCCAATGCCGCTATAAGACTTTGCACCAAACGGGCAGACTATTGGGACTGACTGAAAGGCCAAAGATTTGGGAGACCTCCGTTGTGAACGGAGAGAGGTAGGGCAGACGATTAGACAGTAAATCAACTGTTCACTTACAGGTAGAAGCACAAGCAACCGTCCTTAGACCACTCGTCTAGATAACGCATTCTTTAGACCAACCCGTCCAACAACGACAGTGATCCCCTTCATAAACCACGAAACCTGGCACAAATGCTTCACGTCATCAATACTACTAAGGCATCGAAAAAAACCTCACGACTGAGGTTTTCTATTAGGTCAAATATACCGAAGTGAGTAAACGCGTGCATAGAATGGCATCGAATTCGACGACCGTTCCGACACCCATTGTTCGTGTGTCAGAGCCCGTGCACATTTGGGCCAGCGGTGAAGAACGAGAAGGCCATCCAAACAACCATTTCAAACAACTACACACCTGTGTCGGAATCACGACATTTTCTGGGATGAAACGCGGAGCCCGTGTTCTGTCTATGCCCTGACGTTCACCATAGTACCAAACTGTTGCTAGCCAGTTAATGCCGGGCCAGCCACAGTCTAGGTACTAGGGAAGACGCGTCGACGCCCACAATCTGTCCTCCGTTGTGATGGAGTAAAAAGTTGGAAAATCGAATCTGTGGTTAGTTTCGTGGATACGAGACAAGATAAACTGTTGTTCGGAAGAACATGAACATATGAAAATTGTAGTAATGCATATTGCATAGTCGATACATGGTCGTCCTTTGACTTCCGAGTCGACGACACAGTACGCGGCGTTGGCACACTGAGCAAATTTGCGTGCTGTACGCTGTCAGTAACCACTAGGTGAGCGGTTGGTTGTTTAGCTACGAAAGTCTTACCCAAGACTCCACGTATCCTTTGAGCAGGAAGAACCCCACTTGTTTGGTCCAATCGTACGCATCTCCGTGATGTCCCTCGTTTTCACTGTCGGCGAGCGCATCCTGTGCTACCATGGACCTCTCATCTATGAGGCAAAGATTCTCAAGTCGGAAGTGTGGGATGAGTCCAACACTAAGACTGCCGTTGTCGGGCCACACTTCTTCGTGCATTACAAGGGGTGGAAACAAACGTATGTCAACCTCTTAATTGCTGGAGTATCCGGCTTGTGTGTTCTATGCTTCTTCGTGTTAAGTTAACATATAACGCACGCAGATGGGACGAGTGGGTGCCGGTACAGCGACTTCTCAAGTACAATGAAACCAATGTTGCGTTGCAAAAGGCACTCATGACTCAAGCTTCTGCCGCCGCATCTTCGTCCTCAGGCACTGCGAAAGGAAAGAGTGCGAGCGGTGCTACTGGTGCAACAAGCACTGGAACTGGACGGGCCAGGAAAGATGGTCGCGGAACGAAACGAGGAAGGGAAGAGGTGAGTTTACGTTTTCTTGTTTCAGAGTGCCGTTCTGCAGGGCTACACGTGTGAGCACATGCTATCTAACCTATGGTTTTTTCGCTGCCCGCTTTGTTACTCTCATCTATTCGTCTATTCTCTCTTCCTGCCCTTCTGCTGTCATTTACTGACAGATTTACACACCCATGCTATGCAACTGTATACTTCTCTAGGATGAGAGTAGTCGGAAACCTGAGATGAAATTGACTGTGCCCGAGGTCCTCAAGATACAACTCGTGGACGATTGGGAAGCGGTCACTAAAAATAACCAGGTATGCTCGTCGCTGAATCTTATACACCAGGCTCTAATCGTTGGTTTTATTTCGGGCCCCTGTTTCATAAATGGGCTGTGTCAACTCGATTAATTCCGTGGCCCACATAGCTTGTGCCCCTCCCTCGGAAACCAAACGTCCTTGAAGTCTTGCAGGAATTCAAAGATCACATCATAAACATGGGTAAGCAGACGAGGTACGGCTCTTATCAAACGCCACCCGGCAACTTTACTCATCCTGTATTCCCAGCCTGCGCGATCCAGAGCTTATTCTGCCTACCATCATTTCCGGTCTCCAAGTGTACTTTGACCGGTCGCTAGGAGCAAATCTTCTTTACCGTTTCGAGCGTCCCCAGTATGCAGAGATTCGGAAGACCTATGTTACTGGTCCGAAAGTTATTGTCGGTCAGGAGAAAGAAATGAGCGCGATATATGGTGCGGAGCATTTACTGAGGATGCTAGGTAACTCCATCTTTATTGGAAAAAAACACTTCTTAATATGCACCATTATCTCCAGTGAGCCTGCCCCAAATGGTGGGCAGCTCCACGATGGATGCGGAGAGTGTGGGGTTAGTGAAGGATTATGTGAACGAATTGCTTAGGTATGGCTTTCTTGTTTTACGTTCTGGCAGCTGACAATCACCCGATAGCTTCCTTGTACACGAGCGCAGTCGATTTTTCCTGACGGAGTACGAGAGCTCAAGCCTCCAGTACCAGAATATATCTCGATCATAATATATTCATTTCTCACAGATAATCTTCTCTGTCACAGCTGTGCAACAAATTATTTACCTTACCAAAGATATTCTTCGCCACTAATTGTGTGGGCACTGTGAGTCATACAGCGCCAGCTCCACACAGTTGGTGTCACAGGCGTGTGATCTCTGAACTCCTATGAATGTCATCGTGACGTCATAAGAGAGCCCAGAAGTATTTTAATAGCTCTCCCTTGTGCTTCCTGTCTTATTCACAGTGCTTCCCCTCATACTAAATCTTACAGATGGCTTCTATCCTCACCGGTGCCGCTCGCGCAGCCCACTCTGCTGCAGCAACTGTTGTTAGTGCCGCCCAAATCCAAGCCGGCGCCGACATACCCGTGAAACCTGTGAAAGAAGACGATCCTGCAAAGCATGTTCAGCTTGGTTTGGTGGGGAAGAACATCATTGTGAGTCAGATATAACAGCATAAGCATGGCCGCCCGTTCTTCGTTGAGATATATATATGCCTCTGACACTGGTGTCCTTTTTGTAGCTCGGCGTCCCAGGTGCATTCACGCCCACATGCAGCTCTCAGGTTCCGCAATACATCGCAGACTATGACAAGTACAAAGAGAAGGGCGTGAATGATATTTACGTTGTTGCTGTCAACGATGTGTATGTGACAAAGTGAGTTGGCTCTTCAACGTGTATTCTATTATTGGCATTTTCCTTTTTGTTCTGCCGGCCTCCCGAGTAGTGACACCGTCTTCTTAGAGCATGGAAGAAGCATCTTGCTTCAAGTGGCACTGGTATGTGATGCATATACCAAGGATGCCGAGACAAACTGACTCGCACTGCGTTTGCTCTGTGCATACACAGGTGTGCGTTTTATCTCGGACGATAAGGGAGAGTTTGTGAGCAGCCTTGGTCTCGTTTTTGATGCGACAGAGCTCCTCGGAGGGCCACGTTCGAAGGTAAAGTGTCTTGCCTTGAGATATGTAGAATTATTGGATCACTGAGGTGTTTTAATTCAGCGTTTCGTCATCGTCGCACAAGATGGCAAGGTAGCCTTCATAGCTATTGAAGAGGACGTTTCCCAGTCCACTGTCACAGCATCAAACAAGGTGCTTGCTTTGTTGTAATTGCTGCGTCCTCATTGTCAGTGCGGGAGATGCATGGAGGGTGAGGTGAATGTGCGCAGTTACCAATTTGATTGCGGTAGTGTCTGAAAAACAGAAATTCGAACTTGGTATGGTTCATGACATTCAATGTAGCCTAATTTGGCATGTAGCGTTCGATGTGTAAAACTGCGAATCAGACTATCAACGACTCTCAGGTGGTGGGGGAGAATTTGGCTGTCGACCTGAATACGTAATGGGGGCTATGACTTGGTCACCGACCTGAATTTGCGGTGTTGCACGGACTAAAGCTTAATGCATGGCATGCACAGCCCCTGCTGGGCAATGGCCGTTTATCTTAGCCTCCGAGCCGAAGGCAGAACCATGAGACCTTGGGAGAGGAAGATAAGTCGAAGACCCCAGTGATGGGCTCAACAAGTTAGGCCTAACTCCCTATCGCGCAGACGTTAACTCTGCTTTATACTCACCTCACGTTCCAAACGAAGCTGAATTCGTGCCAATATACGGCATTCTTGGAATCCCCCGTATGATGGTCATGATATCCAGGCACCATCCAGGCCCGATGGTTTCCCTTTATGTATTAATACCCTAGGTGTGGCCCATAATATGAGAGGCGCAAAGGTTTGTATAATTGATCATGGAGTACCTGCGAGCTGACGATAATTGTTAGCTGTCGATGCCAAACAATGATCACATTTGACTCTATAGTAAATCATGTTTTATGGAACCTAGCCTTCTAGGTTGTTATCACTCGGAAGAAGGCCCCTGTTGGCTCTATCTGAGACGGCTGGTGGCCATTACCCTGTGCCCCGTCAATTGTTTATCAACGTTTCAAGATGTTTTTAGCACCCATCGTCATGGCCATGCTACCCCTCCAACTCGATGACCTCGTA
Organism: Scleroderma citrinum; assembly: GCA_029372045.1. NCBI lineage: Eukaryota > Fungi > Basidiomycota > Agaricomycetes > Boletales > Sclerodermataceae > Scleroderma > Scleroderma citrinum. Next base: position 2,307,424 of record JARFMN010000005.1, on the reverse strand, counting down.
CAGATGCAAGCTCCTGAAACGACAGTGCGTTGCACTGCTTTTCTCTCGACGCGTTCCTCATACCCCCAGTCACTTCCCGTGGGGTTTTGAGTACCGAAGCATTGCATGTTGCCGTTACCATTCTGGACTTGACTAGCCATTTTTAGACAAGGAGAAGTGGTCCTCTAGTGGAGTGCAAGACGTAAGACATCAGAGTCCTATCTATGACAGACAGCCCCAGCGTTATGAAAGCTTCTTGGAGTGTATTTGCATTCAAAGCAAGTGGTACCGCAAGGGAAACAACTGTGGGCCCTAAGCCGCCCTTCTCTACTCGCATGTTAAGCACGAGGGAGAAATACCACAAGTTTTCCCGGTTGACTCGGAATGGAATTCAGGCTGTCTCCACTGTCACCAAAGAGTGGCCATCATGACTCTGAGGTAATGAACACTGAAGTTGTTCGGTGGGATCTGGAGAATGTTTAATATGGCCCTAACAACCTCTAACATTATACAGATAAATAGGCTGGCAAACATCAATCGGGACCTTGCGAGATTTTGAAGCTGGTGCCCATTTTTGGGCGGACTTCATGCATGGTTGGTTTGATATCGTTCTGTTTGCAGGGGACGGAATCATCAAGGGCCTGTGGTGAGGAAATTTTCTCCACCAAAAAAGTTACTTATCCACCCTTGGATTTCCGGGTCAGCAGCGTGCCATCGGTCATAGGCGTTGATCCAAGGAATCGGTGGCAAGATTTCAGGTTACCCGGTACACGGTGCGGCGGTCTAACTTAGACCCTAGCCAAAGGAAAACCCTGAGATCTTGAGCAAAGATGAACTATTCCTCTAAAATCAGGAGAAGTCAGACCACTCCCTATCGCCGCAAGCAATAACTCTCCTTTATACCCATCTCGGACATTCGAAACGAAGCTTCCACGGTAAAGCTGCAGAACTATATCACATATTGTTGGATAATGTCGTCCCAGTATGTATTATCCCTCTGGAGCCTAATGGCAAGCCATCGGCCGCCCAATAATCGCCAACAGCACCCAGATCAATTCGTATGAACGTTATAGCTGGCAGTGTGCGGACGGAAACAGGGACAAAATAGGTGGAATGCCAGATCTTTTCCGGTGCCCTTAGCCCTGGTCCGAAAGTGATTCGTTTCGTACCGTAAGATATGATCTAATCGCCCAAACAAGAGTTCTGCCGATGGACACGTTTCGAGGAACACCAAAATGGCACAGAGTTTTGTGGTTTGCAGCTGACAGATAGTGGTGGATAGATGAACTCGTGTACAAAAAGTCCGTTTGTGCGAAGGCAATGCAGGCGCTGCAATGTTTAAGTATCACGTAGACAAATGGAAACCACAGACCTCCGTGTTGGAACTTCACCCATCCGTAGCGTAGGAACAATAGATTCCAAGTAAGCAGTGAACCTGCGAACCGCGATACGCCATGAAAAATATTACTGTGCTGACTAACAGACGCGCGAGTGACGTGGACTGTACTGCAAAACACCCCATCCCAATCCAGTTCGGAGAGCCCGTGTTTTGAAGCTTATGTCTGAACATGCGGGTACAAAGCATAGCGCCGAAAGACCCAGCTCCGGATGCAGATGGGCCTGACACGTTACATAGTTTGTAGTCGATTACTAACTCAGCATTGTCCGTCACGCGGCTCAAGAATTGAATGTCCTCCGGTAGTCTCTCTCATACGGATCAAAGGTTGCAATATAGTTGCTTCCGTTGGCTTTCATCCCATCTTGGTTGTCGGGTACAATTATCTAGTCTATTCCCTCTTTATAGAACCGTCGGTCTAGGACTCCCTCCGAGTATGGTACTACGAAATCCGTGTTGCACAGCATCGGTTTCGATTTACAACCACGGATAGTACACATACACATAATATACAAGAAGGTTGGTTTAGTCATTGCTTTTTCATAGCATTGTTTAAGCTGGCCCCTTGACGACGTTCAGCTGTCGGCAGTGCCCAGCTGAATGGCGGCTTCTGACCACTGACCATCTATCCATTTAGACCTTTGTGGTCTCGGTTACTATCGTTCGGAGCAACGTCCATCTCGGCCCTTTCTGGGATCACTGCGCCTCCCTACCGGTGGCTGGCCAGCCTGTGTTCTATTGACCATCTATCAACGCTTCGGGAAGTCGGCTGCCACCAAAATGGAATCTGATGCTCCACTCTTCCCAAATCACGGACATGTTACCCCTCTATCTCAGTGCCCTCGTGCTCATGCAAGCCCCTGGCAATAGTGTTTGCTGAACTGCCTTTTTCTTCATGCGTTCGCTTACCACCAAGTCATTTCCGATGGGGTTACGCACCATACGTCGTCATCATCCCTCGGGTCCAGATGTACCATTCCTAGGCAAGGAGATAAGATACTTGGTGGTGTGGGAGACGCTCGATATCAGCGCTTCGCCGATGACAGGGAGTCCTAGCATTGCAAAGAGTCCTTATAGTTTATTTACATCCAAGGCCAGTGGTGCTGAGTTGTCGTTCCAAATCTGTGTCTCTCTACAACTTCGGCGTGGTGGGATTCCAGATAACGTGTGCCATAGGTCTTCCACATCGGCTTCGTCAGGCTTACAGTTGTACTTATGTGGTCTATTCGAAAAGGAATGGTTGCCTTCGTCGTCAGCGGTGAGTAATCATCGAGATTTGCGATTCAATAAGCCCTGGAGAATGTTTAACACCGCCTTCACAGCTTCGGTCAAAAATAGGAGCCAGAGACAGGAGCCGTGAATTAGATATTTGACAGATTTGGAAGGTCATCCATTTCGGGCTCGCGGACTCTATACATGGCTAGTTTCGTGTCATTTAGTTCCCGGGGATACAGAATCGTCCGTGCCGGCAACCAGCCACGGTTTCTTGTACCAGAAGTTCATGACGAACCATAAAGAGCCCATGTGGTAGGTAAACTTCCTCGAGCCCGCAACCCAACTTGACGATACGCACACCGCGTCCACCCTCAGATTTCTGGTTCTGCTGCGGTCGTTGATGCGTGAGTCCCCTTCTGGCTTCTCCTGCGGTTGGTAGTGACGTTTTACTTATGTATTCATAGGACTGAATTATTTTCGCGAGGACTCTAATCGCGCACATGTCTGAGCTCGCCATTTGCACATTTTGCATCACCGCAACCAAATGCTCCTGGAGGTTCTTAATGGCGCAGCTGCAGTTAAACCTCCAGCTCATGTCTAACCACCAGGATATCATCATTATCGCCGTGTGCGTCTCCATTGGGGGCGTTGGCCTTCTCGCGGGTTTGGCATACATGATAGTGAAACATAGGCGCAGAACGAGGGGATTGGCTCGGGGGCAAGATATCCTCCCCCGGCCATTTGATGCATTGGCATCTGCGCCCACACACCCACTCGCAGTCCCACTTCCTCGACTCGATGCCCATGCGCCAGTACTGGATATCTCAAGGAACAATGCGACCGTCGATAGGCCCCCCCGATCATCGCAGGATACTGGGAGATCTGGCCAGGCACGTGGGGTACCTATACCCCGCGCAGAAGTTTCCGATAGACCCCGGGCCCATTCGCGTCCTTCGGAACCTACGAGGCGTCCTGGTAATCGTCAAGGGTCTGAACAATCGCATCGACTGTCTCATGTTCGCACGCGGACACGAGACCAGGACGAGATCCGTCGATATGCAAGCGAACATCCTTCAGGTTCTTTTCCACGGTCTTCCACAACTCCCTCGCACTTACTTGATCGGGAAACCCGGATTGTTAAAAGCGCCCTTCGCCTATCTCGTTCTGCCAACGATCTCGATCGGGCTGCGGGGCGCTCCCATGCTCGTGGGACAACCCAGCAATACACGGTACCGTTATCTCTACCATCAAACAACCAGCATGGTGCACACCAAATCCCCCGTGGTTCTGATCACACAAGGACACCATTAGTTAATGAAAGCACTAGACATATACGACCTTATCATTCTGCTTCTCCCGTCGTGCGACCAGGACGCAGCGCAGGTCGTCCTCGCATCCAACATCGCGATGCTGGACCTATACCTGTCAGTGATCTGCCGCCTCCTTATGCGGCCCCGTGATTTGTGGCATAGATGTGATGACTTGTCGTTTGTTGCATAAAACCGGCCAACTTATACCGATCAACGGTTCTCGCGGCCATTAACAACCATAGATTGAAGGTGATGGTACAGCGTTATAACATTCTACTGGGTTTGTGCTCCATATCCCCTGATACCTTCGGCAAAGTCCCACGACGTCTGTAGTTTCATAGAATCAGAGATGTACACGCCGTCCGCTGTGATGGTTGCGATTTGGTACTGCATCGGGTCAAATTCAGCAGGTAGACGTGGCCTTAGAATAAGTTATACGGACCTTATCCAAACTTCGAGCATCACGGTAGAAGAGCACACGCATACAATCTTCCAGGATCTTTTGGGCCTGTTCTGCTGTCAGGACATCTTCGTATCCCTCTACTTCTTTGCGTAACAATGGTTGTGCAAGATAGGCTCCAAAGCCGGTGGCAAGAGTCGAAGCCGAGTATGTCGTACCTAGTAGATCGACATACGACAAGAACCTACAATGAGAACGATCAAAACAGGGTCACCAACAATCAACTCATGCAAACCTCTTTCCATCCTTGAATCCGCCAATAAGGAGGGAATTCCATAAGGGGTCCAGCTTTGAACGCCTTGCATACATGACTTGGGACAGGTACTCGTGTATTTCAACAGGCCCAAGTTCATGGCCATCTTGTTGAGTGCTCTCTTCAATGTCGATATCCTCGAGGAGTTGTTGGAGATACTGGAAGTCGGACATGTCACCGCTAGCACCTATGACAGTGTATTTTCCAACAGGGTGGAGACGTTGGATATCCTTGAATCGTGCGAGGGAGCCATACGATGCTGTAGGTAAAATATGTCACTAATGGAAACTTGAACGAGGTGGCAAGACGTACCGAGGTTGTCCGCTGCCATCATGATGCCATCCTTGTACTTGATAGCAAGCACACTTGTTCCAGTGACGATCGGTTGTCTGTGATCAATCAGGCTTTAAGATAGGGATCCAATATCGTAAATCACACGTACTGCGTGTGCTGAACACCGTCAGCGAAGGTATCCTTTGGAAGGTTGGCGGGTCTTTGATGGATGGGGTGGGTGCCATAGGCATCGAACATATCATTCCTCTTCGAGTCATGATCATCGTTACTTGAGTGCAAATACATTGAGTACCACACTTACAGGACGGCCCCAGTTGGTAGGAAAGTGGTCCATGGTTGTAGAGGTGCACGTTCACTGGCAAAGACGGCTATGCGTTTGAACGCGTACGCGCAAGCAAACTTCGGGCGCCTATTACTTGCATATGTAATGTCGCCTTATTTGGAAAGTACAGGACTGAGGGCTACCTACTAGAAGTACCAAAGAGAAACGGACAGACCACCAAGTCAGCCTCATCTACACCTTAGCACCATTCAGCTCGAACAGAATCGTCGTCTGACCACTGCACTGATGAAGAACTATCGCCCTCATCTTGCCGCCAAACAAGTGGCTTCGCAATCTTATACAAAGGTGTTGTAGGGTCCGATTCAACAATCAAACATCAAGCACGTAGTTTCATGCACATGGACTCACATTTATATGTGCTCCTATGGCGGCTCGGCTGCTAGAATGATTCACTGGAAACATATCGTATGACTCTTACAACGAGATACCTGCCGGTAAGTCGAATAGAGAGGGAAGCCAGTAACAAATTAACATTCTGGTTACTTGGAAGTGACGGTCCAAGTGGTTTGTATAAAGTGATCGAAACATCGGAAGATCCAGAGTCGTGGGTTTCCACATAGTCGCTATCTGTATTATACGCATCCTTTCGTGCCGCCTTGGGGTGACTCCCGGCTCCGAAGTAAGGGGTTTGAGATCAGCATAGAAATTTCCTTCGCGGTGAAAGTTTAAGCCCATAAAATAGCTATAATCCTCCAACTACTCTTGTCAAGACCCACACAAAATCTGAAAGGTAAGCGTACTCACCTTTATCGCCCTAGGTGCTATCAGTAATTCCATGAGGCCCTCATCTACGAGTAGCGTGTAGCCAATGTTGGACAACCGTGAGACATTCTGTCTATGGGGCATCATAAGATTCCTCCTGTCACAATTAGAACCATTGATCCCCTATCATCATTGAATGAGATAATGTAAGGCACAAGTAAGAGCCCACCTACTTCAACATCGAAGCCCGTATATTGATTCTGTCTAATATCACCGGGATGCTGAAATACCCCAATTTCAACTCTACAGCTCCTTGGGCTCCCTCCCACGATGTAGGAGGTCTGTACAGTCCAGGCTGATCCAGGAAGACAGGTATGCTGGCCCAGACTTGACCGTATCGCCCACCTCGAGAATGTAGCACAGATACCGACTGAGCATGCTCAGGTCTCTGAGCCAGCATTCTATCATGTTCAAATCTGGAATAGAATGAATGTTCGTTGGTAGGCTTCCCATGGGTGACATCTATCCAATCTTGTCCAAAGCATTGTCCAAACCACACTGCAAAGAGACAGCGAGCTTGATTATGGGAATAAACTTTGGCGTGAAAAGGATCGGTGTTAGTTAGCGTGAATGTAGTGCCTGTCATTTCCTGTGAGTATGTGGCGTACCAAGTGAAACCATTCTTCTGTCATAGATTTCGAATGTGACATCACAATGTGGTGGTGCATCTTGATATCTAAGGTAGACTTGACAGAACTGCGAGTTCCTTTTGTACGAAGCATCTCCCATGGCAACATAAAATATCTGTAGTAATTGGACTTCCACAAACCAGAGTCATTCGCACTGGTCGATTGAATGGGTCATTATCAGTGCAACAAGACAGCCAGGCTTCAAAGACGGTGTCAGATCCGTTCAAGGGACGGAGGAGCATCTAGATTTGGATGCCACGATTAGTGATGCATCTGTTAGTGTATACTCTGAAACTCGGGTGGTGCGTGATAAGGTTTCCGCAAGTGACCTCTTGTTGCCGATACACCGCCAATCCCTGTTAAAGAACTGGACATTGCTCGGTGCGATTATCTCCTGTAGGGTCCACCCGCGCGAGAACCATTCTGGCCACCCATTGGAATGAGGATACTTCTGATGGTCAAATAAAGCGGGAAAGGATGGCTTGGGGACGTCGTGTAGGTGCGAATGACATACTCTCGAGTTTCATACCATCGGTACATGGAATTGATCACCTCGGATAGCTCTGCGCTGCTTCGTTTGTCTATGCAACAGGTGTCCACCCATAGCCACTCGTACCCGTCTCTCTTAGCCCGCTCACGGCTATCGAGAGTCTTTTGATAGCCACCACGCTGGCGAATTTCGTCTCTCACGTCCCCATCCATTTTATGAGCTCGACCATCTCGTCATGGTCGACTTCTTGACCAACCCACCGGTGGGATAGAATCGCATAGGCTGTCGTTTCATCATCACGGAACTCGAGGACCTTGGTTTGACTGTTCGCTGGCCACCCTAAGGATATCTTCCGCTCCCTCTCGATAAATGCTTTTACATTGATCAGACACATACTGCCCGAGGGTATGACTGGTGATCACCAAAGTCAGACACAGGCGCTCAAGGGAAGTAGTTGTGATGATAAGGTTGCACTGGTTCTCTATGAATCAGTATATAAGTCCAGAAGGTGAATAAATGGCAAAGGAAAACCAGCGAACGATACTCACATTGAACGCAATGTTGATGCGGACGACCCAATAGTGGTAGTAAGGATACGGGAATGGCACTGATGCTTGCCACTGACTGAAAGGCTTTGTGAACTTCTAACCCAGCTAGGCACCACCTGAGCGCCCAAGTAACACGGGGGTCGAGTTATGTGATCAAGCCAATGGTGTTGACCCATGCGATGATACAGTTTAGACGGTCAATCAAATCAGCCTGCTAAAGAGTCATGCTTTGAGTAGCGGAAACACAGTGCGTGGTGGTCCGTGCATCTCAGCTCTGGGATGTGTAGACTCAATACGCTCTACATTGAGCCACAATCAGATCACACCTACGGTAGCAACAGTGCGACACAGGAGCACTCGCCCTCAAGTTTTTTAAACCGAATTATAGTGCATAAGACCCTCATGCACTATAATTCGATTTGAAAAAGTTTCTGATGTGGACGTGCATGGGCCAACTGCATCAATCAACCTTATTAGCCCCCCCCACTCCCATTCCGCGCATCAAAGAGGTCAGAAGGAGGCTCATGAACCGAAATCAGCGCACTCTGACTCAGTGTATTCACCCCAACAATTGGTTATGCAAGGTCAAGTGGAATAGGCTTATAGAGACGTCGACATCTTCGATTCTGGTTTAGGTTGGTATTCTGGTGCGGTTGCGGACGTGGATACAGAAACAGGGGTACAGAGTCGGAGAATGAGGGCAAGTGCATGCGAAATGCGCCGATATCCTTATATCAGACGATTGAGGCTATTTGGATGCATCAAGGGGAATGGTTTTCCACACAGTGTGCAAGTAAGAAAAGAGTAAGGAAAGAAATGCCAAGAGAGAAATGGACGACGACAAACGGATTCCCAAAGCACTGATTGTGCATTTCGTATCGCCATCTACCCGAAAGTTTCTCGCAAGGGTAGTAAACTGGACAGTGTCGACGGTGGAAACAAATTGCGGCCTACGCGGTGTTTGTGGTGATGGTCATGTGACTTCTACACTCTGAGGACGCGTCATTCGCTGTCCCCGTCCATCCATCGAAACATGGCCGCAGAGACAAAACCCAAGGAAGAGGAAAAGACCCTCACGCCCACGGCAGAGATTAAAATCAACATTTTGCTCATCGAGCGGGCTGTCACCGAACTCGAACCACGATTCACTCATCGGGTCTTGCGGACGCTCACTGCACTCAGGAAACGCATCGACAACAAGGTGTTGCGGGATGCTATAGAGGAGAACTATCCAGTAGGTGCGTGTATTGATTATCCTTTTGTCTTCCGATGTGACGTACGATGGCCGTCGTGAAGACTCGGCCGTCAAGTCGAAGCTACTCTCCTGCCTACCCCCGGCCTCGGCCACCGACCGAGCGATGGATGTCGATTCCACCACCGAGCAGACAGAAACCACTGCAATGCCACCAAAACCCACCTCTGACCCAGTCCCCGAAGTGGAAATATACCTTCGCCTGCTCATCATCCACCACCTCCACACCTCCAAAGAGTACTATGCCCAGTCGATACAGATCTGCAACGAGACGATCGAAAAAATGCAGTCCCTTAATCGCAGGAGCATGGACCCTATCGCAGCAAAGGTATGGTTCGTCGTGGAGCGGTCATACGAACTCGGTGGAGAACTAGCTGATGCGCGTCCGTACGTATTCTTGTTCGTTGTCGTGTCCTGAAAGATCATGGAATGGAACGTCCTGTCCCAGATTGTTTTTGGCCGCTCAGCGCACGGCCGCATTACGCCATGACGACGATACACAAGCTTCTCTGATCAATCGCCTGCTTCGAAACTACCTCCATTACAATCTATACGACCAGGCAGACAAGCTGGTTTCCAAAACCACCTTCCCTTCCTCCGCTAGTAACCCTCAGTTTGCCCGCTACCACTATTTCTTGGGCCGCATAAAGGCAGTGCAGCTGAACTATACTGCCGCCCATACGAACTTACAGCAAGCCATCCGGCGTGCACCGCCTGCCAAGACTGCTCCTGGGTTTTATCAAGCAGTGCACAAACTCTTTGTAGTCGTCGAATTGCTCATGGGAGATATCCCTGATCGCAGCATATTTAGACATTACGTCCTCGAGAAAGCCCTCGGAGCCTACTTTGACATCGTCAAAGGTCCGTACAATTTCTCATCCATCTGATCGTGTTTGATAAACCCAACTATGTACAGCGGTCCGGACGGGATCACTCTCCGAATTCCAAGCGACCTTGACCAAGCATGCTGCGCAATTCGAGGCAGACAAGACATACACTCTGATCGTTCGTCTCCGACAGAACGTCATCAAAACCGGCATCCGGCGACTCTCGCTATCGTATTCACGTATCTCCCTCCGTGACATCTGCCTCAAACTCCATCTCGACTCCGAGGAGGATGCCGAATACATCGTCGGCAAGGCCATCCGAGACGGTGTCATCGAAGGGCGCATTATTCACGAGAAAGGATGGATGGAGTGTGAAGGAAGAAAGAACGGGTATGGACCCGAAGTGAGCGACGTGTACATGCGAAGAATCTCGTACTGCATGGACCTCCATAATCAGAGCGTAAAGGTACGTCAAACATCCTTGCGCAGTGCACACACACAGGCAAACCCATCTCCCGATGTATCGATCTCGTTTTCCAAACCATTTGCTAATCCGATGGTCAGGCCATGCGTTACCCACTCGACGCTCATCGCAAGGAACTCGCTGCCGCACAAGGAGCGCGAGAGCGTGAGAGAGAGCTTGCGAAGGAAATTCAGGAGGGGGATTTGGATGACGACGATAGTGGCCTGGGTGACTTCTGATCATCGAAGTCCTGTCATGGCTGACACGTCTCCGTGCTTGCGCTATATCTTGGCTCTTGCAACCTGTATTATAGGCGATCTCCTGGAAATTAGTTGATTATCGCCTTTGTTCTACCAATTTTTAGCTACAAAATGGTGCGTATTGGGCTGTTTGACCAAGTTCTAGTTCGACTCGGTGGGCAGACTCCTTCCCACCCACTGCTTCGAGTGAGGCAACATCCTAGTGAGGACTTATAGATTTAGTAGCAGTGGACACCTCCGAGTAGGTGAAGATCCAACAGACCACGATGTTTTAAAAGTATGACTCTAGTACATATTGTAACGACTATCGTCGTGTCGAATGTTGACATACTGTATAAGCATAGGGGAAGAAAGTACCACACTGCTCATTACTGCTTGCGCCTCTTGGCCGCGCTCTCAGGCTTATCGCCCCCTCTATTCTTGCCAGCTTTCTTATTGATAACTCTCTGAAGAGCTCGCTTGGTTTCTCCATCTTGGAATGTCGTCACGTCAAAGTACGAGGGTGCATACTCCAATAACCTATAAGAAAATGCCATTATAAGTCAAAAAGTGGTATGGATAGAAGTCAGATGCTGTACCATTCAGGGCGGACATCGGTGACCGTCCGGATGTACGGACGAGTTGTCAGAACAAACTCGTTGAAAATTACCCATTCCGGTTGAGTGTCAAGCCCACATGAGGGATGCAGCCCAACAACCTATACACGAACGCAGAGTTCCATTAGTCACAAGCTACCGGTTTCAAGTCGTATAGGGATACTTTACCTGGTTGTCCTTTACGGTCAGGTAATTACCCTTCTCGCCCTCCTTGTGGGCGACTTGCATGAAGAAACCGCAGCAAAGCGCCTGTCGAATGGCAAGATGCCGTTTCTTTTCGTCGCCAATCGACACGAGTTCGACTTCGTAGCGTTCCATCGTCCGCTTGAGCTGTTCACGAACATTATCGGCCTGGGCAAGCGCCCGTGCAGACAAGTAATTGTTCCACGCCCATGACTTGTCATATTGATCTGTGGGACGTAGTAGGATACTATTAGATTGTAAAAAAAACGTCAGACCAAACTCACTCTGGATATAGTTGTTGTAGACATTCAGGAGTGTCAAATGGTCACCATCTGGGACAGTGAGAAGAGCCTTCGCTGCGTCGGCTTCTTTTCGTTGGTTGTTCGGTCGGAGCCATACATTTGGTACTATGGAGTTACTCGAGTTAGAGGCACTCAAGGAAGGTAAATACGTGGTCGTACCAGACAACATAGCAGTAATAGTTAATATTTCGTTGCTACATTTGAATTCCGGACTGACGATCAGCATCTTCGACAACTACAGAGGGTAATTAGAAACAAAATGGCATTCGAAGTGACGCTCATACCTGGGGGTCTAGTGGGAACTCTGCCATCATGCTACCTAGAGTAGTTAAGCTACCATCATCGTCTAATGCTGCCAAGTAGTTCAGCAGTTCGAGAGCACGCATGAGGGTTTCCGGTGCGGGTGCATCCACATAGTCGAACCGTACAAGATCCTATTAAACGGTCGGTGAGCCTCCACTGAATGAGATGACCACTCATCTGACGCACCTTGATGCCAGCCTTGACAAGCTCCAACACAGTATTCGCCAGGTTGCTCCTCAATATCTCCGGATGCGTCTGCTCCTCCAATTCAGACATGAAGTCCTTTTCGGTGTATAATCTGAAGCATTTGCCAGGGCGCGTCCGTCCGGCACGCCCAGCACGCTGTTGAGCAGATGCCTTTGATATTGGCGTGACTAGTAAACTCTCGACACGGATCCTGGGATTGTACACTTTCTGCTTCGAAAATCCTGGGTCGACGACGTAGACGATACCATCGATCGTCAATGAGGTCTCCGCAATATTAGTCGATATGACCACTTTTCTACCCGGTGGACCATCTGCTGTCTTCGGTGGTGGTGGTGGGTCGAATATCCGCTGCTGCTGCTGTGGTGGCAACGACGAATAAAGAGGAATGCAAACCAAGGGCCCGACGGAGTCTGGCTCCTGATTTACGAGATCGTCTGCTTCTAGCTTGATCTTTCGACAAGCATCCTCGATCTCTTCCTCACCCGTCAAGAAGAGCAGGATGTCTCCTGGATCTTCTGCACGGTGGATCATCAGTACAGTGCGGAGGGCTGCCTCGACGTAGTCGGGCTCCGGTTCTTGGGTATAGAACACTTCGACTGGATGCGTACGCCCAGGTACTTTGAACAGCGGTGCAGGCGAGGAGCGGATGCCAAAGTACTTTTGGAACTTGAGGGCATCAAGGGTCGCAGACATGATGATGATCTTGAGATCCGAGCGCCTTTTGGCGAGATCTTTTAGGATGCCCATGAGAATGTCGGTGGCAAGCGTACGTTCGTGTGCCTCGTCGAGGATAATTGTGGAGTAGCGATTGAGTTCTGGGTCGTTCATGGCTTCCCGGAGGAGCATACCGTCCGTCATATACTTTAAGAATGTGGTGCCAGGCTCGGTCATGTCCTCGAAACGTATGGAATAGCCGACTTGTCTACCTAGTTCGACTGTAGCACACAGGATGAACATCTGATTGCCACAATGCAATCCCGTATGACTCACCATCCATCTCTTCAGAAACACGTTTCGCGACCGACATAGCAGCAACACGCCGAGGTTGCGTACAAGCGACGATTTTTCCCTTTGTATGAGGCAGGTCCGAATAAGCAACGAACTGTGGTATTCTATCGGTGAAAAGAGACCGTTCTATAAGTTGCGGTTCAAAAACGACGAGATAGGAAATGTGTTTTTGGTGTTTCACTTACTGCGTTGTCTTGCCGGACCCGGTTTCGCCTACCATGACAATGATCTGGTTTTGGCTGAACTGTGATGACGTGGATTGCAGTTAGCGCTTGGGCCACAAACAAAGGGGGCAAAGCACATCGCGGTATACAGAACTGGTTGCTCACCATTTTGAAGAACTCATCCATCTGCGAGAAAACGGGCAGCTTTCTTCTCGCCTCAAGGACCTTCCTGTACTGAGGGGTATGTGGCTGTTTCGTGAAAGGATTGACCTCATGTTCCTGTGTAAGAGAATTCATGAGCATACTCTGTCAAAGTGTTCGTCCGTGGTGTATCGATGATCATACCATGGCTTTGCGAACTTGATCGCCTGTGACCTTGCGGGGAATGAACCCGAGTAAGGGCTCCTTGCCAGCGGGCGTCGATGCCCCATTCGCTGCTGACTTTCTTTTCTCAGCTGGACGGAGGTGGGCGAGGTATGGATTCTCCTTTTCGCCAGCCATGAAATCCTGTACGTTCGTGACACGGTGGTGGTTTGTTGCAAACGCTTTGACTTGCAGAAAAAAAAGGGCGATAGGTCACATGACATCGACTCTGAGTCAGCCAGGAATGGAAGTCAGTGGCCTCCCGTTGAACTTGACAGGTGGAAGGTCATCAGTAAATGAGTCCAAACCTAGCTAACCTTAGCTAACCCTAGCTACGTACTGTTAGACCTTGTTAGGACTACTAGACCTAAGATTTCTTGAAAGGAAGCACACTTTCTTGCAAGACATGCAAGATGTTGCAAGCAATGTGCTATCCTGCTTGGCTAGCCAGGTCTTATATACATCAGACTAAATATATTCGGTTCTCGTGCCTTGCTAGGCCTTGCTAGGGTCTGCAAGGTCTTGTATGCACTGTATATGAGCAGTCTGACTACTCCTTGCTAGGCCTCACTACTTCTTGCTAGGTCACACAAGTTCTAGTACAAATCATAACACAATTTATTGTTATTAGTACAACATACAATAGTGATTACAATAATCAGTCCTGCCAGAAAACACAGACAACAAACCATTGAAACATGAAAGTTCTATTGAATAACATATGAAGAGGTCCAGTCAAGAGTCTGTATCAACCCACTCAGAACCCATTTGCCTTCTTGGTGCAAGTAGTTGTGCCTTTCTTCAGATTAGCAATGCCAGTAGGAATGGCACTAGGGCAAGGGGCAGAAGAAGCTGCCATGTTGGTAGTAATAATGCTTGCAGAGGGAATTGGCTGTGGAATACAACTGGCAGCCTTGTGAATTGCTGGCTCATCTTCAGGATCTGATGGGGCAGGAGAGAGGAGAGATTCATCAGCAGGAGGAGCTGTGGCTGAGCTGAAAATGCTTGAGGTGGACATAGCTGAGATGGACATAGTTGAGGTGGAGATAGATGTGTGTGAGGCAGAGACCAACAGAGCTGAGGCAGATATGGGGATGGGGATTACAGCCTCAGGTGGTGGAGATGTGAATTTGAGGCCTTCTGCAGCATGGTGTTCATATGCAGATAGTCATTTGGTTTTGGCTAATTTGGCTGCACATTGGGCACAGATTTGAGCCATATCATTATCTGACTTATTGTCAGTGCACTTTGGAAAAACTTGCCTAGGGATTATTAGTATTACAACATGGCAGGATGGAGCACTTATGAGTTCCACCAGGCAAGTGTCTGGCACACCCACTGATCCACCTTATCATTGAGTAGCTCAATGATGAGCCAGTGCAGCTCATGCAAGTCCATCTGACCGATAATGGGGCACCATTGTGGTGCCATGCTTAAGGTAAAATACATCTAATAATTATTAGTAGTTGGTGAGCTCTGAATATTACATGTGATATGTACCACTACATGGATATAGGCAATTGTGAAAGGGGATACTTGTGTGAGCCCCCAAGCCCTATTTTTTGAGGCTTTTGATGTGTTGCTGATGAAGGTGCCCATTGCTGCTGCAGATGGGCCTATGAAGAGGTGTGTATAAAACTAGAGAAGCATAGTCAGTATCACATTGAGAGATCAGAGAATCATACCCAAAGAGCTGCTTGGCTACAAAATAACCCCACACATTTGTCTTCTGGGTTGTAGACCCCCTCTTCATAAAAGAGCATTGACCAGTTCATCACACCTGTGTTGAATTGCCCCTCTTGGAGGGCTCTGATTATGCTAAGGAGAGTGAGTGAAACATGCAATCAGATACATTACTTACATGTCTGGATCTTCTTCTAAGGAATTGAGTTTCTTGTGTGGACATAAGATGTGTGCAATATCAGGGTGGTTGAACCTGCACATCAACTTGTCTTCTGTCTTGGGGATAGGAGGTACAAATACTTGACTGGGGGGTAAAATGTATGTGAGGCTGTCATGTTTGACTGACCCAAGATCAGTTGAATGTTGCTCACTCATACCTTTGTTCAGCTAGACATACAAAGTGAGCACTGGTAGAATATACATGCATATAATCACTTACCCATCCACAGATCTCCTTCAGGCCATTGCTTTCCATCGTCAACAGTGTGTCTTCATCCCACTGTGAGAAGAAAGAAATTGCTTCGTAGAATCAGTGGTGCCATGAATTGGTCTTGTCATCCCTATTCCATTAGTAGCAGTTAGTAATGCAGCTGTTTGCCTTTTGGCTCAGATTACATGTTGAGGTCTACCTCATGGCTGGCCTCTACTTTAAGCCTGATGGTTATCACAGTCCATGGTGAGCCAAAAGGGTTGAGCATGCAAGCAAGCTTTCTGTCAATGAGCTCATACTTAGCCTCATTGACCTTTAAAATGATCATCCTTGAAGTCAGCAGGTTAGCATTATTAAAAAAGGTTTAGACAGAACTTACTTTTGTTTTTTCCTCTTGGGTAAGGCATCCAGCTCATCAGTGAGCTTGGTGAGGAGTGATTGATGGGTATCTTCACCCTCTGTGGATGTGTTGGCAGCTAACAGTGTGGGATCAATGATGTGAGATGGCAGGTGGGTATTTGGGGCATGATGGGTGTTAGGGGGATGGTGGAAGTTAGACAAAAAGAAAGCAAACAGCCAGCCCTGTTGATAAGCAGCTGAGATTGGACTGAGATTGAAATTATGGAAATAGCCAGCTCTGTTGATAAACAGCTGAGATTGGACTGAGATTGAAATCATCAGAACATGCAAGAATCCAGAAAATTCTTGAAGTTCCAGTCATTGTACAGTGGCTCAAAAAACTGTCTGCATGTTTGCATGTTTTACATTAGTTATGACTAAATGCAATAACCCCTAACCCTAGCCCTAGCCCATGAGTGTATGGAATGATATACTTACTCTTGGCTTTCTATTGGTCCATGAATCAAGTGATTTGGATAGGAATTGATAGAGTAGCAGTTATTTGGAAATGTCATGTCATGTGGACAGTTGTTTGACTTAAAGTTTTGATTATATATATTGACCCTGGCATGCTGTGATATCATTACATACATTCATCAAGGGTTCTATTATGTTACCTTTATGTAATGAGTATGATCCAACATATATAAACCCCACCACCCTCTGCTCATTTTCTCATCATCATCATGAAATCCATTTCCACCTCTCAAAGACAAAATATCATCTCTCTTGCCTCTCTTGGCCTGTCTACTAGGAAGATTGCCTCACAGACTGATCTAGGGAAGTCTACAGTATCCCAGGTTCTTCAGGAAATCCAACCAGAGAGGCCTAGGCTTCATGGTGGTCACCCTTCCAAGCTTTCCTCCATCAACAAAAGGGCCATTGTCCAGCAAATCCTTACTGGCAAGGTCAAAAATGCTGTTCAAGCCACTCATTTCATCAACTCTATTGTTGATAGTCCTGTTTCTTCTCAGACAGTGAGGAATACCCTCAAAGAAGCCTCATTGAAGGCTATGGTGAAGAAAAAAAGTCATTGCTTTCTACTGGTCACAAGAAGAAGAGGTTAGCCTTTGCTCTCAAGTATCAGCATTGGACTGTGGAGGACTGGAAAAGAGTTATATGGTCAGATGAGACCAAAATAAACAGGATTTGGTCAGATGGACAAGAGTATGTGTGGAAAAAGAAGGGTGAAGGGCTTATTTCCAGAGAGGTCAAAGGTATAGTCAAGTTTGGAGGAGATTCACTGATGGTTTGAAGATGTATAGGGTGGAATGGTGTTGGGGTCTTGAGTGAGGTTGAGGGAAGGATGGATGCTGAACAGTATGTGGCCATTTTGGAGCAAGGGTTGCTTCAAAGCATGGAGGAATCTGGAATTCCAGAAGATGACATTATCTTTCAACAAGATAATGACCCCAAGCATACCTCTAGAAGAGCCCAGAAATGGTTTGAAGAGCAAGATATCAAGCTTCTAGACTGGCCTGCACAATCTCCAGACCTCAACCCAATTGAACACACTTGAAATCACCTCAAAAAATCTCTCTCAGGTTATAAGAGTGCTTCTACAGGAGTTCATCAATTGTGGGAAAGGGTGGTAGTGGAGTGGGGGAAGATTTCTGTGGAAGAGTGTCAAAAATGGATAGGAAGCATGCCTAGAAGAGTTGAAGCAGTTATTAAGGCCAAAGGAGCTCATACCAAGTACTAGATAGTTGGATTTTTGTAAAGTCAAAAAACTGTCTGCATGACATGTCATTTTCAAATGGCTGCTATTCTATCAGTTCTTATCCACATCAGTTGATTCTTGGACTAATAGAAAGCCAAGAGTAAGTATGTTATTCCATACACTCATGGGTTAGGGCTAGGGTTAGGGGTTATTGCTTTTGGTCATAGATATTGTAAAACATGCAAACATGCAGACAGTTTTTTGAGCCACTGTATTAGGCAATAGTAAGTCAGCACTATGCTTCTAAGTCTAATCATAATTAATACAACTTAAGTCTAACAACAGTAAGTAGTATTCACTGATTATATTGCTAACTACCATCATCTAGGGCTATTGTTGAGCATGCGCTGGCTCACAGTGCTGGCTCTGCCCCTGCTCATCATGGCTGACCTTGCTTGCCCATCATGTGGCAAGACTGTTAAAGGAAAAGCAGGATTATTGGTCCATGTCTCATGCTGGTGTTGCAAAAACCAGTCAAACCTCACAAGTTTACTACAACAGCACCATGAACATGTCCAGACTGTGGCCGAAGAAAAAAGGAGGAGACTTTGCCTGGAAGTAGAGAAGGAGGCAGAGAGAGAGCATCTAGAGTGGGAGCAGAATGCACTGCACATGCAGTGACTCACAGACTGGCAGAGCCTTGCAGTAAGTCAACTATCTTTGATACATTTACAGTACCAATTGATCAATTAACTCATATTACAGTACAATGGCCCTGATCTGGGTCAGGACATTGAATGATGGCCATCAGGTCTTCCTGCCCACAATCATTGCCCTTCATGGTGCTACTGTGACAACCCCCCTGCCCTATCAATCCCTGTACTGACTTCCATTGTTGCAGAAGAACTAGAGCTTCTCCCAGAGGAGGGAGCCCCCATGGACAACATTGACATCAACCTTGACCTTGATCCTATCAGCACAAGCCAGCAGTCTTCTGCCCAAGGCACCCCCACATTTGTCTGCACTCACTCAGATGGCAATGACTTATTCCAGCAATATCAAGATACCTTCCTCTCATACAATCCTGAAAACATCACCCAGCTTGACCATCTCTGTGATGGTCTGATATTCCAGTGCCCTGAGCCCACTGACACACAATTATCCAATCTGTGTGGGAGCTATTTTGCACCATTCTTAAGCACTACAGTATGGCACTTGATGGAATGGTTCTACAATGGCTCAACACAAAAATCCCTTGAAGACCTCAACTCCCTCATTAACAATGTCATCCTGGCCAACAATTTTGATTGCAAGGACCTCTGAGAGTTCAATGCACAGTGGGAAACATGCCAGCTTGACAATGCACCTTGTGACTCATCATCACCACTCTTTGCTTCAGATGGATGGCACACCACATTGATTCCCATATGATTGCCCTGTGAAAAGGTCAAACAGCCAGAGGACAAGGCGCCAGTATTTCACATCAAGGGACTACACTATCACTGAGCTATATACATCAGATGCAATGCTCTGGGAGCATGAGAAGATCAAGAACTCTCCCAAGGCTCTTCACTGCAATCTTGAGACTGTCATCACCACAATCATGCTCTGGTCCAACTCAACACACCTTGCAAGTTTTGGGAATGCGGTTCTCTGGCCAATATATCTTTTCCTTGGAAACCAATCCAAGTACATGCATGCCAAACCCATGTCATTTGCTGCACACCATCTGGCCTATATTCCCAAGGTATGTACTTACATATGTCATGTATCCTACAATTAACATCTTCCTAGCTATCAGATATGATTCAAGACTTCTATATGAAAACTTTTGGCACAAGTGCAACTGTGGCTGTGCTAACACACTGCAAGTGTGAACTGATGCAATCAATCTGGTTGTTCCTACTTGATGCTGACTTTGTTTGTGCATATGAACACAGTATAGTCATCAAGTTCCCTGATGGTATCTTCTGTCAAGTATTTTTGCATTTATTCACATATGTGGCTGACTACCCAGAAAAGTAAGTTCACACAACTCATTACTTGATTGTTCTGATCAATTAAACAGAATTCTTCTCACTTGCATGAAATTCCTTGGAAACTGTCCTTGCCTGTGTTGTCTGGTCACCAAGGACAAGATATACAAACTTGGGTCAAAGATTGATCAATGGATACATGCCAAGAAAGCACAGATTGATAACAAGGCATGCCACTGGTCAATTGGAGATGTGCACAAGGCAATATTTGAGCTTGGCCACAGTGTCACCAGCAAGGCAGTTGAAGGGATCATTGGAGTAAAGTCCTTGGTGCCAACTCACATGCATACTGCTTGTATTCTTTGCATTCACTAGTTGACCAGCTCTACAGAATGCATTCTCAGAGAAGCTTTCAAGTTTTGGTTTCAACTTCTACTCCATGCTTGTGCCAGATTTTATGCATGAATTTGAGCTCAGTGTATGGAAAGTGACCCTAACACACCTGATCTGGATTCTATATGCAGCTGGGGACAACACTGTACAGGAACTCAATGCCTGGTAAGTTATATCACATATCATACACTACAGTACTTATTGGCACATTAGCTTTTGATTGGTACCCACTTTTGGGAGAGATACCATCCAGTGATTCAGTAGCAACACCTCAGGACTCACCAAACTTGCCATGAGAGACTTCAAGTACATATTACAGGTATGTGCTGTCTGCTTAACATTCTGTTGCTAGTCATTAATTTCAGTGTGCTATCCCCATCTTTGATGGCCTACTCCTGGAGCCCTACAACTCAATTATTCTGGACCTCCTCTTCAAGCTCACAACATGGCACACATTTGGCAAGCTTTGCATGCACACCAAAACAACATTATTCCACTTCAACAACTGCACAATGCACCTTGGTCAGGCATTTCATAAATTCATGCATGACTGCTGTACCAAATTTGCGACATATGATCTACCTCACAAAACTGCAGCCTGTGCACAACACCAGGGCACCAGAAGTGTCAAAGTAGGCACATCCAGTAGCTCTACAGGTGAAGGGTCCAAGCTCTGCACTTTCAACATGTCCACCTACAAGTTACATGCACTGGGTGACTATGTCAAGTCCATCTGGGAGTTTGGCACAACAGACAACTATTCTACTCAAATAGTAAGCAAATCTTTGATGTCCTATCGTGTATTTTAATCATAAGTTGGATTAGGGAGAGCTGGAACATCAGTGGGTCAAGTGCTTCTATTCAAGGACAAACAAGATCAGCTTCACACATGCAATTGCCAAGCACCAACAATGTGAGTGCTTGCTCCATAGAATTTG
Source organism: Scleroderma citrinum (assembly GCA_029372045.1). Classification (NCBI taxonomy): domain Eukaryota; kingdom Fungi; phylum Basidiomycota; class Agaricomycetes; order Boletales; family Sclerodermataceae; genus Scleroderma; species Scleroderma citrinum. Next base: position 2,286,338 of record JARFMN010000005.1, on the reverse strand, counting down.
TGAAGAAAACCTTGCCACAGCCAAGGTGGTTGAAGAAGGTGCACCACAAGTGTCAGCAATGGACAGTGACTGTCCATCCCTACACTTCATCAACCAGGAGCTGCTCCCAAATTGTCCCCCCACAACTCACTACCAAGTATCACAAAGCAAGAAGTACTATTGGGACATAAGTGCATGGTTATCATGCAACAAAAATGACAGAGCACTTGTTATGATTTTCCTTTCTGTTTCCTTTTTGGGGTAACCCCTGACCAGTTACCCCTATCCATTGACACTTTGTGGACTTACAGTTACAATTATCCAATGGATGCATCTGTATGTGGACTTAGTCATCATATGTTTTTCCTTACCACAGTCACACAATGATCACATGACACTTATGTGTCATGTTGACTCATGCACATGTGACCCAGACTCATACCAAGTCATCATGCTTCTGTTTCACCTGTGCATTGCTGTGCACATTGTTCTACCAGTACAGACTACCATTGTATGCCTCATATGGCCTTTTTGTATTGTTCTCCAAGTATGGTACTTGCTGTAGAGTAAGTAGTATAAGAGACTGAGAGATGAGGGATAAATCCCCATCTTTTGTCTCCTTTGCACTTCACCAATCTACTGGCTTTTGTACTCTTGACTTCTGTCTGGTTCCAATTGCTCTGAGGGAAGGAGTCTTGCTGCTGCTAACACCTTGTAAAGCCTAGGAGGATTGCTTAGTCAGCAACCCTCAGGTTAGGGTTAGAGTGTCAGTCTCGAAGGTGTTAAGTCTCACATCTGCAAAGCCTTAACAGCACTACAGGTATGTCTATATTTCCTAAATGAGCATTTAAGTTGACATCTATTCAAGGGCTTTCTCCTGAAATTAAAGAACCATGTCCTGGGACAGCTACTACCAGATAGTGGGACTGACAAAGGAGATGAGCATTTCATGCAAGCTCAATGAAATGCAGTCCATATCATCAATAATCACATTTATTGCCACAAGGTCTTGAGAGTCAACTACACAACATATGACCTGTGACAGGCACAAGACTCCATGAACCCATGAACACATTCTGACATCTTGGTTCTCTCACATGAAGATGTTGAGAACACACATCCCTATTGGTATGCATGAATTATTGGCATATTTCACATTGACATCCAGTATCATGGTCCCAAGCTCCACAGGCCCACACCCCAACAGATTGACTTCCTGTGGGTGTGGTGGTTTGCACAGAAGAGTGACTTGATCACTGGCTGGGCAGTGTGACACCTTCCATGTATAAGCTTTTACTCACACAGTGAATTGGATGCTTTCGGATTTGTTGATCCCAAGCAGATCATTCATGTGGCACACCTGATCCCTGCCTTTCATTATGGGCATACTATGGCCTTGTTACCACCATCAATTGCATGCCACAAGTCCAACAACGATCAAGACTGGGACTGGTATTATGTCAATATGTAAGTACTGTAACTATCTCTCTAAGATTTATCTTAATTATTTTAGTTTCATTGACTGAGACATGTTTATGTGGTACCAGGGTGGAGGAGTGGGACACAAGTCAACTCACAAGGCAACATCTTGCCTTCTCAATGACCGTGAGATCCTTGACAATCAAGCATTCATCTTTGAACAAGACCCAGAGCAACTTGATGACAGGAGTGAAAATGATGTTCCCATGAATGACTCAAGCAGTGACAAGAGTGATGAAGATGGGTCTGAAATAGATGGGATTGATATCAGAGATGATGACAAGCTAGTCAACAATGAACTTGGCAATGAAATGGAGGAATATGGGTATAGTGGACTAGAGCAAGTGCTGGAGGATGAGGGGGGCACTGATATGTCTGACAAGGAAGACACATTGGGTCCTGAGGACAGGGAAGACTGTTATGATGAGACCAAGGACACTGCACTCTAAGTAGTTTCATTTTTTTCTTGTCAAACACTTCACTTTTTGTCTTTTACTGCTTAGTTCCCACTTGCCATGCACAAATGAAGTTTATTGTTGTGAGTTTCATGCTAATGTTAGCTGGGTCTTGCTAGACCTAGGACCAGGAACAAGTGTAATGTAGTATAGTTAACTTGGTCTTGCTAGGACTAGTAAAGATAAACTAGGTCCTGCTAGGCCATGCCAGACCTTTTTAGGATCTATAGAGATTCAAATAGCACAGTCGCACACATACAGCGACAAACGTCTGTATATATTACCTATAGAGATTCAAATAGCTAAGGTAATATGATCAGCATGGAACTATAGTACGAATGGTAAAGTTGTGCCCACCTCAGTCGCGCGCATACAGCAACAAACGTCTGAGGTGAAGGCCTTACAATGCGAGACTAAATATGAATCGACAAAATAAAAAGTGAGACATATTACAAGGCACGGATGTTGAATCCGATCGTATCATATGTCAGAACGCTGTGTTGCGATAGTTCAAGACGTATCCTAAAGACGTTGTAAGGGGGAAAATTGAGACAAAGGAAATGACAGCGGCCCGGGCTGTCATGTATTCGTACTTGTTATCTATCGTCCTGGGAATAGTAAGCATTTCTCACGGTCAAGGTGAGCGCGTCAATTAGCAAGTTCTACTACCAACGACTTGCCAATTCTAACAGACCTAGCAGGATATGTCCTCAATTTCTGTCATGCTCTACTAGATCTAGGATGATCTAGCAAGAACTAGCTAGGTACTGCTAGAATCACCGGGTTCCTCCGAGGCTTACTATGTCTTGCTAGGTTTGGCCACTTTTGCTGATGGTAGTCTCCCGTAGGCAGACCCTAAGAGAGTGGAAGATAGTCGTTCCACTAAAATTAGGGTCTGCTTTCGTTGGGGTAGTACAGCCAGACCATATCAACTTTCATGGTTATCGCGATGGAGTAAACACCGGATCTTTTCATCAGCCCATCTTTTTGGCATGCAACCTCAAAGCAGCTAAGGACTTGGTCACTCTTTCAGGTGAGCCCTACTATAATTCTCACCATGTAATCTTCCCATTACAAAATGCTACTCAATCCTAATGAAATGAGATTGTCTGACAGGTGTTCTGTCAATGCATGTGCTGCTTGCCTATTGTCTGACACATTTACTAATTTGCCTTCACTGTCGTCTTCAGATGGCTTGGTCGCACCGGGGATGGTACAGAGGTAACTGAAATGAAGTTCTATTGAAGCAGGGCCATGGAAACTTGTCTTGAGCATACTTAGATGATGTGTTTCGACAGCGCACAATTCGTGAACTCCTTACAAAATCGGCCATTGTTAAAGAATGCAAAATCGTTCATGTCTTCCACCCCTCGTTTTTCAGTCATGAATGGGTATTTTCCATAGGCCGTTCAGTTGGTTATTGCACATTTCACGAAAAACAAAATCCACGGGTCAGGCTAATTCGGCAGGGCAAAAACTTGCAGCAAGGCGGATATTAAAATAGTCTCTCGGCACACTGAAGAGTTTTCGTTCCTTCTTGGCTGACGTTACATGACTGCTATAAGACAGAAGTAAAAGGCGGCACATCAGATTTTCTGGTATACCCCGCAGGGTAGAGTATCGGGCATGACTACCTAGTAATCATGTTGGGTCCGTTAAGGAGAGAAACTATTCCACCCTGCTGTATTGTTTTGTTTCAGAACTAGGATACGCTGATCCAACTCCTTGTCGCCGTCACAGCCTGCACTGATAAGATATTCGAACACCGAGACGACATCGGTGCTACTCCCAATAATAGTGTCAGACAGTGCCTTGATCTTGGCATGGACATTCCTTCGTTTCGTCGAGTCGCGGTAGGCGCGAAGGGCAGACTGGACGATGGAAAAAGTGATTTCCTGCTCGTTTTTGCCGTCTGCCAATACGAACAGTATATCCATGACATGTGTTAAGTCGACGATGTATGCCATGAATTTGTGTTGGACTTCCAGACTGCGGAAAAACATAAAAGTGTGCTGATCCAGTCATCGGAGGTGTACTTACACCTTTCTATAGGTTTGGTAGATCCACATGATGGTTGTTATTGGCTTCATGACCATCCCCGTGATCCCACCGCTGTGTGCGACGATCCAATGAGAGTACTCCGTGAAAGTCTCGGCGTAACGACTTACGGTGTCCACACTGTAGTCAGACCCTGGGGGCTAGGAGACAATTCAGGAGGTCGATTGCTGTCCTCGAGCAAGTTAACCAGACCAAACATGGATTCGCGGAATTCTTGTCCCATTAGGACCTGTCAGTACGGAACAAATCCATGGTCAATAATCTCGCTGGTGAGAATAAATAAATCGTACATCGGATGGATCGCACAAATTCCAGACCTCAACAATGTCGGTATGAATAACCTGGAGGCAATCCTGGATTGTGTGGCCCCAAAAATAACTGCCAGCAAACACTGCCTCCCAATATCCTTGAAGAAAAACGTCAGCAATGGACTTGGGCGTACTGTGTGGACGAACTTTGCTTTCCAACTCTGTAGCACGAGAATTAGCACATGGACATGCAGTAACATTCAAATGGTTTACTTTATTGACGCAGCGATATTCAAAGAAGCATCCACTCTTTGGGCCATGACAGTCACTGTGGACACTGCCGAAGGACCATTGCCTTGTTGTTGCACGAAATGCTCGGAAACCTTTTGGTACGTCAACTGAACCAACTCTTTCAATCTGTCCTGGTGACGAGCTTTCGCTGGAGTGTAATATAATAGTCATATTGGACGAATCAAGCAAAGCCCTATGGACGCACTGGAGACTGCGAGACATGGGATATTGTATTCCCCTGTGAGTTGTTCAATGCGTTCAATGCAGTGCTTTTTCAGATATTGCTCTGCTGCAATTTCAACATCGCTTTCACTGTATTCTTTTCCTTCATCTTCCCATTTACTTTCTATTGCATCAACAAGCTTGTCATATTTGGTGAACACAAAAACAGTAGGAACTGACATAGATCAGCATCTGCAGAGCCAATTTCACGTGCATCATACTCACTATCTCCCAATATACTCCTCTTCTCACGTAAGAAATCTTCCATTCCAGTCTCCATCATTCGCTGGCCGTAGGTTTCGAGGGGAATCTCGAAACTCAGCCTATGGCACTAAGGTGATTATCAGGAAAGGAAACAATTAAGACAACAACCTACCAGATGGCATGCAGCTGCTCCTTGACGTCTTTGTGATTTCTTCGTCTTTTAATAAACGACTTTACGACTGCGATATTATTGTTCTCGCCAGGTTCAAACCCATTGCTATCATGTAAGATGAATCGCTTGTTCCGGTTGGAGACCAGAGGCTTTTCGATATTTGCCCTCCCTCGTTTGTCATGCGCAGGTCGCTAGAGGAACTATGAGTAACAAACAATACTGTCTTTTAGCCACTCAACAGCTTCCGCAACACCAAATGTACGATGTATGAGGGAAGTCTTCCCGACTCCAGTCTGGGGATATTGAATCGTTAGTATAGACGAAGCGAGGTCGCATGCAGATGGGTCACCTTCCCGATGAGCAAGATGCGGAAACTTAGAACAGATGTCACAAGCAGCAAACCAGAGATATCGACCTATTATACTTACTGAGGACATTGTTCAAGCAGCTCGTCGGTAGTGGGTATCAATAGTTCAGGGGACTCCAATTCCTGTTATTCGTTGATCAGACGCATGTGCGCTGATGATATACCTGCTCACTGTAGAAGGGAAAATCTCAAGGATAATTTCCAGGTGGTCAACGGTTCTGCGAAATGCTACATACATCTCATAAAGGGAACGAAAGGACAAGTATGTCTGTGGGACGTACTGTGTTGATCCGATTTGCTAAGCACATCACGACCACTGAAGGACAGGTCTGTTCGTCGAGTCCATCCTGGACCCACCTGGGACATAATCGACAGGGAAATTTGATCCTGTAATGGTAACTCTCTGGGTCGGTTGAACACATAGATATTAGCAATGGTGTTGGCACAGAACAGAAACTTACAGGGAGGGGTTGAAATCTGCACGAATGACACTATCCTCCCCATGATTGATGATATTGTGTCGTTTTCCACCAATAGTCAACTCGGCAGAGTCGGCTTCGCTCGTGTTCCGAATCTCGATGCCTACCAACTACAAGTTAGACCTTTATGTGGAGGACATAAAAGGGATGATCTGATCACACCAGATATTCCAAGAACCAGAGTCTCCTCCACTGCAACGGACCTCGTCTTAATCGCGCATAGAAGTGAAATATTCTTTACGACAGCAGACATTTGAGGACGTAGTAATGGTTGTCGATTCCAACATGACGTGCACATTCCCCACCAATCGTCGTTCAAACGAGCCTCACGAGGTCGAGCGGGCGAATCTCGTATTATCGCACATGTTATAGCACTAGGGTATCGACAGTCAGGGAATGGTATTTTTCTCGTAAAAAGCTCCTGCAGATACGGATGGGTCGCATTTAATGGAGGCAAATCGGTTACAGGTATACTGACTAGGATTGTCATTCCAAACGCCCATACGTCTCCTTCGGCTGATACGTCTCCACCATTGATGATTTCCGGAGCCATCCAATTCAATGTGCCTCCATAAATTTTGCTAAAAGTCATCTTCAATGACGAATTGACGACGTGTGCGAAACCAAAATCCGTGAGGAGGGCGCGGCCATCTGGAGATATTAAGACATTGGCCTGCGTGGTTTAGTGTATTAGGATGCACATCAATGCAAAGAAACACTTACACCTTTGAGATCACCATGATATATCGCCCCTGGTTTATAGTCATGCAGGTAGTATAACCCTCGTGCGATCCCCTCGATCTGAGCAAGGTGTTAATACCACTCAGCTGCAGACACGTCAACGTACTAGAGGTCGAGGATCAACCTCTGCATCTTGAACATAGTCATGGGCATTCCCCTTTTCCATCCATGCAGACACGATTGAGATAGTATGATTAAATTCTGTGGTAATACCCAACAGTGGCAAGACGTTTTTGTGGCGTAGTTTAGACCAGGCGTGTACTTCCCTGATGGCATCCTATACAAAGTCACAAAAGGCAGATAAATGTGCAACATCCCCACCTTGATAACCTTGCGGATCCCCCCTCTGGCAAACTGCCCAGAAGGGGTCTTCACTGCCACCTCGACGCATTCTGGTAGGAGAATTCCTTTGTATACAACGGCACAACCTCCCATACACAGGGGATCTGGCGACCGCTCAACGCGCCCATCGAGATTGATACTGATATTATATGCGCGCTGAGCTAAGTCTTCGAGAGCAGCATCAGGTTTCGATCCCATGAAGTTGTAAGGGAAAGGAAGGATGTGGATCCTGTGGATGATCAAGGGTTATAAAACTAAGCGCTAAATACGAACACCCAAATTGGTAGTGATAAGATCACTAGTTCTTGGCAGCACGTTAGGGCGGGCATCCCCACGGAACGAAGTCCTACATGGTTCGCTCATGATGTGGAGTTCAGCTGATGGGCTTCATTGCATTCTCCAGCAGGGAATGTGGTCAGTACGTGAAAAATGTACTTGGGAATTGACGTCTCCTCCGCGTTCATCCACATTCTCAACTTTGCTGTCCCATTGCTTTATGTTGCGGGGAACAATTCTTGAATCGCTGATCTCATGGTCCCAAAGTCCTCGACGAGTTCAGTTGAAATAGCCGCGACGGTTGGCCTCGTGTTTGCGTAGCTTACATACTCATGCTGGACTTGTGCTCTCTGTCATATGCCAACTACCATTAACTTAGTATGCCACCCGTACTTACCGTTACAACTACACAGACTATTCAAAACCACTACTTTTGGCCTCTTTACACTACCTCAGACACCACCCGCCTTTTGGAAACGGCTTTGCACTGTTTGTTGCGGTATATAAATAAATCTCTCACATCAACGGCTGGAGGTATGTGAACACATCGACACTCTACTAATGCTCAGCCCACATGTCTGAGCTACCTCTTGCATCTCATTGCTCCTGCATTCCAGAGTACTCCCGAGAACCAAGCGATCAACCCCTTCTTGATGCACTACACGACTGGCGTGAGGAGAAAACAGCGTCATTATATGGTTGACATAATCTCCACGATTTTGCCAGGCCATGTCTTATAATGACTCCTAATGCGCTCACTACTGCAAAATCCAATCAGCTGCCGACTTGAACAAAGAAACTGGATGGATGGATGGATGGATGCAGACCAATTTGGTAATGAGATCGTTGCGATTGTCCTTGTGCATGCCCCTCCTACCACGCTTTTCATGCTGGCACCTCTCAGCTCAAGGGCTACGTCTAGCATGGGTGCATACTCTCTCACTTCATCGCATCATCCATTTGTTCTCTCTTAATGTCCCCTCCACTAAGCATGCAATCAGATGCTGTGTGTGAACAAGATGGTTACAACGGTATATACTGGGCGTACTCTATCGCCGTTTCAGCACCACTTCACAGCGTGCAGCTGAACATATCCCATTCACCCAGTGCTGTAGATGGAAAATGTACGGTAGTATCCGTTGTCCAGCTGAGCAACACATCACCTATAATAACTCCTGTTCTACTTCCCTTGTTGATTTCTGCAGGGTTTTTGTGTACGGACGTTATACTGTCTGACGGTGATGTGTCGGAAAGATCCAGAACACATTACAATGACAGACTTTGCTACGTTAGGCCGAAGTGCATTAAACTCATGTTGCCTTTCGTAGCTAATGTGAAAGAGGCGCGAGGAATAAGGATGACAAGAGAGAATGCAAAGAGAAAAGGCAATTAGATCGACCGCCCCATAGTTTACTTCTTCTGAATCAGGCTGCTGCAGACTTTCTTGAAAGTCGTGCAATAGTAAGTACTCCTACAAATATCGCGGGTCAGGGCAACAAAAAATTCAATTCAATGGGACAAGAACCTGTAGTAACCCCAAAATTACATGGTAGCTATACGACAGTAGGTAAAAGGCGGAGGGATTTTGTGATGTCTGGGGCAGGGCAGAACGTCAAAATCTAGTTATACGGCCACGTCCTCGCGTGGTGCTGTTTCCACTATTAGCTATCCTCTGGATACACTGTTTCAATTCCTTGTCGTCATCAAAGCCCGAGCTGACAAGAGACTTGACCTCCGAGGTGATATCACCGACACGTATAGTACCAGGGAATGCCTTGATTTGGGCATAAGCATTCCTCCGCTTCTTTGACTCGCGGTACGCAGCAATGGCAGACTGGATGATGTCAAGTGTGATTCCCTGTTCGTTTTTATCGTGCGTCAACATGAATAGTATATCCATGACATGTGTTAGGTCCACAATGTATGCCATGAATTTACGTTGTTCTTCCGGCCTAAAGGAAACACTTGAAGAAGCACTGGTTTGGCGATCGGAGGTGTACTTACGCCTGTCCGAAGATTTGGTAGACCCACTTCTTCCATGGGAACCCACCTCTGGATGGGACGGCCCTCTGTGAGCATTCCACGGCGTCAAGTCTCGCTGTGAGAACTCACGATGTGCGTACAGAAGGGCATTCGAAGTTTGGGGAGGGATTGCCCTCGAGGAAGTTAACCAAATCAAAAATGGATGCTCGGAATTTGTTTCCCATAAGAACCTGTCAGCGTAAAAAAAACAATGGTCAACAATCCTGCGGGAGAGAACTTGACGTAGGTCATATCGTACTTCCGATGGATCGCACAAGTTCCAAACCTTCACAATGTCAGTATGAATAACTTGGAGGCAATCTTTGTTTTTCTGTCCCCAAAAAACATTGCCAATAGACACTGCTTCCCAATATCCTTCGAGAGAAAAGTCAGCAATGGACTTGGATGCCACATTGTGAACGAACTTCGTGCTCCAATTCTGTAGCATGAGAATTAGCAGATGATATGAGGTAGCATTTAAAAAGATTTACGTTATTGACGTAGCAATATGCAAAGAAGCATCTATTCTTTGGGCCATGCCAGTCACCGTGGTCACTGCCAATGGACCAGTGCCTTGCTGTTGCACGAAGTGTTCGGCAACCTTTTGGTATGTCAGCTGAACCAGATCTTTCAGTTTACTCTGGTAGCGAGCTTTCGCTACAGTGTAACACAATAGTCATGTGGAACAAATCCAGCAAAGCCCTATGGACGTACTGGAGACAGCAAGCCATGGAATATTGTATTCCCCTGTGAGTCGTTCGATACGTTCCATGCAATTTTTCTTCAGATACTGTTCTGCTTCCTCGTCCACGTCGCTTTCATCATACTCTCTGCCTTCTTCTACCCATCTGTTCTCTATCTCATCACACAGTTTGTCATATTTGGTGAACACAAAGACAGTAGGAACTGATAGATATCAGTATCTGAAGAGCCAACATCAACCGTATTCCACTCACTATCTCCCAATATATTCTTCTTATCACGTAAAAAGTCTTCCATCCCAGTCTCCAACATTCGCTGACCATAAGTCTGGAGGGGAATCTGGAAACTCAACCTATGGCATCAAATTGATTATCACGGCGCCCAACACCATTAAGCAATCAACCTACCAGATGGCATGCAGCTGCTCTTTGACGTCTTCATGGGTCCGTCGTCTTTTAATAAATGACTTGGCAAGTTCGATATTGTTGTTCTCGCCGGGCTCAAACCCCTCGCTATCATGTAAGATGAATCGTTGGTTCCGTTTGGACACCATCGGTTTTTCAATATTTGCCTTCCCTCGCTTGTCATGTTCAGGACGCTAGAGGAGCCATAAGTACCGGACAATGGGTAATTTTGACTACTCAACAGCTTCCTCAACACCAAATGTACGATAGATGAGGGAAGTCTTCCCAACTCCAGTCTATGGATGTGGGATCGTTAGTATATACCAAACCAGATCGCGTACAGACGAGTCACCTTGCCTATGAGCAAGATGCGGAACCTTGAAAACAGATATCAAAAGTAGGAAAGCAATGTAATTGACCAATCATGCTCACTGAGGACATTGTTGAAGCAGCTCGTCGGTAGTGGGTATCAACAAGTCAGGGGACTGTTATCCGTTGATCAGACGTATGCCTGTTGATTGTATACCTGCTCACAGCAATTGGGGAAATCTCGAGAATAATTTCCAGGTGTTCGAGGGTTCTGCGGAATGCTACACATATTTCACGAGAAGGAAAAAACCGGTATGTCAGTTGGACGTACTATGTTGATCCGATTTGGTAAGCACATCACGGGCATCCAAGGATAGGTCTGCTCGTCGAGTCAACCCTGGCTCCGGCTGAGACACAATCGACAGTGAGAACTGATCTTGTAATGGCAACTCTCTAGGTTGGTTGAGTGTATGAATGTTGGCAACGGTGCTGGTGTAGAAAAGAAACTTACAAAGGAGGGTTAAAATCTGCACGAAGAACACTACCCTCCCCCTGACGGGAGGTTTTATGATGTTTTCCACCAATAATTAACTCTGCAGAATCGGCTGTACCAGTGTTCCGAATCTCGATGCCTGACAACTACATGTTAAGCATTTATGGGGAAGACACAGGAGGTAAGATCTAGCCAAACCAGATATCGTAAGAACCCGGTTCTGTCCCACTGCATCGGATCTCAACTCTTCTGCGGATAGAAGTGAAATACTCTTCACGACAGCAGACATTTGAGGACGTAGGTATGGTTGGCCATTCCAACAAGACGAACACAACTCCCACCATCTGTCGGTCAGACGAGAGAGGGTTTCATCTTCACTGGGCCGAGAAGGAGGGTATCTTGGTATATTCCTCGTAAAAAGTTCCTGCGGGTATCGGAATGGGTTGCATGTCATGGGGGCGATCCGGATGCGAGCATACTGACCAGGACTGTCATCCCAAAAGCCCACACATCCCCTTCTGCAGATACTTCACCTCCGCTGATGATTTCGGGAGCCATCCAGTTCAATGCGCCCCCACAAATTTTGTCGACGGTCATCTTCAATGACGAATTTACGACGCGTGTGAACCCAAAATCGGTGAGGAGAGCACGGCCATCTTGAGATACTAATACATTGGACTACATAGCTTAATGGATTAGGTGTACGTCGAAACCGATGATACTTACACCTTTAAGATCACCATGAAATATTGAGGCTGGCTTGTAGTCATGCAGGTAGTGTAATCCTCGTGCGATCCCCTCGATCTGAACAAGGTGTTAATGCAGTTTGTCTGCAGGCGCAACCACGTACTAGGGGGCGAGGATCAACCTCTTTATCTTGAACGTAGTCAATTGCATTCCCCTTTTCCATCCATGCGGACACAAATGAAATAGTATGATCAAATTCCGTGGTGATCCCAAGCAGCGGGTGGACGTTCTTGTGGCGTAGTTTAGACCAGGTGTATACTTCCCTGACAGCGTCCTATGCAAAGTCACAAAAGGGAGACAAATGTGCAACATCCCCACCTTGATAACTTCTCGGATTCCGCGTCTAGCAAGATCGCCAGCAGCGGTCTTCAATGCCACCTCGATGTTATCTGGGAGGAGAGTTCCTTTGTAAACAACGGCACAGCGACCACTATTACACGAAGTAGGCAACCGATCAATGCGCCCATCAAGATTGATACTGAAATTGTATGCGCGTTGAGCTAAATCGTCGAGAACAGGATCGGTGTTCGGATCCATGGGGGTGTAAGGGAAGCAAAGGATGTGGGTCCTATGGTGGATAAGGGTTATAAGGCCGTTTCAAGCGCTAAGCACGAAGACCCGGATTGGTAGTGATAAGATCGCGGTTCTTTGAAGCACCTTAGGGCGGGCAGAGATATTCAACACCAGGAGAAAATAACCCGATGCACAAATCCACACGAAGTCGAATCCTATGTTCCCCGCTCGTGATGTGGAATCGAATTGACGTCCCATGCATTCTTCGGCAGGGACCAATGTCAATGGAAAGGATTAGGAAGTACTTGGGGATTGGTGTCTCATCCACGTTCTCCTTCTGCTTCAGCTGCCACGTTATTACTTTATGTTGCGGGCATCGTCTTTTCGACCGTTGCTCTTTACGATGGTAAAGTTTAAAGTTGCGATGACCAAAATGATCGGTATCCGTAGCAGTATAGCTCTTGCTTTCCGTGGTTCGGGTGGATGGAATATACCAGCAGAGAAGTTTAAATTCCTCAATTTTATCCTCGAAGGCCTTACATAAAAGAGACCAACCAATAGGACAGGTACAAGCAGCCAAGCATCAAAAAAAGTGGCTTGCATTAAGAGGGAATCGAACCCCCGGCGGGTCGATGGCAACGACCCAGGTTACCACTACCCCATTAATGCCACAGCAACGACCTATGATATATCCCACATGTGTAGCATTCTCTCGCTGGAATGCTTGTAATGTACAACACAAGTGAATGTAGTGAGCGGGTCAAGTTGTGTGCTATCGATGGAACAGTCGCCGACCACCACCCGGACGGGCACTGCCCACCCTTCCTGTCTCTGCCTGATATACGCGATATGCTTCTCGAAGATGGTCGGGTGAAAGAGGCCCACTCTCTCCACGCCGCACCTGGACTGCCCGGGCTACGAAGGTGGATGTTAGGTATTCCAAAGGCAATCACGGAGTGCTTCGCACCCTTTTCTACGATCTCCCCGACAAATACCTTGGCAAAACCCGCTACTATCTGAGCAACGGGCTGAGAGACTTGCTGACCAGTGGCCTGCTGTATCACCTAGCCAACATCAGCACCATTTGCTTAGTGAGCGTGCCATGCTAGCATACTTTGCGGACAGCTTGCTTCGGCAACGCATGTCGTCTGTATGCTTCGAACCGGTCATACTGAGCTGGGCTGAAGTTGTCCATGAGGACCCTATCACGAGTGATTGTCAGAGAGAATGTTCGTTTCATTCTGATCATTTGCCAGATACACACTTCAGGTTATCTTTACTTTCACTCTGCCATGATAGCTGTGCCGAGTAATCATCATCAGCCATTGCAGGTAGAATCTCATCCTCTCCTTCCTCTTCACCCCCATCGGGTCTGGGTGCCGTGCCAATAGGATTTCCCGGTACAGAAGTAGTTCCAATAGGGATGGTTTTTTCAGTACTTTGAACATGACCTTCGTCGCCGCTTTCCATCGAGACATCCCCCGTAGTAGCTGCAGCAGCTGGCGTACTAGCAGGCGGTGCACCAAGCGCTGATCTACTAGTACTGGCTTGTACTGGTGTTGACGGTATCGCAGGCGTTGCCCAGTGCACAGGTGTAAACTGGGTGGGTGTGTTGGGTCCTGCCTGAGTCTGTTGGAACTGCACTCGACTAGTATCTGATGAGACGTTCGGGAACGCCCCACGGGGTTTTCGACCGCGCTTTGCACCTGTTCCACGTCCACGCGACGCTGGTGTCGGCGTTGCAGGTGCAGTGCCAGTCATTTGGATGAACGGCGATGGTGTCTGTGGGTATGACATAGTGGCCAGAAACACATTCGACGTGTAAGCAGTTGCAAACATTGGGAGCCTTGCACTTGCTCCAACAACAAGCCAGACATGGATCGCATCGTATATTCACCGTCTTCAGAGCTGCGTTCACCATCGCCTACGTTCTCGCAGTCGTCCGTTCAGCTCGACGACGATTCTTCGGAAAGCGAGGCTGGCGAAGTCGCGCTTCCCGGTGAGGACACTGCGTCACCAGGTCCATCTGGCTCGGCCGCTGAGCCCGGCGATACCGTCACATGTCTCTGGGAGGACTGCGGCAAGGTGTTCTCCCATCTACCGACGCTTATCGAACATATTCACGGTTGTGAGTGCATCTGTGGTACATCCCCAGGGTTCTCCAACTAACGCCTTAGCTCACTAGCACATATCGGCGTCCACAAGTCAAATTACACATGCGAATGGGCGACGTGCAACCGCCGTGGACTTGCACAGACCTCCCGCTTCGCGCTCATATCACACATCCGGTCACACACAGGCGAAAAGCCCTTCATATGTTCTCGCCCGGGTTAGTCACTTCCTCGTCGTCTCCTTGTACTTGGAATTGAATTGCGTAACGCAGAATGCGACAAGTCCTTCACTCGCTCCGATGCACTCGCTAAGCACATGCGTCTTCAACACAACATGCCACCACCGCCATCCGGACGCGGAGGCTCCCGCAAGCGGAAGCGCGGAGAATCCCCTCAACCAAATCCACACGCAGCTGGATCTGGATCTGCGACCGCTCCTGCTGATCCACCCTCCGCTTTCAATACATTCAAAGTGGAGCCTAGATCTCCGTCGGAGGCCGTCGGCCCTGGAGGAGACTACTTTGAGGCTGCCCCTGCTCCGGCTCGCGACGTCGAGCATGAGGATGACGGGGCGGACGACGAGGACGAGGACGGCAGTTTACCACCTCATCTTGCCCGTCTCGTGGATCCACAGACGGGCTTAGTAATGGGCCGGCCACCCAGTATGGTCAAGTATGTCATCCAAAAGGCTAAGATGCGGTATGCTCTAGAGACGCATGCTGCTCTTATTGAAGAGTTGAGGTATGGTGCTGGTCCACGTCCACGTTAGATTACTGACTATCGTTCTCCTTTCATGATAGAGTGGCACGAGCACAAGCAAGAGAAGAAAAGCTGAAGAAAGAGGCCATGTTAGATGACCTGCTAAAGGTGGTGTTCGGGTATGGGTGTCGCGTTCGGTTATTCTAATACACGTACTGATTTGATATTCAAGCGAGGAAGCAACGGCGCAGTACCTTGCGACGGATACACCTCCACCTCTCCGCCCAAATGCCCCTTCTCACCCACACGGACATGGAAGCCCACAACAGGCTTATCCCCCTCCGTCTTCGCACCACTTACGTCATCAGCATTCGCATCCTCCGCAGTATGTGCAATCTTCGTAGCTGCTGGCAGAATAGATTATCTCGACATCCTCCGCGGTTTCATTATTGTCACCTTTGCTGTATTTTGGCCATAATTCCGAGGATTTTGATTTCCTTCTTGCAAATCGGAGTCGGTGATATTGATATCACGACAGTGATGCAACACCAGACAGTACATTCAGGGGTATACGTTTAGGAACTGCCGCTCATCGCATCCTGCGTGAGTCGCGCAGTTTCGGGTTAAGATGATGTCGAGAATAACCAGGAGTGAGAAAAGAGATCAGCCAGAATTGTTCCGACCTGTGCTTCATCGGACATATGTTGTCCTCTTGTGTTTTGCGTTCATCATTGCGGCACCTCATTCGTTCGCTTTCTAGTGGCGTTTCGCCGTTACGGTATACAGGCGAGTTCACAACTGGCTTCCAGGTCGCTAGTATTATTCACCTATGTTACGAATTTGTCGACGGCTTAAGGTCCCATCCAGTTCGCACGAGGTAACTGCTGATCGCCGTCGAATTTAAAACACCTTGATAAAGAGCAGCTACAGCAGCGGCTAGCCTCGTCAAGTGCACTGTGTCAATGGCAAATACTGCAATGTACGTTGCAATGCCGACTCTGTACAATTTCGGAAGTACAAATCATCAATAATCTCAGTCTGCAACTGCAAGCCCTGGGCCATTTCTGGACTGTCACAAAATAATGTGACAATTTTGTGTTCTGGAACACAGGGATTCTGGACTCTGAAACATTTGACCTTCAGTGAATCTCTACCACCAATCCTCCTACAAATTCTGAGTGGTCCTCAAGGCAAGTTAACATCTACGAGTTGCTGACCAATAATAACACTGGTTGGAAGGATCTACTCGTCCTATTGTGCTATTACAATGCCATCGTAGCGCATAATTCTTGGTGCACTCTGAGTGATTTCGGTAATACATATTCCTGTGACAGAACGAAAGTCTCGGGGATTGTGAATAATAGAGTTGGAAATGTGTTCAACCGTATCATAATCTTTCTTGTCACCGCTATTTGCAAGTCAAACTGTATCATTTTTAATGGTACGGACCCAATACTATTGGGTCGATGGGAAGTTGGAACTTATTGCCCATATATCATGGCTACTATTGTGCTTGGGCGCTTTTTTACGCATCAGGTATAAGCAGACGAACTTTCTGTGAGCGAAGCGTATGCAATTTATCTGTGCGTCTAACATCCTGTTAGCTAGATACAGAGAACCGACTCAATATCATCACCACAATTTCACGCACACCATTCCCTTTGAGCACCTCGGTCAGATTTCTGGTGGTTACCAATTTGTGCGAAGGTATGGATCCTTTTCCACAAATCATTGACCGGTCTAAGGGAGACATGCATAGACTCTCGAGTAGCATGCGTCTGGTCAATGTAGAAGCATTTCTAGAGAAGTAATTGATGGTGAGCAAGGAGTGGTGAGTGGATAGTCCAACAAGGGTCTCGAGTTCCGTGATGATGAAACGACGACCTATGTCATTTTATCCCATCGGTGGAACGGTCGTGGAGTCAACTATGATGAAATAGTTAAGCTCTCCAAGATGGAAAAAGATGAACAAGATGAAGTTTGTCGATGCCCTGGCTACAAGAAGGTCCTCGGTAGCTGTGAGTAGACTAAGAAGGACGAATACGAGTAGCTGTGGGTCGACACATGCTACATAGTCAATGAAGCAGCGCAGAATTATCCGAGGCGATCAGTTCCATGGACGAGTGGTATGAAAATTCAAGGATATGCTTTGTGTACCTCCATGATGCCCCTGGCCCATCTTTTCCTATCGAATATGACAAGAGGACATATCCCAGTTCCAATGGGTACTCGGAGTGGTGCTCGCGTGGGTGGACCTTGCAGGAGAAGTAATGTCCAGTTCTTTAACAAGGATTGGCAGCCCGTTGCTGACAAGAGGGCGCTTGCACATACCTTATCAGATATCACCCAAGTCCTCATTTATTGACGAATGGGCTTTCCTCCAACCATCCCTGTGTAGCTCAAATCATGTCGTGGGCTGCCGACCGGATGACGAGTTGAGTCGAGGACAGTTTATTCGCTATTTGGTCTACTGGATGTGAAGATGCCAATATTGTTGTATGGAGAGGATAAGAAAGCATTTCACCATCTGTAGCTGGAGATCGTCCACATGTCGAACAGCCAAAGCGTGTTTACGTGGGGTTTCAATAGGGAACTCGGCAGACTGGCAGTATCCTTGCTGACGACCTTCTTCAAGGGTTGTCATGAAATGGAACTGATGGATTCTGACAAACTCGTCCAAGATCCCAAACATCGTAAACTGTGCGCGATCGATTTGGTGTGTTCCCCGTCACCAATCGCGGTCCCCAAATTCGGGTGTTCTTCTATCCCTATTTTGGCTCTGATTCAACTTTATCAAAAGCCTGGCTGCCATATCGCTGTCGTCCATTGGACTTACCAGTGCAAATCACTTTAGCGTTGTGGAATTCTAATTACTATAGATATTCTACACTGGGCGAGGAGTATTTTACGAAGCGAACTCTACAATTCAAATCTACCTCAGATATCGAGACACACCACATGGTGCCACATTCGAAATCGATGACAGTGCGGTCATCAAGAACGGTAAGTTCACCTATTGCGGCGCGTACCTGTCGAAACTTACAGGAAATACATTCACGCTAACTAGCACTGATCCTTGTCGCGTCCAAGCCTATTGTGATCATCAAGCTCACTGTCTCTTTGCAGTGGGCTTTTGGCCATGCCTTGGCCGGGATTGGATACACTTCGTCTATAAGTGACTGTTCATGGTGGAGCTATGCCAAAGAAGAACGCAGGACAATACTAGTCAGAGGGCCAGAGCATAGTTGAGATGCATTCCCAAGGCGGACGTTATGGTCTTGTCTGGGTCAAGCATATTTGCCTTCCGGGATCAAACTGAACCGTACGTACACCCTGCGTCATCTAGGAGAGCTCAAGGAACCGTGGTGTCAGGGTTGGTGCATTCCGATATCCCTACAATGTACCAGATAAATGGATGGGCTTCAATGTTGAGGTGGGTGGTTTCTTATTATATCATTGGCATTGATATTACCACTGATAGGGGAGCTTATGACATGCGGGACCTTATGATACGCCATAGTATAATTGGCTTGTTCAGTAATAGCTGGATGCTACTTGTAGATGGGGTCTCTATGGAATTTTGTCAGCACCTAACGAGATAAAGGTAAGTACGCACACCTTTTAGCCCCTGTTTGAAACCTTACAACGATAGCGGACTCCAAGGACTTCTGCCGTGAAGAGAACATCTTTTCCGACAACCACGATGTCGATTCATTGTTGACTTCCCTATCTACTTGACTCACCAATAAATATCTTATCGTAAGGTCATTCGATGTGCCCTTGCGCCTTCCAGTGAATCGTCCAGGTAATCGAATTGACGTGCAAGCCCATACATGTGTGGGTCCATGTGTCCCCAATTATCCTATGCCTTGGGTCCAGCATCTGATTGTTAGATTGGCCTCTACATTTGACCCTGCAACAACTTTTTGCACCATGACGAGGCCATTTGTTTAGCACCTTGGCACCGAGATGAAGGCACTGGTTCTGCGTCGGTGGATCAGTCAGTCGACGAGTTGAGAGCAGATACGAAGGATGAAGCATGAAACACGAACCTAAGTGTGTCGACGAAGTTGACTCGGTAGTTGCGAAACGGCCGCCGGTTATTCTGTGATCAGTGATCCCGTCAGTCCGTCTCTACTATCATATCCACTGAAATCTATTGTTTAGTTGAAACCCACTGTCTATCGTGATACTCTGGAAACAATGTCATATATGCCGACCAGCGGACCGACAGACATGAATGGGTGCTCTCCACACCAGGCCCTTTAGAAATCCTGAACACGAAGTCTGGAAGGTTTTGAATGTCACGGAATGGTATACACTTCTACAAGTAATACCATGAAGCAAGCTACATGAGTCAGAACAACAAAAGTTTCAATTCATTGGGACAAGAACTTGCAGCAACCTAGAAATTACATGACAGCTAAACAACAGGAAGAAAAAGGAGGGAATTTCTGATGTCTGGTGCATGGAAGCACGTCGGGATGTAGCCTTACCACTACCTGGTAATCATATTGGCCACCATTAAGGAGGGAAACTAGCACTTCCGCCCGTGTTGTTTTTTTCCGGTATTAGCTATCTCTTTGATACGCCGACCCAACCCCTCGTCGCCATCACAGCCCGTGCTGACCAGAGACCCAATTTCCGGGATGACATCGCCACTTCTAACAAATGCCTTGATCTTGGCATGGGCGTCCCTCCGCTTCTTTGACTCGCGGTAGGCGAGAATGGCAGACTGGATAATGGGAGGGAGTCCTTGCTCGTTTTTACCATCTGTCAAAATGAACAATATATCCATGACATGTGTTAGGTCCACAATGTATGCCATGAATTTACGCTGCACTTCCGGCCTGAGGAAAAACTCAAAGATGCGCTGTTTCGATGGTCGGGGGTGTACTTACTCTTTTCTGTATGTTTCCACCTGCGTGTTTCCACCTCTGAATGCGACGATCGATGTGAGCACTCTCTGACGTCAACTCTCGGTGCAACGACTCACGGTGTCCATGCTGTAGTCGGGCTTTGGGAGCTCTGCGAAGGGCTAAGAGAATGATTGTCGACCTCAAGCAAATTGACCAAATCAAACATGGATTTCTTGAATTCTTTTCCCATTAGAAGCTGTCAGAAAGAAAGATCAGAAAGGTCAACACTCGCAGGAAAATCGTACTTCAGATGGATCGCACAGGTTCCAAACCTTGACGATATCAATATGAATAACGTTGAGGCAATCCTCGATTTTGTGCCCCGAAAAATCATGTCCAGAAAAAACCGCCTCCCAATATCCTTGGAGAGAAACATTAACAATAGACTTCGGTGCCACATTGTGGACGAACTTCGTTTTCCAACACTGACATGAAAATTAGCAGGTGATACGAAGTGGCATTCAAGAGATTTACTTTATTGACGCAGCGATATTCAAAGAAGGATCCATTCTCTGAGCCATACAAGTCACCGTGGTCACAGCCGATGGCCCAGTGCCTTGCTGTTGCACGAAGTGTTCCGCAACCTTTTGGTACGTGAGTTGAACCAAGTCTTTCAGTCTATCCTGATGGCGAGCTTTCGCTGCAGCGTAGCACAATAGTCATATGTAACAGTTCAATAAATCCCTGTGGACGCACTAGAGACAGCTTGGTATGAAACATTGTATTCCCCTGTGAGTCGTTCGATACGTTCAATACAATGTTTCTTCAGATACTGCTCTGCTTCAATTTCAACGTCGCTTTCACCGTATACTCTGCCTTCCTCTTCCCATCTGTTTTCTATCTCATCAACAAGCTTGTCATATTTGGTAAACACAAGAACAGTAGGAACTGATAGAAATCAGTACCTGGAGAGTCAATTTCAACTGTATTCTACTCACTATCTCCTAATGTGATCTTCTTATCACGTAAGAAATCTTCCATCCCGGTCTCCATCATTCGTTGGCCGTGACTCTGGAGGGGTATTTGGAAACTCAACCTATAGCATCAAACGGATTATCATGGGACACACTATCATCAAGTAGTCAACCTACCATATGGCGTGCAACTGCTCCTTGACGTCTTCGTGAGTCTTTCGCCTTGCAATAAATGACTTGACATCCATAATGTTGATCTTCTCGCCATGCTCAAAACCATTGCTATCATGTAAGATGAATCGCTTGTTCCGCTTGGAGACCAGGGGTTTTTCAATATTTGTCTTCCCTCGTTTGTCGTGCATAGGGCGCTAGAGGAACTATGAGTAACAGATAAAGGTGTACAGTTGGCTGCTCAACGGCTTCTTCAACACCAAATGTACGATAAATGAGAGAAGTCTTCCCAACTCCTGTCTGCAAATGTAGAGTTATTAGTATGGACCAAGCAAGGTCGCGTACAGATGAATCACCTTGCCGATGAGCAAGATACGGAAACTGGATAACAGATGTTAAAAGCAGCAAATCAAAGGTATTGATCCATCACGCTCACTGAGGACATTGTTGAAGCAGTTCATCGGTAGTTGGTATCAATAGTTCTGGAGAATCCAATTCCTGTGATCCACTGATCAGACGCACATCTGCCTGATTAAATACCTGCTCACAACAGATGTAGAAATCTTGAGGATAATTTCCAGGTGTTCAAGGGCTCTACGGAATGCTAAACATGCCTCATGAGAGAATGAAAGGATTGGTATGGCTATTAGGCGTACTATGTTGTTCCGATTTGCTAAGTACATCATGAGGATCGAGAGTTAGATCCATTCGTCGAATAAATCCTGGCTCCGGCTGAGATGCAATCGACAGAGAGAAGGAATCCTGTAATGGCGACTCCCTCGATAGGTTATGCGTATAAATAACAGTAATGGTGTTGGTACAGGACAGAAACTTACAAGGGGGGGCTGAAATCCGCACAAAGAACACTACCCTCCTGCTGACTGGAGAGTTTGTAGTGTTGACCACCAATAGTCAACTCGGCAGAGTCAGCTGCACAAGTGTTCCGAACCTCGATTCCTGACAGCTACATGTCAGGTCTTTGACATAAAAGGGGCGATTTGGGCAAACCAGATACTCCAAGGAACCGATTCTCTACCGCTACAACGTGCCCCGCCTTACCCGTACACAGAAGTGAAATACTCTTCACCACATGAGACATTGGTGGACGTAGGAATGGTTGGCGATTCCAGCATGAAGAACACATTTCCCACCAATTATCAGTCAGACGAGAGAAGGTTTCATCCTCACTAGGTCGAGTAGGCGGCCCACGTGTTATCGCACACAGGACCGCAAGATATTCTCGACGGTCGTGGTATGGTACTTTCCCCGTAAAGAGTTCCTATGGGTATGAGAATGGGTCGCATTTCATGGAAGTAAATCGGAAACAAGCACACTGACCAGGGCGGTCATTCCAAACGCCCATACATCTCCTTCAGCTGACACTTCCTTGCCGTCGAGGATTTCGGGAGCCATCCAGTTCAATGTGCCTCCACAAATTTTGTCAGCGGTCATCTTCAATGACGAATTGACGACGCGTGAGAGACCGAAATCGGTGAGGAGGGCACGACCCTCGGAAGATATTAACACATTGGACTACATACCTTAATGAATTAGGATACTCATCAATATATAAAAACACTTACGCCTTTAAGATCACCATGAAATATTGATCCTGGCTTACGCTCATGCAAGTACTGCAGCCCTCGTGCGATACCCTCGATCTAAGCAATGTGTAGATGCCATTCTTCCACAGACACGACAACGTACTAAAGGGCGAGGATCAACTGCTTTGTCTTGAACGTAGTCATGTGCGTTTCCCTTTGCCATCCATGCAGACACAAATGAAATAGTGTGAGGAAATTCCGTGGTGATCCCAAGCAGTGGGAGGACGTTCTTGTGTCGTAGTTTCGACCATGCATGTACTTCCCGGACAGCATCCTGTACAAAGTCACACAAAGGAGATAAATGTGCAGCACACGAACCTTGACAACCTCTAGAGCTTCGCGTTCGGAAATATTAGAGGTCTTCACTGCCACTTCGACGTCTTCTGGAAGGAGAGTGCCTTTGTAGACAACGGCGTAACCCCCTCTACACCAGACACGGCGTGACCGCTCAACACGCCCGTCGAGATTGATGCTGTACTCGTATGCGCGCTGGGCTAAGTCTTCGAGAGTAGTATCAGGTTTCGGTCCCATGGTGTAAGAGAAACGAAGGATGTGGACCCTGTGGGTGGTCAAGGGTTATAATTTATAAAGCCGAGGGGTGAAGCGCTGAACGCTGATGCACCTCGTGGGGGGGTGGAGTTAGATGCGTGACGTTACATTGCCTCCACTATCAAGGAACGATGATAAACACGACTGATAGGAATCTACTCGGGAAATCAGTGTCTCATGCATGTTATGACACCTGCCGTATCTGATAGCCTGGTCAATAACATCAGTATCCTTGCAAGTAACATTTCATCCTCTCCCCCTCCCCTCCGTCGGGCCTGCCATGCCAATAGGATATCCCGGTGCAGAAGTAGCTCCGATAGCAGCGGTCATTTATGTGTTCTGAATATGACCACAGTGTCATTTAGATGAACGGTATCGGCAGTGTCTGTGGCACGATGACATGGTGAGCAAATGCACTGTATTGCCTACAAGACGATCGACCCACCCACAACATTATTCAGTTCAGGGTACATGCAACGGTAACTCAGTACTTAGAGACACAGTCCTCTCCAAAGGCTCTCTCTGTACAAGTTGCCATGACTTTTTGTCCCGATTAGTCCCAGACTGAATTGCAAACATGTTCCAACAAGCCAGATAGACCTCAGCGTATATTTACTGTCTCCTGTGTTCACCCTCATTTGCATTCTCGCCGTCGTTGATAATCGAGGTTGGAGATATTTCAGCACTTCCAAGTGAGGACACTACGTCACCAGGCCATTTGTCCCAGCTATTGAATCAGGCGCCGATACCACCACTTGTCTCTGGGAGGATGGTCAGGTGTTCTCCCGTCTACCAGAGCCTATAAACGCATGTATTTGACCAGAGACCTGCAAAACACATACATCCTCAACACAGCATACCACTTGGACGCGGAGGGTTTCTCGAGTGGAAACGTGGTAGATCCCCTTGACTAATCCACATGCCTGGTGCTGGCGCCCGCTTCTACTGATCCACCCTCCGCATTCAACACATTCAGAGTAAGGTTTCGATCGTTGACAACCCGAGAGAAGATTACCTCGATACTGGTATGTACTAGAGACGCATGCCATTCTTATTGAGTGATTGAGGTATCTTACTAGGATTGTGTCAAAGCAAATTTTCTGGGTGTGGTTTCTCCTGCCGTGGCCATGGCACGAGCACAAGTTTTGAGAGGAATAGTTGAGGAAGGACATGTTGGATGACCTGCTAAAAGTGGTTTTCCGGCATAGGTGACGCATTCGCTTTATTCTTCTTACTTGTGCTATATTTATTTAAGCGAGGAAACTGCGGCGCAGTATCTCAAGATCATGACGAACATGCTTTTGCATCTGCCCAAATATCACCCGCACGGATATGGAAAACTACAACGGATATATCCACCTCCACCTCGATAGAAGTCGCATCAAACTCAGCACGTACTGCCTGCGTAGCTACTGGACAAATGGATGAACCTACATCTTCGATTACATTACACACATTGTTATTTTCGGTATTCTGCCAATTTCTGGACCGTTGATATCACGACAGTGGTGTAGCGCCAGACAATACATTTAAGCAGATAGATTTAGTAACTTGCAGTGGTCGCATCGTGACTGGGGCATGCACAATACCTTCTAGCTGAAGTAGTGTTTGGGGTGGAAAGGGTGAGAGAAGAGTAACCGGTGAGATCAGCCAAAACTGTTCCGACCTGTGCCTGAACTTATATGCGCTCTTTTTCTCGTTTCGTGCATTGGGACGCTTCACCGTCCAGTGGCATATTCACCGCTACATTAAGGCAGGTTCACGACTGGCTTCCAGGTTGGTAGTACTGTAGTACTCACCCACCTTGTGAATTAGTTCTCACCGTGACCGCTGATCACCGTCAAATTTAAAATTCCTAATTAAAGACCAGCTGCAACGGTGACTATCTAAGTCAGGTGTGCCATTCGATGGTGAGCATTTGAACACTCAGAAATTTTGCATCTTACATTGCTGACACCGCACTATTTCTAAGTGAGTTCCTCTCAACAGGGGCTATCCGGTGCTGGTAGGGGCTCCACCCACTGCTTTAGGCTGCTTGGGTCTGAAGATTACTGGTCTATCCCGGGGGTAATACCAAACATCATGCCGTGGATGCGTTTCAGTTGGTAAACTGAATAGCCTAAGACTACCTCTCCTGCTTATCGCTTCGAGCTAAAAGAAACATGCAACTTCTTTGTCTCTGTCAGCGATTTACTCCATGTAACGGGGAGCGATGAAGATGGCTAAAGACAAACCAATAGCTCAGTCTCGTGGGTTCGAGGTCCGAGGGCGAATATAAGATGAGTACGGCTGGATGCAACGTGTAGGTCGGTGGAAAGTACGCTGGCCAAACAATGGTCTTGTAATCTGATTGAATCTGTACTAATACTCCCATAGTCAGGATGCGATGCAAACGTCACCGAGATCTTGGGGTGATACCCAAACGTCATTTTATGGGTGCGCTTCGATCAGTAAACTGAATAGCCCAGCTGCCTCTCCTGTTTATTGGTTTGAGTTAAAAGAAACGGGAAAATCTTTTGTGTCTGCCATCGATCTACTCCCATGGCCGGGATGCGCTTACTCGCAGGTTTCATTATCGCTATTAGCTTCACCCACTCACTCTCAGTAGCGGCAGCCATCATAGGGCCACAGAACCGCCGGGATCCAGAAGAGAATGCAAATGTTTTAAGGTCTGTGTCAGATCTTGAAATCGTGAACAAGATTGTTTCACCCGATGGCTTTTCTCGTTCGTATGTCGTGCCCGTTTCACTGGCCATGAGGAACTGCTCTGATCTTCTGCAAATCAAAGGACCGTCCTCGCAGGAGGAACTTTCCCTGGCCCTTTGATCCGAGCCAATAAAGTATACAGTCCATCCTTACTGTCGTCGACCAGCAATTTGATTACATTATTCCAGGGAGATGAGCTTCGTATCAACGTCATCAACAACCTTTATGATACTTCGATGAATACTACGACAAGCATCGTCAGTTTGGCGCACTCATGTGTTCGCCCACTGCTAGTAAATTGACATATTTGTAGCACTGGCATGGCATCTTGCAGCACCAATCTAACTGGGCTGACGGAGCCGCTTTCGTAACTCAGTGTCCCATTCAGCCTAACGCAAGCTTCTTGTACAGGTTCACTGTCCCAGATCAAGCTGGGACGTTCTGGTATCACTCACACCTATCAGCACAGTACTGCGATGGACTGAGAGGACCACTGGTAGTGTATGACCCGGAGGATCCCCTCGCCGACATGTATGATGTTGATGATGGTGCGATCATATTGTTCCATTTTCTGAATTGGGGTAACCATCCACACCGTAACCTAGAATCTACAGTTATCGTCCTTTCAGACTGGTTCGTTCCATCCCGTAGTTGTGATGACTGCTCATACCACCCCAATAGGTACCATCGGCCATCTCCACAGATGTATAATCCTCCATTTAATCCGGATTCGACATTGATAAATGGTCTCGGTCGTTACCCAGGGGGCCCTATGTCGCCACTTGCTGTTGTTAACGTTGTACAGAGAAAACGCTACCGATTTAGGATCATCGGGGCATCTTGCGATCCATGGTTCAACTTCACGATAGATGGTCACAAAATGACAGTCATCGAAGTCGATGGTACTGAAATAAAGCCCGTGGATGTTGACTCACTTGCCGTTTTTGCCGGCCAGCGTTATTCTGTGGTGGTCTCTGCCGATCAGCCCGTGAATAACTATTGGATTCGCGCCCTATCCAACTTCCCTAATCAAACGTTCGACGGAGGACAGAGTTCGGCAATCCTGAGGTATAGTGGTGCACCCGATACAGACCCTACTACGGAGCACGGGCCGTACATCCTACCTTTCGACGAAGCTTCTCTTCAACCCCTTTTCGACGCTGGTGCACCTGGGATCCCAGAGCTAGGCAAAGCGGATGTTAATATAAATCTTATCCCTGGCTTCGAGACTACACTGGGACTTTACACCCTCAATAACGTGTCCTTCATTGATCCTCCACTACCAATCCTATTGCAAATTCTGAGCGGGAGGCGACACCCGTCGCACTTGCTTCCTAAAGGCAGCATCTACGAGTTGCCGTTCAATAAGACCATCGAAGTCAGTATTCCAGCAACCGACCTGTCGCCACACGGTGCATTCGGAGGGCCGGTAAGCAGATTCTAACATGAGATATTCGAACTATACACTGACAAGGAGCCGGTGTGATGAGCATTCCTTGCATCTTCATGGTGTGAGTTATTCGTTCACATGCGTTTACATCCGCCTGACATCGGACACATGGGCTCAGCATACGTTCGACGTTATTCGTGTATCGGGTAACAGCTCCTACAACTTCGTAAACCCTGTGAAGAGAGACACGGTCTCGATTGGTACACAAGCGAACAACGACAATGTCACAATCCGGTTCGTCACAAACAATCCTGGCCCTTGGTTTTTCCACTGGTGAGTCCTTTACTTCTCCCCACCGAGTCCCTTCTGACCATGCGTGTGGATACTAGCCACATTAATTGGCACCTTCACAAGTATGTGATACATGGCAATCGTATGGCTTCGCCTTGATTAGTGTTTTATTAGAGGCTTTGCTGTTGTCATGGCGGAATCAATCTCCCAGATTGTTGCAGAGGAAAGTCCAGTGACACCAGGTTCGTTGCTACTGTTCCTATATGCTACTGGCAAGGTATATAATTGATCGGGTTTAGATTATTGGTGGAAACAGTGTTATCCACAAGGCAGTTGAAGGGCAGAAGGTGCCTGTGTAGTGGAATATACAAAGTAGGTTTTCGTGGGCGGTTTTGGCATGGTTTTTTGGTATTGTCGCGTGAAGCACAACGGATGGTGGAGTTTTAATTCTCACAACTGCTGGTCAAGTTAAATAAGAGAAATTTTGTGTAGAAAACTTTCCATACCTCGAGACAAACGAAGCACAAACTTACATGGCAGAGCATAGGATACATGCATACCTCACTTTACTCGCCACAGAACAACAATCGCCGCGCTTGCCGACTCGACATCCAACGCAGACTGCGTCACTCAGGACTATCTAGCGACACGAATATGTAGAACATGTTTATAGCCGGAGCAAATCCTTGGTACTTCCTAGGATTTTCCAACTAACAGCGTAGTTCACGAGCAAATATCGGCGTACACAAGTTGAATTACATGTGTGAAAGGGTAACATGCAACCTTCGTGGCTGCAGGATGGATGGATGGAGAACCTACAACCTCCGTGGTTACATTGCTGTTTTCTTGTGCATTTCTACCATACTTCTGGGAGCATTAACACCTTTCTTGCAGTCCGACACCGTTGATATCATGGCGGGGTACATTCGGACGTATAAATTTACGAACCCGCAGTCGTTGCATTGTGCGTGGGTCATGCAAAACAACCGCTGGCTAAGGCTGTGTTTAGAACAGAAAGGGCACAGGAGTAACCGGTATAAAGATCATACATTCTCTTCTCATGTTTTCCACTGGTCATTGCGGCTCTCGATCGATTACTGTCCACTCACAACAAGCCAAGTTTATAATTGACCTCTAGGTGGCTAGTATTACTCACCCACCTTCAGGATTAGTTAACAGCCATCAAATGTCCCATCCAGTTCGCACAAGGTGACTGCTCTCGCAGTCAGTTTTAAATTTTCTCGACAAGTGCAGCTATAACAGCGAGTAGCCAAGTCAAATGCATCACTTCGACGAGGAGCACCCAGACATTCCATCAGTTGTAATGCTGACCTGCACTATTTTCGAAGTCAAAACGTCCATAGGAGTTACTTCACGTCCACCACATAATGCCATTGGCTTCTCGAGATCACCAATTCATTACGGAAGTGATACCAAATCACACGTCGTACCACTATAGATATACTTCATTTGTAAACCGAATGGTTGTGCTGCTCCACTCATTTATCGATTTACAATAAAAGGTGATGCGGATGAGGAAGCGACTTGTGTCTCTCAGCCACTTAACGTCCCCATCATCGGGATGTGCATACTTATAGGTCTCCTCATTACTATTGACTTCACTCACTCGGTGGCAGCAACTGCGATCATCGTTGAGCCATGTAACCGCCTGGAACCAGAAACCTTGGACCCGCATCTGATCATGAACAAGATTGTTTCACCCGATGGTTTCCTTCGTTCGTACGTCGTGTCCATTACAGTTGCAATGTCACTCTGGATTTGAACTTCTACAAATTAAGGACCGTCCTTGCAGGAGGAACTTTTCCCGGTCCTTTGATCCGAACTAACAAGATATAGCCCCGCTATTGCTCATTCACTTGTAATGTAAGCCCATCATTCCAGGGAGATGAGCCTCACATCAACGTTATCAGCCAACTTTATGATACCTCGATGAATAGCATCGTCAGTTTGGCGCACTTATGTGCTCATCTACCGCTAGTGAATTAACGCATCTCCGGTACCGGCACGGGATCTTGCAGCATCAGCTGATGGAGCCGCTTTCATAACTCTGTCCTGTTCTGCCCAACGTAAGCTTCTTGTACCAATTTACTGTCCCAGTTCAAGCTGGGACGTTCTGGTACCACTCAAACACATCAACACAGTACTGCGATAGGTTGAGGGTACTACTGGCGGTATATGACCTCGAATATCCTCTCGTCTACATTTATGATGTCGATAATGGTCCGATCGTATTGTTCTGTTTTTGAATTGAGGTAACCATCGACACCCAGAATCTATACTCATCGTACTTTCAGGCTGGTTCGTCCCACCCCGCAGTGTGGCTGCTACTCACACCATCTCTAGTAAGCACCATTTACCATCTCCATAGATGTATAACCATCCGTTTAATGCTGATAAATGGTCTTGGTGGTTACTCAGGGAGGTCAACATCTCTACTGGCTACGGTTAACATCGAGCTGGAAAAGCAGTGCCGGTTTAGGATCATTGGGGCCAATGATTCAACTTCACGATAGATGGCCACAAAATGACAGTCATCGAAGTCGATGGTATTGAAACAAAGCCTGTGAATGCTGACTCGCTTGCTGTTTTACCAGCTAGCGTTGCTTTGTGGTAGTTCCTGATTATCGGCTCATGAATACTACACCGGACGGAAAAATCTCGAGGTATAGTAATGCACCCGACGAAGACCCTACCACGGAGCACGGGCCATACGTCCTACCTTACGACAAAGGTTCTCCCCGACCTCTTTCGACGCTGGGGCATCTGGGACCTGGAGCCGGGCACAGCGGATGTCAATATAAATTTTATCCCTGGCCTCGATACTACTCTGGAACTCTATACTCTCAACAAGTTTAGCTTCGTTGATCCTCCGCTACCAATCCTGTTACAAACTCTGAGCAGGAAGCGACACTCATCGCAACTGCCTTCTTAAAGGAGTCGCCGTTCAATAAGACCATCGAAGTTAGTATTCCAGTGACCGAACTACCGCCAGGCAGTGCATTGGAAGGGCCGGCAAGTGGATTATAGAATATTTGAATTGTAATCCGAAAGGAAGTTGTTGCAACGAGCACTCCCCTCATCTTCACAGTGAGTCATTTTTTCGCACATACAAGACAATCTTCAGCGTAAGTTCGACGTTGTTCGTATATTTGGTGATATTTTATACCACTTCGTCATAGGAAAGAGACGCAGTGTCGACTGACACTCAAGCGAACAACGACATGACAATCCAATTCGTCACAGATAATCTTACCCTGGCTTTTCCATGAGTGGGCCTTCTCTTCTGGCTGCCAAGTTCTTTCTGACCATGCGTCTGGACAGTCACATTAGTTGGTATCACAAGTATGTGAAATATGGACATGACTATTGCTTTACCCTGGTCAATGCTTCATTATAGGCTTTGCTGTCGTCGTGGGGGAATTAATCCCCCAAATTGTTGTCAAAGAAAGTCAAGCAATACCAGGTTTTTTGGCAATGCTCTTGCACGTTACTGCCAGTCAGGGTGTGACTGATCGATTTTTATACTTTTGGTGGAAGCAGTGATCCTCGAAAAGCAATTAAAGGGCCGAAGGTGCCAATATCATGTAAAGTACATTGTATGCCCAAGGTTAGCTGACCATTATTGCTTTATTCGGTTGACAATTATTATGATGAAGGGTGATCCAAAGCACCCACCCCTCTTTAATGAGGATGAGGGTTGAGTCTTTGAATCTTTGTTTCCTCCACCCATCTAATTTTGTCTCTCATTTCTTTGCTCAATGAATCTAAGAACTCTTCTGTTTGGTGAACTTCAATGGTTCCAGGCTCACTGAACATAACCCAGGACCACCTGTCAAACTTCCCTCGATGCATAACTAGGTACATTTAGGAAGAATGCATCAAGGCATACACTTGAAGGTGTAATATGGAATTATGTCCTTGCACATGTTGTATTGCAATCAACTCTCCTAATCAATGTCTGCACATTTAGTATCATGTTATTGTTGAGAGAGCATAGGGAAATGCACCCATCCCGAATGGTATAAGATGGAGAGTTAGGGAACTTATCTCAATGCCTCAATAAACCTCCGTTGCGGTGCAGCAGTCCAATAATCCGTGCTAAAGGAATAGATATTTCCGTATCTCCTCGGAAGGTATTCACAAGTGGGGAGCTCCCCGAGGATCAAAGTCGTAACTTGAAGTTACGAGTGACACATTGCTGTACACTGGTAGCAATCATATGGTGACGTTCATGAGAAGACTTTAGACAGACAGGCGTTGGAAACACTGAAGGCAAATGCCGGAACTGGCAGATCGATGTTGAGAACGCCACTAGCAGAAGGTATGCTCCAAATTTACTGCATGTGCATCGAGGGTTACTTGTAGCCCTGCGTGTTACTCCCGTGCTTTATGGTCATGGAGGTTAACTTTATGCACGATCCTTGTTTGCAACCCACGGACCGGGAACCAGCGCATTGGTAAGTAAACATTTTCCAAGTACAGATGGGAACAAAGACTTTAGAAATGCTTGAATTCTCATTGTGACTTCCTCCTGAGTACCGTAACTCTCCAGACCTATGTCAATGATAACAACACATAGGGTACATACTGAGACGCTCGATTATCCATTCGACTTGTGGACCACTGGCGAAGAATTATAGAACGATATGGCAAAATGTACAATTATCAATATCAATGAAGGGTCAACCCAGAACGACAGCTCAAGATAACGTAGATATCTGCCGTTACTGACAGCTCCCCGTTATGATTGCCTGCCCCGTGTTTTCTATGTGTGGAGATGTGGGTAAAGGAGCAGGTCAAATGTGAAGGCCGTCAGGGTAGCAGGCGAACCCAGGGCTGAGCTTAAGAAGGGGATTCCATGATGCTGGTACTTAGAGACATTGGGTGGAGATGGAGATCGGCACGACATGACAGCAACAAAAACTAGGACTTGATGAGCGATATTGAACTTTGACAAGGGAATTTCCCGAGCCCACATCAGTGAAATTTCAGCAACGAATTTAGAGACGGCGCCACAACCAAATTTTCGCGGGAGGAAAGTGTACACCTTGACGTTTGAGACCACCTGCCACAAGTGACAAGATTGAGGAAAGAGAAACGACGTCCTGTCGGATTCCCTACATTTGGGAGCATCGAACTAGCATTCAGTCGTGAGCTCAGCAATAGTCGACTACAGTAATCAGTCGCATACAGTGGAGTAGGCTGCTGCGGATTCCTTCTGATTCTAGGCTGCGGTAATAACGACGAAGATCAGAATGTTCCCCGAAACCGTGGGACAGACGCCGAGTCCATACCATTCTTGATACTGGTACCCCGACTAAGCACATGTAACTTGGTGCACATTTGTTTCGCCATGGTATGGTATGGACGAATTACGTACATACCGTACTGCTTGAGGGACATAGTGCAGGGTTTCTGATTGTAGACGTCCACATCATCACGAAGGGAAGATATATCCTTCGATAGGGCACCCTTAAGGCTTTGAGAGGCTAGAACAATGTTTCTAGAATGTGGTCAGGAAGTCATCTACGCGAGTGGTAATACGCGTCGGTGCATATTGCAGTGCCCGCCGGAAATCTAGGTGTGCACACACCTTAAGATGTTGGACGCTAATAACTGACTGGCCTGAAAGTCTGACAGATACATGTCAGACTGTCAGGGTCATCATGGACATCGGTGATCCCGTTACTTGCATGACGTGAATTTCAGTCGCCGACCACTACATAAGTGGTAAGGTTTGGTGTCTATAAGTTGTAAGGTCCCCTTGCGCGACCTATCGCTGGCCGTTCAGCACGGACGCCACAGAATTCGAGGGGACTCTCAAATGAGACTTGGCATGCAAGCAACAGATCCGAAACAGTGACACCGTCCAACAGGACTCATCTCCGAGCTGCCCAGCTCCCCTTGCGGCATTATTCAGAAAGGGCGTCAGTTCAGGCCACCCTACGACCGACATCTCTTACAGGTCGTGAATTCAGCCTAGCCCCTCGGACCCGTTTCTTGGACGTATCAGCTGTGCCTAACGAATAGCACATGGGTTTCTCTGCTCGTGACCGATCCAACTGAAAATGGAGCTATGCTCACCAAAACATTCAACGATGACCAAGCTAAAATGAAGGGCCCTGTGGGCCTTGTGTCGCCGTGCCTAAGGCAGTTGAAGAATGTACTTTTGAAGCCCCTTGCTGGGCTTTCAATTTTCGGTTCCCACTGCCATCGATGCGACGTCTCCCAATCTACTAGTCGTAATTCCCTCTCATTCATAATCAGTCAAGCTCCATTCAGCAGCACCGGAGACAGACATTATACGATGGGAGCATGCACATCATCACGGAACTTGGAAGCTTCCGAGCTCTAACACTGACCTTATCTTGTTCATTACAGAGAATGGAGCCTAAAGATTCGTCAGACACGTCTAGTGGTATGACGCGTCTGATAGGCTAGATATACTTCGAGCATTAAATTCCTAATATTAGAGGTGGCGCTTGCCTGGATCCGAAAACGCAGCACGAGCTCCCCATGGCCGCGTCAGTGATCGTTGCATGTGCAGTCCTCGACCATGTTGTCGTCGCAACGATTCCTGACTTTGTGTTTACTTGGCAGAAGTTGGCAGTGCGGTCGCTCCTCGGCATAACCTCGGCACGCCCTAGAGTGATGTCAACGTTCATCATAAGCATTCAGCCTGATACACTTGATGCTGATTACGACGTGGAGGACCACGGGTATACGAGCGTGAGCTGCCAGGTGTGATTTCGATGAGCCTTGCAATCTCCCAGCGCTTGCAGAGACGACAGCACGTACGCTCGAGCCTCACTGTGATGGCTTTACGACGCTAGTCCTTTGTCAGGTTAATGACCATCCAGGGTCAGGGATATGTGGATATGCGCTGTATCAGAGAGAGATGATGCATCCGTTGGAACCTGTTGGTGTTCCAGCATTCCAATTCGATGACACTTTCTTGAGTCTCTCTTCCCCCGCTCATTCTCTATAACACGGAGGATTACGACAGGTTCATCACTGGCATTTCCAATTAGAGAACACCATCAAACTACTAAAATCGGGCACAATAAGTAGCTATTAATCGATGGCAGTAGCAATCCAAGGGGTTAGTAAGTTCATACTTTTAAGTTCTGTATCTAGGCAAATACATTTCCACTTTCTCACTGACATATTTCCAAAAACACCGTCGCGGACCGACGATCTCCAGACGATTCAGCTAATACGATCTGGGAAATCTGAAAGAAGCCTCTCCCTAATCTGTGATCAGGACAATAGCATAGCAGCCTCGAGGCAATTAGCGCCCAAACTTCTTCGACGTCATCATTAATACGACCCCACGGTAGGGTCATCGTGCGCAGATTTGAACGTAGGATAGAGCATGTCAAGTGAAAAGGAAGCTGCTAATGCCGATGTGACCGTAGGTAAGTCGTAGTATATGGTCATATACGTTTGTTATACTTGCGTATCTGTCGACTTGGACAGCCGTACCCACGGAAACTACTTCAATCCAGGGCTCTCCAAGGGCTGGAATCAGATGCAGGAAACGCTTCTCCTATTTCATGATCGACAAATGTGTCACCATTGGAAGACTAAGGACAACCCTCGTACGTAGATAACCCTCACGATTAGACAAGTGTCAGATTGGAAGGGCGAAGTAGTCACGCACACGATACAAGTCATTAACATAGCCCCATCTGTGCCCAATTCCTCGGACATCATTCTCCGCAACTTCGAAGCATCGAGGGAACATGTCTCCGCGGAATCAAGGTACACACACGCTATGACGCACACTCCCCGACGTCGACGGAACACGAGCTGATAGGGGCATAGTCAAGAAGTTCCAAGTGCACCAACAAAGCACTGCATGTCATTACGAGGGCCCTTCAGAACTCCAGAAGAATGATGAGAGAAATCGTTCGAGATATGGGCTTGCGGTACAGGCATGGCGGTCCGAAACGGGAAGTGTGAGTTCAACCTTGCCCGATACATCACTTCTAGCTTTCCCTCACAGGGGCACCTGGAGTGGAGTGCAAGGTCAGGCATAGCAGAAGGCTGTGGTAGACCCTTGTTCTTGCTGACAAGAGATGGGAAGCACGCGTCATGATGCACATATAAGGAGGTGCATTTCGCAGTGGCGAGATATGGCTATCAAAACTCTAATCCACCGGAAGGATCCATTAGTGCGACTCGGGATAGATATGAAGCAGGCTTTGAACAGTAAGCACTCACGCTCTGCCCAAGAATGTGCCTTTATGATCCGGCCTCCTCCCGGTCATGTAGGGTGGGTGCACCACGCGCCGCGTTATTCACGACAACCTTTTAGCTTCTGGCATTCCTCCGAGGAGATCCCGACCAGGATAGGTCACATGTAGGATGATGCTAGGACATGGTGGCGCGGGGAACGTTCCGATATAGTCCGAAGTATCGGGAGGAAGACAGGCAAGGTTCATGGCTAGTATGCCTGAGAAAGGACTTCAGGGGTCACATGAGAGACCGAGTGCGACACATCAACAAACCTTGCTTGGCTTTGTGACGGATTCGTTGGATTTGGATCTGATGGCATAGGTAGTCAGAAGGTTCGAAACCATGTTGATCAATCCAACATTCACTTCGAAGTATCAGCGCTCCGTCCGACACAGCAATTGGACCATCATGGCCGCCACACAAGATGGTGATGATGATGCATGCTAGTGGCGATCATGCAGGTGAGAGCATAAGTACGCAAGTCAAGTACCTGGTGTTGATAACGTAGGTAATGAGCGTACGTGGAAAGCCCGGTCCGACGAGGTGCAGTCTGTCCACTAGCCGGAACATTCCGTAATTCATAGAGTCTTCGCGTGGGGAAGGCAGTCCACCTTTGGTCCACTTTTTTCCAAAAATGAGGTTCTGGAATTGCAGCCTAAAGAGTCTGGGCAACGTGGAGGTCCACGTCTGGCTAATCTGCCAGGGACTGGCGACGCGATCAACAGCGAAAGATGTCATTGATCTCCACACCTGCTGTGCAGCACAAAGCGACAGCTCGAAGCGAAATTTAATGTGCGACTGCAGGAGGCGCGCGCTGCTGGCCTCGTGCACGGGAGATTGTTGTTGTTCTTGACGGAGAAGAACGCCTTGCGGCCGCATGCCAATCAACTTTGTGCGTATTACCTGTGCCACATCATCGAAGTCGCGAACGCACACGTAATTTCAGACTTCCTGGGCATCCAAGGAGCCGCCTAGTGCGGGAAGTCGAAGTGCAGAAATAGCTAGCCAAGTATGAAAGATCTATGATCATGATGCCATTGAGCCACAAAGGGACTAAGTACTGACCTGATCAGTTGTAAGAACCTGAGCGTACCGCTCATATCGGATACCCTTCGGTCGTTCCAAGTGAGACTGGCACGTCCAGGCCCGAGCGGTTTTAGGCGATGGCTGCGAGCTGCGGGGGGTCTACCCCATAAGTCGACAATGCAGTCGGAATGTCGTCCGGGGGAATGGGTGTCTTCCGGGAAAGTCTTGCGTACATTACCGGGAGGGACGGAGAAACGTATTGGACGATCTCCATAGTAGTAAGTAGGTGCTTAGCGATCGTACCATCAATCCGCACGCGAAGGCCATGCTTCGCTTGCCGAAATGCAAGTCAACTTGCACTGCAGCTTCGGTGGCCACAAATGTGTACCGAATTACCGAACGGTGCATTCGAGGACGGTCGTCGACGTCGAGCATGAGAACGAGATTACAAAGGAACGGTCGAGCAGGGGAGCTGCCTTTCCAGTTCTGGGTTGCTCGATACATGAAGTTCGATCGCATTGACCCGTTCCATGTGGAGGAATTGAATAGCATCAAGGTCCATACTGTACTTGGTACTAGGTGCTGTCATCGGGCTCGCCATCGGGATACCATTGACAGCATTACATATTAGCTTCATCGAGTTCCCAGATATGCATTCCCTGTTCCTTTGCACCACTTATCTCTGCCTTGTGACCTCTCCGGCTCCGTCGCACCACGCAGATAGATGGGTACTATGTATATTTGTGATAACGTCCCGCATCACATGACAGCACAAGCCAACGACGAGGTAACGGACCATGCGAGTACATAAAGCACGTTCGACGGGTAGCTACCGAAATTGTAGAGGCATCCATTCTTTAGTCAGGGAGAAAGGGGTGGTGGTGCCGCGAACATAACCATTCCACATATCTGGCGCCACATTTGATGGTGACAAAGTACAGATTGGATAACATGTATCGCAAGGGTCATGAACATCACCTCGACAAGCGGGTAAGTAGATACCCGTTGGAGTATACAGTGCTCGAACATAGGTATTTTCATCTGTCAGCTGTCAAGAGACACTGGCAACAGCACTGCGCACGGGTCAGTATGGCCAAAACCCCTGCGACAGGGAAACGGAGATCCGTGGAGTGTAAGGATTGACCCAGTAGAGCATAAGTGTGGGCATTGGAGCATCTATGGCCATTGTATTGTTTCGTATATAGCCATGGGTTTGCCCCTCCATTATTACGCAAGGTTGGACACGTGGATAGAAGTCTGTCAATTGGGCCGCAACGATGGGATTCCTGCGCCCATAAGTGACGCAACCCTGCACTCTGACGAGACGGTGGCTTGAAGATGCGTCGCGGGGACCGTCTAACCAAGAATTGGGAGGGTACAGCAGTGGCCACAGGGGTGGTCACATCGAGCATGACCGTATCGCTACCGTATCGCGGGTTCAATACACTTGTGAATCGAGCGATTGTTTTGGATGTGATATCAAAAGGGATAGACTAGTACTACTACGGTGGCATATAGACAATCCCTTGATAGCGGCGAATGGGGTTGCGTAGGACAACGAGAAGGAGATAAAGTCGTATTACTGCGGAATTATATAGCGAACAGCTCGCGTTGTTATTGAAAGCGGTATGTATCATAGCCAATGTCCGTGACTCGCTTGATCGTACATTTGGGACTCGTGACCAAGTGTATGAAGTTCAAATGGGGAAATGTAAGTAGGCGACCGCGATCGCGTCGTTGGGCGGGGAAAGGTGCGGTATCTAAAAATGCACATGATCGGAAGAATGAATGAGCCCCGTACAAACAGACTTTGGTTAGTCGTGCACTAGATTTAAGCCCGTCGACGTTTATTGGTAGGAGTGGTCAGGGATGGAGGATAACTGAGGGCCCACACACTCCAAATGCAGGAACAGCAGAAGATCGTCCAGGAAAATCGGCGAAACCTTGGCTAGCGAAGTGAATGTATGTGACAGGGGAAAGGGGGCAAGTTGGAAGACATCAAGCTGGGGACACTACTGACCGCGGGGGAGTGGGTCGAATGTCAGGCATGACAGCTGGGGTCAAAATAATGGGGGACTCATCACTCGATGTGGCACAGACGGGCGGCGGTCGAGCAGCACGAAGTCGAGTTCACGATGTATTAATGGGAATGCATACATGTACGAGTATAGGACTAAGTCGAGCCTGTTGGACA
Organism: Scleroderma citrinum; assembly: GCA_029372045.1. Lineage (NCBI taxonomy): Eukaryota > Fungi > Basidiomycota > Agaricomycetes > Boletales > Sclerodermataceae > Scleroderma > Scleroderma citrinum. The sequence goes on along the minus strand of JARFMN010000005.1, from coordinate 2,246,999 downwards.
TGATAAGCCAATGGACGAAATTGTGGCAGGTAGGTGACTGCGGTGTAGAGTATTCAATTTCCCCCCGCAGCCCGGAAAGGGGATCGAGCTGTACGCTGTGCACGGGGACGGTGAGTGGGTGATGGGCCGAGTGCGAGACGCGGGTAAAAGCAGCCGACGGTGGTAATATTAGGATGCCGGCATGCCGAGAGGGGTTGTGTGTTTGTGTTTGATTGGTGTGATATGATCAGTGTACTGTTTAGGTAATCGTGGGAAGTGGATGTGATTGGAGAGCTTCGCTAAATAGGCCCGCACTGGGTCGCCCGTTTCTCTCTGTTCTCTCATCGTACTCTGTTCGTGTAATCTCATCTGTACTCCTACCCTAGCTATGTCGCCTACTGCCCAGCCTATTGCATGCCACTCCCCTAATCCAGCTGACTTCCACTTCCTCCCCGACTCGTACGCGGCTGCCACTGGCGCCATCTCCGCCTCATACATCATTGGATCCCCGATATCCTGGAGGGCGGGCTCGTTCGGGAGCCGTTTCTATCCCGGGTGCTCACCTGGCCAGCTCCTTGGCCCACTCGAGTCAGTGTTCCCAATGACGTGGAAGTTCGCCCACTCACATCCCACAGCCCGAGCGATTTCAGGTGTGGAAAGGTGTCCTCGTCTATCGAGAGCGACCGGGGGTCGATTATCAACGCCCTCGGTGTGTTTGACCGCGAGGACGAGCTGGTCAGTACATTTATTCCGTTGATTGCCGTTCTTTCCCCTTACCTGGCTTTAGTGTCGCAATTACACCTGCTGTGGCCTCCAGATTGACGATCTTCATGCTCTCGTTCAGCACTTTGAAGACCACCATGTCGTCGTCGTCGATCAATTTGGTCACCAACGAGGCCCAGTTTCCCACCTCCCGGCTCAACAACAGCCCATACACCCTTATCCCAATCCCTCCCACCTTCCCGACATCATCACACAACAACCCCCTCCAACGTACAACCAGGGCGGATTCGACCCAGATGATATGGAACTCGATGTTGACCAGAGTAGCACCCCTTCATCCGGTGGCCCGTCCCCTCCCGATACGCCCCTGACAACGCCGCTGTCGTCACATCCGTCACATTCCTTCCCTCACTTGGGCCAATCTGGCAAGGATGCCATCTCAGCCTTTGACACGACCACAATCCCAACCCGTTCCATTCATGGCCACTCGATAGCTACTTTCCCACCATCACGCACGGGCCTTTGCAATAATCCTGAGCCATTCAATGGCTATGCTGGTTACTCCGACTACTCGTCTTCAATGCCAGGCACAGTCCCATCCCCCCCTGCATCCGATGAACAGATGCAAGGTACCGTTCCTACTAGCGAACCTGCGAGCCCCTATGGCTGTCTTCCCCCCGCGCTCGTATTCTCAACAACCAACACTCCTACGAACACTCCCACTGCTTCCCGTGTACCATCACCATCAAATACATCCCGCGCTCAATCGACGTCTCAGCTCTCCAAGGACTCGCCAGCTTCCTCAAGATCATCACATACAAGCTCTCGTGCAAGTACAACCCTGTCTCGTCCCGCATCATCGCTCTTACTGTCTAAGCCATTCCGCTGCCCGAAGCCTAATTGCAATAAGAGCTACAAGCAGGCCAACGGCTTAAAGTACCACATGACCCACGGCAGCTGCAACTTCGCACCTCCCAAGGATCTTGAACATGTACAGGCACTTCTTGCCAGCAAGCGCTCCGCTCGGGAAGCTGCGGGTGATGACGATAACACGATTAGTGAAGGCGAACTGCGGGAGGTTGAGCGGGAAGCGGAGCGTCGACTTCGGCCGTTTGCGTGTGGCGTGGGCGACTGTCAACGGCGATACAAGAACATGAACGGCCTGCGATACCATTATCAGCATTCTGGTGAGCACGGCGCGATAGGGCTTAATCTCCTCGCCAGCGGCCAACACGAGTGTTTGCAACACGCACACAAGAACTCGAGTGCCGCAAGCTCACGACAGTCGACGCCCATGACGAGTGGCCAGACGACCCCTGTCACTTCGCCCTCCACGCCGACCTACGCACAACAATACCAGCAACAGATGATGTACACGTCTGCGCAACATCAGTATTTGCGGACTCAGCAACAGCAGATAGTCCAGATGCATGTTCAGGTGGGGTACCCAACCAACACTGAGGCTGACGCCGTCAGCGCTCAAATATAACCCCAGCGAGGGGGCTTCTGGGATTCATCGTGGATAATATCTGGGAAATAATAAGAGGTTGGGATTGTGGCTTTCGTCCGACTAGTCGTCTGATACCCCTCCCTTACTCGCTTCTCGTGTCATTTACTATACCACGGACGAGCAAGGGAGTTCTCTCCTTTACGGTTTCAAGACGCTAGCTTGGACGTGCCCGCCGAACCAAAAGTAGCGAATTAGAACGTATTGGGCTCTCGTCTATTCTTCTTTCGGCTTCGTGTCTCCAGCTCTATCCTTGTCTCGTGTCGTTTCACTATCACTACTCTTTTCCGGTTCCTGGTTTCCTTTTGTTTTTACTATATAGTACTGTATATGCTCGGCCTTCAACACATCCCTCGGTCGTCCTGCTATTTCGTGGTTTTTGGCTTGCTTGCGATTATGTCTTTTGGCTTCCAGCAGCACCGGAAACGTCCCTCGTTGGTCCACTCATTCCTTAGCGCGCTCCCCAAAAGAAAAAATTGCCAGCCTGAAATACCGCACGCAGGCTGGCAACGCGACCTCTCTTCCCCCTGCCGCCGTCGCCGCTACTAATTCCAGAGGACCTCCTCTGGTGTATCCTACCATTTGCTCGCTCACCTTCGTTTCCTCCCATCGTTGGTCTTACCTCAATCTCGTCGAACTCATTGCAAAAGTCCGCAGGCGGTGCCCGCAAGACGGCGGTGGAAGATAGCAGTGCACCTTATACATAGCGTACCATCATTTGTGTTAGAAAAGTCCCATCTCGTCTCCTCGTTTTCCTCGTTTTCCTCACCACTTGTTGCGTATAGATAAAGCTTATTTGAATAGTATTTTTTTTTGCCAGAGGCTCTGGTAGCATATGACTCTCGTCGGCTTGAACGCGATTTGCAATGCAGCTCAAAAGGTACACAGCGGGTATATATTCCTTGGGCTGTTGCAACGAAAGAAGGGTGACAACTGTACAAGTCCACATAACTCCGACCGATCGTGCATCGATGTGGGGGGTGCAATGTGCTGTTCCTGCCGATCAAATGATTTGCAATGACGTGGAATAACCTATCGGGTCATTTCACTTCTTCACTTCTTCACCTTCTTCACCCAGGTTTATTGGAGGGATTGTGGGGAGATGTCGTTTTAATAGTCAGTCCTCAGATCGACAGCCTTTGATTGAGGCCAAGGGAGTAGGCTGATCGGGGACATATTAATATTAGTTTGGACCAAAATGGAGGTGAGCGACGGCTGGCCTCAAATTATCAGCGAATAGCGGACCTGAAGACACGACGACGTACGTCATCCGCTAGCAGTGGTAATCACAGGCAGTCACCGGGTACAGTCGAATATGTATCAGCGGTGTCTGAGACTCGCTTGATCGTACACTCAGATATTTCATTATTTTTACGATGGGCTGTTGCGCCGTTGGAGTCGTTTCTACCCGTGACGACCCAGTCATGCGCGGGGTCTGTCAGTTATAGCATTCAGCTGGGCAAAGTTCAAATAACACGAGCCACAGTCACCCCTCGAATTCGAAATTCTGCGCCATGACTGATGACTCAGGGGGAGGTTCAACCTGGAATTTCTTGATTACTCCGACGTGAACTGTCCTTGGGAAATAGTCAATAATTTTACGCGGGAAACCAGTGTTCTGGGTTTGGGTGCCCATGACACGTGAGGGGAGTTCCTGGGGCGTGTTCATGAACTTCAATGCTCGAGTTCACAAGTACTATATTCAGGCATCTTGCCGAGCCCCCTACCAAAGTCGATTGTCCTTTCAAGGGCAAGACCAAAATTTGTCAGGGCATCTCGTTTATCCTTCTTGTATTCCAGCAGCGCGTGCTCGCGCATTGCTGGCATGTCAGAAGGATAAGCGATAGTTGCGGGTGCTGTCACTGGCAGTGTGGCACCAACCCGCGAACGTCGTGTTACATAACTTGATTAAGGCTTTGCTGGGACCTTATCCCATTGTACCGTATATCTGGGCCCGCAGTCGCCACGGACGAGTATCATACGGTGTATGCGCTTAGGGATGTAACTACTTGGTGATCATGAGAGTATTGTGTCAACTTAAAAGGTACGGTGGGCGACGTCAACGGGGTGGTTTGAAAGCCAAGATAGATGGTAGCATATGAGCAGTGCACTGTGGCTAATGTTGGTATAGAAGAACAACTTATCATCCTTTTGTTTGAGACTATATCGTCAAGTTGACGGTCGCGGTAATCTGGCATGCACGTACGTATGCCGCACACCCATGTACACACATACAAATACAGATTGCACGTTGTCAACCCACTTTAGCCCACCCACTTCGTGTCGTGTCTCAGATGTTTTTTAATTGGCAACCTCCGACAAAGTGTGCTTTTCTGGAATTCTGTTCGTGGCCACCTGTACCACCGTTTAGACAGGGATCCAACCTTTTCACAGGGTTCTTTCGAAGTCCGAACAGATAAGCCTGATCCAGCGGGTGACCAATCCTCACGAGCAACGACGGCCCACAAATACTTTCATATCGCACCCTTCTCACTTTCTTGGAACTCTCAAGGACCATGTATCTTGACTACATAGCAACATATGCAAGACAATATCCACAAACTGTCATTCAGTGGGAAGGCCGTGGGACCAGACGAGGCACGCCAATACGAATGTAGCAAGCTCTCGCAGGGTTTGGCATCATACACCTGTCGAGACCTTGATTGTATCCACACCACACCACCGCCAACTGGTGCAGAAACTACTCCAGTTGGTTAGATGAGAGCCTTCTGTCGCATTGGCAACGTGGTTGGCGCATGCTAGTCTCCGAGCAGACCGCATGTCCTGATACAGTAGTATGTTCGTGGTACGGACTAACCCGCTGCGGTCACGAGTATCCACAGTACATACTAACTTACCGCCGCCTGGTTTCTTTTCCACCGTCTAAGGACGTGTGTAGGGAAAGATATCACTTATGGCCGGTACCGGCTTCCGTGCTTCATGAAAACAGGCCCTGACAATTGATACCAGGGTCTTGTCATGTGGGGGTGGCCACCTTGAGTAGACTCGTTTTGGGGCCTACCATACCTTAACAGGTCCTTAGGGAACAAGCCACTTACACTCTCTTGACCTTGCAGATCTGATACGCCTCTTCGCCACTTGGCTTAACTGCATACAGGCATATGTATGTCCAATTCCTGATGGCCTGACAGATGGAGAGGGCCAATGGTACATGAGCCTTGTCGTTAGGCCATTCTAGGGAACCTCAATTACGAACTCAAAGGAGTGTTCGTCGCCCATCCTCAGTTTGACAATGTCGACGTCAGCGCGTCAATATCAATCAGCCCATCTTTGTGGCTTACGTTGATCCTCGCTATGAGTCTCTTCAAAGTCTTGGACAAATGAAGCAACAACGCACTTTCATTTTCACACCGTTACATCGAGATCTTCATCTTGCTGTCATCATTCAACGAACGCTCTCTGATTGCGTTTACAACATCGAGTCTGATATTGGCCTAGTACGCATTGCCTTCGGTACTTGGTGTCGGGCCAGTATATCCATCTGCTATGTGTCCTATTACGATCGTTCACGGCCCGTCAGGGAATCAGTTTCGTGGAAAAATGGGGCCAGCCCTTCCAGATTAAGGCTGTGTACATTGATATCTCGTTTGAACCATCACCTTCATGGCCTAAAATGTGCATATGAAGAGCTTCACTAGTGATGTGAAAACCTCTATGTAACCTCAAGGTATGATTTTGTCAGCTTTGACTCAGCCTTGGTTTGTCCTCTTTTTTTGCGTGGTGAGGATATTAACACTCTTGGTCGATTAGCTCACAGGATATGGCATGGAACGTTCCTTTGCACAGGTGAGTTCCGTAGGTTGCGAGTCCCCCGGACAATTGTAGACGAACCTATACATACGTTAGCGCGTGACCATATTCTTCCATGCGGTCCGTATCGATGCTCCTTCAAGAGTCGCTATTTCGAACAGGTCGGTGGATCCGATGCCTAAAAGGTGTAAACGCACTAAGTACTGCCATCAACACTATCGGGGTGGTTATCATCCTAATCGTCATTTACGACATTACCTTCCATGATGTAAACACTGAAGAATTGTACAGGACCATGGAAATGTGCACAACTAGTAATGTAATGAAATACATCATACTAACGTGTTACCGTATAGTACACCAGAATACCTGAACGAACAGTACTGGGAAGCAGTATGGCAGCAGGGAGAGCTTGGAGGTAGATATACTCTATCATATCCATGGCTGCCACCCTAAGCGAACGTTAGAAGATAGTCTATGCGTGAGAATGCGAAATGGCTGCACTCTTCTTTCAGCTCATTTCGCGTTCCCCTAGAGCCGTCAGAGCCTCAGAGCCTTTTCTGCTTCTCGCCACCCACTCCCTCTTCCAGGTCCGAACAAAATTCCAGTCATTAGATTTAACAATCTACTTCTTCTCGCTCGATACGTCCCAGGCTTTGGACGACAAAGCTGACTTGTTCGGGTTCCATCCCGCCGTCACAGCTCGCAAGTTGGCCGTCCCTCGGGCTTCATTCGGGCCGGAAAGCCTGCAAGCTTTCGCCCAAATCCTCACAGCCGACTTATCTAGTATATATGTTGCATAACTCAGGCAGTTATAAACTCGTTCGTTCTCGTTGCTATCCCTAGCCACTACTATGGTTCAATGATAAATGGCGTAGACATAAAGGCTTGTCTGTGCCCTTGTGAACATATTTCCAAAATGGGAAGTATCTAGAGCATTGCATTCCAACATCATGCCTTTCAATCAACGCCACTATCTTGCAGCGGTATGTCACGATATTGTACTTAAGGGTGACTAACTATCACTGTACATCTTTTAAGATGATGGATGAGAACAATTTTTACCAGATCTCGGGCTACCGAGCGCATTCTAATGGGTGGTATGCCTTTCAAGTGACCACCAACGCAAAAGGTCTCAAGTATTAAATTCTTAGGTTCACACAGTATAATGACAAGCCTATGATCGATGAAATTGCGTCGAACATCTCCAAGGAGTTCAGACCCGGTGGCCAACATGCACCACTTGAGCTCGTCTTAGGTAGTTCGCAGTGCCACCTCCAGTTGCACCTCCCGTGCTAAACTCGTCCAAGGCATCCTACCCTCAGGGGCTTCATACGTTCTTATGACAACGGAGCAGATGCTTAAGTTCACCCACATGCACCGTTTAAGGATACCAAGGGGACCATGGAGGGCGACCGATTTCACGTCGTTATCCCCCATATATTTCGCTTCACACCGGGAACTATCAGCGAAACTTACGACTTACAAACAAAGACCCAGAAATAAGAATCGTCGAGGGGACGAGGTACTCCAGGACAACAGTCAAGCCAATCGTGGTTATATCAAGACTGGAACAAACGCGAAGCATTACCGTGCCTACTTTGAACAGCAACGGTGAGAAATAAACGTATCATCGCATTCGCCGTTCTGACATTTCTCATAGGACGCTTTACCACCTCATGTCCAGACTCATTTCCCCCGAGAAGTTTTCCCTGTTGCTGCCGTCCTGGTTGGGTGCCGTTCGAGTCGTCTCGATCGTCTTCGTACAATGGGCTGTTGATAAACGCCCCAGGAGTGAACGTCTGAATAATCCACAGCTAATCGAAGTGGGCTACACAGATGTGCTCTTCCCTGAATTCTTCAATACTCTCACTGGAACTACACAACATTTGAAGATAAAGAAGAAAATGACCGTGAAAAACCCACTCTCCAAGGTGACGTGAGCTACTTGTGCTATGTTCATCCCTGTGAGACTAAAGATAAATTGCAGGATCCGCATCATTCAGTAACAGAGGAAATTGACGAAGACAAATTGTCTGAAAGATTACGAACTGTGTTCAACCACGATGTCCACAAGAGTGGTGTTCCACTTATTCTGCTGTGTCACGACGAAGAAATGACTCTAGGTATATTGAATCACGCCGGCATCGATACTTCGTCGTATGAGTCGGGCCTTGACAACTTGCTTCCCCTCAGAGGAAGATCTGGGGTAAATTTCCACGTCTGACTGCCCTTTAGAGTTTGTCTTAATTTGCTTCTTAGTCAAGCTCGTCGAAGATGCAGCGGCGCTCTCGTTCTCGTTCGCCTCACAGAGGATACCATAGCTCACCTTCACGTCGTGATTACTCCCATCCCATTAAGTTGGAGGATGGTGAGATGCATCACAGTGCAGGTCCACGTCACGATCACTCCCGTCACATTAAGTTGGAGGATGGCGAAGTGAGTTCAGACCTACGTCGCGATTACTCCCATCCCATTAAGTTGGAGGATGGCGAATTGCAGTCGAGGACATACTATGATTCACACCCAGCTGCATACGTCATTGACATCCAAAAATTAGCGAATGCGTTAATGGAAGTGAATGCACCTCAGACCGTCCCAGAAGCAGCTGCCCTTCTGCGCATTCAGACTGATACTCGCACTTGTGGCGGTGATGATAGCTTGTAAGTTTTGGTTTCGAATTCTGCGAGTACCATTACCGATTCCACTAGGTTACAGCTTCGTATGTGGAAATCCATGGCAGAAGGCGCAGCAATCGACGAGCAGCGTAGTATTCGTGCTTCGAGCCGGGCTGCTTGTACAGAACTTCTTCCTGGTCCATCATTGAAACCAACGACCGGTGTCGATGCCGACGATGACGACCTGGATCCCAATGACTTCGATGCCGGAGATCCAAATGACTTGCCACGCGCCCCGCCCACAGTTACGAGGGCAATCGACGATTTTTCTGACGATGATTGGTAATGAAACGAGAAAGTGACAGCAACCTGTTGATTATAAAGAAGCAACAAAAAGATATCACTGTATTGTTGTATACCATGTACGTGGTGAAGATTTGACAATTCCGATTAGACGAAACCTACATTGTTCTTTTGGACACCTGATATTCGACACTTTCTGATACCTAATACAAACAATAAGTTTTCTCTCTTATATCCACATACCAGACAACTTTCTTCTCATACCTCCGTCATCTCTACATCCATAACATCATGTCCACGCCGACACATCAGCAGATACACCAGTTCAAATTTGAGACACTTCGACAGACTGTCGAATTTCTCGGCGTAGCAATGTCTCAGCCTTATTGGGCACCCCAGCTTATGGGAGTTCGTGGAAGGTAAAGTGTTAAAATAATATTTGCCAGCCTGGACATTTGAACACGCGAAGAAGGCGCTCTGATCATTCCTCGTAAAGAATGGCAGACAGTCTAGCTATGTCATTGTAGCTCCGCTGTGTGCAAGCACTCGAGCACTTCTATTCCGGAAATTAACAAATGTCCTCAAGATTGTGGGACCGGTAAAGGATGGAGAAAAAAAAAATTGTACACTCGCCAAAAAGGTAACCACATAGAAAAAGCGCATGCTATATCTTAAATTCCTAAGGCGTTTCATTCCGATCCTTGAACGAACTCGGAGACAAGGGTGTGGAGCCATCCGTCCCAAACATCGGACTTAGGTGTGCACCCTCGCCGCCAAGCAAGGAGATCCCCTCACCAACATGGACGCTAATGTCCTCCTCGACGATCTCACCCGTGTACGGGTCCAGGCAGAATTTCAAACCCGTAAGGTTGGTGCGTATGTGTTGTTCGTCGTCGTAAGGGTGTAGTAACTTGCCGAAACCCGATCGCGACGTCATTGCTACAATCGATGCGATGGACCCAGGTGGGGTTGTCAGCCAAAGTTTACGACGAGACCTTGCGTGCAAGAAGTGAACGATGAATCCAGTAACGGCATTCACAATCAGTAGGACACTAAGCATATGGGCTTGAAATGAGCTGCGCAGAAATTCGTGAATACAGAAAGGAGGGTAGGAAGTGAGCACACTGACCCGACGAATAGCCGGGGGATGTTCGTCGTTAGGATCGCTGGAATAGTTTCATTGTTTGGTCCAAGGTAGACGTCCTGTGCGGCAATCGCAAGGTGTTGGGTCTTTGCCAGGTGTCAGGCTCGAACCACGTAAATCAAATCGGCCGACTCACATAGATCTTCGAGGTAGCATTAAGCCAGCCATAAGGATCATTAAATACCGACTGCATACCGCCAGGCTGCAGTGATGCAAACCTGTATATGGTGCCTGGTACACCAGAATTGATAGCAAGGGCTCTGGCTGCAATGAAAACGTTGCTAGACTGGTTGAACACCACCCTAGGCGAATAGTCATTAACGGGTCTGCGTCGTGTGTAAAATGGAGTGAAATACCACTTACCCATTGAATGTTTGACCATTTAAAGGGCTTCCTGTGACGTTGTTCGCTTCTACATAATCACCCACTATCGTACAGTTTCCGAGTGTACCGTTACTCAGGTCCATCGACGTCATCGTAGCAAATACCGACACTTGGGGCGCACAGAAGACCGCAGCTACCTCTGGTGCACTGCTAGCAGATGTGTCTTGGAAGTAGTACCAAAAGACGACAGGCTGAAACTCGATGTTTTGTCCCTGAGGTGCACAGTTGCTGGCATTCATGACGCTGTATTGTTGATTTCCGTTGGAGGCCGCGAAGACGAGATTTGTGAAGCATGCATTGGGGAAAGTCGCTTGGGCAGTATAGTCACCACCGGAAGACGTCAAGTTAAGTGAAGTTGGGTTGACGCAGTTCACATGTGTCTGAACCCCAGTCACGTTTACTGCGAGCGTCCCGTTGAGGTATAAACCAGGTGGTGCCTAGGTGAAAGTGTCGGGAAAACGACAGCGTAACGGAGGATATTACTTGCCTCAAATGAAGCAGCAGTCCATACGCCGTGGACATAAGGTGGGTCGCCGAGGTCGCCGTAAACTGAGACATCTTAGTTATGTACAGTCCCGGGAGAAGGCGAGAGAAGGGAGCTCACCTGCTGCATCAATGTACTGATTGGTTAGAGATCAGTGACCACATCGTCGAGTCGGCTTTGGGCGCTCACCCCTGCAGCCGATAGAAAGGCATTCAGTTGTGCAACATCAGGAGAAAGAGCTACGGTGCGAATGCTGATAGCCGTAGAACCTGATTAGATCATGAGTGGGCTACCCAGACGTGTAATGAAGAGGTCAAACTGGAGGTATAGGGCACTTGTCCAATATGGAAGAGTGAGCCCGCCAGGGGTTGCAGAATAACAACCGTGAGAGCCATGAGCGTCGATATGAAAATGAGGTAGTGTTTGTATTTCACGGAGTAGAAAATAATAGACAGTTGGCTGTCAAAGGACGTTAAGCGTATTCGATGGGGAGAGCGGTATTCTTACTTGAGGGTGAGCTGAAATGTGGGTTAGTTTTTGCACATCAACAGATCGAAATACCCACATAGTTAAGCAAAATGCTGTGTGACGCTGGTGCATTTCCCGCGGCAAGAGTAGTGTACGGCTGTCGACATGTAAGTGAAGTTGGCGACCCAAAGAGGCATGTAGATACCTGGTACCAACGAAGCATCTGGGCAGCCATAGACCAGAAATACACTAGCGGTACGACCAGCAGCGTTGGGAAGAACGACTACAAAGGTAGTAAATATCAGGAACTATGAGCAAATTTCGTAGCCACTAAACCGTCAAGAACTGCGTATGTGCAATAACGATGTTCTTTTCAGTTACATAATAACCTGAAGATACCCAATGATTGGAGCTCTAAGTGATTTAGGTGTATGGTGGAACACGCACCATTCCGAGCGATGGATATGCGAAGTACAACCTCTATTGCAACCGCAAAGCCAATCGTGTACATCGCCACCGCGGCGACGAACCATGTATTAATCATGAAGGGTTCCTAATCCATGGTGTTGGACATCGTATGTTTGCTGTAGGTTGATAGAACACTCACATATCTGGGTGGTCTTTTGGCCTGACTATTCCGGATTCGCGGAAGCGCACAGAAATCTTTCGGGGAGTTACTATGGTTCATGGTAAAGAAGCTGGAAGGGGTGAGCAGAGGGTGAGTAGGCTGCTGCCTATGTTATATGTCAATTATGTATGATGATTCAGGCAACTCCAGGACCTGGAGAGGGGATCTCGTGCGCCCAGCCATGATGGCGATCTCAGACATTGGCCAGACAGCCATTGCTGTGTGTCCAGCGGAGACACCTTGACACAAACTCGAGGCGCTGCAGGGCATATGACGGCAAGACGAGTGTCATTATTCAGATTAGTATCATCATGACGCCAACCTGTTCATATCAAACAGAGACTAGACAGAATGAGGAAATAGGATTTGTAGTAGGAAGTTCCTTGAGGGGCATTCGTTGACTAATTCTTGAGCAGAGTCAGCAGACATGGTTCCCTTGCTTGACTTGAATTCTGGACCTTCTTAATTTGCGGGAACGTGAATGACGACTGAACCTTTTTCCTTTCAAGGGAATGTAGAAAAAGATTGGGTGGACAATGGTGGTATGCGTTCCATCCCGAGATGAACCTTGCTAGCCTTGTGGTGGGCGAAGGTGACGCCCACCGGATCCAGTCGTGAGAAATCTGTCTGGTTAAACGAAGAGCAGTTAAAACATAGACACGTAGTGCAGTAGAGAGTTCCACGTTTCGGACGAGACGTACTAGCACAATCGAGGCGACTGTAGAGAGCGCTACGCAGCGCAACTTGGTTTGCGTTTCTTTCCAGAAGGTGCAGGCAGATAAGAGGTAATTACATAAATGTTCCGCACAGGTACTACAGGACTTACAGGCGCCTTGTTCCGAAACCACTGTAGGTTTTTGTCGTCTTTACTTTTTCATCTCCTTCCCGCTCTTTCCATCGATCCTTCTCAGCAATCAGTTTTGTGCCATGAGATGTTTGGAAGACTTTGAGATCGAGGTTGCACAACAGCAGGTCGATCTGCCGAAACTGCGGGAAAGGGCAACATACAAGTTGAATAAAGTTAGCGTGCCTGTGGTATCGCGACATGGCAGAGTCTGCCCTTGGATGCGGTAGTCCGTGAAGGCCTAGTTTCCGTGATCGGGAACTCGGTGCCGCCGTTTGACGTTGCGCCTGTACTGTCCAGTTATGGTTTGTCGACCGCTCTTATCTATGGACTTGGCAAGAGATTCTACAGGTATGACTCCTCCTTCCAGCCCTTCCAATGGGGTTGCGCATGTTGTGTCAGGAAGTGGGCTGCGAAAAGAGCATTGAGGGGTCTCTAATAAACGCTGATGGCTTCATTGACTCCAGGTTTGACACTGTCTGAGACAAGCCTTGGCTGCCGGGAAATACCCTTGTGAGGATATCTTCGCAACTCCGCCACTTCATCTTCGCCTCTGTGGCTTGATGTGACCTGGCACTGCCAAGATTGGCTGGCTTCCCACTGCCCGTAAGTACTAAGATGGCTCTGCCGTTTGCAAACTTTTATCATCGGAGTAAATGGGCGGGCCGCCCACTTAAAGGACGTCTTGCACGGAGGGTAGAGTGCACCACCTTTGGTCACTGAGCGGGGTTTTCTGTAATAGCTGACAGTGTACTCATCGTGATGAAGTGTAACATATACTATATTATCGTGGGTGCACTTACAAAAACCCTGAATGCCGGGAACGAGACTACTTACTCCACTGTACACACTCGAGAGCTTCTATTCCGGAAATTAACGAATGTCCTCAAGATCGCGAGACCGGTGAAAAACGAAGAAAAAAACATACACCTGCTGAAAAGATATGTAGCCACGTAGAAAAAATGTATGGTATATCTCAAAATCCTAAGGCGTTTCATTCTGACCCTTGAACGAACTCCGAGACAAGGGTGTGAAGCCATCCGTCCCAAACATCGGACTTAGGTATACATGCTCGCCGCCAAGCAAGGAGGCCCCCTCACCAACATGGACGCCGGTATCCTCCTCAGCGACGATAGCGCCCGTACGCGGGTCTAGGCGGAACTTCAAACCCGTAAGATTGGTGCGCATGCGTTCCTCGTCATCGTAAGGGAGTAGCAACTCGCCGAAACCTGATCGCGACGTCATCGCTACAATCGATGCGATGGACCCAGGTGGGCTTGTCAACCAAAGTTTACGACGAGCCTTTGCGTGCAAGAAGTGAACGATGAATCCAGTAAGGCCGATCAGAATCAGTAGGCCACTGAGTAGATGTGCTGGAAGGGACCTGCGCAGAAATTCGTGAATACAGAAAGGAGGGTGGGGCATGGGCACACTGACTCGATGAATAGTCGGGGGATGTTCGTCGTTAGGATCGCTGGAATAGTTTCATTGTTTGGTCCAAGGTAGTTGGCCTGTGCAGCAACCGCAAGGTGTTGGGTCTTTGCCAAGTATGTATCAGGCTCGAATCACGTAAATCACATCGGTCGACTCACATAGATCTTCGAGGTAGCATTAAGCCAGCCATAAGGATCATTAAATACCGACTGCATACCGCCAGGCTGCAGTGATGCAAACCTGTATATGGTGCCTGGTACACCAGAATTGATAGCAAGGGCTCTGGCTGCAATGAAAACGTTGCTAGACTGGTTGAACACCACCCTAGGCGAATAGTCATTAACGGGTCTGCGTCGTGTGTAAAATGGAGTGAAATACCACTTACCCATTGAATGTTTGACCATTTAAAGGGCTTCCTGTGACGTTGTTCGCTTCTACATAATCACCCACTATCGTACAGTTTCCGAGTGTACCGTTACTCAGGTCCATCGACGTCATCGTAGCAAATACCGACACTTGGGGCGCACAGAAGACCGCAGCCACCTTTGGTGCACTGCTAGCAGATGTGTCTTGGAAGTAGTACCAAAAGACGACAGGCTGAAACTCGATGTTTTGTCCCTGAGGTGCACAGTTGCTGGCATTCATGACGCTGTATTGTTGATTTCCGTTGGATGCCGCGAAGACGAGATTTGTGAAGCATGCATTAGGGAAAGTCGCTTGGGCAGTATAGTTACCACCGGAAGACGTCAAGTTAAGTGAAGTTGGGTTGACGCAGTTCACATGTGTCTGGATACCAGTCACGTTTACTGCGAGCGTCCCGTTGAGGTATAAACCAGGTGGTGCCTAGACGAAAGTGTCAAGAAAACGACAGCGGAGCACAGGATATTACTTGCCTCAAATGAAGCAGCAGTCCATACGCCGTGGACATAAGGTGGGTCGCCGAGGTCGTCGTAAACTGAGTCACCCCAGTTATGTACAGCCCATGGAAAAAGCGAGAGAAAGGAGCTCACCTGCTGCCTCAGTGTACTGATTAGCTGGGGATTAGTGATCACTTCATCGAATCGGCTTTGGGAGCTCACCCCTGCAGCTGACAGAAAGGCATTCAATTGTGCAACATCGGGAGAAAGGGCCACGCTACGAGTGCTGATAGCCGTAGAATCTGATCAGGTTATGAGTGGGCTACCCAGACGTGTAATGAAGAGGTCTAACTGGAGGTATAGGGGACTTGTCTGACCTGGAGGAGTGAGCCCGCCAGGGGTTGTAGAAGAATAACCGTAAAAGCCGTAAGGGTCGATACGTAAATGAGGTAGTGTTTGTACTTCAGGGAGTAGAAAAGAACAAATAGTTGGCTGTCAAAGGACGTCAAGCGTATTCGACCAGGAAGACGGTGTTCTTACTTGAGGGCGATCTGAAATGTGGGTCAGATTTCGTACATAGACGGATCGAAACACCCACATAGTCGAGCAAGATGCTGCGTGACGCTGGCACATTTCCCTCTGCCAGGGTAATATATGGCTGTTGGCACGTGAGTAGTGTTGGTGATGCGAAGAGGTGTGCAGGTACCTGGTACCAACGAAGCATCCAGTCAGCAATAGACCAGAAATATGCTAGCGGTACGACCAGCAGCGTTGGGAAGAATGACTGCGGAGGTAGTAAGCATCAAGAACTACGAGCGAATCTCGGGGCTACTGAACCGTCAAGAACTGCGTAGATACAAAGGAAAAGACGTTCTTTTCAGGGACATGATAGCCTAGACACACCCAATAATTGGAGCTCTAAGTGGTTTAGATGTGTGGGGGAACACACCATTCCGAGTGATGGATATGTGAAGTGCAACCTCTATTGCAATCCCAAAGCCAACCATACACATTGCCACGGCGGCGACGAACCACATATTAATAATAAAGGGTTCCTAATCCATGGTATTGGACATTATATCATATGTTCGCTGTAAGTTGATAGAACGCTCACATATCTGGGCGGTCTTTTGGTCTGGCTGCCCGGGGTGGGTATCTCATGCACCGAATGCCGAAACCTCTGAGATCGCGGAGACACGCCGAAGTCTGTGGGGGTATTACCCTGGCTCATGGTAAAGAAACACCAGGAGGTGGGTAGGAATCGTGGAGAGAGAGCTATATATCAGTTACGTATAATGAACCAAGGGCTGGAGAGTTGATGGTCCTCGTGCGCCTAGCCAGTTTGTAAGATATACACATAATGGCGATGCCGGATGGCTGTCCTGTATCAGATCAGCCGAGATACCTCGAGGTAAACTCGAGGCACTCCAGGGCATGAGGGCAATACTGGGGCTTAGTATCATCGCGACGCCAATCTGTTCATATCAAGCAGAGACACGGGATGGGATTCGTAGTTTCTTTCTTTGAGACTTTCATTGATTAATTCTCGGGCAGCCTCGAGGCGTGGTGAATGTCATAATAACATGAGCCAGCCACCGAGTTTTTGTCGCCGCTTGAAAAATAAGCGGACACCCTTGACCCGACTTGACTGCTTTCGTTTTTGACTTGCATCCCCTTCTTGTCCTCTGACGACTCCTCTTCTTTACATCCCAAGTGTACGTGTCTTTAGTTCTTTTCTACTCTTTCATGCACCCCAATCGCGTCCAATGGCGTGCCCATCGCGCTGAGCGCGACTCTCGCGTCTTCATTGTCCCATCACTCGCGTTCAAAATGTACTGATTCGCCCATTTAGCATGCGTGAAATCGTCCACATCCAGACCGGCCAGGTAGGCCCATGATCCATACCAGTCTTTACTCGATCGCTCACTTTTTTTCGTTGTGAAACAGTGCGGTAACCAAATTGGTGCATTTCGAGCCACTTTGTCGAAAACTGCCGATGCTCATCGATCCTGTGATCGCTCTCATATACAGGTGCCAAATTCTGGGAGGTGGTTTCAGACGAGCATGGCATCGAGAAGGATGGTGTCTACAAAGGGACCAATGACATGCAACTGGAGCGTATCTCGGTCTACTACAATGAGGTTGGGTCAAACAAATACGTTCCTCGCGCTGTCCTTGTCGATCTCGAGCCCGGAACTATGGACTCCGTTCGCTCTGGCCCTCTAGGTGGTCTTTTCCGCCCAGACAACTTCATCTTCGGTCAGAGTGGTGCTGGTAACAACTGGGCCAAAGGACGTAAGTTTTTTCTGTGTTATTACTTCCTCAGTGTCACAAATCATTTACAGATTATACGGAGGGCGCGGAGTTGGTCGACTCCGTGTTGGATGTTGTACGCAAGGAGGCTGAGGGCACCGACTGCCTCCAAGGTATGCAGTAACGCGGACAGCAACATGTATCTAATTTATCACAGGTTTCCAGATTACGCACTCGCTTGGTGGTGGTACCGGCGCTGGAATGGGTACCCTCCTTATGTCAAAAATCAGGGAAGAATACCCAGACCGCATGATGTGCACATATTCCGTCGTTCCCAGTCCGGCTGTGTCGGATACTGTCGTAGAGGTATGATGTTCTACTATTTAATGTGTACGCCCTATTAATGCACCACTAGCCCTACAATGCTACTCTTTCAGTTCACCAACTCGTAGAAAACTCCGACGAGACCTTCTGTATTGACAACGAGGCTCTTTACGACATTTGCTTCAGGACCCTTAAGCTCTCAACACCGACTTATGGAGACCTGAACCATCTTGTTTCCTTCGTGATGTCTGGAATCACAACATGTCTGCGGTTCCCTGGTCAACTCAACTCGGACCTGCGGAAACTTGCCGTCAACATGGGTACGTTGTGCTTGTCTTTTCCTATCGTTCAATAGGTTTATTTGGTGATAGTTCCTTTCCCCCGTCTGCACTTCTTCATGACTGGTTTCGCTCCTTTAACTGCTCGTGGCAGCCAACAATACCGTGCCGTTACCGTCCCTGAGCTCACGCAGCAAATGTTCGATGCCAAGAACATGATGGCTGCATCCGACCCCAGACATGGCCGCTACCTTACTGTAAGAATATTGACATGTTATCAAAGCACGGCCCTAACTTCGTTACAGGTTGCTGCTGTCTTCCGTGGCAAGGTCTCCATGAAGGAAGTCGAGGAGCAAATGCAGAACGTTCAAAACAAGAACTCTGCATACTTCGTCGAGTGGATCCCCAACAACGTCCTCTCAGCACAATGTGACATTCCTCCTCGTGGTGTTAAGATGGCAGTCACTTTCCTCGGTAACTCCACTGCCATTCAAGAACTCTTCAAGCGTGTCAGTGACCACTTCACGGCCATGTTCAAGCGCAAGGCCTTCTTGCATTGGTACACACAGGAGGGTATGGATGAGATGGAGTTCACTGAGGCCGAGTCGAACATGCAAGACTTGATCGCTGAATACCAACAATACCAGGATGCAACGTATGTGTATAGTTTTATTTTCTCGGGTCAGTCATCTGATGCCTATCAACAGTGTTGAGGAAGAGGGTGAATATGAAGAGGAGGTACCTGCTGAGGATGAACAGTAGACACCAAAAGCATCTTGCACCTCATGATTCAATTTACTTTCTTGATGAAAACTTAGGTATTACTTATATTGATGTTTTCCTGTTTCGACGTCCTCGATTGTTTTTAATTCACGTCCCTCCAACGTTTACCCTAGTTTAGCAGATATCACGAGTTTTCATTTCTATCGACATGAATCGAAGTACAATCGGAAAACAGTATACCCAAAATGACTGTTGAGGTGATGGTTGTCAGCCCAACACGATGATAAGATCGGCAACTTACATAAGCTACTGCAGATGGAGTTGACCATCAAGTCTCTAAGCCAGATGTCAATAGTCTCACCGTTCTGTTAACTACGAAGCTGGTGTTGGGATGTCATTGAAGTGACTTACATATCAAGTTCCTCCCTCATGCATTCAGGGTTTGGCTTTGAGAGACTGGTTATTCTTGTCATGATGTTAATATCTGTGATAACAAGCTGGCTTAAGAGGATTGTAGCAAGCCATGAAGGAACAACCATCTTCCTTCAATTTTTGAGGGGTTTGGGAGATTACATTCCCATCGATCACTGACTTATCTTCAAGCCACTAGGTGCTTAGATGATCGGTGTTCGTGAATTCATTTAACTATGACAGTGACGAATGGACTCGTACAGGAAAAGTGTTGTTAGTCAATCCTGTTCTCGAGCTTCCAATAAGGCAAACAGGAAGCAATGCAATGCACTTGTTAGAGGCGGATCACAAGGAGCTTTTGCGTCCTGCGATTGTCTCTAATGGATGCTTTGCACTATGTGGCATAGATATGTTTGGACACCTAACCTAATTGGAAATCTGTGGGAAGCCATAGTTGAACATTTCAATAAATAATTTCGGGCACTAATTGTAAGTATCCCCGTCGTCACAGGAAGCAAGAGCTTATACTTTGTGCTCTAGTGGGACGCCGGGTTCAACAACGTTGAGTCATACGGATCCAATTCTATCCATGCATAAGCACTTACAGTCTTTGAGTGTCAAGCGACCGACTCCCGCGGATATGGCGGTGGATAGGAGGATGCTACTGATAGATGCTGACTGAGAGGAGGTGGACGAAGGCGCTTCCGGTTGCCATCCCGAACACGGCAAGCGCTACTATGTGCGTCTCGAGCGGGGCAAATCCCGAAATGTTGCTTGGGGGATTCGAGGATATGGTGGGTGGGTGAAAACGCACTGTGTGGTCCGAGCCCGGGTCGAATTGACCATAGTGAAGATGTAAGCACGCTGGCTTACCTGAGCCTGATTATTAGTATATGTATTGTCTGTGGTACTACCTGGGGTATATTGCTGTAATTTGTTAACTCGAATACCGCCTGCGTTGGCAGAACCCCTGCTTGCTTGATGAAGAGCACAGGTTACACAGGTATAACGTTAAGCGCTGTCAACTCCCGACCACAGTGGCCTACGTGTTCACGGACCAAGTATCGCTCCCAAGGCCAAACCCTGCCGTACGTTATCGTGATATTGCGACTCTACCGACAGCTATTCAATTTGTATGTCGCACTTTCGCACATTTCAAGCGTCACATAGCACTGAGCTGATTGCTGAGGACGACCGGTTGAGAGAACTGAATGAAGAAACCAAAGACAGGTGGGAGGGAGACTGACAGACAAAGAGGCTGCAGAAATCAATGGCGATACGACATCTTTTCCCGTGACTCTTGGGACTGCCCAGCGGAGGTTATGCCTGCCTTGACTACGAATGGTTGTACACAGCATAGTGGAACCAAGGCACATACATGATACACTACCTTCGAAACTTGCAAAGTAGGTATTCACATGGGCGTCAATATTTCCTGCCTCTGCTACTAAATTGGACATCCAGTCTCAAAACTGACTATACCGGAACCAGCACTTTATGGAGTTGTCCACCATATCAGTACATCCAGGACTTAAACCTGTGTTAGATGATCTGGCTAAACGTGCATACCAGTTCAGTATCAATCTCGATGGGCGTGTTGAACGACATAATCCTTGCTTTCGCGGGGGGTACGCCCTTGTGTACCAGGGGACACTGAACCCCGAGCGGTCAAGGGTTGCTGTCAAGGTCGTCAGTGGCACTCCCCCGTCAAACACAGAAACGATCAAGGTTTGACTGGTGTCATTCCTTAGACTTGTCGGGCTGACAGTAATACAGGAGGTCCTCCGAGAAGTACATACCTGGTCCAAGCTGCGTCATCAAAATGTTCTACCGCTGCTGGGGATCACCACCGATTTTGATTACACCATTTCGATCGTGTCTGAGTGGATGGATAAGGGGAATGCTCATGATTATGTTCAAGATGAAACTGTAGATCCTCGTCCCTTGGTAAGTTGTCATCAGATTCAATGAATGTGACCAACGTATGCCGTAGATTGATGGGATCGCGCAAGGATTACAATACTTACACACCTATAAGACAGGTAGTTCAATCTTTCATGGCGATCTGAAGGGTGTAAGTCTGTTTTTCTTTTCTAACCTACAAGTTGATCCATATACTATAACAGGCCAATATACTGATATCTGCGGAGGGTCGTCCACTCCTTACTGATTTCGGTTTCTCCTATGTTGTCAACTCGTCGTTCAAAATATCCCTCCCAGCACCTAGCGGAGGTACCTTCAATTGGATGGCGCCCGAAAAACTTAACGGTGACGATCTGATGCCGACAGCCGAAGGGGACGTGTGGTCGTTCGGCATGACTACCCTGGTTAGCTGTTTGCGTTCGGTTCACCTCCTATGAAATGTTACCGCTGAGTCTTCTATAATCAGGAACTATTTACTCGTAAAGTTCCATTCCATGAACACTGGACTTACGCACAAGTTATGTTACGTGTTATGAAAGGACCTCTACCGGACCGGCCAAGCACAGATGATACCCACTCTCGTCTCACTAATGATTGGTGGGACTTGTGTCGTTCATGCTGGAATCAAGAGCCTTCCCTTCGTCCTTCCATGCCTGATGTAGTCAAGAAGATTTCATCCTTCCTTATTCATGAATCAAGGCAACAGATGCTGGTACAACGGAGCCAACAACTATCACCCACCACTAATGAACTACTGAACATATGTCCCCGGTAAGCACATCATTTTCAACGCGTCATGAATTAACGCCCATTTTGCGTGCAAGCTTCCGAATCCTCGTTATCGGAAAGGTCGAGCATAATTCTTGCAATTTTATAACTTCATGAGGTCCTGACGATACTGTTGTAGACCGGTATTGGAAAGTCCTCCCTTATCAACCGTGCATTTGGCATTAAAGAAGCAGCTGAGTGGTGAAATAAATCAGGTCTTCGATGTTCCTACTAATACACCGCCCCTACCACAGGTGGCCGCCAGCGGTAAGAGAGGGTATGCAAACATCGAGAAGGAGTTGATCTCAGAGCAGAACGACCGCTTCATACTGCATGACAGCCGCGGGCTTGAGCCTGGAGAGAGGGTGAACTATGGGGCCATCACGTCATTTATACACCGTCGAAGGTCCCATCCGGATATCAAAGAACGACTGCATGCAGTCTGGTAAGTTGCTAGAGGATCGACATATGAGCGTCTCCAACTGATTAGGATAGGTTCTGCTTCCAAATACCTCTCGTAGATCATGGCGAACGACTGATGGAGAGAGGAATGGAAGAGTTTCTGAGAATGAAGCGAGAAGTGTTTGGAAATGGTGAGCGATATTCAGATTACTGACAGGGTTTGCTGATTTTTGTCAGTTCCTACGATCTTTGTATTCACAAAATACGACAAACTCTTGGATTATATTGAAGGGATGAGCGATGACGTGGAAATGGACCCTGAACAACAGGCCGAAGATTACCTCAAAAAGTACTGTATCGGACCAATTCAGCAGCTCACGAAGGAGCACAATATACCACCCATTGCTGTCACCAGTGAGTGCTTACCACTGTGCCAGTCGCATCAACTCATAGCAGCGTTAGTGCGGCGTGGCTATGAGTTGATGCATGAAAGGCTCATTGAGCTTACCTTCAAAGAAGTTTCAGAGTGTTTCACCGCACAGCTAGATGAACCTTCCCCTGTGCCTGTCGTGACTATGATAGCACAAAGGATGGTACCCAGCCTTAAAATTGAAGGATCTATCCAGTGAGTTTCCCCCTTGTCGCACTGTGTGGCGTACTAATTTTATGGTGCAGAGTTGGGAGGCGAAGTGCGTCATCGTTTGCAGCAGTAATGTTAAAGTGGGCGCTTACATCTGTCTTCAAGGATACTGGAGGGCGCTGGCCAGCAGTCCAAACTTTCGTGGTTACACAATCTGGGACTGTCTTGGTGTTATTCACACTGATATCATCTCGGTTTGGAATTTTCACGATCCATCTGGAGTGAGGCTTTTATTACACCATTTTCACTTCGGAAGTGTGCTTTAATAATCATGCTTTCCACAGCATCTCAGAAGCAAGGAGTTCCGAGTACTCATGACCAATTTAGTTAGGGATATACACGGCCAAACCGCATCCCCTTCGTCATCTTCTCATCCTATGTTTGTACAAAACCAGTGAGCTCGCTCGCAGACGAGTTGCTATACTCATGCTTACCGGTCACGCTGCAGGAAAAGCAGCCGCTTTTCTGCAGCTCTCAGGCCAATCAAACTTCCATATGAAGCCGGTTTGGCCTTTGTGAACTGGGTCTACAAGACATATCAGCGACTGTATGTAAACTTACCTTTATTTCCAGAGTGCATATGACCGACATCCACACAGGGACGTTGTGCAGCAGATATTTATGGCATATATTGTCGACTTAGCACATGTCTTGAAGGTCCTATTTGCACTCATTGCCGGCAATAGTGAGAAGAAACTCACTCGACGACCAATCAAGATTGCGTTCAACACCTACAACGACTCACAGTTTAGGCAACAGGTTCATGCAGAGGTGAAGAACTTCACTCCCACTGCTGAAGGTCGTGATGTTTCCCTGGAGAAGATTGAAGACCTGGTTAGGTCCGATAATGGACTAACCCAATTACCAACGAGGGATTCCGGTGTGGATCTTGACGAGGACGAGGCGTGGCATACCTCTCTTGATGGCACGTAGACCTTTATGGGTTATACATCTGGCATCGGCATTGTTTCACTTGACCTTTTATCGGGCATTTAGTATTACCAACACTTCCGAGCATGTATTCCAAGCTTGTTCATAGGCGTTGTGGTAGCAATAAGGGGATAATGAGCTGGCTTTCGCAAGTAGTTTCCCTCCATATCACACCACTACCGCAGACTCTAGTTCAGTCACCAAGCCTCACAAAACCAGCTGGGCATCTCTACTACCAAATCGGACACCCAGCCTCAACAATTCCCTATGCCTAAACTCATGGTGTTGTCCGCCACACCGATACATCCAGGACTTGGACCTGCATTGGAGGATCTCGCCTAATGTGCATCTCGGTTCAGTATTAATCTCGATAAACGCGTTGAATTACACAATCCCTTCGTGGGGGGTATGCTGTTGTGTACCAAGGGACACTGCACCCAGAGCGAACGAGGGTTGCCGTAAAGGTTGTCTGTGGCGGTCCCCCGTTCGACAGAAAAACAGTCAAGGTAAGAGTGGTGTCATCCCTTGCCCTTTTCAAGCTGACAACCGTACAGGAGATTGTGCGGGAGGTACACACCTGATCCAAGCTACATCACAGCGATGTTCTACCGTTACTGGGGATCACTACGAAATTTCAATGCACCATTTCTATAGTGTCTGCGTGGATAGATAAAGGGAATGCCCATAGCTATATTCAAGATGAAACTATAGATCCTCGCCCCCTGGTAGGTTGACATCAGATGCAATGAATGTGACCAATGTATGCCATAGATCGATGGGATCGCGCGGGGATTGCAGTACCTACACACCTATGAGACAGGTGGTTCAATCTTTCACGGCGATCTGAAGGGTGTAAATATGTTTTCTCCCGACCTACAAGTTTAACCCATACACCATAACAGGGCAATGTACTGATATCTCCGGAAGGTCATCCACTCCTCACTGATTTTGGATTCTCTTATGGCGTCGATTCATCACTCAAATTATCTGTGTCAACTCCTCATGGTGGCAGTTTGAATTGGATGGCTGTCGAAAAAATGGACACTGGCAAAGTAACAGCCGAAGGAGATGTGTGGGCGTTTGGTATAACCGCTTTGGTTAGTCGTCTGCGCTCGGTTTTCCTCTCGCGAAATGTCACTTCCGAGTCCTCTATGATTAGGAGCTATTTACTCGCAAAATTCCTTTCCATGGTTGTTGGGGCAACATTGCGGTTATGACACGTATTGTACGAGGACCGCTTAACCGGCCTAGTGCAGATGATACACTGTTCCGTCTAGCAGATGGTTGGTGGGACATGTGTCGTTCATGCTGGAATAACGAGCTGTCTTCTCGCCCTTCTATGCCTGATGTGATCAAGAAAATTTCATACCTCCTTGCTCACCAATTGAGGTAACCGATTCTGATGCAGCGAAACCAGCAACTATCATCAACTACTAATGAGCTACTCAACATATGTCCCCGGTAAGCATATCATTTTCTATGTATCATGAGTTAGTGCTTATTTTGTGTCCAAGCTTCCGCATCCTTGTTATCGGGAAGGTCGTGCACAGTTTTAATTGTGCGGTTTCAGTAGATCCTAACAATGCTGTTGTAGACTGGTGTCGGAAAGTCCTCCCTCATCAATCGTGCATTTGGCATTGAAGAAGCCGTTGAGTGGTGGACTAAATGAGACCATCGATGTTCCTACTAATGCAGCACCCTACAGGTGACCGCCAGTGGTAGGAGAGGGTACGCAAACATCGGGAAGGAATTGATCTCAGAGCAGAATAATCGCTTCATACTGCACGACAGCCGTGGGCTTGAGCCTGAAGAGAGGGTGAACTATGGGGCCAACATGTCATTTATACACCGTCGAAGGTCCCATCCGGATATCAAAGAACGACTGCATGCAGTCTGGTAAGTTGTTGGAGGATCGACATATGAGTGCTTCCAAGTGATTAGGATATATGACTTAGGTTCTGCTTTCAAATCTCGTAGATCATGGCGAACGACTGATGGAGAAAGGAATGGAGGATTTTCTGAGAATGAAGCGAGAAGTGTTTGGAAATGGTGGGTGATATTCAACTTGCTGACAGTATTTGCTGATTTCTGTCAGTTCCTACGATTTTCGTATTCACAAAATACGACAAACTCTTGGACTATATTGAAGGGACGAGCGTTGACGTGCCAATAAATGTTGAACAGCAGGCCGAAGATTACCTCAAAAGGTACTGTATCGGACCAATTCAGCAGCTCACGAAGGAACACAACATACCACCTATTGCTGTCACCAGTGAGGGGTTACCACTATTCCAATTGCATCAACTCACCAGTAGCATTAGTGCGGCGTGGCTTTCAGTTGATGCATGAAAGGCTCATTGAGCTTACTTTCCAAGAAGTTTCAGAGTGTTTCACCGCACAGCTAGATGAATCTTCCCCTGTGCCTGTCGTGACTACGATAGCACAAAGGATGGTACCCAGCCTTAAAATTGAAGGACCTATCCAGTGAGTTTCCCCCTTGTCGTACTGTGTGGCGTACTAAAATTTATGGTGCAGAGTTGGGAGACGAAGTGCGTCACTGCACTGCATGCAGCAGTAATGTTGAAGTGTGGTGCTGACATCTGTTTTCAAGGATACCGGAGGGCCCTTGCCAGCAATCCAAACTTTCGTGGTTACACGATCTGGGACTGTCTTGGTGTTATTCACACTGATATTGTTTCAGTTTGGAATTTTCACGATCCATCTGGAGTAAGACTCTTATCATACCATCTTCACTTCGGAAGTGTCACATAATAGCTATACTTTCTACAGCATCTTAGAAGCAAGGAATTTCGAGGACTCATGGCCAATTTAGTTAGGGATGTAGACGACCAAACTGTATCCCCCCGACACCTTCTGCCAATTTTGCTTTTGTACAAGACCAGTGAGCTTGCCACACGCGGACAAGTCGTCATACTCATGCTTACTTATCACGCTGCAGGCAGCGCAATCGCGTTTCTGCAGCCTTTAGGCCGATCAAACTTCCATATGATGCCGGTTTGGTCTTCGTGAACTGGGTCTACAACACGTATCAGCGACTGTAGGTGTCCTCCCATTGGTTTCTAGAGCGTGTATGATATGTCCACAGAGGCCCGTTGTGCAGCAGATATTTATGGCATATATTGTCGACCTAGCACATGTTTTGAAGACCCTATTCACTTTTACTGCTGGTACTAATGAGAAAAGGCTCACTCGACGGCCCATCAAGGCGTCATTCAATACTTACAATAGCTCACAGTTTAGGAGATACGTCCACATCGAGGTGAAGGTCATTTCCAATGCTGGAAATCGTGATGTCGTCCTGGAGAAGATCGAGTCCCTAGTTAGAGCCGACAACGGGTTGACCCCTTCACTACCTAGGGTTACCAATGTAGAATTTGACGAGGATGAAGCGTGGCATACCTCTTTTGATGGCACGTAGACCCTAGGAGTTGCACACCTGGAATTGAGGTCTTCGTTGATATTGTTTTACTCCCTTTCCACTTCGCTTGGCATTTGCTGCCATGTGTATACTAGCATTCACTGTGTCTTTTTTGCTGATTCACGTTGTCCAAGACGGAAACTCACCTGATTGGATGTGGCTACATGTGTAGTACTCTGAATCCTTGACAAGTCTCGAGGACACTGACCTGGCAACTTCATTCATTTTCTCGATTTGTCAAGAGTTGAGTGCTTTACTGGCCAAACTGCCACAAAGGTCACCCAGACCCACGAGGCAAAGTAATAATTTTCGCTAGGGACATCCATTGTCGCCCGTTTCCTGTGCACGTCGTGCTAGCCGGCAAATGAGCTGCGGCCACTACCATTGAGCAACCCGGTATGTTTTCGGCCGAGAAGTCATGGTGCTGAGGTGGCCCTGGACGTGACTAGCCCAACTTTCTGGGAGAGTTTTCCGACCAAGAGGTCCGAAAATGTCACTTCTGACCATGGCATCAGTGCATATGTCCGATCGGACATGAGGCATTCCTGCTATTTATGGATTGCATCCTCAACCAAAGGGGCCTGCAAGTCTGTTGTGAAGGAAACATTGGGCGCAAGTGTTCACTTCCGTTACAACCGTGGGATGTTACGGAGGTAAGCACTGAAGGAATGGCGCTAGTAGCATGTGGTGTTGGGTCACCGCCAGGGCAGTAGGAAATGCACCACACACTCTTACAGCGAGTTGCATACGCTCACTTCAAGAAGCACTTTTGTAATACTAATGGATGCGTGAATATCGTTTGACATGTCAGGGCGGCCCAGGCCAAGACCGACGGGACAAACAGATGTAAACGCAATTGATCTTTGAAACTGGCTTCAATGATTAATTTTTCTTCTCTTCTTTCCTCTCCACCGAAAACTACAAAAGCTTTCAGTGGGGGGAAAAGAAGACAACCCAACCACTAATCAAGCCATGTCTCTCCTTCGACCCCACTTATTCCGTTCCGGGAGTAACTTAGGTCGCGTCAGTGGCCATCCGGCACCTCCCGTCACCTTTGCGCCTTTGCAATCCGGAAATTCAATCCAAGACGCCGTGTTGGAGCTGGGTGATGGTACTGCGTATCGTGGCATCAGCTTTGGTGCAGAAGGGGTTAGTGTCGCCGGTGAATGCGTTTTTCAGACTGGTCAGTCCTTTCCTATCCTGGAGTTGTCAGCCATCGTCTACATCCATGTTAGGCATGGTCGGATACACCGAGTCCATCACTGATCCATCATATGAGGGTCAAATTCTCGTTCTGACCTACCCTCTCATTGGAAATTACGGTGTCCCTCAACGTCCAATTTCCGATGATGACCTGCCATTCGAGTTTGAATCATCGCGAATCCACATTGCTGCGCTAGTCGTTGGTTCTTATACGGACGATTACAGCCATTTTTTGGCGGATTCTTCTCTCGGGGCTTGGTTGAAAGAGAACAATGTTCCAGCCATATACGGGATTGATACCCGTGCCCTCACCAAAAAAATTCGTGAGCAAGGCTCCATGCTAGCCAAATTATTGGCACGCAGGTCCGAGGCTCCTCGTGGTCGTTTGTTGCATCCGCTCCCTGAATCGCGGTCTGCATCTCGCTCATCATCTCCGCCCTCGTCCTGGCGGGACGAATACATTGATGTCCCTTTCCATGATCCCAATGAGGATAATCTAGTTGCTGCGGTGTCACTAAAGAGTCCTCGTGTCTATTCACCAACGGGGACCCCACGGAGACACCCTTCTGGACGTCTTCTCCGTGTCCTGGCAGTTGACGTCGGAATGAAGTACAACCAAATCCGATGCTTCACCAATCGTGGAGTAGAATTGAAAATCGTTCCATGGGATTACGACTTTCTTGCCGAACTTGAGCCCTATGATGGACTCTTCATTTCAAACGGCCCTGGTGATCCCACAAAGCTTAATGCAACCATTGACAGACTCAGACGAGCCCTTGAAAAGGCAGATCGCCCTATTTTTGGCATCTGCCTTGGACATCAGCTACTCGCCCTCGCAGCTGGTGCAAAAACTTCGAAAATGAAGTATGGCAATCGCGGCCATAACATACCCAGCACAGACGCTTTGTCCGGCAAGTGTTACATCACCAGTCAAAATCACGGTTATCAGGTTGATACCGAATCTCTACCGTCCGGATGGAGGGAATTGTTCCAAAATGCAAACGACGGCAGTAACGAAGGGATATACTGCGAGACAAAGCCTTTCTTCTCTGTGCAGTTCCATCCCGAGTCTACACCTGGACCTCGTGATACCGAGTTCCTTTTCGATGTTTTTATTCAAAATATCACCGATTGCGTCTCTACTGGGGTCCTAGCACCTATTTCCCTTCTACAGAAATGCACGGAAGACAATAACAAGTGGTCATCGCGTGTTAATGTCCAAAAAGTCTTTATACTGGGTTCAGGCGGCCTTTCTATCGGACAGGCTGGTGAATTCGACTATTCGGGTTCGCAATCCATCAAAGCTCTCAAGGAAGAAGGAATATATACCATTCTCGTCAATCCAAACATTGCTACCATTGCGACGTCAAAAGGTCTCGCAGATAAGGTGTATTTCTTACCTGTGACACCCGAGTTTGTGCGCAAGATCATCAAGTACGAGCAGCCTGACGGTATCTATGTCACTTTCGGAGGCCAAACGGCTCTCAACGTTGGTATCAAGCTCAAGGATGAGTTCGCTGGGCTTGGTGTGAAAGTGCTTGGAACACCGATCGAGACCATCATTACGACAGAAGATAGGCAATTGTTCGCCCAGGCCATGGAGAGCATTGGCGAGCGCTGTGCCCAGTCGAACACTGCGACTACTACGGAGGAAGCGATCGCTGCTGCTCGTGACATCGGGTTCCCAGTTATCGTGAGGGCGGCCTATGCCCTAGGCGGTCTAGGCTCTGGTTTCGCTCAGAATGAAAGCCAGTTGCGTGCCTTGTGTAGCAAAGCATTTGCTACTAGCCCCCAAGTGTTGGTCGAGAAGAGCATGAAAGGGTGGAAGGAGATCGAGTATGAAGTAGTCCGCGATTGTCGTGACAACTGCATCGCGGTTTGCAACATGGAGGTTTGTACCAATCTACCCAGTAAGAGTGGTATTAACAGTTGGACAGAACTTCGATCCTCTTGGTATTCATACAGGTGATTCTATCGTAGTTGCGCCTTCTCAGACTCTCTCGGATGCCGACTACAACATGCTCCGAACCACGGCGATCAATGTGGTTAGACATCTTGGGGTCATTGGCGAGTGCAACATCCAATATGCTCTGAACCCCTTCTCGAAGGAGTACTGTATCATCGAGGTCTGTTAATGGTGGTGGCTGAAAACATTGCCGTGTTCACTAGATTTTAGGTCAATGCACGTTTATCGAGATCGTCAGCGCTGGCTTCAAAAGCGACTGGTTACCCCTTGGCCTTCATCGCTGCGAAACTCGGTTTGGGCGTGCCTCTGAACGAAATCAAGAATTCCGTCACCAAAGTAACGAGCGCATGTTTCGAGCCAAGTTTGGATTACGTGGTTGTCAAAATCCCTCGTTGGGATCTCAAGAAGTTCAGTCGCGTCAGCCCACTCTTGAGCAGTAGCATGAAAAGCGTTGGTGAAGTTATGAGTATTGGTAGGACGTTTGAGGAAACCATCCAAAAAGCTATTCGTGCAATTGATGACCAATTCCTGGGTTTCGCAAAGGTAAGTAAACCCCGTCCGTCTGATTTGCTCAGCCAACACAAATACTTTCTCAGAACAATTACGTGGAAGATATCGACGAGGAACTTTGCAACCCAACGGACAAGCGGATTTTTGCGATTGCTACGGCATTCCATCTCGGATACTCTGTTGAGAAGATTTGGCAGATGACGAATATCGACAAGTGGTTCCTGAAGAAGCTCCAGAACATTCATGAAATGGAGAAATTCTTGATGTACGCCAAATTTATTATATCTTGAATGGCTCATCTCCTACTTTGTTCTCAAATTTCTCAGGAAGTACACCATCTCTTCGATCGATAGTGATACTTTGCTACGGGCCAAGCAACTGGGTTTTTCAGATCGACTTCTGGCTGCTTGTATGGGATCTACTGAGTTCGCCGTTCGCCGACTTCGCCAGGAGGTCTTCATCTCTCCCTTCGTTAAACAGATCGACACCGTGGCGGCGGAGTTTCCTGCGTTCACCAATTATTTGTACACCACGTACAACGCCATTGAACATGACATCTCGTTCCAGGATCGAGGTGTCATGGTATTGGGTTCCGGTGTCTATCGCATTGGGTCATCCGTTGAGTTCGATTGGTGCGCTGTTAGGGCCATCAGGACTTTACGAGATCAGGGTCTTCCGACTATCATGGTAAACTACAACCCGGAAACCGTGAGCACAGACTATGACGAAGCAGATCGTCTGTACTTCGAAAACATCAGCCTGGAGACGATTCTTGATATTTACGAGACGGAACGGTCGAGGGGTGTCATATTGTCCATGGGTGGACAGACGCCAAACAACATAGCACTCCCCCTATACCGTCAGAACGTGAAGATCTACGGAACATCACCGGAGATGATCGATACCGCCGAGAACAGGTTCAAGTTCTCGCGTTTACTGGACGAGATCGGCGTAGATCAGCCCCAGTGGAAGGAACTTACTAGTTTCAAGGAGGCTTTGGCCTTCTGCGACTCTGTGGGCTACCCTGTACTCGTGCGCCCGTCGTATGTACTCTCCGGTGCAGCGATGAATGTCGTATCTACTGGCGACGACCTCTCGAACTACCTCACTCAAGCCACTGCTGTTTCGCGGGACCATCCTGTCGTAATCTCTAAATACATCGAGCAGGCCAAAGAGATTGAGATGGATGCGGTGGCCAAGGATGGTCAGATGATCATGCATTTCATCTCAGAGCACGTCGAAAACGCTGGAGTGCACTCTGGAGACGCCACATTGATCCACCCTCCCCAAGACCTAGATCCGACCACCGTCCGGCAAATCGAAGAAGCCACTGCGAGGATTGCAAATGCACTGAATGTCACTGGTCCTTTCAATATCCAGTTCATTGCCAAGAACAACGAAATCAAAGTCATTGAATGCAATCTACGAGCGGCACGATCGTCCCCGTTTGTATCGAAGGTTACCGGAATTGATGCTATTGAAATGGCGACCAAGGTAATGCTTGGTATCCCCGTAGAGTCCTACCCAGACCCTGGACTTCCATCCGATTACGTTGGTGTCAAGGTGCCGCAGTTCAGTTTCAGTCGATTATCTGGTGCAGACCCTGTACTCGGGGTGGAAATGGCTTCGACCGGCGAAGTTGCTTGCTTTGGTCGTAATAAGTATGAAGCTTACCTGAAGGCGCTGATCTCGACTGGAATCGTCCTCCCGAAGAAGAATATACTTTTCTCCATTGGCAGTTATAGGGAGAAGCTAGAAATCCTTCCGTCCGTGCAAAAACTGCATGCAGCTGGATATACTATCTTTGCCACCGCTGGAACTGCAGATTTTTTGACAGAACATAACGTACCTTGCAAGGTAATACGACTTCTTTGTCTAGCCTCAGCAGCCATCCTTATCAGTCGTACAGTATTTGGAGACCCTCCCAGAAGGCAGCACCGACAAGGAGAAGTCGGAGTACTCGCTCACCCAGCATCTAGCAAACAACTTGATCGATATGTATATCAATTTGCCTTCGAAGAACCATTATCGCCGTCCTGCCAGCTATGCTAGCAAAGGTTACCGCACCAGACGGATGGCAGTTGATTTCGCCATTCCATTGATTACAAACGTCAAGTGCGCTAAAATTTTGGCGGAGGCCCTGGTCCGCAAGCTACCCCTCGACATTTCTAACGTCGACTGTAAAAATTCATACCCGACACATACCTTCCCAGGCCTTATCAATGTCTCTGCATTCGTTCCTAGACTTACCTTTGAAAGCGATGAGGATAACTTTAGCGACGCGACACAGGCGTCAATCAGTGGTGGATTCACTACGTCGCTCATCCTTCCTAATGGTCTCGACGCAGCGATCACGGACGATGCCACTTTGAAGCTGGTGCGAAAGGCGGGGGAGAATCACGCCTATTGTAACTATGCCCTCAATGTCGCAACGACTAACTCGAACGCCTTGCCTCTGACCGACGAGGGCAAGGGAGAGGTCAAGGCTCTTTTCATATCTTTCCATGATGGAGCGACTTCGCCTCAAATATCTGCAGTCGCAGCACAATTTGCTACATGGGGCAACGAAAGGATAATCATTACTGATGCGAGAGGTTCTAACCTCGCATCTTTACTTCTTCTTGCCAGCCTCCACAATCGTAGTATTCATATTACTGATGTTAGGAACAAAGAAGATCTGCTCTTGATATCCCTTAGCAAGGCAAGAGACCTGAAGGTTACATGTGACGTGTCTGTGTATACGATGTTCTTCACCCGGGAACAGTATCCTGAGTCGATGATGTTACCGACTGCCGAGGAACAAGACTTCTTTTGGAACAGAGTGGACGTAATCGATGCTTTCTCTGTGGGCACGCTTCCCTATCACCTTGCAGCGGAACTTGGAGAAACACCCTCGGCGTGGTCCGGTGTTCCGGAAGCCCTTCCCCTACTTCTTTCAGCAGTTGCTAGTCGGCGTCTTACCCTTGAGGACATCAAGGTACGCCTGCACGACAACCCTATACGAATCTTTGGATTGCCGGAACAAACCAATACGCATGTCGAAGTCGTCATTGGACGTCGATATCAATACGTCCCGAGGGACGACCATTGGTCTCCCTTGAACAAGACATTCGTGACTGGTTCACTCCATCGAGTTGTTATGCAAGGCAAAACAGTCTACTTGGATGGCACATTGTCTGCCTCACCGAACGGCAGGGACGTTTCCGCCACAACTATTCCTCACCCGCTTCCCGCAGTTGAAACTCGTGTAGTGACTGCCACTCCTGCGAAACCAGAACTTGTCCATCCCCCTTTAAAAGCGATTGACAGTCATCCTCCCCCAAGCCACCCCCTGGCTGTCTCTACAAGTGTGCAAACGACCACAAACCTTCCACTGCCCGGAATTCTTTCTCATGGTCCTCACCCAGCGTTCCATCGTCGACACATTCTCTCCGTCAAACAGTTTAGTCAAAGGGACCTCTACGACCTCTTCTCGTTGGCGCATGAGATGCGGCTGCAGGTAGAACGCAGTGGGACGTTGGATGTCCTTAAAGGGAAGGTGCTGTGCACTTTGTTCTATGAACCTTCTACGCGAACAAGCGCTTCGTTTGATGCGGCCATGAAGCGCTGTGGTGGTGACGTCATCCAAGTCAGCGCTGACTCTTCATCGGTCCAGAAAGGAGAAACACTGGCTGATACAGTTCGCACGGTTGCATCTTATGCGGATGCTATCGTTGTGAGGCACCCTGATGTTGGGAGCGCTCAGCTAGCCGCCAAATTCTCACCTGTCCCGGTGTTGAACGCTGGCGATGGGATAGGGGAACACCCAACACAGGTCAGTTGTTTGTTTGTCTTCAGCCAACTTCTTATGGACAACATTCTCCAAGGCATTGTTGGATGTTTACACGATACGATCAGAGCTTGGAACGGTCAATGGTCGCACGATTACGATTCTGGGTGATTTGAAGAACGGACGCACCGTTCACAGCTTGGTGACACTTTTGTGCCACTATTCTGTACGCCTCAACTTTGTCTCACCACCATCTCTGGCAATGCCTGCAAGCGTTGTTGCAGTTGCTCGAAAGGCTGGTATTCCTGTGCAGCAATTGGAAACTCTGGAAGAGGTGTTGCCAGATACGGATGTGCTTTATGTTACTCGGGTCCAGAAAGAAAGGTTCCAAAACGAGGCAGACTGGCAGCGAGTTAAGGATTCATACCGGGTAGACCACGCGTTACTTTCCCGGGCGAAAGAAGATATGATAGTCATGCACCCTCTACCCAGAGTTAACGGCAAGTCTGATTTCCCGAGTTACGCATCTCATGAGTATTCATTGGTTGCTTCAATGCAGAAATCGACCCCGAGGTGGACTTTGATTCTCGCCGCGCAGTCTATTTCCGTCAGATGCGTTATGGACTCTTCGTATGTGGTGCTCTTTTCCGCTCTGTCGAAACGCTGAAGATCTTTTTCTCCACCAGATCCGGATGGCACTACTGTATAGTGTTTTGGGATCATTCTAGAAGTTTACTTTTTAAAGGGAATAGAGTGGTCCAAGGGTGTCCAGAACCATGCGAAAGAATTCTGATTGATTTCATTCCAAAAAAAAAGTTGCGCCTGGGTAATGATTACACGTGTTATTGTTGTTCATTTCCATGGTGGTGAAATCCCACCGGATACCGGTGTCCACATAGTAGGCTGTTCAATGGTGGGGTGTCATGACTGCAAGAACTTTGGTGACTTTCATCGCAAATCACTGGCACCTGTCAGGGGATCTATTGGATTCGTGGATACTTCCGCTCCTGATCCCCATGCACGTCATGCACTTCCTCGGTGCCTAAAACCCGATCGATAACATTTGAGGGATGGGGCAGGTAAGCACTTTATCGTGCGCTAACCCGGCAGAAGAGAACACCGGTTGCGGTATCAATTGTAGATTCCCTCGTAAACGTGGTTGGGTTTGTGGTTCCCAACGGCGCGCCCCGTCCAGATTTCCCGACCGAATGAACAAGGTTTGAGTACATACTGTCAATGGATACACATGTCACCTTCGTGATAACACAGATAGAGGCGTCTCATGCCACTCAAAGAGGGCAGTGGTGCCTATCCAGCAACGGATCATGCTCTACCGGTGGTGGCAGAGTCAATGCAATCTAATAGACGATACTATATTCGCTTCACGAATTAGAACAGTAGTATCCATACTTGGAAGGAGGACGGCTTGGGAGAGACGATAAGCTGGCTCGATGTCAGAAAGAACGATGCTGGTGACACTGACTACTTGTTACTGGGTTATCAATGGCCCCAATGTCAGGTTCATCTGAGTAGCCCTGAGGCTTGACAATCATTCTCGTCCACGTCCTTCTCAGTGGCGGTCACCCTGGTATTAAACCCCGTTAAACTAGACCATACCTGGCTATTACACCACCAAACGTAGTATGAGTGTAGTATGTAAGCCCCCCGCTCTAAAGCAGTGTGACTACATAAAAATACGCGGTGATCTCGACCTGCTAGCAAGGCGGGCCACAGGACTGCCACAGGGCACCTTATTAGTAGTTAACTGGTTTTAGCGTGACGACTGCCTACAGATTTGAATGGGGATCTCCCGTCATTTTCTTCCATTTCCAATCCATGGTTGTTTCCTGTTTTTCTGGGAACCAGGGTACTTGCGGTTTATGCCATGTCGTCGCCATCTAATCACAATTCTGCTGGGTATGTATAGTGACAATGAAGTTTGTGTACGTGCGAGGAAAGTCTTCTCCTGTGCCTGGTTGTCCGTAAGGACAGGGACAAATGGGGGAAAATTCATGTGACTCAAATGTCCAGGAAAAGGTTAACAAAAACGAAGCACATGTACGTAGTCCGGTCAGTGATCAGAGCGGGGAGCCGAATAACTCTATACTGCTTGATATGTATGTATCTGGCAGGTTTTCCAGCACAGCCGGATGCAAATGGTCCCATCATCGAGGGGCGGAAGTGGCTTCTATCCCGGAGCTGGGAGGCTTATAAATTATCATTTCTCTCGCACATAGTTCCGTGTATTTAGCCCTGTGACCTCCCAAGGTCACCGTGTTGGAGTACACGACTCTACGACCATCGAATATGGACCGCGGTACGTCTCAGGGCTCTCTCCCCCCACCGCCCCTTCCGGTCCCTCTGCCTGTAAACCCCACCAGCAGAGCCGGGGATCCCCAACCTCCCGCGACGAGCGGAACTCCCCCACGCGAGGCTGTCACAGCTGGCGCGGCCGAGCCGCGGCCACCAGAGCGTGTGTCGATAGTCAGAACTGTAGACCGTCCCAAAAGTGGTGGTGAAGAATCAGACAAGAATCCCTTTGACTCCATCGAAGGCCACTCTGTTGCTCACACTGCTCCATTTGAGTCTGTTGGGGACGCTCCCACAGCTGTACCCCGTGCACCCCGTAGCAGAGAAGCACTATCGCGCGTATCTCGAAGGGGTACTATCCCCATGCATGGGGCGAACACCTCCGAAATCGATTGGATTGTCCCATTGAATGAGAAGTCGGTAAGTGAGCCCCTATGTGTTGATGGCTGACGACGAGTTACTCAGTCATGCGATCTAGCATCGGAAAACCTGTGCAGAAAGGCTCAAGCCAACCATGGATGCCGCACAAGAAGAGAGAGATAAATACAAGCAGAAAGGTTCATAGAAATCCGTAGAGATTTTGTCCAGGCTAATTTATAGTGTTTCATAGCTCTCGTGATGGGGTACTCTGTCAATACTGCCATGGGTCTTCAGGTGTTGTTGGGAGCTTTGACCACAGGAGTTGCTGCTGCGGTGCAAAACGCCAGACAGGTGGACATTCCGTATTATTCCTCGTGTATAAGGTTCTCCTGACACGCGGTATACACATGTAGGCACAAGTTTCGACTGCGATACTGGGTAAGTACTCTGCTTCTCGGCATTCATAGTGGAAGCTTACTCAGCGGAAGGTGGCTTGTCGACCCTGGTCGCGTCCTACCTAGCCAGGACACGAGGCTCGGGTGAACCTGAGTTATCGATCACACGTGTCAAGGACCTCGACCATTTTCTGCGAGATTGCAATATATTCCAGATGGATCATGGCCACGAGTACGGAACGAACGAGAATGGCCTGAACCAACGATTAGAAAGTTTTCGAAGAAGCTTCGAAGAGCTCCTCGGGAATGCAAGTGGGTGCGTAAACTGGTTGAGCTATGACGTGTACGATGTGCTCACGATGTGCTAGGGAGAGAAAGCTTTCTCCGCCTGTTTAAGGGTGCTAATATCTATGATACCTACGTTCGTTATACCATGGGACCATTCACACTCACCACGATGTTGTTTACACTCTCCTTTTTGTTTTGCTAGTGGTAGTGTAGATAACTGTTGTAATTCTTGAAGCTAACGTCACGTGCTTGATGATGGTTGGGACTCCTCAAGTTATGCGTTGTCGCCAAAGATGGCGTCCGCCAGCAGCCGCCCCCGTTTACTTCCTTCAGTCATTGAGCAGCGATGAAGACAAAAAACAAGCAGACAAAGTTTCCTGTGGTAAGGATCCATCTATCGTGCACGAGCGCCCTTGAGAACAAGGGATGACCAATTTGAACACACTTCTGCTACAATGCAATACGGTATAGGCTAGGATAAAGAAGATAATGCAAAAGGACGAGGAGGTGGGCAAGGTTGCGCAGGCAACGCCTATCGTGATATGTATGTATATGCATGGCTCCTGTGTACGCCAGCTCTGAATGCTCCTTTGGTCTTGCTGCTTGGGCGTATGACCCATGGTCAGCAAAAGCGCTGGAGCTCTTCCTGGCGATGATCGTGGAGGAGTCGAGCAAGGTAACCGTTCAACGTGGGGCAAAGAAGGTCGAAGCGTATCACCTGTGAGTCTCTACGTCTTTCCTGTCTGCCTGCCACGTCACTAACGCGCGCTAACAGAAAGCACGCGGTGGAGACGACCGAGATGTTCGATTTCCTCAAGGAGATCGTCGAGTCTGTCCCAGATCCGTCTGCAGGGGGCACGATTGATCTCGACGCCGAAGCAGGCGGGGAAGGCACAAAAAAGAAAAGAGGGAGCAAGGCGAAGAAGAACGGTGCTGCTGCAGCAGCACCTGGGACGTCTTCTGGCGAGCCAAAGAGGCGGCGGAAGCGAAAGGGGACAAATGCAGAGGCCCCCGAGGGAGCTGATCAGGGTGGGACGGAGGCTGAAGGAGATGCTGCTGCGATGGATGAAGACGAAGATAGGGAAGGTGGGGAATCCAGCCATCATTGTCAAAGAGAAGGTCATGATGGTGATTGGCAGGATGACGAGGACACGCCCTATGTTCCTCGATGACGACCACAACAAACACCCGAAGAAAGAGCGTGTTAAAGAAATCTAGAGCCAAGTCGTGGGCTACAGTACAACTCATTTGTGAAAACAATAATAATTCCTGCTGTGATTGTATGATCAGACGAGTTCCACTTCTCCTCTTGCAACGAGCTGTTCTACCACTGAGTAAGGGGTGAGGGAGATGTGGCCTTTTTGCATCTCTAGGACCGTCCCACTGTAGATTACGATGTCAGGTCATGATCATCGTAGTACCACAGTGCACTTACTCTGGTAGTCGCACAGGAGGGCAGTTCTGGCGGGCATACACGAAGACGGCTCGTGTCTTGTCTGGTTCTGTGACTGAAGAAACGCGTAAGCCGGTGAAGTAAGTCAGGAGGGGACGCTTACTCATTGATGGAATGAACGGCGGTTCATCGTCGAGTGTTTGCTGGCTCTCTGGCAGACTCTGGAGGACGGTGTGATAGAAATGTTGGTCCGTTAATCTTGCGAACCTATGAAGGAATAACGGTCAGTTTAGCGGTGTGAAGGCATAAAACGTGCCTTCTTGCATGGTCCACTTCGCTCTGTGATAATCGCTGCTGGACCTCTGGGTTTGTCATGATGTACCGGGCATATTTTTCGATCTATCATTCAGGAGATGAAGGGATTTAAGATGTTCAGGTGGACGAGACGCGCCTTAAACAATCGTGTTCGAAGATAAGACCGGACGATAAACTTGACTCGCTCGACCTCTGTCTGTACGAGCATGATTCTGAAATGTTCCTCTTCCGAGGACGAAGGATCGGAGCGCAGCAATTGCACCGTCTCAGACTGTCATGATGTCGACCTACGAATCGATTCCAACAGTCACACATCCACAAAGACGTGTTTACCCTACCTGACTCCGGATGTGGTCCAGTAATCTCGAGAGCAGGTCTTCCTCGGTTGGGAGGATGTCTGGTGCATGCCGCTCGTTCATCCAGTGTCGGATGAGTTGCTGAAGGGGTGTCTCTGGGTCTCGGTCGTCTGCAAGGACTGGTGCATCGCGTTGTCTGGGGAGCTCGTCGTCGTCGTGGGGCGCGTTGCGGAGGCGATCTTCGAATGTGTTGGTGCCTCCACGGGCCAGCCGGGTGAAGAAGTTGGGATCGTCCACGTCCATGAATGTGGTAGTCAGAGTGGAAGTGTGCAAATACAGTGACTACATATCTACTACTATACAGTATCACATTACGATCATGTAGCGTCGTTCTCTACCAACTTTCCGCAGATCACATACTTGTGGGAGAAGTGCTGGATCCAACCTAACGAAACGGATATTCAACGAGGCGCCCGGAGCGAACAAGACAAACGCGCACCTCTCATGTTCTCACTGTGTCGAGGGAGAAGGGTGAACTAGTGAAGTCGACAAGTGTGGTATCCATGACTTACATTTCCTCAGCGTCCAGGTCTTCCAACTTGTCCAAAGGCTGATCAATGGGGGTCAACATCGCTGTGTTGTACATGAGCAAGTGCGCAGTCAACGGTCCAAGGATTCGTACCCAGGTCGAATGACTGCTTTGCCATGCCTCTGGACGCATCTCTCCCTGCAAAGTTTCCATACATTCCGTCTAGAACTGTTAAGAACGAGATGTTCGACAGACGAGAAGTCCCATCTCACCAGGCCCATAAAAGTTGCGCCCAGCAGTGACATCAAAGACAATGCCATCAATGGCGAGCAGAATCCGACCACCGTCCTTTCCGTCGTACTTTACGAGTGTCTTGGGGGTGTATGTCTGGTATAGAATGGAGGGCGGGTGTGACTTGGGCATCCATGAGTATCCATCCTTGAATTCGGTCGGGACTGACTTGGGAGTCAAGTCTGGGATGTGCGGTAAGATGATTCGTTGCACGGAGTACAGAATGTACACGAGCAGCGCTGTGTTGACTGGCGTGCCAAAGTCGACTGAGAGACCCATTGGGAGAAGACACAGAGGAGCGAACCCACGTGATTGTCCTCGTCTCCCTCCACCGACGATGTCATACCCAGTCTCAAACTCACGACCGTATATCCCCCACATTCGCTCCCAGTGTGGAACCTGCGCTGTCCCCCTCGAGTTCCCTGTCCCATCTCCAATACCCAACCAGGGAACAGTCCTTCGCATCCGATGTTACAAGTGCCAGACTGTCTACCAGCATGCATTCTATCCAGTGCAACTACCAGCGGGCGTAGCTGCTCCATCATCTGCTGCTACTCAGTCGACCAACGGATCAAGTGGGTCAAGTGCGAGACGAGGGCGTAAGATCGGCACACAGGAGAAGCCGCTAGAGACGGGCTACTACGACCTGTTGGGTGTGCCAGTAGATGCAACCACGGACGACGTCAAGAAGGCATATAGTCAGTGCCCCTTCACTGCAATCCCCCGTGTTCTAACTTGCCTCCCAGGACGATTGGCTATCAAGCATCATCCAGACAAGAACCCAGACGATCCACATGCCGAGGAACGCTTTAAGGAGATTGCTATTGCCTACCAGACCCTCTCTGACCCAATTCTACGAAGGAAATACAACGAATTCGGACCAAAAGAAAGTGCACCAGAAGGCGGGTTCGTTGATCCTGAGGAAGTGTTCGGTGCTATCTTTGGTGGTGAACGCTTCATGCCAATCATTGGTCAAATAAGCCTGGCGCGGGATATGAAGACCGCACTACAGGAAGCCGACGAGGCGGAGGGCGAAGAAGGGAAAGAGGTCAAACGGGACGCCAAGGGGAAAGAGATCATCTCCGAAGAGGAGAGGGCTCGCAGAGAGGAGAAAGAGAAGAAAGCGAATGCAGAAGTAATTCCTGACTTTGAGCACCGTTACATTGGTGGCTAAAACATTGACAGAAAGCGGCAGCACGAGCCGAACGAGTGGGGAAACTGTACGCCCGCAGATATCAAGGTCGGAGCTGATTCTGACATATACATAGTGTGGAGAACCTGGAACGCAAACTTGCCATTTTTACCGAGTCTGCCACTGGCCCGGATGATTACGAGGTCACCACTAGCTGGCGGCAAATATGTCAGATGGAGGCTGAGTACGCCATCTCCAATATCGCTGGACTTTATGGTTAACCACTCCACCCAGTGAACTCAAGAAGGAATCTTATGGTGTCGAGCTACTGCATGCCATAGGATTTGTCTACGTGTCCAAGGCAAAGCACTATCTGGCATCAAACCAAACACTCTTCGGTCTCGGGGGTTGGCTACACAACGTCCATGGCAAATATCATGTATTCAGTGAAACGTGAGCTTTTCATTGCTTCAGTAGGAATCGAATCTGAACATGCATAGGGTATCGACACTTCGATCTGCCATCGAGCTGAAGAGTGTCTTCGACCAGATCCAGGCTGCGGAGAAGGCAGGCAACCTGACTCCGGACGAGAAGAAACGCTTGGAAGAACAAGCTGCAGAGAAAGGGTTACAAGCCCTGTTCAAGGCAAGTATGATGATCTGCACCCTGCACCCATCCTCACCCGTGGTTGGTCACAGGGGACGAAACTCGAGATCGAATCTGTCCTGCGAGAGACCTGCGATCGCGTATTGGAAAATCCGTCCGTGCCACGCACTAAAACGCTCTTGCGAGCCGTCGCTCTCCAGATCCTCGGAGAAGCGTTTGTTTCGGTCAAGAAGGATGGGGATTCCAATACAGACGAGAGTGAATACGTCAGGGTAGATACGAAGATCAGTCGCGAGAGGGATCGTCACCGAAGCCACTAGGCTTTCGATCTAGAGGTCATTTGGCCGACCCATACACACGCCATGTAATGCATTGTATTTCACTAATCATCCATCTGTGTAGACACCACACTCTGCTATTCCATCTCATCCGTCCGTTTCAGATGCACGTGGTGGCGTGGTTGTGGAGACACTTACTCCCGCGGCCACCAATAATGGTGTGTTGTATTAACCAGTCGACGAATCTCCTTTCTTGTTTTGCATTTGCGTTTGGGTCAAGTCGATCTTCTGCCACCCCTTGCTGGCCAGCAATGCTGTCCGTATGGTTTCTAGCAAGCTGGTAATAGTATTGCGAACTGAAGTCTTCAAATCTCCAGAATAATCTTCGCATCTTTTAGCTGCTGGTAACTGGTAAGTCTCGTAATGGCTCGGTCCTCCATCCTTCTCGTGTGTGATTGTGCCCTGTTCTTGTTCCTCGTTATCGTTGCGCTACGCAGTCTCTCCATGCAGAGTTGGTTGATGGGCATCAGATAGTACTGAGGAAGGCGAGGTCAGTGACACAGTGCTTTCTTCAGGTATGCATGCGTAGAATGACAATGGGAATGGTACGGGGCTTCCAAATTGACAGTCGCACCGAGGTACTGTTCATCCAGTCTTGGGTGCAGCGGTCCACTCAGGGGCGGGTTTGACGACCGCGCCAGCCTTTTTCGCACCCTGCTCTGCGATGAGCGTACATAGCTTGTAGTAACAGTCGAGCGTGTAGTCTGACGAAGATGGGTTTGGACGTTGGTATCCCCAGAGAGGTAAACGCAGCTGGGAGGACGAATTCGTAGTATTTGAGAAACGAGACCAAGCGGTGCTTTCAAGATTCATGGCACGTATGTTTGCTTGAGAGTCGGGTCTATACATACTTGCAGCCTTCCAGCTAGGAAACTGCCCCGACTTCACTGAAAACAGTAATAATTCTGCTGTCAGCTTTGAATGCCATTAATATTAGCCCTTGAGCTTGATCGCAAATTTCTCCAATGAACTGGTATCATGTTATCACTACCAATCCGGGTGTTCGTGCTCAGCGCTTTGCCTTATAACCCTTGACACCGTCAGGCTCCACATCCTTTGTTTCCCTTTCCCTTACGCTCTCATGGATCAGAACCCCGACCCTGTTCTCGACGATTTAGCTCAACGCGCATACGATTTCAGTATCAATCTCGATGGGCGCGTTGAGCGGTCGCCTACCTTGTATAGTAGAGGTCATTGTGCCGTTGTTTACAAAGGAACTTTCCTCCCAAATAACATCGAGGTGGCAGTGAAGACCGCTGCTGGCGATCTTGCTAGACGCGGAATCTTAGAAGTTATCAAGGTTCGGATGCTGCACATTTGTCTCCCTTTTGTGACTTTGCATAGGATGCTGTCAGGGAAGTGCACACCTGGTCTAAAGTACGCCACAAGAACGTCCACCCGCTGCTTGGGATCACAACGGAATTTGATCACACTATTTCGTTTGTGTCCGCATGGATGGAAAAGGGGAATGCACATGACTACGTTCAAGATGTTGAGGTTGATCCTCGCCCCCTAGTACGTGGTTGCGTCTGTAGATGAATGGTATTAACACCTTACTCAGATTCAGGGGATCGCACGAGGGTTACACTACCTGCATGACTACAAGCCGGCGTCAATATTTCATGGCAACCTTAAAGGTGTAAGTGTCATTGGTCCCGACGTACACCTAATTCATTAAGCTATGTAGTCCAATGTGCTAGTATCTCAAGACGGCCATGCTCTCCTCACAGATTTTGGTTTCACACGCGTCGTCAATTCATCTTTGAAAATGACCGTCGACAAAATTTGCGCAGGCGCATTGAACTGGATGGCCCCTGAAATCGTCAAAGGTGGGGAACTATCAGCTGAAGGGGATGTGTGGGCGTTTGGGATGACAGCCCTGGTCAGTGTATC
The DNA here is from genome assembly GCA_029372045.1 of Scleroderma citrinum. Taxonomy (NCBI): domain Eukaryota; kingdom Fungi; phylum Basidiomycota; class Agaricomycetes; order Boletales; family Sclerodermataceae; genus Scleroderma; species Scleroderma citrinum. The sequence goes on along the minus strand of JARFMN010000005.1, from coordinate 2,202,170 downwards.
CGCATCCAATCTGCTTCCATGAAATACGACCCATTCCTATATTTGCAGGAGCTCTTTACGAGGAGTATACCATTCCCTGACCGTGGACACCCTCTTGTTCGGCCCAGTGAAGATGAAACTCTCTCTCGTCTAACTGATAGATGGTGGGAAATATGTTCATCATGTTGGGATGGCCAACCATTCCTTCGTCCTCAAATGTCTGGTGTCATGAAGAGTATTTCACTTCTATCCACAGAAGAGTTGAGGCCGGATGCAGTGAGAGACGACCGGGTCCTTGAAATATCTGGTTTGGCCAGATCTTCCTTTTTGTCCTCCCCGTAATTGCCTGACATACAGTTGCCAGGTATCGGGGTTTGGAACACTAGTGCAGCTGACTCTGCCGAATTAATTACTGGTGGAAAACATCACAAACTCTCACATCAGGGGGAGGGTAGTGTTCTTCGTGCAGATTTTAACCCGCCCTTGTGGGTTTCAGCTCTATGCTAGTGCCATGGCTACATTCATACACTTAACTAACATAGGGAGTTGCCATTACATGACCAGTTCTCGTTATCGATTGAATATCAGCCGGAGCCAGGATTGACTCGACGAGCAGACATATCCTTGGATGCTTGGGATGTGCTTTCTAAATCGGATCAACGTAGTACGTCCAACTGACATACCATTTTTTCATTCCTTCTCACGAGATATGTGTAGCATTCCGCAGAACCCTCGAACACCTAGAAATTATTCTTGAGATTTCCGCATCTGCTGTGAGCAGGTATATAATCAGCAGACATACGTCTGATCAACGGATAACAGTCCCCTGATCTATTGATACCCACTACTGACGAGCTGCTTCAACAATGTCCTCAGTGAGCACGATTCGTCGATTCCTTTGCTCTGCTACTTTTAATATCTGTTCCCAAGTTTCCGTCTCTTGATCATCGGCAAGGTGACTCATCTGTACGCGATCTCGTTTGGTATATACTAACGATGCCATATCCTAGGTGGGAGTTGGGAAGACTTCCCTCATCCGTCATGCATTGGGTGTTGAGGAAGCCGTTGAGTGGTCAAAATTGCCCACTGTCCGGTGCTTATTGCTCCTCTAGCACCCTAATCATGACCAGCGAGGGGGGGCAAACGTCGAAAAACCGATGGTCCCCAAACGGAACAAGCGAATCATCGTACATGATAGCAAGGGGTTTGAGCCCGACGAGAACAAAGACATCGAGCTTGCCAAGTCATTTATTAAAAGACGACGGACCCATGAAGACGTCAAAGAGCAGCTGCATGCCGTCTGGTAGATTTTTTACTGAAAGGTGATTGGTTTCTGATGATCCGTTTTATGCATAGGTTGTGTTTCCAGATTCCCCTCCAGACTTATGGCCAGCGAATGTTGGAGACTGGGATGGAAGACTTTTTACGTGATAAGAAGAACATATTGGGAGATAGTGAGTGGAATACAGTTGATGTTGGCTCTTCAGATACTGATATCTATCAGTTCCTACTGTCTTTGTATTCACCAAATATGACCAACTGGCTAATGAGATAGAGAACAGATGGGTAGAGGAAGGCAGAGACTATGAGGAAAGTGACGTGGACATGGAAGCAGAACAGTATCTGAAGAAAAATTGCGTGGAACGTATCGAACGACTCACAGGGGAATCCAATATTCCATGGCTTGCTGTCTCCAGTACGTCCGTAGGGCTTTACTGGATTTGTTTCACATGACTATTGTGTTGCATTGCAGCGAAAGCTCGCTACCAGAGTAAGCTGAAAGAGCTGGTTCGGCTGACGTACCAACAGGTCTACGAACACTTCGTGCAATCTGGTCCATCGGCAGTGACCATGCCTCGGTAAGCATGAAGGGTCATTGCGTTTGATTTGCTACGTGTCACATCCGTTTTCCAGTATCCGTATCTTACTCATCGGCAAGGTGTCCCATCTGTACGCGATTACGTTTGGCCTGTGCTAACGATCCCACATCTGTAGACCGGAGTTGGGAAGACTTCCCTCATCCGTTGCACCTTTGATATTGAGGAAGCTGTTAAGTGACTAACAGCACACTCTTGCCTTTTACTTAAGATTCTTTAGCTCCCTGTTCATGAAAAACGAGGAGAAGTTGACATCCAAAATGAGGTGGTCTCCGAACGCGATCGACGATTCATCTTACATGATAGCAATGGGCTTGCACACGGAGAAAGCAGTGTCATCACAGTTGTCAAGTCATTTATTGAAAGACGAAAGACTCACGAAAATGTCAAAGAGCAGCTGCATACTATCTGGTTGGTTGATTGCTTAGTGGTAATGGGTTTCCTGATAATCAGTTTGATACCATAGGTTGAATTTCCAGATTCCCCTCGACACTTATGGTGAACACATGATAGAGACGGTAATGGAAGATTTCTTACATGAGAAAGATAACATATTGGGAAATAGTGAGTAGAATACACTTGAAATTGGCTCTCCAGATCTAATTTCTATCAGTTCCTACTGTTTTTGTGTTCACCAAATATGATAGGCTTGTTGATGAGATAGAAAATAGATGGGAAGAGGCAGGCAGAGAATATGATAATGTTGATGTTGAAGAGGAAGCAAAGCAGTATCTGCAGAAACATTGCATTGAATGTGTCGAACGACTCACAGAGGAACACAATATCCCATGCATTGCAGTCTCTAGTGCGTCCTTATCGTTTTACCAAACCTGTCGCATATATCTGTTGTGTTAAACTGCAGCGAAAGGTCGCCACCAGCACAGGCTGAAACAACTGGTTCAGTTGACATATCAAAGAGCTTTCGAATACGTCGTGCGACAGCAAGGCACTGGTTCATCGATAGTGGCCATGGTGGCTGCTATGGCCCTACGAGTGGATTCATTTCTTATCGCTGCGTCAATAACGTAAATCTTTTAAACGTTACCTCATGCTACCTGATCTGCTAATACTTGTTATGCCAGAGTTGGAGAACGAAGTTCGTCTACATTGCAGCGCTGAAGTCCATTGTTGACGTCTCTCTCCAAGGGTATTGGGAAGCATTGTCCATTGGCGATATTTTCTCCGGGCAGAAAATCCGCAATTGTCTCCAAGTTATTCATACTGACATTGTGAAGGTTTGGAGCTTATTCGACCCATCTGAAGTACGATTGCCTATTCTCACCTGCAGGATTGTTGACCATTGTTTTTTTCATGCGGGCAGGTTCTACTGGGACAAGAATTTCGAGAATCCATACTTGATTTGGTTAACTTGCTCGAGGACAACAATAGTTTTCCTGATCTCTCCAAAAGCCCCCAATTCCTGAATGCAGAATGGATGCCGTGAGTCGTTATACCGATATTTGACCACTCTGGAGTGCTCACAGGGGGTCATCGTACCCAGAGGCGGATTCAAGCCGGAGGGGGTCATGAACCCCATCAAGTGGGTACATCAACCCTTTAGAAGGACGTAAGTACCACTCCAATAATCGACTCAGTACACCTTTATGTTTTTCCTTAGGCCGGAGATGCAGCGCAAATTCATGGCATACATTGTGGACCTAACACATGTCATGGATATTCTGTTCATATTGACAGATGGTAGAAATGAGCAGGGAATCACTCTTGACTTCATCCAGTCTGTCATTGCCGCATACCGCGAGTCAAAGAAGCAGAGGAATGTCTATTCCAAAATCAGGGCATTCCCTGGCACTATACGTGGCGGTGACATCACCTCGGAGATCAAATCTCTTGTCAGCACCGGTTTTGATAATGACAAGGAGCTGGAACATCAAATCGGAAGGATAGCCAATACTAGAAACAGCAACACGTGAGAACGCAGATTTTGACATTGTGCCCTGCCCCAGACATCGCAAAATTTTACTTTATACTATGACTTTGGGGATAGTTGATATTGTGTGGAGAAGAAAGCTTATGTATATGGAGATGGTACTATCCTCATCAATGAACAATGTACCTATTAGCACAAAAATATTGTTTTATCAAGCCCTTGCACTGGGTAACTTGTTTGCTATTTGCATTTATTTGTGAAAACAAAATGTTCAGTACCTCTGGTATTCTTCAAGAATACTAACTTACACATGCGGTTTTCCAGAATGATATCAATAATGACCTGTTGTAGTCTATACTTGTCTTGACCATGCTCCTGAATAGCTTGCTCAAGGGCCTTGGAAACAGTAGTTTGGGTTCCAGAGTGTTGGTATTCCTTCACAGCAAGTGAAAGGACACCCTTCTGGTCTCCTCCTGTCCATAAGCAGAAGTAGGAGTACTCAAAGACAAGGATACACCCTTTTCCACCTTTAGAGAAAATAAATAAACAATAATGTTGTCTCACCAACACCATGGTTGATTAGCTGGTGTGTAAGGGAATCCACAGATGAAGGGCACATGAGAGGAAATTGAATAGAATCCCCAATGGAAAGGTGTTCTCATTTCTATTGTGTCATGAAGATCACAAGCTAAGATAAAATAGTGCACCTTACCATCTAGGGAGAAAATAAAATAGAGATGAAAGACATGGATATTGATAACATACCAGGTCCTAGGGAGACACATTCAGGATATGTGATCACCAAACAGAATAATGACTTACACTCTAGAGAATATGGGATGGATGTACTATACAGTAAGTGACAAATGATAGGCACAGAGTATTGGTCTACTAACATCCTGAAGAAATTATGTACATGTGTGAGGTATATGTATAATACATGGATGCTAGTGGGAATTTACTTACTTGCTGTTAAACCAGCAAAGTTATAGCATAACCATGTAGCTATATGCTATGCCAATCATGACATCACTTACAAGCTATCAAGACAACAGGGTAAGAGTGAGAATGAAGCCAATGAAAGAGACCTAGGTGGACCTAATCACTCACAGGCTGTCAAGGTGACAGGAGTGGAAGTTAAATCAGTGGGATGATACCCAGCTAGACTTGCCATGAAATCACTAACAACCTGTGAAGGTAATAAGATTAGATTGGCAATGAAGATAGTGAAATGCAGACAGCCTGGCATGAAATCACTCACATGCTGTCAAATAAATAGAATCAGAGTATGACAGAAACCAATGAGAAGGGACTCAGCTAAACCTAGCATGACATCACTCACAGACTGACAAGCCAACAGGACCAAGGTGAAAATCAAGACTATGAGCCAAAACTCAATTGCATCAGGACTAAAACAATTCACCCCCTGTGAAGGCAACCAGCCAAGGTGGGTGTGCAAATAGTGAGAATAGACTCAGCTGGACCTTACATGAGATCACTCACTTCCTATCAAGGCAACAGAACCAAGAGTGGGAGTGAAGACAATCAGAAGTGACACAATTGTACCTGGCATGAAATCACATACTGCCTGTCAGGAAATAGGACCAGTGTAAGATGAGATCCAGCTGTTTCAGTAGCATGAAGCACTCACATCCTGACCAAGTGACACAATCAATATGGGGGTGAAATCAGTGAAAAGAGACCTAGCATACAGTGACTCACAAACTGTGTATTTATGCAACAGGATCAGAGTAGGAGTGAAGACAGTGAGAAAAGATCAAGCTATGTAGACCTAGTATAAAACACTCACTTGCTGTCAAGTTAATAGGGCCAAGGTATGTATGTATGAGTGAAGACAGTGAGAAGGCCATAATTGAGCTGGGCATGAAACTACTCACCCTCTATCAAACCAACAGAGTGGGAGTAAAAAAATTAAGGGACCTAGCTAGAACTTGACATGAAATCACTTACAAGCTGTCAAAAGAAAAAAACCAGGACAGGCATGAAGACAGTAAAAAGAGGGTTACCTACACCTGGCATGAAATCACTCACAAGCTGTCAAGTCAACATGACCAGGTGGGAGTGAAGACTGAGAAGAGACCCATCAGTATTGGTATGAAGTTACTCACCCACTACCAAGCCAACAGGTCAGAATAGTAATCCATGTACAATAGTATGGTAAGAGGCCATTCAGTACCAACTAGTAAACTGAGATCACCTATAGCCAATCATTCTATGTCATGTATAACAACCTGGCAAGACCAATGGTTATCTGACCTTTGTATATGACATCCATCCCACTGTGTCAAGCTCCAGATATCCCTTGTTATAAGAAAAACTATGCACTGCTTTCATCATAAAACTGCAAATTACCAATGTTTCATGCAGTGATGTTGTGTCAAGAGAGTCCTCTCACCTGATGGTAAATTCAATGTTGAGTACAAAGTTAATTCTCTGTGTTGACATCACAAGCTTCTGAAGTTCCTTCTCATCAAGTGCATCTACTGTGCACCTTAGAAGTGGATTACAATCTGCCTGATCTTTGTTCATCTCTTTATGAAGGAATGATGTCAGAATAAGGCTCCAATGCAAACAAACTTTGGTGGATACTTGCTGCTTAGTGATACACAATCTTTGGGGGGGTACTTGAGCCCAGCTAACTGGGCTTCAATCCTTGTCTTCAGCTTATTCAATATCTCTGTTGTCAATGCTCCAGCCCTGAGCTTTGCTTCTTTCATGGCCAAACCTTCATCTCTCAACTGCCCAATTGCCACCAACTCCATGGCATCAGCCTTTGTCAACACCACAATCACAGGTACTATCCCACATATTTTCAGAACTTATAACACCAACCATAATAGACTATCCCACCATTTGCAATATTGCATTCATTGAAGAACAGTTCCTCTGCAGGCATAATTGGCCTGTCATAGTCAGTTAATGGGATACAATACCTAGGACCCAGCATCAGTTATTCACTACTTAGCTATGTGGTCTTACCAGATAACGTGGATCCGCTGTTCTAATATCAGTGCAGCTGCACGTTCTGCGACAAACTTTTTCATCAGCTTTACCTCATCCTCAGAGCCAGCTTCAAATCCTCTCGAATCATGAAAGATGAAACCTGGGTTACTCTGAAATATGATCTCATCTTCGATGTTGACATGTCCCTTCCGAGTAGTTGACCACATAGGGTAATGAACGAGGTCATGAACTCACCTCCAAAGATCCTTGCACGACCGTGGGATCGATCTGGGAATTTACGTGCATTAGCAAGTCAAAGAAATTGACAATATTGTGGGACGAGGTAAACAACCTTTCCTCCCTTGGAGTTGGTAACCTCTGAGAGCTCTGTGGAGTTGCAAACACGTTGGAGGAGGGTCGTTTTTCCGGCTTTGGACCTGCCAATGACCAGGACCCTAAAATGTCCAATGCGATCGAAGTGCGGATTCATACGAAATTATGTTCTAGAGAGTAGTTAGTCATCCCATTATTAATGAATGGTGTTATGCAGTCTGCGACGTTGAGTAGAACTCACGCTGCCCAATTTGCTTAAATGGCGATGACAAAAACTTCAGAGAGCGAAGGAGCCTTGCTAGAACTGTTTGTCGACAAGAGGTGGTTGGCGAGGAGAGTAGAAGGTTGAAGTTGAAAGTGTACAAGGACACGAGGTATCAATGTGGCAAGCAAGGCGCTTATTGGAACATCCTCGCTTGTTCGACATATGACTGCTAAAGGGAAGTGAGCAGACAGGTTTAAATAAGAGCTCAGACCTGGCTATCTGTGCATGATGCACCGGGCTCATCACTGATTCAAGACTGCAGTCTCTAACCCAACTGGCTGATGGTTGTTCCAAAAAGGTAAAGTTCCTGCCAGGACAATCAAGAGTCAAGACCTTCGCACTGGGCTTATCACTCATTACGGTCGTGTATCTTTGTATTTATTTTCTGGTTGCGGGTGATGCCCATCAATCTGCACGCATGGTATAAGCTGACGTAGCATCACAGGAAGCATTGAACGCCTGAGACGACGAACTCTTGCTGGGGCTAAACCAATGAGTCATTGCAGCTTCGGAATAGAACTCATCTCAGCCTCAACTCCTGCACCATCTCCAGATTGCTTCTACCATTGGCCATTTGGTGCTTATATGCATGTCCTAATTGTTTGTTGAACCTTATTGAAATATTGACCAATCAATGTCGTGGACCCTAGGCGTCTGACCACATACCATCTATGTATGACAACACTGACTTGTCTTGGGTATTGAAACCCTCTCTCATATAAATCTGACAGGGCCACGTCGTAAACAGCGCTTCATCGCTAATAGAAAGTGTCACTCACTACGGAGCAGGTCGCGCGCCTGCTTGCACTCGTCTCGTCAAGCGAACACCGGTGCAACACAAGCGTGCGCCCCTGTATCCGACTACAGTATGTCTGGCTTTTGCCCATCTCTTATCCCAATTTCTGATATCCAGTATATATAGCAAGCGATGAACTCGCCCTCTCCAATGTTCTCATACCCGACAACTTCGTTACATACCATCCCACCTCTTCCCTGCACGCTTCCCACACCTTTCTGATCTCCTCTCACACATGTCCACATCTTCGACCACAGCTGATGGCCTGGCAGAAGTCAGCTCACAGATACACTCTGGCGTTCCGCATAACAATAGCTCAGTTGGATTGGGCGCTCTGGACTAGCGAGCTTGAAGATTCGGGTGCAGCCATTGTTCATCCGCAAGTGCAGAGACGGTTTGAGGCTGTGATGCTGCGAGTAAGCATGAAAGTGGGAGTGAACGATGGATGAGAATTGATCGATGTGGTTAGATATATTCTCCCCGTCTTTATTGGCAAATCAGTGGCTGAGTTCTGTTAGCCCTCAGAGAATAATGTCCTTGTATGGCAGGATTCAGCGATTCACCAAAGAATGAAATTATATCAGCAGCGCTATTCACCACTCTTCGTGGAACACTGGGTGAGTTCATCACGTGGGAAGGCAGAGAAACATCTGGTATTGTATTTATTAGTGTGGAAATGATGAGAAGAGTCCACCTACCTTTCCAGGGATTTTTATCTAGTTCTTTGCCAAGCACCAATTCCACGTCGACGGGAATGACCAAAATGCGTGTGCACATATCACGCATTGTATGAGATGTTTTACAGGTCCGTGATCTGGAATATACTTCTTATTTCCAAGCCAGCCTGCATCACCAGAGTAAGATCTCGGTCCTGGCGAGGACACGTACAGAGTGGTGTGACCAAAAGCGGGAGAGTACCTACTGAACAAGGCTGAGCGAGCGCTTGGTTGAATCACGCTATACAACTTTGCCCATTTAGCCCAGGCAATATATCAATTTTCTGCGAGCCGTCGCTCCCCAGTCCCTGGAGTTAGTTTCGGTCGAGAAGGATGTAAGTTCTCATCCAGACGAGAGTGAATGCATTAAGGCAAATACGAAGCACCGTCGCGAGAGAGATCGTCAGCGGGGCCACCAGTTGCTTCAGTCTACTCATTGTTACAGATCCCAGTCCTCGCACCCATCACAAACGTATGTAATGCATCGTACTTCACCAATCTATCAACACTACACTCTGTACTAATATTCTACTTCCATTTCATTCCACTGTACCGTTGGGTCTTTCCGTTTCTGATGCAGGTGGTGGCGTGGTTGCAGGGGCATCTCCGTCTGGAGCACCTTGTGCCGGGAGTTGGGTATTCTTGCCCTTGCCTGGTGGCGGAGGATGATAAACCTTCTCCTGAAGGAAGCCACCAATAAGAACGTGTGTCGAATCAACCAGTTGACAATCTTCCATACCTTCTTTTTCTTCTTAGGTTCTGACTTCGCGTTGGGGTCAGGGTAGGCGAGCTGTTCGATCTTCTGCCATTCCTCATCGGCTAAGAACGCTGCCCGTATAGGTTCTAGCAAGCTGGTAATAGCGTCCCGGACCGAAGCCTTCAAATCTCCAGGATGTATCTTCTTCGCAGCAAAGTCGTCTTCTAACTCCTGGTAAGTCTTGTAATGACTCGGCCCTCCACCCTTCTCCCGTGTGATCGTAAACACTGTTCCCTCCGGTGCATCGTCAGCCACGAATGGCTTTTGCGGGACCACAGCTTCCTTGCTCTCCTCCCCACTGACTTCATTCGTTGCGCTATGCAATCTCTGAAGTCGGAGTTCGCTGATGGGTATTAGAACAGCATTGAGGAAGGCAAGAAGACCATTATCGGTGACGTTCCCTTCCTCACAGAACGCTTTCTTGATCTTACGCTTCACGACTTCTGGCGGGTCAAGAAAATCGATCTTGGAATCTGGATCTGAGGACGACATCTTTCCGCCCATCAGCCCTGGCATCATCGGGTTCATGAGGTGGGCGCGTTTTGCGTAGCCCAGTCGCGGTAGGTAAAGTTCTGCGAATGTAAATATTTTTCGCTGGGTGAATGTTATTTAATATCAGGTGTGCAAGGGATAGTACGAACTTGGTCAAGGCCTCCGAATTGGAAGTCGACTCCGAGGTACTGCTCATCCAAAGCTTGCAATCCGGGGTACAGGAGCCCACTGAGGAGTGGGCTCTCGACTTGTTTGACAACTTCCGCGCCCGCCTTTTTAGCGTCGTGCTCTGTGACGAGCGTACATAGCTTGTAGCAATCGAGCGTGTAGTCTCTGTTGAGTTGGTAGTCTGATCCTTTGACAAAGATAAGTTTGGACGTGGGTATCCCCAACGAGGTGAATACAGCCCGGAGGACGAATTCGTAATATTTCGTCCGGTGAGCAACAAGATCGAGTGGTGCCTTCAAGTTATCCAGGAATGCATGCACATCTGTAAAAGTGGAGTGTTCAGTGCTCAATGCTATGATTGGGGGTCTCGCTTGCTTGAGAGCTGTCGGGCGTACCTGCGAACAATATCTTGACTTCGACGCCTGCTCTAAGGAAATCTGCGATCTTTGTCAACGGTACGAAGTAGCCGATATGGGCTACAGTAAGATCTTCAATCGGTGAGGGTCAGGTTACTGAGGCATTGACGTACGACGACCAGTTGGGGCAGTTCCTGTTCGAATATATCACCGTGAATCAAATCGAATCATGTAGACGAGTGGAATGTACGTGCCCCAGTAACCCTTTGGTGTTCTCCCTTGGTCGAGTATCGACTTGATCAGTTCCGCACCAAGGACTTCTTTCAGTCGTGAGGTTATCAGCTCGTACTTTTCTTCTACTGAGGCCATCTTGAAGTTAGTGGTGGAAGCAATTAGCGTTTAACCCAGAGCCAGAGAACCTCGATCGGATGATGACTCGAACTGACTAGCTACTAATACGAGGCTAATACCTCGGCGATCTATTCGCACCCGAGTTTAGTCCACTCGTTTCCCCTCCACCATGGTAGAACATCTGATCAATACTCCTGAGAGAGCAACTGATCGTCTTGTTCCAACTTCTGAGTGCATGCATCCCCAGTCGCTCGTAGAGTATCACAAGGATGCATGACTTATTTCACAACGATGACCTTCACTGTATGAGAACCGGACACTGCGCACAAGAGACTAGTATCCCCATCATGAGTTGCCGTCCACACTCAGATACGAGGGACACTCCTCCCTCAAAGTAAACCCTAAGCTCATGGATCAAATGACACGCCTAGTACAACATGTCATAATGGGCGCTTGTGGGCATGCACGGTGCACACTGCAGATGGAAATATCTTGTTCTTGTTCAATTTCAAGTCCAACCTGGAGAACCAAGTGGCAATGACAGAAACACTCCGAATATCCTGTATGAATTATGTCGAGCCATGACACAGGTCCAAAGCTAACTTGAATACAGGTGTCGAGATTCAGAATGCTCAGAAGGTCGATTCGGCTCAGTTGACCATCGGCGGTCAGCAACACAATATTGCACGGGGCGGAGGGGATGTCTTTCGTGAAGTGTTCAATTCTGCCCTGTAAGTTCTCGAGGACTTCGTCTGCCCTGCAATTCTCTCTAATACCTCGACCCATGGCAGAGTATTGTCATCTCAGGAGCCTTTCACTCTGTCGATTACATATCGGAAACGATTCTTTCGACAAAAACCGTCCGAGGAAATATCCATCAATCCTCAAGACGTTCTCTCAAAATCGCAAGACCTTAGTACGCACCGCTGTGCTCTCATTTCATCCACTGAGACTTGTGCAGAGTACCGCCAACCACACCGAAAATTGGTCATCGTTCTCGATGTTGTTCCTTCCGCGGCACGTGAATGTATATTCTAGTGATGCAAAAGCTAATCAAGGTTATACCATAGGACCTAGTACCTCATGCTCCTGGGCGCAGACACGGCGAACCATCGACACCCACTTCTGATGGACAACTGATACCCACTACCGACGAACTACTCAAACAATGTCCCCAGTGAGCACGAGGAATCAAAGCGTTTGACGTGCCACGTTCTAATCTCTATGCGTCAGCTTTCGCATCTTGGTAATGGGAAAGGTGACGCATTCAGTCGTGTATCCGATATCGGATGATCCCAACATCTCAAGTTTTATAGTCGGGAGTTGGGAAGACTTCCCTGATCAATCGTACTTTCGGCATCAAGGCAGCTGTTAAGTGACCTAGTTAGTGTCTTGGTCTACTTCTGACAACGCACTTAGTCCGCTGAACATGAAAGACGAGGAAAGACAGACATATACAAGGAACTAATCTCGGAAACGAACACCCGATTTATCTTGCATGACAGCAATGGTTTTGAGCCTGGCGAAAATGATAATCTCGCCGTTGTGAGGGAATTCATAGATAAGCGTAAGAACCATCAGGATATCAAGGAACAGCTCCATGCAGTCTGGTGCGCTGATTGTTATAGGGATTAAGAAGACAGCTGAACTCTGTAGGCTAAGTTTCCAGATACCTCTTGAGGCTCACGGCCAACGAATGATGGAGACTGGAATGGAACATTTCTTACGTGACAAGAGAAAAATTCTTGGGGATAGTGAGCTGCGCGCAGATACAAGCCATGTCTCCGGATGCTGACTCCCATTAGTCCCAACAGTGTTTGTATTCACAAAATATGACAAGCTTACCGAGATGATAGAAAGCAATTGGGTAGATTCTCGGAGAGATTACAACCCCGCGGACATTGAAGCTGAGGCAAAGAAGTATCTGGTGACCCATTGCGTTCAACCGATCCAGAACCTCACTTCAGAGCCAGTCGATCCGTATATCGCAGTCTCCAGTGAGTCCACTGCCCTGCACTGAGGTGTTCCATGTAACACCTATTATTTGTAGCGAAAATTCGCTACAAGGCCAGACTAACTCAGTTGATTCAGCTAACACACGACAAGGTTTCCGAATACTCTGAGGCTAACCAGGGCATTGGGCCGTCACCTGTGCCTACGGTAACTATAATGGCTCAGCGCGTGTCACCTCTTTTGAAGATCGATGAGTCGATCAAGTGTGCCATTCAATTTATGATTTTATGCCGACCTCTGATCGTTGTCTCTAGCGTAGGGAAACGACGTCCGTCTGCCTTTGTAGCTTCGGCATTGTTTCTAATCTTTCTTTTCAAGGATACTGGCAGGCAGTCGTATCTGGTGCAGATTTCCCTGGACTCAAGATCCGGGATTGTTTGGGGGTTATTCATACCGATGTTGTCAAAGTCTGGAATTTCTGGGATCCATCCGAAGTATGCTTTACCTATTTTCATCTCGCGAATTCTTACCGGACTTTTCCCTACTGGCAGATGCTGGACAGCGCTTTTCGAGACGGCATGCTTGAACTGGTTAGCCTACTCGATGATCCCGCTAGTATCCAACCACGCCCTCCCAAACGCAGTAATACGATAGAGGCAATGGAGAATGAGTAGGTCTTTATTGCAGTACTTGATGTGTTGGGTTACTCAGCGTGGATCGTTGCATCGAACAGGAGCAGTTTGGCCCTAGTGGCGCTTATACCTGTCACCGCTGCTTTTTCCATCGTTAAGTGGGCCTACAACACGTACTACAGACTGTATGTATATTCATGGTTTTAGCTGGCTCCTGTGATTAAACCTTCGTTTTAGGCCGGACGTCCAACGAAAATTCATGGCATACATCGTCGATCTAACTCATGTTCTGGATATCCTGTTCACACTGACAGCTGGCAAAAGTGAGCAGGCACTTGCCCCCCAAATTCTCCAGCGTGCAATTGCTCTTTACCGGGAGTCAGGAAGGAGTACATATGTTCATGACAAGATCAAGAGTTTCCCTGTCTCCGTTTTTTCAAGCAATCAAGTTATCTTGGAGATCGAGTGCCTTGTTAGGGAAAGGTATGTTAAAGATGACGAGTTGCGAAAGCACGTGGAGGCGCAGGCATCCAAGGATAAAGGAGGAAAATAAATAGCTCTCTGGATGATACCATTAACTATCTCGTGCACCACCATCAACACCTCACTTTGATCTTGCATTTACCGGATCTTATAGTCTCGTTTGATCTTTGATACATGTCCTGGATTCGTGTACATCTACAACACATATGTAGCATGGCATAGCTGATAGATATGAGGCCCTGGCACGCTGCACTGCTCATTTCACTACCCTCAGCTTACCCAGCTACCGAGAACATCTTCCTGCATGTAACATCACATGACCGCAGTCCCTCAACTAGAGTAGGGTCTGGTTGCGCCAACGCGAAATCATGGCATATATCGTTCACAACGTGTGGGCATTCTCCCCTGTGCGAGCTGCGTGATGATATTTCCTTGCACCATGGAAATTACCTTGTATGATTCAAATCAATCGTAAACTTCGTCTCTCGGATAAACTTAACACTGAACCGAACTTTCGACAAATCAAAGGTAATATAATGACGGCCTTTCCTTCGTGCTACTTGAAATCTCTTCAAGGATAGCTGTGGGGTGTGTTTCGAGGCACCTCGAGTCACGGCTATGAGCCGAGGAACGTTTGTCGCATGATTGCTTTATGAAATACAACAAAACTCACCAGCATGATAAGCAGTGGCAGAGTGGGATCCATGAGGTACTACTGCAGCGCGGATATCACATAAAACGGAGGTAACGGAGTATCTGGTGGTCTAATGCATAGTATTCTGGTCTCCGGCAAGTCCACAGCGCTACTCCAGGGCTTTCCGTGTAATTGCAATCGCTTGCAGCGAGTTTCGCTGCGGAAGGATGCTTGAACGAGGGATGGAGCTGGCTTGCGATGACAGTTTCCAGCACATCGCAGGAGTGTAGCTAAATGGATGTGACATTGTGTTGGATCCCTAGGGGGGGAAGTATGTAAGTCTCATCCGAGGATTGTCAACCATCCGGAAGGACTTTAGATCGTTACGAGTTAGCACTGATTTACCGGAAGTCGTAAATTGTGCTTACTACGAAGAACGATTTGGCACAATTATGATGCTCAACGGCTCCGAGGTTCATTCATAATATACTAACCTGGCATAAATGGTGTTAGGAATTGTGGACAGGATCAAGGCGATCGTAGGACGGTAAGCTCAGATGAAGAACAGCCGAGATTGGTACGCAAAGTCCAACCTGGCATGATATCATAGTACAGTATGGCAGAACATTTTTCGCATGTCAGATGTTGGCAGCCCTCGGCCCAAAGCGAGCTGGATGTAGGGATCTATCCATGACATCTTCGAGCGCTAATGTTGGAGTCATTCCACCCTTGACCCACTACCACGGGTTTGCATCATGTTTCTTCGAAGATGACATCTATGGGCCAGATGGAAATAATACCCCTCTGTCCTCGTGCCGTGCTCTTCAAAATCCCAGCACGCCCCAGGATCATGCTTCCCTCCTTGCTTCCCATTCTGTGGCCTGTTCTGCAGACTACTAGTTACTCTCCGTGACGTCGTCCCGTTTGCGCTGAGCGCTCGGAACCTAATCAAGGAAACAAGAGACAATTAGCCTCAAGCTTGAATTCAGTCACCCATGCAGACCGCCCGCTCCTCCCGACGACAGCCTCCTAAGCAGTGAGTATAAGTGATAAGGGGTTTGGTATACAGAAGCCTAATATCCGAGCAACAGGTGTCGCCTCTTGGTAGTCGGCAAAGTAAGATATTCGTGCTCCGCTACTTGATCTCGGTGGATCTTGACATCTCTCGTAGACTGGAGTCGGCAAGTCGTCCTTGATCAACCGTGCCCTCAACATCGAGGAAGCTGTCGCTGTACATGACAGGCGAGGATCGGCAGATATCTTTAAAGAACTGTTTTCACCACGGAACCCGGAATTTATCGTGCATGATAGCCAAGGATTTGAGCCAGGAGAAAACAAGAACCTCCCTCGAGTTCAGAAGTTCATCCGAGATCGCAGATCTGCTGCAAAATTCGAGGATCAGATACACGCGGTCTGGTGCGTCGATAGTGCGGGGGAACGAGAATCTCCCTGAATCACAGCTTGGTGCCATAGGCTATGTTATCAGATACCCTTGGATGAATTCGGCCAACGAGTTTTGGAGGGTGCAATGCAAGAATTTGCGAGGACGAAGGCCGAGCTCCTCGGAACCAGTGAGTGGAGCTCACCCCTCAAGCCATCCAATCGGTGGTTGACTTCCTTCAGTTCCGGCAATCTTTGTATTTACGAAATACGATATGCTTACCGAATTGATAGAGACCAGATGGGTAGATGACAGGAAGGAATACACCCAGCAAGATGTTGAAAAGAAAGCAAAGGAATACATACAAGAGCAATGCATTCGGCCTATCCTGAAGTTCACAGGGGAAAAAGACATTCCCTTCGTAGCAGTTTCCGGTGGGTGCACAAGGTGGTATCGAAGAAATTACCTCCACTAATCACCGTCGCTTGTAGCCAAAGTTCGCTACAACTACAAGCTTCCAGATCTGATCAAATTGACCAAGGAGAAGGTTTTCTGAGTACTTTAACTAACCACCATATTCTGGTTTGGCTAGGGAGCTCGGAATTCTATCATCTTGGTTTCACTACCTTGCCCTACTGTCCAATTGTCTATTTGCATCACTGGGTTCTCTAACGTTACTGTAGCCATGAATGTCTTAGTGGCATCCATGCAACGCCATCATGAACTTTACAATATACTTAATCCTGTTTCCAAGGTTGTTTCCTGAGGGTCCTAAGAACGAAAGTGCCAAACCAATCCAAGCTGTTCAACGACGTACCTTGCTTTTGGTGTTCGGACGATCAACAGGCCAGGGCCATCAACATGAGGCTGGACGCCCCATCACTGTTCTTGGTAGTGGCTGTATTTCCACAAATGGACCTCATATAGGGTCCAGTGCAATGCACGGACTTCGGAACACGAAGATCCCTGCATCAGAATCTAGTCGATGTCATCCGAGTATATCGCGTCATGGTATTCTATACATCACCTTGGAGGATGGAACATGACACAGTATAAAAATTCTTATCGCGCGATATCAAACCACCGCATGATTGCCTGCCGGATCACCACACCAACGGTCACCCATATCAGCAACGAATGTCCGTCTGATAGATAACGATGTTAACTTGGTGAAGAAGAAACAGAAATGACGTACATACCCACTTTCCATCTGTCAACGCCCAGATGACGCCTCTCGGTAGTATAATTGTTTCCAGAGTGGGACATGCCTTGTGCCACAATGCAGCAACTGCTCCTTCGAAGTCTACGGAGGTCTGGGCACCAGAAGCCATAAAGGTAAGGTACTTTAAGGACTCGAATCGTGATAGCGAAGGTTTCATCTCAAATAGTAGCATCTCCTATATTAGTCACATAAATCAGGGTGAGACCGACCGGCCACAAATACTCGAGGGATATTTACATGAGTGTAGCCTTCCGACAGAAGGACAACGTGAAGAGCCTCTAGCCATGGCAAACGCGCGGAGATGTCCTTGAACAGTATGATCGGCTGTGCAGCGCCGAACGACATCACTATTAGCCTTCTGACTCGCCTAGACGACAGGAGGAGAACGTCCAACGACGACCTCGAGTCCCCCGGGTATAGGGTCATCGAGACGCTCTCTATAGGGCGGCCGCGGATGAAGTTAGCTACCATCGCCGGCGGCGATAGCACTGTGCGGAAGTGGGACAGGTGGGGGAGGGCATTGGGTGGCAAGGGTATCGTATCGATGGTATTTGCTCCCTGGAGACAGAGGTCTGTGATGCTATTCTGTGTCTCGAGGAACCGTACCAGGGTAGATCCACAGCACATCGAAGTTTCAAAGTTTTTCAGGGAGAATGTACATCCCCATAGAACCGATGCGACGTTGCTAGCATTGTCATTCGTTGAAAATTCCAAGGTGAGGTGCAGGAGATGTTTCAGTCGTCGGAGAGCGCGATTGAGAAGCCGGAGAAGGTTTGCGGTCAGAGTATTGTCGCTCCATTTCAGTTCGATATGCCGCACGAATGACGGATAGAAGTCGTTGTGAGCGAGAGTCTTGACAAGGAGGATGGCCTGGATGGGTTCAAGCTTAGAAACGGAACGATAGAGCACACGAGCTGCTATTCTATGAAAGAGAGTATTGGTTTTGATGACAGCGAGCAGTTCCTTGCGAGGCAAGCACTCTACGACGAGATCCAGTGCTTCTACTGGAAGTGCTAACCACAAGGAGACGGGATTCGACATGACACGACGATGGGAACTCAACATCTCACGAGAATAGTCGTAATCCAATGTGCGATTAAATATGTAACATCGACTACGGATTTACTCCATGGTAGTGTAATTGGGATATAAGTGACTGCAGTTAAACATGCGATTCATGGCATCTATCGTGGACGCGTCCTTCATTGAACCTTGAGAGTCTTGGCACATTGATCGCTGCCTTCAGCAATGGCCTCAGCACGGTGGCCCTCTGCCTCCACTTCTTCGAGGAGTTTTCGTTCGGCAGCATGCTGCTCTGCCTTGCTCTTGTCCTTCAGCGCAGCCTTGTTGGCAGCAAGACGTTTGCGGTATTCACGGTACTTCTGATCAGTACCAAAGATGTAATCCCACCAACGGAAGGAAGTCGAGTAGTTATTAGTGAAGGACATGTGGTGGAAATCATGATGCTCTGCACCGGACCAGAAAGGGAGGATGTTTCGTAGTGACCATGGGAAGTCTGGAACAAGTTCACGAGTTGATGTATGGTAACATCGGATGAATCACTGACCATAGCCACTATGGGCGTCAATCGCCTGGAATAGCCGCAAAGTGATCCAGATGTAAACGGTGAGGATGTGGACGTCACGCCTGAAATAGCACCAAAGCAAAGGACCCGCAATAGTGCCAGTGCCAAGGATAAAGGTCTCTGCTGGATGCGCGTACTCGGCGGCCAAACCAAATGGTGCAGAATACTTGTGGTGGAGTTTATGGATGTGCTTGTACAAAACACCCGTATGGAGTGCCTGGTGAGCTGCAGTGATGATCAAATCGACTGAATGCGCAAACATACAGATGTACCATACCCCAGAAGTGGAAGAAGTCTTCGAACACGAAGAAAAAGGCTATTTGTGGAAGCATAGTTCTCCATGGAGGGAAGGGAACTTGGTGCATTTCTAAACCAAGTGCATCGGCCATGGGGTGGAAAAACCATATCTAAATGAGGATGAGTTAGGCGACGAAGGACGTTGGACAGGTAGTACATACAGCAGGAAGTTCAATAGCGAAGTGGGAAGAAAGAACACCCTTAGTGCATTCCCATTGCTCCTTCGCAGTGGGGACCTTGTCAGGCTGAATCTTCCACCTCTGGAAGTAAGGAATGGCGTCGATGATGATCCACGGAACACAACGGCCAAAGTAAACAAGCTACACGATGAACAGTGCACCATTAGTGACATGTTAGCGTCAAAGACGCGTCAAAGACCCACTTCGTGAAGTAAAAAACTCATGAGACCAGTCGCAATAATGGGGTTCCCAATCCATAGGTACCAAGCAACCCATTGCTGTTCTAACCAGTTCAGCTTGCTGATGTCAATGTGTGCATAGAGTTGCTCTGCGGTTTGGTGGGCAGCAGAGGCCACCGTCGCGTTGAGGCCGAGGGTCATGATGGGAGACAAGCAACTTGGATTTTCTAAACGGCAAATTTAAGGACTTGAATAAATATGGCGTGAGTGAGCACCAGCCAATCAGATGCTGATTATGTCATCATCAAATGAGGGACGCCAAAAATCTACACCACTGCGCGAGGTAAACACAGTGTCCTTTTCACTGAAGCAGTGGACACATCTTTTCATTGTGATGGTTATGACACTGGGTTTCAGGGCATGGGTTTGCAGTACACCAAGTCAGTGCTGATTGTCATGATACGGCTGTGGGGGTTCGCTTATGTCAGCCTATGTTGGTAGTCAGTCAACACCCCATGATCAAACTCTGGACTATAGATCCCATGCATCAATCCCGACCACCAGAGGTGGCAGGAAGTTGGCGTCTGCCATAACAGTGTGGAATCAGCCACTAGCATGGTGCCGTGGTCACAAGTGAAGTTTAAAGTACATTATTATGGCGTGAAATTTGCACATTTATTTTCCGCGGTCCCGCCACTGCATCACCGCGCTCGTCTTGCCGCGCTCGTCTCACCGCGCTCATCTCACCGCGATTTATTCCACTACTGTATTTTTACGATACGCATCTGTTTGACTAGCACACTTGTTTATTCATATATATCTGACAATGACATAGAAATACTTGATATGAATGGTCGCGCGGTCAAGAAGGCAAACCTAACTAGAGTACATCTCGGCGCCTTTGCTTCGACTCAATGCGCTGCTTGCGGATAGCCGGTAAGGAAGAAGGGGGGGTCGATGGTGTGTTAAGGACAGTTCAACAAAAAAAAACGAGTTTCTCAAAGATGTCTGTGTGTACATGAATATAGGAAAGGATGTCGTGCATGCAAGTAAAGAAAAAATCGGGGAAAATAGCTCATCCTCGTCCGCACAATTTCTTCTGCTTCTTGTACCAACTACGATATCGTTGATATGCTGTATCCCAGGCACCATCTGCAAGTGAACGACTTAATACTTCGGGATCCAGAAGACGAGCGGGTGGAGACCATTGTTCTACACGGTCGAAGGACGCTTTGTCAGCAATCAGCTCGCGGAGGATGGCCTCCTTTGTGAGCTGAAAACCGCGCCAGAAAGCCTTGTCGACGTTATCGAGATCAACCGTTGGGAAGAGTGTCTGATCAAGGAAAAATAATCATCAGCACGCCATACATATATGAAGTGAAACAATGCACTCCGGAGGCATATCCATCGCCATCTGGACAATTTAAATCAACCTTGGGGTCACCGTGTTGACGGACCCAGACATGTATCTCAACTGATGACAACGAGAACCACGTATGGCCATCAACGACTATTTCCGCGAACTCCTGGTTGTTCCCATAGTTATTTGACCATTTTCCACGCGTCATCAATTCTGACGATCGGAGCTGCCGAGCGACAGAGGCCTTCGAGCCTGGGCTGCGGTATCGTGTTGTTTGCTTCATGAGAATCTTCCCGACAACCAACAGATCAGGGTGATCGCATACGTAGGCCTTCAGCTTTCGCATAACATCACGGTCGCTTTGGGTAAAAGCGTTCTCCATGATCCAAAGCACTCGCGGCACGCGAATACCCTCCTCACCACCCTTGCCATACATTATGATGGATAAGTCAGGGATTCCACATATCGAGTCTTCTTCAAAATAATGGCTAGATCCGGGTCGAGGCAGTGTGATTTGCGGCGCCGGAATAGTCCTCAGAGTGCCATCAATATCTGAAATGATGACAACTAAGATGGACTCATGAATAGGGCTGGGTGATGAGACCATCAGACGTCGAGAGCCTGGGAAAAAGGTCAACCTAAGGATGTTGGTCACCTGGCTGCGTGTGATGGTAATGAGTAACGTACCTCTTCCATATTTTCCGATCCCTATTACTTTTCAAACGATCCAAGATATGATTATAATCGCTCCAAGATATATCTTCGTACTGCTCTCAAATTTCCATTAGACTCTTGAAATATGTAGAATACTACCAGCTTACCACTAAGTATTCTTGTTCGGCTCTAGAAAGTGCCTTGGTGATTTCTCTGCATTTCACTTCACACATGAGAGATCAGTTACAGAAGACCATAGTTATATTTGTCGTGGCCTTACCACGATGCAGTGAATTGTTTGAATGTACAAGTGGGGGGCAGGAGGTATTGTGCTGCGCGACCATGGCGCCAGGTTTGACAGAGGGTGGAGTTGAACGAGTACAATTCTGGTGTGAGGTAGGCAGCCTTCTCTGCACAGCGGATAAATGGGAAGGCGGTCCGTTGGAAGGCTTTCGGGATATTTTCCCCATTCTTTGTTGACTCCTCGACACAAGCTGCGCACCCTCGTCGCTTGCGTTATTAGTTGTAACGAGATTCATAAGCCTTGTGAGTGTGCTTATCTCAGCAACCTGAAGGCAATGCTCGTCCAGGAACACCTTGCATTATCACTAGCATAGAAACAAATCAAACGTGCTAACTACCAACATCAAATCATTACCAAGGATGATGCAATGAGTGGTGAGAAATGATTGGGGGTGAATTCACAAATCGACATCAGAAATTTCTTCGTCTCTAAGCATGGATGTTTGTTCGAACAGTGAAACCCACGGATTGGGTGGGACCGGGGCATCCTCGTCATTCTCGGCTGCAACTTTATTCACCTCCAAAGGCCCGGAAATGGGTCCCTCAGACTGATGAGGCCATGCAGGTTGTGCCTTCGCATTTACTATGAAAGGTATAGTCAGTTAGTATGTTATGGGATCACTGAGACACATTAACATACAGTCCTTGCGTTTCTTGCGATAGGCCCGCCTAGAATTGATCGACTCGGGTGAAGACAAGATGGTGATAGGACGCGTCCTCTTGCCTAAGACATGTTAGCTGCTGGTGAGGTAAAAGTAGTATGACAGTACTTGTCTCTGTCGTGACATCAATATCCAGGTTGATAATAGAACTTGACAAGTCAGCAATGACCCATCCTCACTGCCTTCATTGCAATCTTCGTCGGTAAGAGCCTCGATGTCTGTCCCCACAATGTCCCCACCAATTCTCCAGGACTTAAAAATACGACTTGGAACAGGGTTTCGAGTTACTACCCCAAATATATATATTAGTGATGTTATGGTGTACTAGTCACGTACCAAACCATAAATTGCTGTCAGCGACACTGGCCTTGGGATGTCCCTTGAAACGAGCGAGGACAACTCCATTCGGGTGTGAAGCGGTGGAAAGTTCGAGTTTCCCCTGGTCGGAAACAAGGAGCTGCCAGTCCGGCTGAATCTTGGGTGTATTGGATTCCGCCCGCCGAGCATCAAAATGACTGAAAACATGGGGAAACCAAGTACAAAGCTGACTTGTGACGTCGTCATGTGTCCATGCTGTGTTGATCTGAATCTGTCTTTCGAGGTAGCAGCCATGGTTTTCTAAGTTTTGAATGAACTTCCTTCTCTCTCCGGAAGCTCGAGGCACTGGCTCCTCCAACAATTTGCCATTTGCCTTTATCATTCAATATTAAGGAGTAAGAGTCTACATGGGTGAGAATAAAATAACAAACTCACGTCCAGTCCACATGTCACGATAGCAACAGAACTGACATGGAATGTTTGACCAGATGAAGTCTGAAGCCAATCGGAGAATTAGACAATGTGTGATCCTGGGGCACCAACAAATGCACTTACCTTGCGGTTGTTAGTAGTAGCATTGGATGTCATCCGCGATGCCTTTGTTGCCTTTGTTGCCTTTGTTGCCAATGCCTCCTGATGGGGATTGGGTTGAGACAGGCCAGACAGCCGTCTAGCAGTCAACCCCTCGAAGATCTTCGCCACGTTTGATGAGCCTGGTACAGTGGCAATAGTAGCTGGCTGTGTTTGGATCACCTGGGTATTGTCAGTATTTGGGTGCTTGCTCAACCCATGTGAACATTCCAGGCAATGTGCAGCGTTCTCCGCCTTTGGCTGGAAACACTCACAGTCACAGCCTCCATCACCACCCCTGCACAAGTGCTCCCTGCTCAATCTTGACATGAGTGTGGAGCTTCGAAGAACAGAATGATGGGTCAATGGTCAAACACACCAATGGACTTTATAATGGCGAACTAGCTACAATCATATCGGTCTATGCTCAATAAGTAGAATGACAATGCTGATAATGCTTGGCACCACAAACGTGCCCGAGAATACCAAATGGGATCTGCTAATGAAATGTTAACATCCTTTGCTGCACGGTGTCCAATACGTATGGTTTCAAGCGTCGGATATTGTTCTGAGCCCCATTCTGTTGGTGTCAACCCGAAATTGTCCGGTGTAATATCCTGTGTGACTACCTCATGAAATCCGGTAAAGAATATAGCTTCCTCCTCATTGCTCCTGAAGGGATTTCGATGTGATGGTACATGTACAGCCTGGTGATTGACGTGTTCTTGCTGTTGACGTGCGATTGCATCAGCCGCATCAGTCATCTCATCACCTAGTTCCAGAGCTGGGTCATGTTCTCTGTGGTCTTGATAGACACCAAATTGTGTCTGGCCCAAAAAGCGCAAATCCTGTATTTTATACCATGATGTAAACAGTAAACTAGTAACAATTAATGTTTACCTTTGGGCTCTTGTTATTAGTATCTGGGCCACTGATAGGGTGGCAGTTCCATTCCTCCTGAAATGCCTGACAGTCAAGGTTAATGTTATCGAGGAAAAGTAGATGCAGCAACCAAAGATGCATTGGGTTCTGTGCATCAAGCATGTGCATTCTTTCAAGTCGAATGAAAAATGCACGCCAGCGTCTGGCAAACTGTGACCCAACCTCTACCCACAAATGCTCAATATGACAGTTTCGAGTAGAACTACATATATCATTAGCAATGACAGGTACAAGAGTAATGTAATGTATACATACGTGCCCCAAATAAATGAACCTCTGTGATGACCTTTGTTCATGATCATGTACGTTGCAACATCGATGTTCTCACCACCACGATCACCCCATGCACAGGATGGTATGCCATACTCCACAGTTGCTTGTCTGAATAAATCGAGCACGGTCGCTGACCGGTTGTTATCGCTAGCTTGCATTGCAGTAACCTAAGGACAGCATCAACAGCTATTATTAGTTCATGAGGCAATTGATACACACTGTTCAGCAGAATCCATCAATAAAACCATGAATAACAATGCCCCACCGAATTAGCTTGTGGTGTCCATCAATATGCCATAGGGCATTGGGCCGTTTGACATGGTACTTCCGTCTAGTTTTCACACGGCGGTCTCGTAAAGCCTGACCCAGGCGATCAATCCTATGAACCAACTGAATTATTTGGCGATACTGCACACGGACCCCATGTGTCTGCATAAACCCAATGATATACCGAATTCCAGATTCTGGCTGTCTCTTCTTAAATTCACTGACGAGATTGTCAAGGTCCGCATCACTAATCTCGGTATATTTTCGTTCAATATTGTGGCACTGCATGTAAATGCACAGTGTGTTCCTGTGAACACCCAGAGTGTGTGCAAGCTCCATGCACGTAATTTGTCTCGAATTGGAGAATGCCTCCTGCAGAAAGTTGTCATCAATAATCTTACTTGGGCGTCCTCGTAATCCGGTGTGAACTTCTGTTACAGGCTGTGGTATCTGTATGTTTTCATCTGAGCTGATTACATATTTCTATGTTAGCACTGGCAACCATTGGCTTTTAGCCTACTCACCAGTTCCGAATGCTATCTCAATAATGTGTGATGGCTGTGTACAGTTTTCCAATCAACTCCGTGGTCTGTAGTAGCCACTGTGACAACTTAGTACCAATGGGGTCACCTTTGATTGCCATGAGGAGATGGATCGCATTGCTTTCTAGGCAGCCGAGATGATATTCAAGGCGAAGTGGGTCATTCTCCTCTTGGGTCCACACCTGCAGGGCATGCCAATAGATATCAGATAATGCATGATGGGCAGTGAGGAGATTTGCTGGCCATGACATGGCACTTGGGGGGAGTTGAGGGATAGCAGGGGGAAATGTGACCATCGATGAATGTTGAACTCCAGTAGAATTCAGGTCTGTCTGGCATGCTGCATTCGGCTTGCTTACAAATCAGTTGTCTGATCACATGCTGCTTGGGTCTGTTCATTTTCTCATTTACATATCTTCATGCTCACTCCATATGACCACTACTATTGCTTCTGGGACAGTTACCCGCCATCCCGAGTTTTATTTCCAAAATGGCACATATGTCTTCCAGGTCGAGAATACTCTGTACAAACTCAACCATGATATCTTGGTCAATGAGTCCCCGGTCTTTGCTGACCTCTTTTCATTTAGTGTGTTTGCACCAGAAAGTATGGAGGGCAAAAGTGATGAGGAGCCAATTCATGTGGACCCAAACCTGAGTGTGGAGGTTTTTGATCTGTTTGTTGAGTTGAAGTTTGCCTGGTGAGTCCTTGAGCAATTGACCCCAATTAACTCAACTCAATTAACTTATTCCAGTGCCCATCCTGCAGCCAATTACTCCAAGCAAGACCTTAGGAGGTTACTCAAATTTATTGACAAGTATGATTGCAGTGCTCGCATCCTTGGTTTCATTATCTCTTGCATTATGGAGAAATCATATCGCTTCCACCCATCTGAGCTCATCTATTTCGGTGCCACATACAAAATTCAGGTTCTCTTTGAAAAGGGATTCAGCTGCCTTTGTGAAATCCCATTGACCAAGATCAAGAGGTCTCACCGCAAACAGATGGGGATGGATGCTTATGTTGCATATGTTTATGTTAGGGCACGCCTGGATGAGTACATCCACACAGTTGCTGTACAGTGGCCCCCTGTTGAACATGCTGATAGTTGTCAAAACCACAAAGGATGTGCCGAGGATTGGGCTGCCGTATGGTGGAATGGTATGGGGCGACTTCTTCTTGACCCTAGGAACTCACTTTCATTTGATGATGCTGTGGACTGCTTTAAATCTTTGCAGTTTGGTCAGGTCAGTGACGATTGCAAGCGGTATATGTTTTCAAAGGTGATGCATATAAATGTACCACTCACTCATTCGCATCGTTTTATTACTCGTATTAGAGATCGCTTAGTCCAGAAGTTGATACCTACGTAGATTATTATTTTGTCTTCTGTCATCACAACATGGACTTCCTCATACCAATTGCGGTACATTATCTCCACGTCATTGTCAGATATATATGAATAAACAAGTGTGCTAGTCAAACAGATGCGTATCGTAAAAATACAGTAGTGGAATAAATCGCGGTGAGATGAGCGCGGTGAGATGAGCGCGGTGAGATGAGCGCGGTGAGATGAGCACGGTGAGACGAGCGCGGCAAGACGAGCGCGGTGATGCGGTGGCGGGACCGCGGAAAATAAATGTGCAAATTTCACGCCATACATTATAGCTGGCTTTATGCCTTGCCTCGAGTCCTTGCTTAGTGTTACCCTCTCTTAAGCTTCCGAACTTCCTGGCAGGAACAGCCGCCTCGCATGATCGCAAGAAAGTGGGCACTTGAAACCACTGCAGCGTTGTGAACTGCTGAATTGCAATGACAAGGATGATTATTTTGCGTCACTGGCAGATGCACTGCATTTCGGTATCTTGTCGCTGACATGCGATCAGCGACTCCGCACGATTTGTATAGTCACTGACTGGAAGTGGTTCGCAAATCTATACCATATTGCATCACCGGTCTGGTAATAGTATTATTTCAAACAAGAGCAGTGCACTAAATCTACTAGGCCCAGAAGCCAGAGGATCCTGCGTAAAGTAACAATGAAAGAGTAGTACCTTCATCCCCCCGGCATATGTACGAGGCAGTATAATACCCAAAAAACATTTAAATACGCAATATACAACAAAAGAGGGAAATGGCAGTGAAGGTGGAACGGTCCATCGACGGTGCGCATGGGGGCAAGTCCAAAGCAAGATAGATACAGTAGAGAAGACCCGTGAAGGGGAAGGATAGAGGCCCATCACATCACTTTTCAGAATGGATGAAGCTCTCGGTTTTTGGTGTTAGCCCCCCTTGCGCACCTGAGTCGATGGAAACTTCCGACTGACGGTGGCGGACCTCGAAGGGATATTCTGAGGGCTCTCCTAAGACATTGCCCCTGTTAAGAATGTACTTGCTGCAAAGAGGAGCTTCTAAATGAATGCGAACACACTTAAAGTATATCAGCACTTACACCCAAACAGGAATGATTCCGCCAGGGGGAATAACCCATGGCTCAGACGCGTCATAATTGGGGGGAGAGAAGCGCTCGTTGGATGCTTTACGAACAAGCCAGACAGTGCCATTGATAATGACGTATGAACCGACTCCGACAATGACACCATATGCAATGCTGCACGTAAGTTATTAGGGCCCTGTCCAAGCTTACGAGAGGGGAAAACATACTTGTACGACAATGGAATGATGAGGATAGTAAGGAATGCTGGAAGCGCATCACCAATGTAGTCCCAATTGATATCCCGGACATTACGGATCATGAGAGACCCAACGATTACAAGAGCGCCTCCAGTTGCCCATGAAGGGATTGAGGCGAAGATAGGAGCAAAGAAGACGCATATAAAAAAGAGAAAGCCAGTGACGACGGCAGTAATACCAGTTTTGCCACCCTCTACAAGAATGTGATGCGGTTTGAGTAAGACCCAAAAGTTCAGGAATAGGTGAAACGCACCAGCAATACCCGTGGCAGACTCGATGAACGCTGTCACCGGGCTAGTGCCAACAAGGGCTCCCATGGAAATAGAGAATGCATCAACACAGTATGCAATGGTAGAGTTTTCAAAGTCGAGTGTAACAGGATCTCTGAGGCCAGCGAATTTGGCCATGGAGTACAAGGTACCGGTCGTATCTGAACGATTGCAAATTAGCGGATGGATAGAACGGGGCAATGCAATCAAGAGGCTCACCCAAAATATCGACATAAAGGAAGGTGATCAGGGCATACCAGACTTTGCCTTTACCATAATTATACTTTGGTTCTCGGATGAATATGCATCTGGTTGGAAACGGAGTGGACTTACATCTAGGGCGTTACCAATATGTTGCAATGGATGCCATGTGACGACCTGCTTGAAGAACGCGAAAAGTTGATCACCCGTATCGGTGTGTGGGAAATATGTCACCGCGGTGTTGCGCGGCCACGAGATAATGGAGGTCAGGAAGATACCGATCAGAAGAGAACCCTTGACGCGATACATCATAAGAAGAATGGTAAGGAATCTGTTAACATCAAGACATGTAAACACGAGGCACAGGGAAGCGATTAAGTGTTTCCCCTTACCCGCCCGTGAAAACACCCAACCAGACCGTTGGATCCCGGAGGACTTGTGTACCACAGAAGTTGGGAAGATCTGGGCTAATCCAATCTATTATGATGCGGATATTCAGTGGCCGGTAACGCTGCAGAAAAGCCCGCTTACCGCTCGGATTACACCCGCCCAATCCCACCAAATTAGTTGTATTTCCTCCAATCACATTCAGTCCGCCCGCAGCTGTTATAACAAAGTTGAGTCCCAGATTATTGTTCATTGTGAAATATTATAACCGTACTTAGGCCGATGAATCTGTAAGGGATCATCACATCAATCAGAGCCGTCTTACTCCGATCATGTCCATGTAAATTACTCACGCGATATACAGGCCAATACCAGCACCAACAGCCAGGACTAGTGACTGTGGCATTATGCGTGCCAGCCATTGGCGCAAGCCAAGTAGTGACAAGATGAAGAACACCCAACTAGGATGAACACGTCAGCCTCGTGGTGGTGAACTCAGTCAAATTACCCATACCCTTCCAGGAACACAGCGGCTAGGGCTTCTCGGTAGCTTATGAAACCGCTGCCGTGGTAACCAACCACTGAGTATGTGAACTAGTACGCGACGCCGATCAGCGCACCATGCGGATACACGGCACAGGGACATACGTAGGCATTCAATCCCATGCCAGGGGCCATCCCAACAGGAAGATTAGCAAAGGCGCCCATGAGAACGGAGGCAAGAGCAGAAATTGCGGCTGTGCTCGTGATCAAGTCTTGCTTCACTTCCTGAACGCAAGCGAGGTATGTGGTGTCCGAGGCGCAATTATTCGGCCCATTGCAGACACAAGTTCCTCCAGAGTCTGAAACAATCGATGCGTTTACGGAAATCTTGGAGGACGTCAATCAAGATGTCAAGATAGACTGTGGTTGCGCTTACGATGTAAGCCATGGCAGCCTAACATAGCGCTCTGATGTCAATTACGGACGGGGAGGAAAACGTTAATCACTCACCCATGTTGTGATACCCGCACGGACATCAGTCTGCTCTTGGAGTGAGCGCGAGTATGTCTAGCAGAAATAAATAATAGCTCACCATGAACCGTGAGCCTTCACGCTCGCCGGGGTGACCAGAGCCCTCGAGACGGAACCACCGCCCGATGGCAGAGTCAGCAACCTAAGGAAAGGTCTCCAGTTTCAAGAAGGTGTGGTGAGGGTGGCACACACCCTAGCATTAAGTCTGTCTGCGAAAGTAACGGTCATGTCGAGGGGGGGCAGAGAAAAAGAACGTGATATGAACAGGAAATATATATCAAAGTGAAAGGAGACCCAGCGCCGTCAGAAGAATCCAAGACGTATATACCGAACAGGATATCTCCAGATAAATATATCCGAGGGTGCAAAAATAAGCTTGACAAGGTCTGTGAGCTCTATACACTCAACCAGGTCATCTGAGATCTGTGCCGTCGACCTGAAAAGTTGATGGCAGTTTGGGAGTTCGCCATGATTGGCGCCCATTGTGGACTTCATTTACGTTTTATCTCCCTGGTTTCCAAGCTTACTGCATATGGGAAGGTCCGCATTTTGTGAAAAAATAACCCAGAAATCCTAAAGTGCTTGCCTTTATCAGAGTGATAATCGAAGGATTTTGACTAGCGTTGTTGGGTTTCTCCTTGCGGAACTTCGATGGTCCTAGCATGTCGGCGGTGGCGCCGCCGAACCATATGGATGATCGAGAGCACGCGGTCCTTGATAAAGCGAACTCGTCAATTGCGTAGGTGTAGTGGTTGCGCCGAGATATCCGTCCTTACCAACGCCCAAATCACAAGACGTTATCGAAGAATTCTCGGGGTTTCGAGAAACCGGCAAGTCCAAGCGCTTTCATCAGACTTCGTCGAGAAAATGATTCTGACATGACATCGCTAAGGCAGAGCCATTCGTCCCTGTATCGAGACAATCGAAATTCGAGGCCGTGGAAACTTGGGACAATGAATAGAGTTACAGCGTTACAGCACCATCCCACACAGGGTAAGGTCAAGTGTACCAGGGCAAATTTCCATTTTGTCCATTGGCATGATGAATACGATAGCCGGTAACAAAGATGTAATCTTGAGGTAAACGATGACTCCAAACAAATAGCCTCGTGGTCACAGGAAAGTAAACAAGGATCCGCTAAGCCCGTCTGGTCCGATGAGGATTCCGAAGAAGTTTCGTTTGACGCTCCATTTACTCCACGTTTGTCTGTGTGTTTATCTAGTATATCACCCGCTCGCGTTATCCCTGAGGCGCCGGACAAGATTGATCAAGAGTGATCCAAATAAAAGATGATAGGCCGTGATAATCTGACAGGAAGCAAAGATCCGGAGTTCCTTTGAGATAAAGACGATATACCCGTAATACAAACCTTGGTCGAGTCCGATCAAAACAACTATGTACCACAGAAACCTTGACTCAAGAGTGTCTCTTGGCCACCCGCTTCTCAGGAAAGGTTGCAAGCCCAATATGTCGAAGACTGGGCTTCCTCCTGGTCTTGAGGACGGTGGATGTCGGAGATCGAGGTACGCGAATTGTCATTCCGTAATGAGTATCTATCGATGTCCCGCGTTCATATCGATGTTAACCATCTCTTGTTGAGAGGTAATTGTACCGTGGCGCTCTCGTAGCTTCATCGCTTTGAGCACAAACGCGGGTTTCTCGGACCTAGACGGTAGAGTCGTCAACGGCATGGGAACAAACAAAATGGAATGATCGCACTAGAAGGTGATATTTTTGTTCCTTATGGGCTTACTGCCACTGTTTCGCAAATGAATGCATCTTCAAATCACCAGCGAAATGAGTTTGCTGTAGAGCTTCTGGATCAACCTCGAAAGGCTCTACCACCGTGTACCGAGGGTTAGCACAATGATGCATGATCATGACTTGGCAGTGTATAATGTACGATGAGAACCGGTGTCAGTCAAATCATTACCACCAAAGCGTTGTGCACTGAGTAGCACTCAGAACGACCATTTACAGTTCACGGATCATACGTGGGGGAATTCAGATCTCAATTCACCATCGATCATTGCTTCCTGATCAGTAAGTTCCTTTGCTCGGAAAAAACCAAGAGGTCGAACCTGGGTACAGGATAACTCTCGTTATAGATCAAAAGGTCGTCGACCTCGATTCATTTCAAGGTGGATGACCTTGCCGATTTGAATAAATAAGTCAGCTGAGGGAAATGAACACCGCAGCAACCACATTAAGTCCGCACGCATGAACTTACTCTGACGTGCGATTGCAAGAGTTCTGGCAATTCAGCCAAGAGCGAGTATGTACAACAGTAACCACAGTCGCCTTCAATGAATAGGAGGTACAAACCAGTGTTGTGACATTGAGTTAGTGCCTGGTCCAAGAATTATTCAGTCAATATCTTGTGGATGGAACATCAAGAACGTGTGGCACCTAGAATGACATTTATTAGCTGACGACATCGCAGCTCGTAATGATAAAGGATAGCCACACAGTCACCTAAGGCAACCATTCCGTCAGAGCTGAGGGAAAGTGGTACAAGATTTGATGAGTTCGGAGTGTGGCACTGAAGAAGAGTCACAATTCGCTTCGCTAAACTCAAAGGAAACGTTTCCCAGAGTGCTGGAGTAGATAACGAAGCTGCTGGATAAGTGCATAGAAGAAGAGCGGAGAGTCTGAAACACATCCTGGAAGAGATGATTCAGGAAAATTCCTGTGGCGAACGGCAGGCCTCAGAGAACCACGACTTTAAGGCGTGTTTCACCCAGGACTGGGAATATGACAACCTGGCTGAATACGTCCGGAAGACCAGATTCCATATCGACGGGGAACAACAGGGAACAACTCAGAAAAGAGTTGAAGCGGACGTATCTTTCTGGAGATTTATGCTGGACAGACGACAGGAAAGAGCTAAGCTAGACACTTGTGCTGCAGCATGTACTTTAGGCGACTCGTGGTGCAATCGGCTGTGAGGTCCACGAGGGTCTGCGACACGCAGCAGGTGGGTGTCAAAGCCGAACCACACCATCATCCTTCCTCATCGTTCAGTGAAACGAATTTCATACTTCTCGCAGCCTATACCCTACTGATATATTTTTGGTGCACTTGCCTCGTGCAATAGTTGTGGTGAGATTATATATACGAGACACTCAAGTGACCACTTGTGTGCGTTCAAATTGTGATCAATTATGTACTTATCTGTTGGAAGGAAACCCTACCTTCTAGCAGCTCGTTGATTATATCAAATGATATCCTTGGTGAGATCGAGGGGTTCAACGTGAAAGGTTAGCGTCTTCCATTCTTAGTTGACCCAGTTTATCTCGATGTTGCATCAGCCTCATCGTCAAGCCTGCTGTATTATAGGTGGCCCACTTCGTTGAGTGTGCCACGCTTCAACATGCAAATGCAAACCTGTCAGTCTTCCTCTGGTATTCTTCCAGGTAACTCTTGATCATGATGGATGTTCGTTCAGTCTAACTGCAGGATGCGTCAGAGTTAAGGTAAATGACATCTGAAGCAAGCGTGTGAACACCCATTCCAGTTCCCGGCCCGGAGTCCTTTTTTCGGACGCCAGCCGACAGCAGCGCTCCCACTGCCGAGGACAACGTCGACAACTTAGAAATTCTTTTCGGTTTCTCACCCACGCCATGCCACGTAACCACAACCGAGTCCCGAAGATCACGAGCAAGACTTGGCTAAAAGTCGGCCAGGGAAAGGTCGATGCTGATCTACTCGTAGCTGTTGGCATAGGAAAGAATGATACTCACAAGGAGCATCACTTTCACGACATTCTCTCTCGCACTGTACCTGTTGGACCACCTAGGTGCCGTCGCCAACAAGGTTTCTGCTCTAGCTACATTCATGCCGGATTCGACTGGCTTGGTCGAGAATTATATCATCAAAAGCACTCTGATGCAGTCGAGGAACCATATTCAAATGCTGTGGTCAGTGGCTTCTCCAATTTCCTGGATGAACGCGCCAAGGGGTGGTTCGATAGCAAAAACGAAGAGGCTCGCGACAAAGATACTGGCTCCCTCAGTGCTCTTCCAGCATCTGCAATGGTGATCTACTCCGGTTTGTCACAGCGTAGGACCAAGACAAATGGAAAAAGCTGGGTTCTGTCCAGCTTGTCATTCCAATTGTACGAAACAGAGCACAGACACGCAAAGATGGCGCCCCACCTGTGGCAAAACCACAGATGTCCACTCCGCCAGGGCCTCTTCCGCGACAGATAGTCGGACCTCAGTAACCTATGATATGAACGGATTTTATGTCCTAGTTAATGATTATGCCATCCCAAATTGCGCTTACTCGCACAAATCTCGGCGGCTTCACAGGTTTTCGGTGCAGTAGATTGGCATAGCTGGAAGATCACGCTCTCTCAAGGTCAAGATTCAGGTTCAACGATCCAGGGCACTCTTCGTCGGCAGAATTGGGCGCCTTGGACACTTGGTACCTGATAGGGACGCATTGAATATGCCAACGGGCACAGGGGCCGATGTGAATATGAAACACCCTCCTGGTATGGCGTGGAATGGAGTGTCAATCACCAATACAACTGACACCCAGTCTCGAGAATGGGAAAATGGGTGGAGCTCCGGTACGCCCATCCCTCACGAATCTCCATGACTGTACGCTATGAGCGGAAGGCAAGTGAGCAATCAATCAGTCAAGTAGGGTAACGGGTCTCCAGGTGATAGCAGAACATGTAACACACGGAAGCCAATATCCTACCCTTTTGCTGGCTCCACGTCTACAACATAGTTTTGTCCCTTTTCCTGGTTCTGTGGGACCACCCTTCTGTTGCATCGATCGCTGCCGCATCCTTTACTGACGCGAACGACGAAATATTATTACCTTCTGCTCAGCACTCGGACATACGTCTCATTCCGACTTGGAGTAAATCCATGTTGTCTTATCTGCTTTTTCTGTTTGTATTGTGATCCGTATGTTCCTTCCTGAGTTACGGTTGTAAATTTCAGTGCTCCTCCAGAGTTGGGGTACCCGACGTGCCTTAGCTAAGCTGACCAGTGCTTAGTGTTCACAGGACCCAAAATGGCCGACATGTGAACCAGCCTGCGAGTACTATCGACTGTGTAGCTTTCGTCTGAGCCATTGGCTTAGTTCATTGACCACCGAGCTGGAATGGCTGAACAATCTGAATCAATCTGGAACATGCGGGCCGCCTATTGTGTTCGGCAGAATTTGCCTTTGTTCAGAACTCCTATTGATTGGCGACTTTCACATGTGAATACTGTTGCGGTTCTCAAGCAGTTCTGATAAATCATGCAACACTCCAGTGTCGTATCTATGATTTTCTATGGCTCTCTCTCGGAGTCTCTTCTCCCTCTTGTTTATGCTCTTCTTTAAAGCCCTGCTAGTCATTGTGAACATCATTTCGGGGGGAGAGTACTATGCATTTCTCGACTGGAGGAATAGCGAAGAACTCTTAAAGACCCACAAGGTATGTCACTGCCCTGGAATGGCGCGTTATATTGGAACCACTGCGCCTTTCTTTCTCTGGGGTGGTATAACCCCTGAACTTATAGGGCCGCATCCTCAAACAATTGTCATTTGCCATCGTCACCTTTCGGATAGGAAAACGCATGACGAAGCACTCCCTTGTGACCCTCCTCCTCTTCGCTATCGTCATCATCAGGTTCCTGACGATCCAGGTCAGGCTCGCCAAAACGGCACGATCTCTCCAACAGTTACATGGTCCCCTGCTCATCACCTTTTGGGTAGTTGTGTCTGCAACGCTTTTTTATCTGAAGTTGACCATCGAAGTTGCGTTCGCCGCTTACTATCTATTAACGGTGTGCAGAGCCCCTTCTTTCGGAAATATTGTGCCCTTAGTCCTCAATGTGTTTCGCTTACTGGAACTGCGATAGATTTTTAGGTTTCAGTGGAAGATACTTCTATCTTCGTGCGCCTTTTATTTATGCCTGGATCCTCGTCCACCTACATAGAACGTATTATGCATTTTCATTCTGACACTTATAGACAAATAGACGACATAGATGCATCAAGGACGTACATGTATATCGAGAATGAATATCCACATCCAGGAGGTAGTAGCTTTCATTGTGTACTTCTCGATGAGATCAAACCAAGGAAGACCAGGGTCTCGCCAAATATATTACACCCCGGTTTCTGCAACACAGAAGGGGAGAAATACGATGGTAACGAAGAGGAAAGAGCTATTATTCGACAACTGTATAGAGTACCGGCTCACCGAAATCGTCTTCCCTGAGACGATATGGGTCACGTCGTAGGGGACGTCCTCTTCTCCTCCCCACAGCCATGGAGTTGGTTTCAACTCCGGGCGGAGGACTGCCAATGACAGACTCCTCGACAATCGACTCACTTTGCCCTAATTCTTCCCCGTTCACCACTTCCGCTTCTTTAACTCCTTCCTCCGCTTCCGCTTCCTCCTCCGCCCGTCCTTTCCCTTTCTCGTGCGCACTCCGCCCATCCACTTCGTTCCCACTTTCGTCCTCGGTGACCACTGCTTCTACTTCCTCTTCCTCCTCTTCCTCATCCCGGGACCCTTCCGAGGTCAGTTCATCTTCTGGATGCAACCGACTTGCAACTATACCATCAACATTGCTCAACAGGCGCCGTACGAAACCCTTTCCAGCAATATACGCGACATGATTTAGGAACGTCTGCATGAGCCCCGTTTCCTTCTCCAGTTCCGCATGAGCCAACGTGGCTTCGACGAGCGCGGAGGATGCTTCTGCTTGGGCCAGCGCAAGTTGTGTCTCGACATGACT
Organism: Scleroderma citrinum; assembly: GCA_029372045.1. Taxonomy (NCBI): domain Eukaryota; kingdom Fungi; phylum Basidiomycota; class Agaricomycetes; order Boletales; family Sclerodermataceae; genus Scleroderma; species Scleroderma citrinum. The sequence continues at coordinate 2,165,474 of JARFMN010000005.1, read as the reverse complement.
ACGTTGACGCTGGACGTCCTTGACCATCTGGGGAAGCCATGTAGGATCCTCGCTAAGCGGTGGAGGAGGTGGATAGGCCAATAACATCAATGGAGGATGGAAGGTGGGAGATGGGGGTGGTGGCAGACCAGTAAGTTTGGGAGGGATCTTGTTAATAATTTTTCCGCCGCTCTTTGGCACCCAGTGACCGTCTTCTGGGGGAGGGGGGAAATATTGAAGTGGCCACTGGCTGGCACCCGAGTCCTGTGAGTCTCTTTCGTAGGGCCGCTTCCGCTGCTGTTTCGCCCGTTCGTCTGTTTTAGAACTCGATGCCTCATTTGTGGCCTGGGGCATTGTGCGTGCTTTACTCTTACTAGGAGCACGATCAACACTGTTTCGTGATTTAGGAGATTGAGAAAGTCTGGGTTCTTTCGGCATGTTAATAGGGTGTGGTGTGTGTGGTGCAAGTACAGGTGCACACGATGGTAGTAATGGGAGGAAAACAAGAGCGAACGCCGCAGTGGAGAGAATAAATAACCCACAGGTAGGTCAAGTCATCGATTGCACTGGTTCCCATTGTCCACCGCATCGGGGATGTGGACTCACTTAGGGGTGTGGGTCCTTATGTTTTTATGTCAAACTGCCTGTTTTGGAAACTCTTTTCCTGGCTTTGACACCGTTGCTTTGTTGTGCTGTGCTGTCGCTTTGGACTCGTCGTGGCATATGATAGATCATTGGCAGCTGTCTGCCGTGCCATAATGCTACCGTTCTGTGCTTGGCCCGAAATGACTTGTTGCATTTGAAATCGTTGTCGAGCAATAAATAGCCTTCAGTATCCCGGAGATATCTACGGGGGATGTCCTGCTATGTTCGGCAGACACCGGAGGCTAAGGGTACATCCAAATAGTAAGCTGTGATACAAGGGGTAGACCATATATACATGGTGACTCCTACCAATGCTAGGCTCTCATAATGAGTCACGCAGTGTTAGAACCAGTCAGATCAGGAGTCTTACTCACTCTGGCGGGTCTTACTGTGACAGGGGAGTATCAATTCAAGTATAGTAGCTAAAACTCGATCTCAGTGGCAGTCCAGCTGGGGCATGTGGGTGGTGGAGCTGGCTGAGCTGCTCGACAGACTACGACGTCCGGACGTTTATACGGAATGTTCCGTCGTCGCTTCCATTTCGTCTTTGTCAATCCTCCCCTTCCCCAAAGAGCATCCACTGTCTTTGGCTATATCCTCCGAGTGGAGCGCTGGCTGATTCGTTGTCTTATGGTAGAACCACATGACAGAGATCACTTCTGTGGCTATAATGCCCAATATAAACCACAGGGCTGCGGCACGCCCGTGGTACTTAGTTGGTCCCCCATGAATAACTTCCACCGACATTTCGATCGAGATAGCAGCAGCAAGGCCGATGGCTGAGCCAAGTTGTAGCGCTCCATTGAACATGGCACCCACTGTACCAGCCATAGACGTCGGCGCCGTCTGAAAGATGGCAATGCTGGAAATAATAAGTCGGAAGCCCATGAGATCCCCTATACTCACCAAGAGGAGAAAGGCCGCTTACTTCGTATGGGTGAAGGCGAGCATGGTACCAGCGCTACCAACTAAGAATGCTGGAAAGACGAATGGCCAATAGTTGTCCGGTTCTCCGCCGGCTAAGGCAAGTGTTGTCGTGCCGGCGGATGCCATGAACAACCCTAGCAGGATAATCCATTTTGGGTTGAACATTCTGGTCAAGAAGCCAGTAAAGCTCGTCGCGAAAGCTATTATGCCGAGGGGGAGCCTAGTCATTTGTGAGACGAATGGCACGAACGACAACTGGCAGACACACGTATGAGCGACTGCGGAGATGGCAGACCAGTGAAAGACATCTTGCCACAACTTCATAAAGATGGTATAGATCACAGTCCACCAAAGAAAGGGGAATAACGCTACAATAAGGAGAACGGAGAAGTTTTTGTAGAACCACATGTAAGGAGGTCTATACGGCAAGGGGATGAGTAAACCTCAACACCAAAGACTAGCGGACATACTGACACTGCTGCCTTTTCAACCGGGAGAAGTGCTTCCCAGAAGAAGAATGCAATTGTCAATAACATCGAGACAATCAATGGAATGAGGACCATTAAGGTAGTCCACCCCCGGGCAGAGCCTGTCGTCACCGCGAAAATAAAAAGAATAAGAGAAACTAGCCGGGAAGGGAGCAGAGTTGACCCATCGCAAATAGTCTGATACGGGAGTCATACCTGTTAAGATGGCCACTCCAACTACGTCGAGGTCCCTCCAATTAGGGACAGACTTTTCATGGTCCTGCCGGGCTTTTGCGAGATGCGCTGGCACGACGAATGCGCTACTCAAACCGACTACCAGGGAAACCATCCCAACGAACCAGAAAATCCAACGATAGGATGCCAATTGGACAAATATTGCACCAATGATGAAGCCGAGAACTGGATCCAAGGGTTGTTAATAGTGGAGGTGCCCACAGAGCCAGTGCCATACCATCTGCAACTGCACCACAGCCTCCGAAGATTCCAATGGCGCGGGCCTGCTCAGCAGGATCTGGGAATACTCTTACGATTAAGGTTAGCGCAGACGGGATGGACATAGCACAGGCTGATCATACATTAGCGTATTCAATATATCAAATACTTGGTCTTACCAATGCCGCTCAGTGATCTCAAAACGATTAGAGCGAGCTTGTTATTCACAAAGCCAGCACCTAGCGAGAGTAGCCCAAGAGCAGTGACTCCGCCAATGAAAGGTAATCCTATTGTTTCATTAAGTCGGTCGAGGTATGTGACAAGTAGCTAAGCTCACTTGGACCATAGACATCGCTGATTCGTCCGCTCTGTGTATGCAAATAGGTATATGTCCAGCAGAGTACAGAACATCCAGACGCACCACTAAGAGGGTTGAGGCAAAAGTGAGCTGGTTTCCACTAACAATCCAGACCCCCTGGCTTGCTGTCATGCCCATGGATCGTTCCAGAACTGGAACAGCAACAAGGATGGTCGACATGCTGAAAGCATCTAGAAACTGGGCAAAGCAGAGAACCAACAGTAACAACAACTTCCGCACCAGGGGAAGTTGCCTGGATGACTCCTCCACCAATGTATGGTCAGGCGACATTAGACTGGGGAGAGACCTTACATGCACGGGAGCAGCGTTTCACTGAGAAATTCAATGCGGAAGCCTCCCTTATATCGACGTTTATGCAAATCAGGTCACTAAACCCATTAATACATGTCATGCGGGGGCGGGGGGGTTGAGCATAGTTTGAAAACGAAACATCGCTGGATTTCGGGATCTAGGAAAAGACTGACCACTGACGGGAAATATACAACCCAGGTGGATTTTCGTCGCAGAAGACACGCCCGGGGCCACGCAAGTATGCCACGTTCTTCGACAGAAAGGGCGTGAATTCCGTCATTCATCAAAAATGTCTGTCGTAGCTAGACAGAGAGGTCATGTGACCTTGGCAAGGAAGACGACGAAATATTTTGCAAGTTGGGTGAGAGTGATTGGCCAGTCACCTTTGACGAAATGTCCATGAACCACGAAATGTGCGAACATTTTCATTTTAAAGGGGATAATGGGGAGAATACAATGGAAAAAATCCGACAGATAGCGGAGAGAATCGTTTATGCAGGGTCGAGCAGGATCCATTGCCTCTGCTAAAACACATAGACACCACCGGATGTGGTTGCGTAGGAACTGAAGGCTCCGCACAGGTCAATGGCCGCGGCGATGCAGAGGTGTCCTGTACAGTTGAGACGTGGCGGGAGCTCCTCGGAGTTTGGGTGTCAGAGACTGAGGCCCTGTGGTTCAAAGTGCTTGGACACTTTATCGCCAAGTAGCGCTGTCCGCAGGCTCTTCAATTGGAGAAACTTCAAGGACGATATGAAATACTTTACAATGCTATTGTTGTTCAACCGAATGTCCTCCGTGGAGTAGCCCGGCTATGTTAAGCATCTCGATGGACTACGTAGACTCGCAGTGATCCCAGGCAGCGCTGGCTGGGGTGGACAAGCATCAGCATGAGATTTTTCAAGTAGGGCGGTCGAACTGAATGCAAGAAGTAAACCATGCAAGTCCACGTTGTGGATGGTCTTGTTTGAGCAGAATTGTCAACATTGCAACATCGAAGTCTTCATCAACCTGCACACCGAACCATCTGAGCATCCGCTCATCTATTCAGATCAATACAGCAAAATGATAATTAAGTTCATCACGCTCAATAATTGTCAGTGCTAGAAAGGTGATAGCGTAAACCAAAACATCGCAAAAAAGTGGAGACAGGAAACCAAGTCAAAGAGCGTTCGTGGTACGTCACAAGGCACGTTGTTTCCTCAAGAAAGATAGAAGGAGCGAAGATAAGTCGAGGTATAAGCAGTTCAGGTAAGTGATGACATAGAAGACGGGGAGTCCGTACATGCCGGAGCATACAAATGAACGGATAAGTGCATTCATCGTCTGGCACTGCCGCGACCATAGCCAGCCTGGAGACTGTCGAGCTCTGACTCCAACGACTTGATGGCGCCGTGTGCCAACTCCAAGTCCTTGTTGAGACGATCCCGCTCGGCGATAAGCTGTAGGGCGTGTGAGCTTAACCGTACAACAACTGGACCTGATGCCGCTTACGTGTTGCTCCCATTGCCTGAAGCGGGCTTCCTCGGCCTTGACTTGTTCGGTGAAGCGTCTCCGGAGCTGCTCTTCCTCTTCTTTGAATTTGGGGTTGTCGACCTTCTTGACTTTGGGTTCCCCAAACTTCCTGGTCTCCATCTGTTGTTGGCGGTAGTTCTCGTAGTGGAGTTCCTCCGTGGTCGAGATGAGATCCAGCATGTGAGTCCGAATGAGCAACGAGCGGAGCTTGCGGAAGTCGCAATGGTTTTCATTCTCCACCTCTGCGACGCCCCAGAGGTATTCACGTCCCTTAACAACTCGGCCATCGGGGGTCTTGACATCCTCGGTCGAGCCAATGATAGAGAAGGGAATAGCATCCGCCAACATGCGAGCATGTTCAACAGCGGCCTCATCTTCAGGCTCTACGGGGGGCTGGTAGATACGAATGCCCTGGGCAGAGAGAACGTCGCGGATGCGGCGCTTGAATAGGAAGAGATCGTTTTGGGTAAGAGTGTCAGCTTTTGCAATGACAGGGATCAAGTTGACACGCGTTCCAAGCCGCTTCATGATTTCAATGTCAAGAGGCTTGAGACTGCCATAATAAAATGAGCTGAGGTTTTGCACGATATATGGTCGACTTACGTGTGACCCGTAGGCCTGATGAAGTACAAGCAAGCATGTACCCTAAGGTCGATTTTCTCATTGCGCTGGGGCTGTTGTTCCTGTCGCATATAAGCCTCATGCTGGTCGTCGATGAAGTCTACAATCGGACTCCAAGAGTCGCGGTTGTTGACGTAGTCGCCAAAGCCAGGGGTGTCGATCACCGTGAGCTTGACCTTGAACTGTTTTTCCTCGAGTTCAGCCTTGATGATGTCGACCTCCGTCAGTTTGTCGAGTTGTTTGTGGTGACGGCGAACGTAGTTCTTCGCAGGCGACAGCTCAGTAGTGAAGAGTGTGTTGACGAGCGTGGTCTTTCCTAGACCAGACTCGCCTTTGTAGACGCGTTAGAACGAGCGAAGCACAGCAATAGATCTACAAACCAACAACCATGAGGGTGAAGTGGGCACCCCTCTTGGCGACAATTTTATGCCTCTGCAAGAAAACGTTGAGTTCTGCACTAAAAAAACAGACCAGAAGACAGCAAACCTGGTTTGGAAGGTTGGCGATGCCAATTCCATCTGAAACAGGAGTGGGAGTCGACATGGCTGAACAACGACAAACGACAAAAGTCAGTGACACGAAAACAAACCGACTTATGGCGGAGAAAGTTTGCTGTTGTTTGTTTGCAGTGGCACACGCCTATATATTTCCATTCTTGGAATAACCCCTGTAGATTTCTTCAAGCGAGACGGTTCTCCTTGCACTTTTGATCCACAGCGGTCTAAGCGACGTCCTACAGCATGACTTTCCAAACGGAGAGTGTACAAGCTGCTCATTCCCTCGGGATGAGGCTAGGATCTTGAACCTGGACAACAAGAATGTTCTAGCACCCCCGGATTTCTCCATACCCGAAAACCAATTACAAAGTATCCCCGTATTCAGAGCTTGGCACCTCGAGGCTTTCGTACGGAGATGCCTTCGGATAAGCCAAGTTACTGGAACTGCTATTCTCATTCCAACCACTTGGTGGAGGCACGTTCATCCTGCCATCATGCGAGCAGTGTCTTTACATCCTTTCGGACTCGTGGTACCGATGACGGTCATTCTATCGCATAAAAAGGTCAGATAATCAGCCCACCCTCCAAGTCACAACGACCTTCCCAACTTCCATCCATCCATCCATCCATGACCGATAAACAACCCAAAGCATTCGGCACTTGGCCCTCTCCCATTACACCCGAAACTATCACCGCAGATGTTCGTCATGTTATCACCACTCTGCCATAGCTGATCGATCTCCCTCGATAGAACACCACGTTCGACGATGTTTTTGTTGATCCTATTACCTCACGCGTGTACTACACTGAGAGGCGTCCCGAAGAGAATGGTCGTTCTGTGATCATCGACGCTAAATCTACTGAAGATGTCATCTCATCGGAATTCAATGCACGCAGTGCTGTACACGAGTACGGGGGGGCAGCAGCCGTTGCTTATAACAAGGTCATCTACTTCTCCAACTTCAATGATAACAGGGTGTATACCGTTGATACTACCACCACTAATCCTCCTGGGGCGGTAACACCAAGTGAGTCATAATTCTGTTATTATCACCTCTGTTTGACCCATCAACGTACCCAAGACGACATCCGGTACCGCTATGCCAATTTCGCGGTCCACCCTACTGCCAATCATCTCGTCGCTGCGGTCTCAGAGTATCATCCTGATTTATCGAACGATGACCCCGAAAAGGTTGAGAATGGATTATGCGTCATCAACACAACGACTAAGGCGCAACCTCTCCCTTTGAGAGATTCTAGTACGACAATTTTCTACGCGGCACCTGTCTTCAATCCTTCTGGTACCAAGATGGCCTGGCAGGAGTGGGCCGAACCCTGGATGCCCTTCGAAGCTGGTTTCATCTACGTCGCAGACGTTCAAATCGCGAATGACATGATCCAGCTATCAAATATTATCCCAGTTGCGGGAAGCGAGGACGAAAGTAAACCAGTGTCGGTGAACTACCCTCTCTGGCTATCCGACACTGCCCTCTTGTACACGTCCGATGAGTCAGGATTCGCAAATCCATATATCTATTCGACGGAAAGTGGAACACCGACGGCGGTTCTAAAATCGCCGATAAATCAAGACTTCTGCGAGCCTCAGTGGGTATTCGGGCTTTACCCCTATGCTCCCATAGGCAATGGTGACTACGGCATCTTCACTGCGTTCGAGAATGGCAGGAACATCCTTTACGTCCTTAATCTCAAGACGCCTTCCGATCCGATGCAAATTACGGACTTCCCCTTTGCAGTAGCAGAACACGTTCGCCAATTGAGTGGAAACTCTTTTGTCTTCACGGGGGCTACAAGCAAACAGCTTCCGGGGGTCGTTCTTTGCGCACTCAACCAAACATTTGTTGGATGGGATGCGGAGTGGGCATATTTCAAGCAAGCCTCTTTGTTTAGAGGACTCGAGAACTATATTTCACTGCCTCAGCCGGTTCAAGTCCCCGACCCGGATCATCCCAATGAAAATATACAAGTGGTCTTGTATACCCCGAACAACCCCGAATACAAGGGGCTCACCAACGAAAAACCACCATGCATCACACATGTTCATGGGGGTCCGACCTCCATGGAGGCCCAGGGATTGAATTTGGTGAAGATGTACTATACCAGCCGTGGGTTTGCTTGGTCAGTACAGTAACAAGTTTTGAAGCTCCCTGTGCTGACCGGGGTGTTTCTGTTGCAGGCTTGATGTTAACTACCGTGGTTCTTCAGGATACGGTCGAGCTTACATGTAAACATCTCCCACTAGACTTTGATCATTACTGATGTTCGTTGGTAGTGAACAGCTCGCCGGTAACTGGGGCATCCTAGACAATAAAGATTGTCGAACGGCTGTCACCTACCTCGATTCCCAGAACAAGATAGACGGTCGACGTGCCGCTGTTCGGGGAGGATCTGCCGGTGGTTACACCACGTTATGCTCGGTGACCAGTGTATCCAGCGCCCCTACATTCTACAAAGCGGCGACTTCTGCGTACGGGGGTATCTCGAACTTATTGGACTTGGCGAAGAAAACGGAGAAGTTTGAGTTGAGGTATATGTGGCGTCTCCTCGGCGGCCCTCCAGATAAGATAGAGCACACTTATAAGGATCGCAGTCCCTTCTTCAACGTGGACAATAAGATGCATACGCCCCTCTTGGTAAGCTCCTCTCGTCCAGAGTTTTTCTTTGGCCATGATTTACAGTCATTTGTAGATGCTACAGGGAGACCAGGACTTTGTCGTCCCGCGAGATCAAGCCACCCAACTCGCGCAAGAGGTTGAAACAAACGCTCCAAACGAAAATTTCTTCCTTAAGTTGTACGCCGGCGAGGGTCATGGGTTCCGTAAAGCGGAAAACATCCGGGACGTACTTAAGCGGGAACATGGGTGGTACCAAGAGTTCTTGTTGTAACGAAGAACGCATTGTTAAGATAGTGTATTATCGCAGACTGCAGTTGAATGAATATGTCCTTCCTCGATTCTAGGGGAGGCTACGTTGCATGTATTGACCTGGATGGGCTCACCGTCACTCAGTGGACGCTGGTTGGCGCACGCCAGCCTCATCTTGATTACTGTCCAATGGTTGATCATCTTGCGGACGAGTAGAGGTCCTACCATCACGATTGATACGATAGTTGGACAGTACATATCGCGGCATTAGCGATACCTATCGGAGAAGAATCATCTATATCAGTCTGACTTCAGCTCTCTCCTTGCTTCTCTTTGAACCCATCTTGCAAGCAAGACCGACAGACCGGTAGGTGATATTAGTCTGCGAAACCTTTAAGAGGGAGACCGGGAAAAAATTGTTCCCATCCAGACAATGCCGCCGGCTCCTCAGAGCGGTAGAGATCCAGGTTGCAGTGAATCGAGAATATCGGTAGTACCAGAAGTATTTTGCGCCATTTTGTTCGAGACGGGCTAGACAGTCATACTCGCACCTCACAGGCCATCAGGACACACTGAATCGGGTGTGCGCAACATTGAGTGCGAAACACCCTTTGACGACAAAATTGGTTTGCCCTGCATTATAAGTGTAGCATGAGCCTCTATACCTGAGCTGGCTCAAAAGATGCACATTACCTAGAAGTCGGCTTGTTACGTCGTGTCCATGGCATTGTCGTCTTGTCCCTCCACTGCTTTCTCCTTGCCTTTCCTCGAACCCCTTTTTCGCTTGCGCGCAGGACTTGCAGACCTGCGGCCTGTCAGCTTTTCGAGGTAAAGATCAGGTTCAGCGGTCGCTGCAGAAGCACTGCCTTTCGAGACATCAATGACCGCGTCTTCGTTTGAAGGCGGTGTAGCAGAAAATGACCCAGACATTTCTGCTACTGGCCGAGGTTTCTCTTTCTCCTTGAGCTGTACTTCCTTGAAACAAATGCGCTGTTCGGTGGATCCGAAGGGAACAAAGGAGCGCTTGGTCCGTTCGGCGTCACCTACGAAGGACGAGCATCCCGTTAGTCTATTGATATACGCACAATTACACGAAGCGACTCACCCTTTTCTTCCGTGAATAAGAGTTCAGTACCAAGGAGGGTGTCGTGCCTGCCCTCGAATACAGAACCAGCCAGTTGGAGGTAAGGCGTCGGCGTATCTAAACCCTGAAAACGCGGTCGTATGCAATGATGATGTTATGCCCAACATACGACGTACAATGAGCCTATAAGTCGAGCTGCTGGGCAGAAGAGTGGGCTCTACACTTCCGAGGTCTAGTGTGACGTAGTAGACCTCTTCTTCTTCCTCGTACTCTTCATCCGGTCCGAATTCCTCTACTTGTCTGTACCCTGGGACGAGCGTCTGAGCCATGTGCTTGGTTGTTTGGATCTAAAGCTGTTGCCAAACAACCATCCATGTCATTTCGACCTTGTCCTGTGCTACAGAGAAAACTCAGTGCTTCTTCTCAATCATGGCTAGCACGACAAGGCCGCGATCCTTACGTCAAGCAGCGCCTTTCCAGCGCATCTTCATACCGCTCCCGCTCCGCGTTCAAGCTCCTCGAGCTCGACAAAGACTGGAAACATTTCCTGTCGAGAAGCGATGTCCGCGCAGTCGTTGACCTGGGTGCGGCGCCGGGTGGATGGAGCCAAGTCGCTGCTGAAAAACTTGGCTGGGTCGATCCTACCATGCCCGAAGACTCCCCCGCGGACCTCATGTCTGATTTTGGTTTAAGTGACCTTGCAAGAATCGAAAAGTTTGGTTCGTGGAGCAATAATATCGGTAGAGGTGTCATCGTTGCCGTCGACCTGCTACCTATTACTCCCATCCCAGGCGTGCACACTCTGCAAATGGATTTCTTGTCCCCTCAGGCGGTAGCCGCGGTGAAAGCTGCACTAACTACACCGGAAAACCCTTCAGGCATGGCAGATGTAATCATGTCGGACATGGCCGCCAATTCTACGGGAAACAAGGCCCACGATGTTGAAATGAGTCTTGACATCTGCCATGCGGTCTTTGATTTTGCAAAAGATAACTTGCATGTGCGGGGTGTAGATGAAGGGACAATGAAGCAACGAGGCGGGACACTACTGTGCGTGGCAATTCCGCAGTACGTGGTTACTGAATCCTTACTTGCCAGTGCGACAGATTGAAGCATTTTGCTCACCCACTTTCTCAAGAATTCCGCGAAAAGTATCTTAAGCCCACTTTCCAGCTCGTTCACTATATCAAACCACTGGCAAGTCGAGCCGAGTCGGCAGAGGGCTATTGGCTTTGTCGTGGCTGGAAAGGCGTGCAACCGCGATCACCCCGTCTAGTGAACTCAGATATGGACCATCAGTTAACAGAAGACCATAGTTTACGATCATGTATGTAATGTACAAGTATAATAGGCATATCAACGAATCATGTTCACAATGAGAAATACTTCAGGGTAACACATAGGACAATATTGCGGAACCTGCAAGTCGATGAATAGGGCTTCGAGCCGAGAATGCGGGAGTCGTACAAAATCAAGGCATTTAGGCACCGAAACCGTACAGCGTGCGCCCAGAGCGCTTAAGAGCATACACAACATCAAGAGCTGTGACAGTTTTCCTGTGGATAACCAGTCAGTGTCGGCACATAATGATAAACGATACCACTAACCTCTTGGCGTGCTCAGTGTAAGTGACAGAGTCACGAATGACCTATGCCACAGCAAGTCAGGTTGCGAGCCGAGACAGCTACCAAAATATGACTCACATTTTCAAGGAAAATCTTCAATACGCCACGTGTCTCCTCGTAAATGAGACCAGAGATACGCTTGACACCACCACGACGGGCAAGACGGCGGATAGCCTACAAGATATTGCGCATAAGTCATCGTCTAACGAGATAAATGGACACATACCGGCTTGGTGATACCCTGGATGTTGTCACGAAGGATTTTACGGTGGCGCTTAGCACCGCCCCTAGCCCAATGGTCAGTAACTGCGAAGACACGGAGAGTGAAGAACCAACTTTCCAAGACCCTTTCCACCCTTTCCGCGTCCAGACATTGTGTTAGAAGTGAGTTGAGATAAGCTGTGGAGAGTTGACTGGCGCTCGAGGCAGTCTGCTGTGAGGAAGAAGGGTGGTGGTGGTCAAGTGCAAAGACGCGTCTTTGTTGATTGGCGTGTTATATGCGGTAATTGCATTCACGTGACTCGCTATGTTTAACATGGTTCACCCAGGCGCGGGTCGAATTAGCTCGACTAGAAGCAGAGGCAGAAGAGCTTCTCGAAAAACTTGCAGGAGTTCGTACTGCAGTAGAAGCGCAGCGGAACAAAATTGCAACTCACTCCTGGACATTGTCGTGGAAATTAATAGCTATTGCCTCCCTACCTATACTGTCTTTTCCTCACATACGCGCATCGTCGTGCCCCATCTGCGCCGTTGGCGTGCCCTTGGAGTGTTCAATGTTGGAGATTATGTTGACAATGAGGACCGTTGGACGGTTGGGGATCTTATTTTCAAGACTAACCCTCGTTTGGAGTTCCCTGCTCTGAAGCGCGTCATCATCCCAGGCTGTAACGGCTATGTACACCCAAACTTCCTTTCTCCTACACGCATGCCCTCGCTGGAGCACCTCGAGCTCGTGGAATGTGCAAAGTGGGAAAAAATTTCCTCTCCTTCGACACTAAAAACTCTCAAGCTTTCTTTCGGGGATTTTAATAGACACCATCCATTATTTCCTCGTCTCATCCGAACTCAAATGTTGACAACGCTCTCACTCGAGGGGTGTATTGACGGGTGATCTCTTCAACCGAACAGCATTGAATTTCCAGTTCTTAAAACTCTCATCCTCTCGATCAGCAACACAAACGAGTTGATGCAGGCCATTGTTACACCGAATTTGGAACGCTTCGATTATGATCCCCACCACGAGGAAAATTGTCTCCCTTCAGCTTCTGCCGTCTTTGGCGGTCTCGGGCGTAAATTTTCCAGTGTTCGTCACATCTCTTTCCTTCATCTCACTATGGTCCGACATTATTTAACCGAACATGATCCTAATGCTTTGCCTCTTTGTGAGGCATTCCCAAATGTATGTCATGCAGAACTTACCCCAGAGGATCTGGCTGGCCTCTTCATGGCTCGCCCATGTAATGCCGAGTCGACACAGTATTTTTACCCTATTGACGTCTGGAAGGACTTGCAGAGCTTGACCTTCCGTGGATCAAGTGATATGTGGATGACAGAACTCGAACAACTCCCTGGGTGGCTTATGCAATGACAGAAGTCGGGCTTACTTCTGTTGCGAATTAAAATAACTGATCTTGATCGCTTCACTTCTAGCGTTGATGTTGTCGGTCACTTTGCGTGCTTTCATGATTGCTTGCGAGGTTATTACCTTCTAGAGTCTAACGTCCCCATAACAATGGAAATCAACCTCTTTATGGCTGCGGATTCCTCACTTAGGATGGTGAGTACATACTTTGTGTCTTTCCAAGTTCCAACTAAGGTTATCTGTGGTCATTCTAGCATTTTCCGGGGTTGCACAAAAGCAAATAAATCATGTTCCTTACTGATGTTGCAGGTATAACCACTTCACCAGTGCAGGGGCTTGGATTATGTCATTGTAGAGATCTAAATCACGCACTGTGGGGTCATACTGCGCTGCACACTATCTCGTAAAACTACAGTAGGAAATCTTCGTACCACCGACTATCACGCTCCGCATCATCTTTCATAGTCCGTAAGATACCGAACAGACCAAATTCGCCTGCACTCTAAACTTCACTCTATCATCCCCTCTGTTTTCTATAATTTTTGGCATGTAGTTCTCCGATCACACCAGGAAATCCATAAGTCATCCAAACCGCTCACGACCACTCGGCTACCATCGGCTACCATCGGCTACCAACCACCCAGCTCACTGATGATTGTCGAGGGGGAACATCTACGTCAACTGCCCCTTGCACATCAGTGAAGCAACAGCCGAGGCAACCAGAAATTATCATGTTATTGCCGAGCTATTGCTGTTTACTGTATTTTACCTACGAAGACCATTCAACTCCATCAGGATGGCCCCCTGGCTGGTGGCTCAGTTGCTCAGGTTCTAGCACTGATTCATATCTCTGATTATCAATTATCAATTCGACTTCAGTCTTGTTGAGCACCACAAGAGAATCTTATCATCACACTCTGATAATGAATGCACGTAGGCTACACACAGATCTGCAAACACGAAGGACAGAGAACGGGAAGTAGTGTATGTTACTGGTAGCTGAGGGTGGCATGAAATGTCTCTTTGTCCGCAAAACTATTTATGTAGAACTCACGACCTACATCCAAGGTGTTATCGCAGGTCATGTTTCTGGGAGCATCGACACCAAACTTTGGGACAAGTTGAATGGGATGCCGCACATTGTCAAGCGGGATGATGTCCCCGAGTGGCGTGCCGTTGGATCGAAAACAACGATGGACCAGAAACATCTCGATCTTCGGGGCCGGAGAAACAACACGGACATTGTCAACGATAGTGTAGTACATATTGGAGAAGTTGAAGAAGTTGACGTAAATGAGAGGTGGAGACGCAGGGCTGGTAATAGGTTGCAAGATTGTTCGAACTTGAGCAACAAGGTAGCCTATGGAAAATGTCAGCAGAGAAGTTGTTAGTACTATTTGCTACGTACGTTCAGCATGCGGATCAGCCGAAATAAGATCACCGCTTTCATGGCAAATCAGCACAGTGTTTGCGCGACCAAAGGGTAACACAGGGCTAGGAGGAGCCGCCTGGACAGTTTGAGTGGGCACCACGACTTCTGCATCTTGTGCGGAACGTTGCTGAATTCGGAACTTGTTCCAGATGTTCACACTATCAAAGGGGAGGGGACAGTCGGGGAGAGAGATGCGACGACCATTATGAGCAGTATAGGAACGACCAGAGAAAAAATCCCCCAGTGCAGGGAGTAAATCATCAAGTCCAAGAAGGACCGTTGCATCGCGAAGTAAGACATCCGGAAAATGAGGGCGAAGAGTGAGAAGAAGAGCTGTGGAGTTCGTGGACGAAACGCGGGAACGGGGATTGTCGAAAATGGACCTCAGTGAACGAATGGCGCTTACAGAATGTTCCGTAGACAAGATACCCGAGATCCAAGTAGCTTCGGGGTAGTGAAGCGCCATCAGATTGGCTTCATCAGCCATTTCATTGAGGAGCGGTGAGTTGATGGATTTGAGGGTGGTAAAGAGCTGAAAAAGGCGCTGCTTTTCTTGTCGATCGAGAAATCGGCAACACTGACCATGGTAGTCTCGACGATTTGACACACGGTATGGTGTCTTGACGTGCGTAATGTGACAGCGTTCGGTTATATCGCTGCTCCACTGATAAGGAGCACTCATTTCATATATGCTCCGCACGACGTGTTGAGCCAGTTCGAGTTTCAGGATTTGGAAGTGATTGAGGGGGCCATTCATTCCGAGGCGGCCACCGGCAATGAGGATGCTAGATTTATAGTGGTGGAATTCGCAGAGGGCCTCATTGAGAGCATGTATGGTTTCGTCATAATGAAAGAGGCTCTGGGCAAGAAAAATGAACTCCGTGATTGCTCGCAAGGCACAAAGCACATCATCAGGTAATGCTCCTGCTGCGACAGCAGGTAGCACTTTCTCCAGGTCACGGTGTTCATGTCCGGTGCATTGCTTGAGTGTAGAGACGCCATTCAGTCAGTGTGTTGAGCCTATCCTTGGTTGGAGGACTGCCAGCCGATGATCGAGTTCCTCGCCCCCAATAATATTGATCACCCACCGCAAACAGTGGTCAAAGAGAAATTTGTGCCATTGATGCAGGGCATCAAGGGTAAGGAAGCGTGACGGGCATGTGTTACCCCACTCCCCCCAGAATGGCTTCACGACACCATTCAAACGCTTCGTGAGACAATACTTATGGAATGCAACGATGTTGCATGGGTCGCATGTTGTGACTGACTGCCTCCCGTATAGCCTGAAGCGTGTGCTGACGAAGGCGAAGAGGCTGAGACATCGGGTCACCAAATTGCTCAGCAGTTGCAAGCGAGATCGGAGAGTTCTTCGATGAGACACAGGAGATCAGAAGCTGTTCAGGATAGTCAGCGATCCAAGCGACCAGGGGGGTATGCATGACCCGAAGGTTTCCCATTGGATCAGACATGACTTTGCCATCTCGGTTGGCAACCATTAGATTCTTCATAACAATGGATACAGCAAAATGATAAATGCGTGCAGACAATACAGCCTGGACGGCTGGCGATACATTGCAAAATTTGGGGATTGGGAAATAGGCGGTTAGGGCAAATGAATGAGAAGTTGCCTTCGTACGTACGCCGGCATGTATGTTCGCCACTGAGAGTAATAATGGGTGCATTTCCTTGTTCCCTGTTCCAATCGTCAGAGGAGTTTTATGTGATGCTCCAACTATGCCGAGAAAAGAATGGCCTGGCGGTAAAGAGTCCTGTCACATGTGGCGATCAGTCTGGCCTTGCTACCAACATGCTTGACAAATGACTCACCTGAATGCTCCATGCGTGATTGGCACTCATGAATTCCCCATAGACGTGTTCGTATCCCCGGTCTGTAGCTTCAAACTCTTGGTAAGGGGAGATATCCATGCAGTGTGCGAAGACAGGGTTACTGAATAGGTACTCGACCACTTCGAGCCCATCCCGCCAGTACAGCACGATAGGAGTCTTTGTTTGGTAAGGCTCCACCTTGATTTCTTGATAATGCCAGCAAGGTACGTCAGGCAGCGACTCGATGCGTGCACGAAGATCTTTAGCTGTGTTAAATGAGACAGGGCTGTCCTTGTTCTGCGAACAGTCAGTACCATTCCCATCCTGGAGAACACTTGTACTCACCCGCTGCAGCCATAAGTAACTGTCAATTTCCTTCTGAGACAATGCACCACTTGAGAGCCAGTTTGCAAGTCCCCACTCGCTTTGAGATGCAAAGGGGAAATAGATGTTTTCAGAGTCGCGGATGTCAGCATGTGCGTCATTGTCCATGCACTGGAGGAGGTTCATACCACCCTCGTGGACAACAGGCTGATTTGGGTGATACATTCACCGATGGCCATTGGACTCGGTGGAAGATTGGGGTGTCGCTGATTGGACAGGCTGAGAGTACATGATGTTGTCATGAACATCATTGAAAAACGTAGTCTGACTGATGATTTCTTCGTCGTCGTCGTCGTCGTCGTCGGAATGATTCAAAATATCCCTGTCAGGAGTAACTTATGGAAATTCTAAATATCATGTGAGTCATTGATAACAGGTTATAATGTACATACCGTCCTGTGCTGCGTCCATATCGTCACTGTAGTCATTGGGAGGTGGGAGATCAGAGCCATCTAGGTTGGGTAGAAATTCTACAGCCCATTGCCCACATTGACCAGCGTCTGACAAATGCTGGACTACTGCATCAGCGCTGGGGAATGCCATACAGCAACTTGGACAAAAAATATCTGGGTTTGTCTGGGTCTGGAAAGGTAATGTGAAATCAGTAGGTTCCATCATTTTCTGAGAGGAGTACTAGGGACTTAATTTACAGAGAGGCTAAAGCGAAGTAGTGTAGTCGGGAGACTAGCTCAGGCAGAGTCTAGAATATACTTCTACTACACAGTGGAAGTTCTTAGGTAAGGACCGTAAGACTTACTTCAGTGTTCACTTGGGGTGATCTTCTGGTTGGGTGTTTTTGAGTACTATTCAACGGATGTTGAACTGTTACTATTTGTGGACCTGGAGGTCCAGTACATATATGCTACAGACATGGTCTGTGCGTGGTACATGGAGTTTTGTTCAACTCGTGGGTTGAACTACATATGGCAAGTATCTCCTTCCATAAAAGAGTCTCTCAGGTATCATACTGAGTAAGCATGGAATACCATAGAATGAGATAGAAGGAATGATGTCATAAGCACGTCATCCTGACGTCATAAAGCCTAGACTTTTCTCCATATTGGTGAAACACCGGTAATGTCCAATAGCTGGTCATAGAATCACATGCAGTGATAAACACATGCAAGTGTTATGTCTGTGACAAACACACATGACAAATCTCCTGAGAACAAACAGTGAGCGTCTGTTACATAAGACCAGCGCTAATACCTCGTTTGTTCAACACTCCCCCAGATTTGGTATGCACCAAATCAAAGAGCAGGAAGCCAGCGAAGGCATGAAACTTTACGCATCCTAAATTCTTTGTTAGGATGTCTGCAAGTTGTTTGTCAGTTGTGATATGTCTGACAATGAGCACTTTCCAATCCTCGATGCACTCTCTGATGAAATGATATTGAATATCGATATGCTTGGTTCGTCTCTCTTGCGCAGGATTCTGAGCAAGGAAAATCGATCCCATGTTGTCTCCATATAGTGGAATGGGTTCTGGTTTGAAACCAAGTTCGGTAAACATGGAGTGAATCCAAACTACTTGTCGAGAGGTATTGGATAAGGACATGTACTCGGCTTCTGTGGATGACAGAGCGATAGTCTTTTGCTTGCATGACAACCATGTAATAGGTGCTCCATTCGCCAGTACGATCATGCCAGTAGTGGACTTTCAATCGTTCTTGTCTGAAGCCCAGTCTGCATCACAATAAGCCTCTATAGAATACTCAGCTCTTCTTCGGTATGCCAATCCTTTTTCCTTGGTGGCTCGAAGATAGCGAAAGATATATAGGGCATGATTAAGATGATCCTCAGTGGGATTTGATGTGAACTGTGACATCTTGATGACGGCGAATGAGATATCAGGTCGAGTTCCTAGGGTGAGATATAACAGGGAACTGATCACTGATTGATACTTTGAATGCAGTGCAGGAGTAGTCTCTCCTTCATGCTTTACTGGTTCATATCCAGATGGGAGTGGAGTGTTCGCAAGGCGGCAACTCTCCATTTGAAATCTTCGGATAATTTTGTCCAAGTAAGCGACCTGATCAATGATCAAAAGACCTGAGGAACAATCTATTTGGAGACACATTCCGAGATATTCTTTGGCTTGTCCCAAGTCACGACATTCCCATACTGTCATGAACTTCTTCTTCAGCTCTTGAAGGTATTTGCGATTGTTGCCCGTGAAGAGTACGTCGTCAATGTATATGAGGAGAATGATGACAATGTTTTCTCGTCCTATCTTCTTCTGCAACACATATACTCCGGCATCTGACCTGATGCAAGTGAAGCCTAGTGTCTTTAGGGACTTGTCTAATTCGATATTCCATGCTAGAGCAGCCTGTTTCAGGCCATATAATGCTCTCAGCAATTGATAGATGTGGTGCTCTTTTCCCTTTTGCACAAAGCCTTCTGGCTGTTCCATATAAATTTCTTTGTCCAATTTTCCATACAGAAACGCAGTTTTGACGTCCAGCACCTCTAGGTCCCAACTATATTGGGCAGCCAGGGATAGAATAATTCGAACTGATTCGAATCTTGCTACCAGAGAGAAGACATCTTCGAAGTCTACTCCATATTCTTGAGAGAAACCTTTGGCTACTAAACGGGCACGCTTTCACCCATCAGATTTAATAGCATAGACCCACCTGCACTTTACAGGCTTTCTCCCATGAGGTAGAGGTGTAAGTTCCCATACTTTCCTCTTGCCTAACGCTGCGATCTCCTTGTGCATGGCAGCTTCCCAAGCCTTTTTGTCATCGGCTGGTAATCTCTGAGTATCCCGATAATGAACAGGTGTTCTAGACTTCTCTTCGACCTTCTGCATAAGCAAGTAGTTGACAAAGTCAGTACCACATTCCTGACTAAGCTTTTGCAAGTTGATCATCGGCTCCCCCATGTCCGATGCTTCTCTTGTATCCTCAAAGGTCATTTCCTTTGATGCTAGCTGTTCTGCATCAACAGGGTGTGTTCTTTCTCCATAGACATTCTCTGGTCTGAGAGGAATGACTCGCTCTCTAGTGGACCAACGGACACTGGAGTCTGGATAGGGTGTATATCAAGAGGGTAAAGATGTCTTTAAGGGAATTTTGACAATCTTTCTAGAAGTCTCTGTTCATGGTTCCATTCGTACTTCCGTTGGAGTTGCAAGTTCCTTCGGGTCGTTCGGAGAGACAGTTGGACGAACTGTTTGCGGGACATCGATTGGAATTTGTTCTTCTGGAGTAGTGACCTCCATTGGAACATCCTCGTGAGGTTGGTCTTCAGTTTCCTCTGGTACTAGGTCTTTTCCACCAGTCTTTACACATTGTGGGAAAACTTCTTCGTCAAAGATAGCATTCGTGCTTATGACGACCTTTTGGTTTTTATCTAGGAATCGGTAGGCCTTGGATCCAGGTTCATAACCTAGGAATATCATTGGAGCGCTTTTGGCCTGTAGTTTCGTCTGATGTTCCTTTTTAATAAAAACATAAGCCAAACAACCGAAAACTCTGAAGTAAGAAACATCAGGTTTCTTTCCCGTCCATAACTCTACTGGAGTTTTCCACTGTGATCGTCGAAATGGTTGGCGATTGTAGACATGCACTGAGGTCTCGAGAGCATGTTGCCACATGTTAGGAGGAAGGCAAGCTGAATGTCTCATAGCTTCTTCCTTTTCTACCATGGTGCGATTAAAATGCTCAGCATGACCATTTTGTTGGGGAGTATCGGGAGCAGTCATATGGTGCTCAATACCATGTTCACGTAGAAAAGCCGCAAACTCGAGAGATCTAAACTCTCCCCCATGATCTGAACATAGCTGAAGGAGTTGTCCCGAGACACGATTTTGCGCCCAGGCAAGCCAGGAATGAAAGGCGTCAAAAGTGTCAGATTTGAGAGAGAGAGGGACGATCGAGGCATAGCCACTGTAATTGTCAATAAAGGTGACAATATATTGTTTGTGATAGTAGGATTCTATGGGAAACTCACAGAGATCCGTGTGGATAAGTTCGAGTGGTTTAGTGGCGCGCTTGTAGGTGATGCGATAGGGTTTCTCAGTCATCTTGCCTAGAGTGCAACCAGGACAGGGTTTGTTATCCATTGTGGTCTCGAATGGAGTAACAGTGGTTGCTTTGGGCAACTGGCGCACAGCATTGTATGAGCAATGTCCCATCCATGCATGCCATAGGTCCGAAGTTTCCTTTGAGCTAATGGTTTGAATCCGATCAGTTATAGACTGTAAAGATACTCGAATATAATGAAGGGACCCTTTAGATGCTATTGGGCATGACCACAGGTAAAGGTCACCATTAGGTGCAAAGATTTGAGTTCCATCAACGTTCGACGTCAGTGTATAGCCCTTATTTGTTAACTGAGTGGTCAAAACTACTCTCATATGGAGTTTGGGACAATACTCCACTCCGTGAAGTTTAGTCAGCTTTCCTTCGTGACGAAAGATGACAGTACCACTCCCCAATTTCTCTACAACCGTTTCTGCATCAGCCGTTTGAGACAGCTTTGGAGTAGGGTATGCAGAATATGACACAAAGTCATCAAGGTTGTGAGTGCAGTGCACAGAGGCACCAGAGTCAAGAAGAATCAGTTGACTCTTTTTGCCTTTACAAGTTAGACACATGGTTGCTTTCATATTCATAGGTAAATGGCATGAGACGCACTTTCCCTTCTCTTGCGAAACAAGTAACTTGTGCTTTGTGCAATCTGAGCACTTCGGATGATGATAATACATCTTCAGCACGTTATGGTCTTTGTCCATTAGGACTGTGTTTCCTAGTCCATCTGCCATTACCCTCGGGTAAATGGCATCACCAGGCCAGTTTTCAGTGGAAGGGAGTGGAGGTCGGATTTCGGCTAGTTGCTCAGCAGTCTCTGCGAAGCCTCCATATCCAAGTGGATCTCCCTCAGACAGATTGTGACTCCACTGATACCATGGGTGGTGTGAGCCACACTCGTCACAATTGTCTTCCCCATCATAGACATATACATCCAGAGGTTGTCCGCCGATATTATATCCATCCAGCTTGTAGTGTGGATGATAGTAGGCTGGTGCCCACAAACCTGTCATCCAGTCGAGAGACCAATAGAAAATCTGAAACTCTCTAGGTTTTCGTCGTGCATCTGGGACTGTGACTCCTGGTTTCAGCTGAAAAGCTTGCACTTGGTCATGATAATCTTGATTGAAGGGTTTATAAGTAGATGATTTGGAACACATGATGTCTCGTGGCAAAACTCGTTGTACTAGATAACACAAGTCCTCATCGCTCATTCCTTCCGATTCCTTTCCGATATACTCTGGAATAGGATCGAGAAGAGAGTAAGAGACTTTGTACGAAGGTGTAGATGTGGTAGACTCACACATCGCCATGGGACCATCATCATAGTCATAATCCTCTGCAGTGAGAGGATTGACCGAGTCCTCATAAAGCTCCTTAGGGATGTCTATCTCAGGAACTGTTTGAAACGGTTCCGAATGGCCCTGACAGATAAGCTCTAACTCCTGATCCAATTGCTGGACAGTGAGTTTCGACGAGCTCGCAATGGGTTGTTCAGGATTCATCGCTTGATCCTGAAGCCCAAGCTCCTCCTGCTGGAGGTATTCCACTTGCATATATGTGAAATCTTGTTCATCGTATTGTGGAGCTTCTTCATAGGCCATTGATTCATCGTCTCGAATCATATTGTTTCTGGCCTTTCCTTTGCCTTTATTGGGGCGAGGTCTCTGCCCCTGGCTTTGTGGGTTCTTTCCCCCACGAGTACCCTGGCCTTGCTTTCCTCATCCTTTTCCCTTATTAGGGCACTGCCTCTGTGGGGATAACTGAGGTGCACGGACGAGCTCTGGGACACAGCGAATTTGCTGCTTGCTGCCAGTATAGTATACTTTCTGGCCTGTAACATGGCAAGTCTCGCCCGGATAGTGGTTCTTCCTGCAAGAGCCATTCCCGCACTGAGGATAGCTTCCTCGTGGAGCATACTGGGTATTGGTTGCAGGTTTGACATTAGAGAGTTGGTGAATGAGGGACTTTTGCTGTGAATGACGAGGTCCTTTGTACTGCTCCTGGTCAATGGTACTCCTTCCTTTTCCTGTAACTCTCTGCTGATATTCCTTTTGAATATGCGGGATAATCGTTGACAGTTGAAAGTTCGCATCCTCGACTGTTGTGGTGATGAGAGAGACCACATTCTCCCAGTCAGAGGGTAGAGCCATTAAAATGGCCATTGTGACTAGTTTTTTGTCGACTGCAAAACCTGCTGCAGTAAGGCGTTTGGCACAGGCAATCAACTTGTTTGCCTCATCAATGGGATTGGCATTTCCCTTGATTCTGTGTTGAAAGAGTGATCTCATTTCAGATAATGCGCCAATGTTGCCTGGTTTTCCGTAGGCAGTTTCGATATCTGCTAACGTAAGCTTGGCAGTGGTTTTCATGTGATGGTAAAAGGAAGGGGAAATTCGGAGTTTGATGACACCCCTAGCCTGGATGTCTTTGTCTACGAAGGCTTGAACCTGTTCAGCGGTAACTCCAGCTCCGACAGCAGGTGTGTCTTCAGTAAACGCTCGATAGAACCCCATAGCCATAGCAAAGGCGTCAATGGAATCACGCCATAATTTATAGTTGTTTCTGTTCAAGAGGGGGACAAAAGTGAGAACGTCTTTTGCGGACATTTTGTTCCTAGAATAGACAGTTGAAAGCAAACCAATTAGCAAACGTGTTTTCCTCTTCAATCTGGAAGGGAATAAAAGGCTTAGGTGGAATGGGCTTTGGTCCTGTTCTATGCTTTCCATTATGCATCCCTGGTTTCCTCCTAGGGGGCATATTTCCCATCATCCTTTGAAGTGCGTTATCTGCTCTTTTATTCTTTCTTTGCTCTATCACCTTTTCCCATCACTTCCACTTCTTTTCCTTAGTCTTTGATCTTTCCCAAAAGGCCCATCCTGTTGCCGATGCTCCAGATCCTGCAGGTTTCTCTAAGACTTGGAAGTTTAGAGATGGAAAGTAGTGTGGATTGTCTACTCGATCAACTTTTTCTCCTGTACCAAGTACAGAGTCGATGAATGAAACACTTCAATCCAACTCCCAAGCCCTGATTGCGCAAGACGGAAAGGGTGTTTTAAACACAGAAGGATGGAATTCCTTATCAGCAATTCAACCATGGTAATACACTTGGTGTGCAGTAAAAGGGATTTGGGAAATGAAAAGATCAAGTTTCTGTATGAAAATAGAAGGGAGAAGCATATGTGCAAAGCATACGTGATTTTTATGTATACTTCTTTTTAGAGGTACACTGTGATAGTTTTCATCATCAAAGGTGGTAGTGGAAAGGATAAAGTTCATATCAGCGGCGTACGGCTTGTGAACGTAAAACAGCATAGGATATGTCGGATGAGTTTGGTGTGTCAAAGTAGTCTGATAGAGTCTCTGGCAACACCGGTTCTCCGTTGTCATCGTAGCCCATTTTGAGGATAGGGCGCAGCGCCTCAAGATCAAGGATCTTGACCTTGCCTCGTGGGTCTGCTGGAATGACGACATAATCCTGTATTGTTACAAGAAAACGTGAGAAGTCCCATTGCATGATCATAAAGGGATGTGAATAATAAGTGCGGAAGAAAGGATGAGTGTCGAAAGCTCGACCTGGATTGACAAGCGAGAACCTATACTGGTTTCTCATTACCTCAAATCCAATGGTCCTCATCCAAGGGAGGTAGACGTCGTGGGCGATGAAGAATAGGGAGAAAATGTTGCCGTATCCCAGTGCGAATATCTCTGCTGGGGTAGGCCTCTTCCCTATCACCACAACTCCATTTCCCGTTGGATACTGATGCCCACACTCTGTTTGCCAGGGATAGAAATCCCTAACATGGGCTGCATCTCTGCAACTCACATACCACTCCATGTCATAGTTCGGGATGTTCCTAATGCCATTAAAATCTTCTCTGTCCATCATTGGACGATTGATATGTTCTTGAATCCAGCGCTTTTCATCTTCACTTAAATGGTAGTCGTCCAGGTTAATATTTTCGTCTTCGTAGAGATTGAAATGTATAAACTCAACCTCTTCGCCTTCCTCTGGCAATTCTGGATAAATGAGGTCAGGAGTGACTTCTCCTTCCTTGAGAGGTGACTGTTTCTTCATGAAGACTACTTCCTGTGGGACACACAGCTCTTCAAGATCCTCAAACTCCTCTTTTATCTCTACATCCTCGGTTTTGGTAGTATGTGCCCTGGACCAGTGAGGAGGTGAAAGGGGTGTAGGCGTATTAGGCCTGGTCGGTATCAAAGAGGGTACTCGAGGTCGTAGAAGGTGACCCGGAGGTGGAAGAATTGGTGAGTGTGAAGGCATCACCAGATTGTGTTCCAGATTGATGACTGGTGGTCCAGAATTCCAGACTAGATGTTCGTCGACGCAATGGTCGTTGTGTTGGTGAAGATGGGAAGGGGATGCGGGTGGAACTTGCATTAGAATAGGTATTGGGTGAAGGGATTGGCAATGGGTTTGAATCGATTATGGGATCGTCTTGTAAATGAATTACCTCGTAGGGGACTGGAATAGGATTACCGTCAGCATCCGTATATCCAATAAAGGTCCCACTACTGCAATCAGAAGATGGTAATGAGGCTGTCATAGCACTCATTTGCTGTCCCCTGAGCCGTAAAAAGGTCGGCTGTACAGGGGTCAGGTCCAGACGATTCCTCACTCGACTTTCAGTCAAGCGAGCTCTAGCAGACTCAATGAGTCACTGTCGTCGGACAGAATCTATGATTCTCTCAGCAGCCTCAATGAAAGCTCGATCAAGGCGTGAACGTAGTTCTACCAGAGTTATACCTGGATTTGCATCAATGAATTGCAACACCGCTGACTCCTCAGTCAGTCAAGATTCATATCTTGGTGGTGGAGCAGACAGAGTATATGCAGGAGGATCTGAAAGATCTTCCAGCATTGAAGCATCCTCAGGAGGAGGACCAATGGTCCGATCCACCTGGATGTGCCACGACCCAAATCGATCGCTTGCCTCAGCCGCCACTCTATAAGTGCAATGATGAGCAGGTGTGTGCTGCATCTCAACACAGAGTGTGAAAAAGGCAATAGCTGAAATGGCAAAGAAAAATTCAGCTTGCCAAAACGGCAGTTGCAAATAAACCCATTGTATTCTGCGGAGAAACGAGAGGGTGTTGAGGAGACCCAACAAAATCCTCCAAGTGAACCGCGAGCCATCGTTTGGTTGCATCCCTTGCTCAGCTGCTGCAAGGTTGTAGACGTCAAACCTAGGCAATGAGCTCGGGGCTCATAACCTAAAGCGAAGTAGTGTAGTTGGGAGACTAGCTCGGGCAGAGTCTAGAATATACTTCTACTACACAGTGGAAGTTCTTAGGTAAGGACCGTAAGACTTACTTCAGTGTTCACTTGGGGTGATCTTCTGGTTGGGTGTTTTTGAGTACTATTCAACGGATGTTGAACTGTTACTATTTGTGGACCTGGAGGTCCAGTACATATACACTACAGACATGGTCTGTGCGTGGTACATGGAGTTTTGTTCAACTCGTGGGTTGAACTACATATGGCAAGTATCTCCTTCCATAAAAGAGTCTCTCAGGTATCATACTGAGTAAGCATGGAATACCATAGAATGAGATAGAAGGAATGATGTCATAAGCATGTCATCCTGATGTCATAAAGCCTAGACTTTTCTCCATATTGGTGAAACACCAGTAATGTCCAATAGCTGGTCATAGAATCACATGCAGTGATAAACACATGCAAGTGTTATGTCTGTGACAAATGCACATGACAAATCTCCTGAGAACAAACAGTGAGCGTCTGTTACGTAAGACCAGCGCTAATACCTCGTTTGTTCAACAGAGGCGACAGTACTTGTGTGATGGGGCACTGTTTCAGCAAAACGATTGTTTGTGATTATGTCAGTATGAGCTTTCGATGATCATTACTCTGGCATACCAACCTCTTGTGCACGCCTAACCCCTCCACCAGCAACACTTTCAGTCGATCTGTATTCACTGTATAATGTCATCGGGAACTACAGAACATTTCTCTACATCAGGTTCATGTCCTTCAATTCTTCTTCCAACAACACCGCCATCCTCCAAACCCACCACAGCATCCTCTCCTTCACCCCAAAGAGAGGAGAAACCTGCGACAGCTGAATCACTGCCTATGTGCAGTGAAAGTCGCTCCCCCCAGAAACGAACACGTTTTCAATTTCCCCTGCCTTCAGATGAATTAGGCCGTCCGCGTAAAAAGGCCAAAACCTTGCTTACTGCAGTACGTGCCACTGTTTCATGGTTTCTGAAGTTGAACATTTACTCAAATGAAGTCGGATTTGGACAGGCATCGGTCAAGAGAAGTGCAGAGGTTGAAGACCTCCACTCTCTTCGTATATTACAGCTTGCCCGAGCAAGTCGTGAAGTTTTTGCTGCGCAAGCCAAGTACCATCACTTACGGATTCGTGAAATCGATATCATGCGTATGGTTGCAGTGGGTGAGTATGAGGAAGCAGTGGCCAACCTCAAGAATGCAGATCGCCAGATTGGTGAGGTGAGACATGATCTTAGTAGTAATGGAACAGCACTTTCCGAGGGGAAATTAATCTTTTCGCCGATTGATGGTATTTCGGATGACGGAGAAGGTTCTTCAAGTTCAGAGGAGATCTCACATGCAGGTCATGATAGTTTCGGGTCACTTTCTGCTTCTTACTCGCCATTCTTGGTTTGATACTTCTTGAACCCCCATCTGGATATGTAGCTTCATTTACTTACGCTGTTCTTTTATTGCTAGTGTTTCCTGTACTACGACAACATCGTAAATACAACAGAACATTCTGATGCGGATCATCTGTCGTGATGAATAAGAAAATCATGCTCTCGTCGTATGTTACCCCTATTTTGTAGTTATAGACACTTAACCCTCGAGTTAATAACTGTCGATAACTTCACTGTCGCTAATGGGTTGAGGCGCTCGAGGAACAATCGGGACACATAGGCATTCGGCGTGTGTACAGCCACCGAGAACCTCCGCAGACGTAGGGGCGAGTCAAGAGGCAGCGCTACAAAACAGAAAGGCTAGGAATACATCGACTGAGACCAGGAGAGCTATAAATACAAATACACTTGGATGAAATAAGCATAGAAAAGGGACCAAGCCTGAGAGACAACCAAGGAAAAAATGCGATGGAAAAAACACAGCGTTACCCCTATTTTGTAGTTATAGACACCTAACCCTCGAGTTATTGACAAGTTGATAACTGACGATAAATTTACTGTCGATAACTCTTAGTGTTAATAACATTTGATTTTTTTTTGCGGAGCCCTACCCTAAACCTCGTCAGCCGTCATGATTCAAGTTAGCTGTGACTCACCCTAGACGGAGTCAGTGACTCGATCAAGGATTCAGCCAGCTCATTCCAAGGCGTCAATCATAACCATGAAGCAACCCCAGATCTCAATACCGCAAGGCAGATATGGCTGTCCTTTGTATTCATTTTGCGTGAGGTCAGTGACCGTTGACTCACCCAGTGAAATTTAGAGGCTGATATGTCGAGAAGGGCCAACAGCCCAAGGCTCATACCCCAGATTTCAACATGACCTCAAGGCAGATCTGATACGTTTGTATGTTCATTTCACTTGAGGTCACCATTGACTCACTTAAGACGACATGCTAAGAAGCCAACTGCCTCAAGAAGCGGTCCCTTCAAGTCCAACCTTTTCGTTCCAAGCCCATCAACACGTTTGGATGGCCTCTCGTGAGTTCGGGTTTTCTGTATGTGCTTATCAACTGAGACGTAGTGAACTACCACAGGTCCTACTTCTCATCACCGTCAAAAGCGCGTACGCGGTACTGGAGGCACTCGTAACCGTACTCAAGGGCATGCTATGACAACCAATTCTGTTAATGATGCGTCTCTTCCCCCGGGCCCTTTCCAACCTACCCCATACAAAGGACTATCTACGGCTTCCTTCGGCGTGTTGTTTCCTCCGACTCGATCCTCATCTGATGCATCGTATATACCAACTACAATGTACAGCGGGTCCCAAATCGATGCGCCACAACAACTTCATATTGAGCCGGAGGGTGCAGAGTCGCACAGTGGTGATGTGTATGGTAAGTAGTGCTACGATCCTATGGTCATCGCTACTTCCTTGTCCCCCCACTAATACACTCACCGGAGTAGATCCTCCCAATTCAACTCACCAAGGGTGGTTTCAACGGCCTGCCGGTCCAGGTCCTTTGAACCCTGGACCCTTCGCATCTCCCGTCGACTGTGATACTAACCAATTTTCATACGATCGCCCTACTCCTGCTCTGCCACAGTCCCAGGGCACAGTGCTGCCTCCGCAAGTGCCTGGATCGTCCTCTGCACTGGTGGACACTACCAATAGGTTGAGGGCTGCAGCCGCAATGATCCAGGTGAGTGTCTGTCTGGCAAACTAGTAACGGCATCACACATTATCATTCATGTGACAGACAAAAGGTAAAGAGGTTGATGTACTCGAAGAACATCAGCATCGCTGTGGAGCCCTTCTCAGCCATCCACCTCGACCAGGCCAGCTACCGGGAATGCTTTCGGGACCCAGCCCGGACCATCGTCACAGGTGTCTACCTCAGGTAGATCATCGCCATCTGTGGGATATAGGTGGGAGGGCCAAATGCCAATATGGCCATCAGATCAAGAAGCATCTTATGCCCAAGTTGGTAGTACTGGTCCTACTTCTGGAGTAGGTTCTGCGGGGTCAGATGGTAGCGTACCATATTTTTACGGATTTTGATTCACATTTTCGATCTATGCGCATAGTATAGTGTATCGTAGTTTGTTGCCAGTTATGATATGATAAGGATTGTGGCAGATATTGGTGTACAATCAAGATAGCAGGATCATATTATCAAGGATCATAATGACGTATCACTTTGCCGCAGCCCTGGTGGTATTTATTGGTAAGACGTGGTCTTTCGTGGTCTCTGACCAGTCATGATAATCCTGTACCAACCTTTTGGTAACAACTGTTACCCAGGTCAGAGACCAGTCCATACCTCTTCCCAGCTCACTGATGCAGGACCTATTTCAGATCAACAAACAACGGATGCCAGAGAAACTAGAGGACCAGGATTCAGACGTCAGGCTACATAGACTCACTAACAAGACTATGGTACATTGATCTTCTTGGCCTAGTGATATAAACATATTGCTTTATATACACCCGGAATGTCAGCTATCACCCATCTACCAAAAAGATTGGCATAGTGTGGAATTTAAAACTTATTGGTATCCTTCACAGCTGCGTCGAAATCTGTGATACTGTGCAACGAAGTCGCAGCTTGGAAGTAGTTCAGTTGAGAGCGACATGACAGGCAAGTGTGGTGGCAAACGAAACGGAGGCGACGGAGACATAGATGGTACAGCGAGTAGTGGCACCGTCGACTCCACACGAATCAAAGGAGTTCAACTGGCTGAAGGGGTTAGTCAGCAAGAATGTCCAAGCGCTGAAACGAGAAAGAACATACCTGTGTCATCTAGCCCAACCTTCAAAGCGTCCAAACGAGGATGGTAGACATCGACGGCGACGCAGAATGTTTAACATCGAAGCTATAAATGTCGGGATAGCCCCAGAACGCGAAATGACTTGCTTAGAACACGTGCGTGTTGGGTAGCATACGAAAACCACTCAAAACGACCCTGTGAAGTCCTGAGACCCAGACGTCGCCGTGAAAAATTGAAAACGCGATCTATAAACGTCAGTCAAGCGCGAGTAACCAAGAACACATACATACCTGAGCCATGGTACTGCAATCTGCAGAGCCGACAAAACCGAATCAGATGGTCAGAGAACCTTACCACCGAGCATAGGATGCAGGGCGAGCACTGATGTGGTATTGGATGAGCTGCAGCCACGACGCGCAACAAACGCGATGAAGCGATGAATGAACATGAACTCGACTTACCAAATCGGGCAACGAGGCAGATGTTGACGAAATCACGCTTCAACAAATCTCAAGTCTTGGAATCAGCTAAGTATCATTGATCCAGTTGGTGTGCAATCTAGTAGGCTAGTTGGATCTAGAGCCTGTAGGGGCTAGCTCACTGGGTGGATCCAGGTGCAACTAGATCAATCCTGCTCGTACGGTGGACCACTCCTGTCTTTCCACCTCCTACTAGACCTACCACTGCTTTTTTTCACATCACTAAGAATGACCCCGTCTCGGTGTTCTGCCTGTCCTACTTCGTCCCGTCATGCTAGTCAATGGCTCCTATCCATACCCCTCGAACATGGGGTAGATTGCTCCTATGCCTTCTCTAGAATGGCAGGCCAAAATCCCACGAAATGACTTGTCCATCTCTCGTCACATATGATTGGATCATGTGACTCGTTTACATAAAACAACATTTACCGCGATGAGTCTCGACAGTTAAACCAAGTTCAAACACTCACGACCTCTTGATGGATGACCTTGCCCAGGCGCGGGTTGAATTAGTTCGACTAGAAGAAAAAGCACAAGAGCTTCTCGATCAGCTTCTGGAGGTCCGTGCTGCAGTGTCAGCGCAGCGGACAAAAATTAGCAACCTTGTCAGACAGAAGCCACCACCCATTCATCGCCTACCAACCGAGTTACTCATGTCCATCCTCGACCTTAATATCAATGACCCCTTCCTGCCTTGTCACCGACGCAGATGGGAACTAGCTATGGTATCACGCCTCTGGAGGGATGTCATACTGGATAATCCAATATTTTGGACGACCATCGATTTAGGCACGCTGAGCATCCCTACCATAAAGATGCATCTGAAGAGGAGTGGCAAGTCACTCCTCGACATTGTCATGAATGTTGATGTCTCGCTCACCAGTGTCTACGATACACTTTGCACACGCATGCGCGTTGTCCTACCCCATGTGCATCGTTGGCGTACCCTTGATGTGCTCAAGACGACTGCGGCCTACTATGGCTCTGGGGGGGTCCGCTGGACAGTTGAAGAGCTTATTGATGCGACCACAGACCATTGTTTGGAGTTCCCTTCTCTGAAGTGCGCTGTCATCCCATGTGCTGGTAGCTCTGCATACCCAGACTTCCTTTCCTCAACACACCTTCCCTCGTTGGAACATCTTGAGCTCGAATATTGTCGAGCATGGGAGGATTTCGCACCTCCTTCTACACTAAAGTCTCTCAAGCTCATTTTTGAGCGTTCTGCTGCCTCTTTTCAATACCCATTATTCCCTCGTCTCATCCCAACTCAGACATTGTCAACGCTCTCACTTGAGGGGGATATTTGTGACTGGTACCTTCAGCCGAACAGCATCCAGTTTCCAGTTCTCAAAACCCTCATTCTCGTGGTCAGCAGAACAAACAAGTTATTACAGGCCATCGTCGCGCCAAATTTGGAACACTTTGATTATCGCTTTGATTATGAGGGCATTGGTAGTGGTTCACTTCCTCCTTCTGTCATCTTCCATGGTCTCGGACATAAATTCACCAGTGTTCGTCGTATCTCTTTCCCTGATATCACGATGGACCATCGCTCCGACCATGATCCTAATGCATTACCTCTTTGCGAGGCCTTCCCCAACGTACGCCATGTGGAATGTGGTCCACAGGATCTGACTGGTTTCCTGATGGCTTGCCTGGACGCCAAGTTGACACACACTTTATATCCTATCGACTTCTGGAAGGACCTGCAGAGTTTGACTCTCCGTGGACGATCAGATTTATGGTCCGACTGGTATGAAGGACTCAATCAACTTCCTGGGTGGCTTATACAGCGACAGAAGTCAGATCTACCTCTGTTGCACATCAAACTAGTTCAGCTTGGTTGCTCTGGCTCCAGCGTTGATGTCGCTGATTATTTCTGGCACCTACATAATTGTTTGCGCGACTATTGCCGTCTAGAATTTAACTTCCCTATGGCAATAGAGATAAATCTCTCTACGGTTGCAAATTCCCTCGGTATAATGGCGAGTACTGTGTCTTTCTAAGTTGCAACGAGTTTATCTTCCCTCCGCTGTTGTTCTAGCGCTTTCCAGAGTTACCTCCACCAAACTTAATGCAGTCTAACAGGCGATAATGATTGATGTCGCAAAGCATATAATCAGCTTGCCAGTGCAAGTACTCAACTATGTTAAAGTTGTTGGAGGTCTAAACCATGTGTTGTGGAATGACACCGTATTACACACTTTCTCGTACATGACAGTAGGAAATATTCGTACCATTGGCATTCACACTCTGCACCATTATTGATGTTAACTTTTGTAAGGGATCGAATTCGCCCGTATATTCTTTCAACCTCACTGTCAGCCCGCTCGTTTACTACAAATTTCGTTTTGGGTCTTACCGATGAGTCGAGGAAGTCGTAGCGTACCATCCCCTTAATGTTATCTTGATACTTCACTTTTACTTGTCGTGAATACAAGTGACAACTAGCTGAGAGCTTTGATGCGTTTAGTTAGTGTGCACGGAAACTCTTACCGAACAGGATTGGTATATTGTGTGAAATCCATAACATACAGTATAGTAGTGCTTCCATCCGCGAATGTGGCACGTATGCCAGATCTGAGCACGTGAAGATAATTCCTCAGTGGCTAAATAGGTGCACCGAAGTGTGGACACAACTGATCTTGTTTCACTTTGCACGGTGTCATATACAAATGGATTTTGGGAGCCCAGTATGTCAGATGTGAACACCAGTAGGGCGTCAGAAGCGAAAGAAGGGTAAGACGCAGTTATCTTGAACTGTTCCCTGGCAGACTTCTGTTTCAGACGAGCACCGTTTCGGATGAGTTCACCACGTCTGCAATGCATATCAATGATCCATCTCAAACATGTCTGGTGATACCGCTGTTGCCACGTCATCTTGGTACCTGATGGGTTGAAGATGGGCGAAGGGTAGAACCCAGCACCGGTGATAAGCGGAAACACCGACTCAATGACAGAGTGATCTTGCAATGCATTGAACAGTAAAGTCTTTGGGGCTGCAGGCTAGAAGGTATCTTTGAACCAGCTTACTGCGAAGTCATCATATCTGCACTTGCGACCATCTGAGGCAAACAGTTCCGCATCGTCTTCGGTACAAATGGAAAAGCAAGGTGTACTGGTATGACAGGTTGGCCCTCGACAACCTTATTAACTCTGGTATGAGCAATGATTAAAACGTAGACCTGAACATCGTGCCCTAGGGGAGAAGGGATGACGACAGTGTTGGATTGCGTGTTCACAACAATAAGCACGCCATTTAATGGGGTATATGGTTGAGAGCATAGGAAAACGGTGTCAGGGGATACTCTGTTGACGGCATCAACAAATCATTATGATCATGCGGGTTGTAACATATGATCTGTACCAGAACATCCGATGTAGTCTCTGATCCCCATGTGCCCTATGGAGCAATTTTCTTGGTAGCCATATCAAAGGATCTCTAACAAGATGAAGATGAGCTTAGAGTATATTCTTCCACTACGTGAAGGTGTCCAGCAGTAACGCCGACACGGTGTCTTGAATGAACATCGTGTTTGAACTGGTCATGAGCAAGCCCTCGACGAGAAAATATTAATGAGTGGTAACGGTGACAGAATACTGCTTACCCAAAGCAGGTAGATGGATTACGTAACAACAAGTGCGCATTCCTCGTCGTGCCAAGTACTTCGACTCGGAGAAGATTGAAAGGTGAGTGCTTGTGATATGTACGTCTTGAAGAGAAAAACCCCCTTCTCACGGAACATAGTCATAGTTTTTCCATATTACCGATTCACGTTGCAACACGGTTCATGATGGATAATCTTATCCAGGCACGGGTCGAATTAGCTCGACTAGAAGCAAAAGAACAAGACCTTCTCAAACAACTTCTAGAAGTTCATTATGCAGTCTCGGCACAGCGGACAAAAATTAGCGAACTTATCAGACTGGGGCCACCGCCCATCGATGGCCTGCCAACCGAATTACTCGTGTCCATCCTTGACCTTACCATCCGTGCATACCCCGATCGCGAACGCCAATGGGAACTAGCTAGGGTATCGCGCCGCTGGAGGGATGTCATACTGGAGAATCCAGTCTTTTGGACGACTATCGACTTACTCGCACTGAGTACCTCCGCTATAAAAGCTCAGCTAAAGAGGAGCGGCAATTTACTGCTCGATGTTATCATTAAAGTCGAAGACTCGCCCAGAAGTATCTGCGATCTAATTGAATCACGCATGTACATTGTCATGCCTCATGTGCATCGTTGGCGTGCCCTTGACATGTTCGATATTACGACCTACTATGGTTCCGATCATGATAATGGCCGGACGGTTGGGGAGATTATTGACAAGGCCATCTATGGTTTAAAACTCCCTTCTTTGAAGCATGCTGTCATCCAATGCACTGACGGCACTGTGTATCCAAAGTTCCTTTCCCCAACATGTGCTCCTTCATTGGAATACCTTGAGCTCAATAACTGTCCAGAACAGGGAGGAAGTTTTGCACTGCCTTCCACATTAAAGACTCTTAAGCTCTCTTTCAAGCCGTGGGATCTCATTGCACGATATCCATCGTTCATCTCAACCCAAACATTGACAACACTCTCACTCTCAGGGCGCATTGTCTACTGGCCCCGTCAACCGAACAGTATTCAGTTCCCCGTGCTCAAAACCCTGACCCTGACGATTAGCAGAACAAATGATTTCATGCATGCCATTACTACACCGAATTTGGAACACTTCAATTTTTTCCTAGCCCATGAGGATCATTATCCTTCGCCTTCTGTCGTCTTTGGCGGTCTCGAATCTAAATTCACCAGTGTTCATCACGTCACTTTTTATGGTCTCGCTGCGCTTCGAGATCACCGACCCGACCATGACCCTAATGCGTCGCCTCTTTGCGAGGCATTCCCCAATGTACGCCATGTAGAGATTGCACCAGAGGATCTGGCTGGCCTCCTCATGGCTCGCTCATGCAGAGCTGAGTCGACGCACAATCTGTGTCCTGTTGACCTATGGAAGGACCTGCAGAGCTTGACTCTCCGTGGGCCAAGTTATGAGTGCATCAATGGGCTCGATCAACTCCCCGAGTGGCTTATGCAGCGACAGAAGTCAGGCTTACCTCCGTTGCACATCAAACTTGCTGGTTTTGGTTCTTTTCCTTCCAGCGTCAGAGTCGCCGAGTATTTCCGGCGACTTCATGGTTGCTTGCGGGAGTATTGCCAGCTCCAGTTTGACTTCCCCATAACAATGGAGATAAGTCTCTCTACGACTGCGGATTCCTCATTTGAGGCGGTGAGTACCTTGTGTCTTTCCTCGTTACAACAAAGTTTATCTTCCCCCGCAGTCGTTCCAGCATTTTCCCGAGTTATCCTGGGGCATATAAGCGATATTACTTGCGTTTGATGTTGGAGGCATATGATCGACTTGCCAGTGCAAGTACTCAATTCTTGGGGACGTATTTGTTGGCTAGGAGCTCACTTGAGGGCGAAGTAAGAGATAAAAGATAAAATATTGATTGTACTTAGCGCCCTTTATCTACCGGGCTTATATACATGTTGTAGCTATTTTACTAGAATAGTCTATACTATTCTCTTTCCTTCTCGGGACGCCCGGTACCGACTCTGCGATACCAACAGTATTGTAGAACGCCATTGCATTACCCGCTATCTCATACAATCATTGTAGGAAAGCTTCATATCACTGACGTTCACACTCCGCAGCATCCTTGATAGTTCCGTACGATATCAGAAAGGACCAAATTTCCTCGCATACTTTCAACTCCACTTTGTCAGCCCTCCCTTTTTATGATCTTGTCCATGAAGTCCTTCGATTGCTGAGGGTGTGGGTTATGCAGGACCTATGCAGGTTCAACAAACTTGAGTATCAACAATGGGACGGCGATGTTCTTAGTCTGGTGGTACGAACTTCTTGCATACACCAGGAATATTGACTACTGATCCACCGACCAGATTGATCTAGTGTGAAATTTTAAACTTGTTTAGTATCTGTGACAATAGCGCCGAAGTCTAGTTTGGTGACCAGACTGTACTATGAAGCTTGAAGCACCAAGTGATGACTGGTTGATAGGGCTCGAACAGCTCCCTGGATGACTTATGCAATGACAAAGGTCAGGCTTACCACTGCTGCGCATCAAACTTACTGGTGTTGGCCGCTTTGGTCGCAGCATTGATGTTGTCGATTATATCGCGCGCCTTCATGATTGCTTGCGAGACTATTGCTATCTAGAGTTTGGCATTCCCGTACCAACAAAAATAAATCTTTCTGTATCTGCGGATTCCTCACTTGAGATGGTATGGTTGATGTTTGTCAGAATATTTAGTTGCTATATGTCCAACTCACAAGAAACCTTTTGATTGACAGTAATTACATTTTGATATATTGGATTCTACCTACAGATAAATAGTTCGTAGTTTTACCTGTACCAGCATCGCGTTTGGACCTGGTTCGCACCCATCCATCCATCGTGGTCACCCGATCGCCTCAACCCGCGAATACTAACAATGTTAGAGGCATATAATCAACTGGCCTGCACAAGCACTCTAATCATGTTGCTATTGGAGGTCTAAGCCACGTATCGTGGAATGACATCGCGTCATGCGCCATCGCATACAATTACAATAGGAAATCGAAATATCCATACCATTGACGTCCACAGTCCGTGGCATCCTTGATATTTTGCGCAGGATACCAGAAGGCACCAAATTTCCCCATATATTCCTTAAACTTCACTCTGCAGGACCCTCCATTTGTCCACGAGGATCTTCGATTGTTGAAGGGGAACATCTATGTCAACTGCGCTATGCAGGGCCAATTCAGGTTCAAATCATAGATGACAGAAACCAGGGGATCGTATCAGGCTACACAGACTCGCTGACAATGGTATGGTGATGTTCTTAGCCTGGTGGTGCGAACTTCTCGCCTTGTATGCACCTGGAATGTTAGCTGTTGATCCACCAAAGATTTTGGCCCGGTATGAGATTTGAAACGTGTTGATATCCTTGACACCTGCATCGAAGTCTGGTTTCACGCACCGAAATCGCGGCACGGAAGCACTTGGTGTCTGGGCCAATAGCAACTGGGGCGGGCATGGTCCAAGCGCTCGCAAAATAACCACGGATGGCGACGCGGTTGCCATCGATGAGTAGGCTGTCACCGGGACAAGTATCTGAGGAGTATCGTAACAATCTTTGTATAGCGTCCAGTTGCCAGTAAGTCGTTTGCCGAGAAACAGTGAACAAACGCTGTGGTATGGTCAGGAAACCTTACAAGTATTCCCGACCATACCCCCATGACCCACCATAATTGACATCCAACCTATATATTGGCTCGTGAATACAAATGACAGCGGATTTAGATGATTCGCGTGTCAAGCTAGTGTGAATGGAAACTCTGGTCAAACGAACTTGGCAAGTTGTGTGAGATGCACGATATACAGTACAGTCCTTCCATCCTCAAACGCGATGAATGCGACGTATCAGATCCGAGGATAACATAAGGGTAATACCCTAGCGTCCTTCACCAAAGTCCCGATTGACAGAACCGGTTTGATTTTGCCTTGTGTGATGTCATATACGAGGGCCACGCATTTGAGTCAGAATCTGATGGACAGGATATAAGAGCTATGTACCACGCTGTGCGTTAGGGTGAACTTCTTTACTGACCGCACTCCAATTCCTCGGATCAGTTTGTGAAATTTGGAGGTCTCTTGCTACGGGCAAAAGTTTTAATCGAGCTAGCGTCCACACCGCTGTTTCTCGACTCCTCAAATCAGTCGTTTCTGTTCAGGGCGGAGCAAGCTATTCGTGTGTTGGTGTGCCCGTTGTGCGCTTAACGATATTCTGACCGCTGTTGTCGACCTCATAAACTCCCTCTTCGACTGTAGGGTCCGCAGTAGGAGTAGTATTCCAGTAGTAGCCTGAAACCAGATTATGGGATGCACTGCAGGCATCAACTTCTCCAACAAGCCGAGCTTTGAGTTGGGGATCTCGTCAGCGATTCTTCTCGAGGCCGAGGAAGTGATACTGCCACGGACCATATTACTGTACTTTAGCGATGGTTACGGTCTGCAATTATCCTTCCGGCCGAAGTACTGTACTGGCTTCTCCGATGGACAAGCGGCCCCGACAGCGGAGTAGCCAAGAGGGATTTAGCGGGGCACGACGGAAAGAAGTAACAGTGGTAGATGTCATTTCTGTTAGGTGTTAGTGTGTATGCGTGGCGAAGTGATTTCAGAGAGTAAGGGGGTTTGAGTGTAGTGGAATAAAAAGGGATCGTGCAGTAGATGATTGACGACACAAATTTTGAAAGTTTCAAGACGAAAAACCAAAGGAAAATTTACAGTATCCGACATTGTGGGACTGTTGGGTGTACAGACTTTGATGAGTCGGACCGAACAATCCGGAACATCCAGAGGGTCGCTTATCCCTGTGAGCGCACTCGATTTATTATCTTTGTTTCTTTACATGTTCACTGGCTGGCTCTATGAGTGGATGCCAGCTATTTTTTCCTGGAGGCTATCTAGCGTAGAAATGGCGAGCTTTGGCGTTCGTCGATGGCGACACTCCGCGGCTTTCGTCGGCATTGTCATGAGAGTACGTCAGATGCATCATTCATTGCGTCCGCCATCTCATGATAGCATTGCATGGGTTCTTTAGCTTCTGGAACAACAGTTGATGGACACGGTGTTCCACCGATATTTCTGCACGGGGAAAGACGGCTACTCGAGAAGGAGGATTGATTCCATTGGCTTGGATGAGCAAATCTGCGGAGGAACGGTTGCTCAGATGACCGCTCACTTGCCTAATAGCTGCAAAGTATTTACATACACGATGGCATGATAGGACTTATACTCCGCCTGCTACTATCGCTGGTGGATTGCTCTCAGATAGCTCACAGCAACCAACATGACAGATCTCAACAGGTATCTGTTCGCTTTCATTGCAGAGCTATCGATTGACCCTTACGTGCCCGGCCATCTTACAGACAGCCTGAGTTCGAGACACTGCAGCTTCATGCTGGTCACAGCCCCGATCCCTCCACGAATGCTAGAGCAGTGCCGATCTATGCATCGACGAGTTTTGTATTCAACAACTCTGCAGTAAGTCCTCGTCAACAAATGTATTCAGGGGCTTAGCGTCGTTTAGCACGGTGCAGATCTCTTTGAACTAAAGCAAGTCTCATGTTTCATATATTCTGGGGAAGATGTTGTTGACGTGATCCCAATAGGACCTTTGGCCATATCTACTCCCGTATCGGCAACCCGACTGTCGTTCGTGTTCAATTACTTTTTTTCCATTTTCAATGCCGTTCTTTACCTACCGCTCTATCTCCGTAGGATGTCTTCGAGAATCGCATGGCAGCGCTGGAAGGAGGTATTGCAGCGATTGCAACGGCCTCTGGACAGGCCGCCCAATTCCTGGCCATCACAACAATTGCACATGCAGGGGATAATATTGTTTCCACGTGAGTACAAAGCGCGCGACTATCGACGTTAACATCGCTCATCATAGAACGTAGTTCATACTTATACGGCGGAGTAAGTAATACGTCTCGAGTATATTTTCCATGTCTGAATGGCAGATGTAGACCTATAATCAATTCAAGGGTGAGGACACAACTATACCCTTGGAGATCTCGCTGACCGTTCGACTCAGTTACCTTCAAAAAATATGGTATAGGCGTCAAGTTCGTGCATGGAGACGACCCCGCCGACTTCGAAGCTGCTATCGATGAAAAAACCAAGGCGATCTACGTCGAAAGTATAGGCAACCCAAAGTATAATGTTGCTCCCATCCCCGAACTGGCCAAAGTGGGTTCTCAAAAGATAGGTTTTCCCGTCGCTAAGATCGTGGTTACACTAGGTCGCACACAAGCACGGCATTCCCTTGATTGTCGATAATACCTTCGGCATGGGTGGTTATCTCATCCGCCCCATTGCATTAGGGGCAGACATCGTTGGTAAGTTAGCTTCCCAGGTGTACCGTAATGGATCCTCCTGACTTCCATCGCAGTGCATAGCGCGACGAAGTGGATCGGCGGACATGGAACTACTATCGCAGGTGTCATTATCGACTCAGGTATGTCCATGCAATCATCGATGCATACTCGATCTCCTTAAGCCTACTAGGCAAATTCGACTGGGCTCGCAGCGGAAAATTCCCTTCATTCACAGAACCTTCCGAAGGGTACCATGGACTCATCTTTAGTGAAACATTTGGGTCATCCGCGTTCGCTGTGAAGTTGCGCGTGGAACTCTTGCGTGATATCGGTCCCGCACTGAACCCCTTCGGTGCATTCCTCCTCATCCAAGGCCTCGAAACTTTGAGCCTGCGCGCCCAAAGACACTCAGATAACGCATTGGAGCTGGCCAAGTACGCACTGGCGTCTACTTAGTCACTTTTGTTGACATCCACCATCCCCAGGTATCTATCGAACCACCCCAAAGTTGATTGGGTCTCGTACCTTGGTCTCCCAAACCACGAATACCATGCACAGGCAAAGGAACTCCTGCGACCGAACGCTTTCGGTGGAGTATTGAGCTTCGGCGTGAAGGGTGACCTTAAGGTCGCCAGTCAACTCGTAGATAATCTCCGTCTTGCAAGTAACCTTGCGAATGTCGGTGATGCAAAGACTCTTGTGATCCATCCGGCGACGACTACGCATCAACAGTTGACGGAAGAAGAGAGGCTTGCTTCTGGTGTGACACCTGATTTGATCCGGGTATGTGGTTTAGTTGATACACCAAAATGTCTTGGCTCATCGGTTTGCATGTGCAGGTTTCGGTCGGAATTGAACATATCAACGATATCATTGCGGACTTTGAACAAGCACTGAAGAGCCTAGGAGCTGATAGTCTCCCAAACCCCGATAGAGGAAGACTCTAAGTCGTTCCTCTGAAACCAGGAGTAGTTGAGTAAGCAGGTAAATGTAAGGTAGTGATTACCTGGACGATTCAGGCGCCCGTATGATATCTTTTGTGAAGGAACGATTGTCTTCCTTGGAGTCTAATCTCTTGTCGATGTCACCCCCTTTTCTTCGTGAAACATTATCCCAATGTCACCGCAGCCTCTAGTATTGATAAGTGACGCTGGACGGTGGTAATAAGACGGCGACAGTTCGGAAGGTCCTTATTAAGCGTGCCCGTCGGTGTGATATCCTGACGGAGTTCATTACTTACTCTTTGCAAGCTTATGAACAAAGGTGTGGATGGAAAGAAAAGTATGTGTCCATGTCACACGCATGCCATCAATCATAGCAAGTCGATTGCCAATGCGAATGGGAACCTAGTACTGATACATACAACGCAAGCTAGTATTATAAAGAGATGTAGACTGCCGTAAAGATAGCGAATGCAGTCGCTACATCAAAATCAGAACCAGACGTAGGCGTACGATTGAGCTGCGCGACAAACGGAACACATAAAAACTGTAGACAACAACGCTGAAGGCAACAAAGGAACCGAAGGTAACAACGCAGATGGGGCATTGTTTGGGACAGCAGCGAGGTCCAAGGCTAATCTGTTTCATCCTCCTTGCCATTAGACTGCGCCTCGGTGTCCTCATCTTCCTTGGGATCGGAATCGGAGTGCGCTAGGGTGCTCTCTCGTGCTGAGCTCATGCTATTTGTCGGCGATATGGACAAGCCGCCTGTATGGGTAGGAGGCGATGATGCATGTGGAATGCTACACGTGCAGGGTTGGTTAGAAGCCATTGAGTCATCTCCAGGAATGGACACGTACTTTTCAGGACTGGGAATAGCTGTGCCAACAGCCGTTTGGGGTGCTTTACCAGCCTTCGATAGG
Organism: Scleroderma citrinum; assembly: GCA_029372045.1. Taxonomy (NCBI): domain Eukaryota; kingdom Fungi; phylum Basidiomycota; class Agaricomycetes; order Boletales; family Sclerodermataceae; genus Scleroderma; species Scleroderma citrinum. Next base: position 2,123,129 of record JARFMN010000005.1, on the reverse strand, counting down.
GCATAGTCACCCGAATCGAAGTACTTCCGGTCCTAGAGTTTCCGGATCATCTGCAGTCAGTAAGAATATCCACATCGTCGTGAAAGGATGTACCTTTTGCATTTTGGCCAACACGTTCTTGTGGGTGGGTAACTTGCCATAAAGGCGAAAGAGCTTCTGCTCCTCCTCAGTGAGTTTCTGTTGATGAGCCACATGTCTTGGTGAATGATGCAGAGAGCGATGAGAAAGATTGGCTTACACTAATGTCGATCTTGTTGCGCTTGAAGGGTAACATTGCAGCGAGGATGTCGTGGACGATCCAGGAGGAGGAGCGAGCGAGCCTTGCAGGGGATCCTTGGAGTTGTCGGCCTCGTCTTTGCAGTTGGATGGGAGTGCTGGTGACGGACTTCGAAATCTTTGCATGCTCAATGCTCATTACATAATCACCATCAGGACAGGGGCTAATAATCCTCTCACGCCAGTCTATGGATAAAACACACCTGTCACGGTGGAATCTGCTTCTGACAGAGCTACAGCAGTTCTCTAGATGATATTCCAGATGTGTATAGAACACACAGCCCAGCCTACTACGTGGCAAACTAGGCTCGTAATGACATGCGACACACATCAGCACAACCCTAAGTGGATGCTGTGCTATAGGGAGATAACGAGACGCCATACCAACACCCTGACCAAGACTCAGCAGATAAGAAGCTCAGCTATCAAATGGGAGGCACCAATCCTCGATATACCTCTTCGTGAACATGGGTGGTACTAAGCAAACTTACTGCGATAGACAGCTTGTACTTCACATCGTAATGCTGTGAAGGTGTACTGCATCTTGATGAGCACATTGTCGAATAACTACTTCACTCAAAGAACATCTTGGACGAACAGCACAGCTTGGACGCCAAATTAGCAGCTGGACCACGGATATGCGGATGTTATCAGTAAATGTTACCTGCGATTGTCGTCCTGGCAAGCAGTGAAGCTGTGGATTATCGCAATCTGACAGGTCGGTCAGCTATATGCATCTGTGTCGCATGAATAATGTTTACCTCGTAATGAATATACAACACATTCTTGCGCGAACGAACTTGAGTAGACCGTTTTTGTAACTAGTTACGTTTGTAAAGCAACCACAACAAGATTTCCGTAATAAGAAAAACATCGCGAACGTGCATGAGCCAAGGTTTAGATGGGCTTAACCTTGAAGTGAAGAGAGATGAGGGAGAAAATTATACACTGGAGTCCGATGTCAGAGAAGGTCAGGTGTGAGATCAAAAGGACATACCTTCAGGTCCTGAACAAGATAGTAGAACACACGAAGACCTTCTGGATCCTCGCTATCTTGGATCTCAACCAATGACCCGATTTTTGCAGTCTGCAACACGTCATGAGATGTATGATGAAGACCAGATGGCGATATCACCCACCTCAAACGCAATGTGATCATTCCCTATCCGAATTTCAAGCTCCTGCTTCCCAACAATATTCTTCTTCGGCCAATTTGTATCGTCTTCCCTGAGAGAGACATGAATAGATGTCACGAAAGAATGGGATGGCTACTCACTTCGTTATCTCGCTCGATCCGACGATGCGTTTGAGTTCCTTGACCACTAAAGGACTCACCCACACTACAACGCTGTGAGCGGCGCCAAAAAAAAACTAAGAAAAGTCATATGCACGTACTTTCTTTGCGAATTAAGCTATCATTCCGATAGTTTGAGTTATTTGCATAGCGCAAACGGCCATGTGAGTATTCGAATTCAAGGAACTCGTGACCGTGTTTGCCTGAGTGGCCAGTGCTGGACAGAGTCAACGTCGTGCTCGCAAGTATGGACACGTATACGCACTAATACCTAGTAAAAGGATGAGAAAATGGTATACTGGGTTGGCTGCAACATACCTGAGGTAGAAGGGGTCGTTGTCGTAGGGGGCCATGGCGGTCGATGTTGAGGGTGATGAGTTGTCCCAAACAAACATAAAATTCACAGTACCAACATTACATAAGCTTTAATCGGCTACCCTCGTATGGGCAACGCTCTGCCAAAATTCAACTCCGACCGTAAGCCCCTGTATACGGGCAAGTATGACCCAAGGAAAGTGGGACAAATGCAGCCTCAGCACGGCAGATTTGTATGAGGACATTTGTAGAAAGATACATTGTACATGTATTCTCCATGAGAAATTCATCTTATTTAGTACACGTAAAATATGAAACACGACATTCCTCTCAATTTTTTATAGAGAATACATTGAGATGACCACAAAACACATATCCCGACACTCTAGAGGCGTTGACAGTGGTCGTATTATGCGTGCATTTGCCCCACCTCTGCGTGCTGGTTGTCGATGCTGACTAAGCCGTATCATCACAATCTTGGCCCGTGTCGCGACAAGTCAGGAAAGCTGGAGGTCAGTAATGGAGCCGCGACGGACTAAGAGTGACCTCTGGAAGGCCAAAAGAAGGCGAAAAAAGGGACAAAAGAGTCAACTAACTCGATTGCATGCCAGCCGCAGTCACTGAAATTGATTTCCAGTTTCGATGGTATCGGTGGTTCGACAACAGCATCCCAGGTTCGAAGGATATGCAAAATACAAAGCTAGAAAAGATTGGGGTGCTGAAAGAGGCCAATGATTGGACGCTATGTACAGGGTAAGGTGTGTCCAGACCAGCAGATAGGGGCATGTGATGATAACAATGATCTTTAACACAGATTTCTCTGGCTAATTTTACTTCCTACACATGTAATTAACATCACAACATACTAATACTTTTCTTTTACAGTACATCTATCATTACGCACAGAACATACATTTGCCATTGACACCTCTGTATTTTGCTTAGTCAGCATCACACTTCCCTTACAGGCGTTGAAGTTCAAGTTGCCCATGCCCACTCTTGATGTCCAGACGACGCTATACTAATGCTGATACCAGGATTACTCTATAATATTTTGGAAGAAGGCCAGTCGTTTTGTCTGTGTTCCACAGAAGTTACGTTCAGCTCTTGCGTCGAACAATATGCAAGACAGAAACAAGCCCCCCCCAAGATCAGATGCTACAATAGTAGACAGTTGCAACCACTGGTGGCGAAGCTTGGATCCTCTGACATTCACCGACTGACCAGTGGAAGACCACTGACCTTTGTCAAGCCAAACTTTTCTCTCGTACGTTCACACACTCTTATCTCTATACTTTCACTTTCACTTTCTTGACGTTCTCCATGTCCTGGCAAAAAACATTCTTTGCATCAGATGTGTTACGTGTCACCTGTACGCTTGCTACCATACAAAGACAATGCCATTCGTGTAGTTCCTGGCAGCTAATTACTATCAAGCCCAGCATAGGATCATCGACTAGAATAGCCCAGGCGTTATCTCCTGACCCACGTGAGTGGTGAGAACGAATAGTGTCTCAAACGCCGAGTCATCAGGTAGGTGAGGTGAATGATGGTATGGGTTGCGTCTGGGATTTTGAACTGTCGTTCGGGTTCGTTACAAGTCGCTTTTATCCTGACTAAGGACGAGGCATCTAATCTCTGGTGGTGATGGGACGGCTCCGACGATGTTCCACCCTGTGGAGTTTGCAATTGGCTTTACGTAAATCGTTCTATTGCAACGGGCTATGTGACGGTGTAGCGAGTGCGGAACTCGCTTTGCAAGCTCATCGCCGTTTACCATCCCCCCGCCAGCACTGCCTATCGCCCTGCCAGGCTAATGCTAATCGATAGATTCGTGTTCACAGCCTAGGCGTGGATAATGCGGGAGCTTAGAGAGGCAATGGTCTGAGTCTTATAAGCCCAGCGGTTGTGGCAGAGATGCATCACCCACTCTTGATCCCCACTTGATCAGTGCCAATGGCTACATCTGCACCCCCAGAAACCATCATTCCTGCAACCCGGTCCTCTGCAGAATTGCTCACACAACTATTTCCGGGCGTGCAACTTCCACCTTCTCTGTTGGCCCCAGCCCGCATTCCAAACAATGGCCCAGAGGCGAGGGCTGTGTTGCTCAAATCGCTCCGGGATAACCACGAACGAAGCCATGTATTCTTCAACCAATTCAGTTTCCATAAGTATGTACTGTGCTCTACGAGGATCTTGTCTTGATCTCGTAGTTTAGCCATTCTACACACCACTTGATTGCTATATATGCATTGGGCGCTCCAGGCCCTCTGATCAGCGCTGCATACCAGGACACCCACCTTGACCACATGCGAGTCGCATTCGTTGCTCCCGAGGATGTAGTCATCACGGACGAGAACTTTACCGACTATCTCGGAAATGATCAGTATGCCATTGTGTACGATTTGGTGTCTAGCGATGACTGATCTTTGCCATAGTTATTACAATGCGTACATCAAGTACTTCCATCGGGTCGTCCTCGAGCCCGGCGCAACCACTTCCAGTATCCTCGAAAAGTACCTTTTCTCCGAGCATTATAACATCAGGAGACCCATGGAAGGTGCTCAGCAACCGGAGATGCTCAATAGATTCTTGGAGGTTTTGTTGCACCCCATCATCCATGTCGGATATGGTGCTGAATTTGGCATACCGGGCATGATCGCAGAAGGTACCGTGTCATCTTCTTTGTCGTAGTCAGTATACGGACTTGATGGTATTCCAGGCCTGGCATGGACTTCCGTACACCCAGCGGGGGCAACCACGTTGATTTCGCGACTGCTCTTCACTCCCGAACGTACTACCCCGTTGACGGAGCTGGAAAAGCAGGGTGGGTATTCCTATGCTTTGATTTCCCAAGCTTAATGACGCTGTTGCAGAGCCTGAATGGATGCCCAAGTCTGGGACGCGTCTCAGAGCGCTGAATATCCTATCGCTAATGCTGCGTGATCCTCGTTTCTTTGGGTCACGAGTCCTCGACAAACACGAGTTCGCTGCGATGCTCGAGACCCACGGAGAAATCTTCAATAAATATGCCGAGATGTGGGACTGTCAGATTGAAAGCCAAGAAGACTTGGAGAGGTACTTGGAAGAAATCATTTTTGCCGCCGTTCTCATGTATGGAGTGGGCAGCTGGGATGGCAATGATGCAGCATATCGCGCGGACTTTTTCACGTGAGTAAAAGCAATTACGTTTATATCCGACTATTCACCCACCCATATGATTTAGTGCGCACATTGTAACTTCTGCGCTATTTTTGCCATCGCTCTGTGCTCATGTAACACATCGGTCGCAAACGCTGCTTCTTCGTGCGCACTTCTTGACAAGCATCACATGGTGGGTCGTGCGTGGACGACCCGGCTTCCCATTGAAGGACTTCACCTCTACGCCACTTCCGCCGATCCAAAACTCCCCTTCTTCGAAATACCCCACCACACTGCCTGGAAACCAGCCAACCGTTTCCGCCGACGCACTGCCGTCTGTGGACTCACCATATGCGCTAGTCCCGAATCCCTGGTACCCAATCCTCGAGAACGCCCTCGTGCACCCTAATGAGCACCTGTGCAAAGTCCAACGTGCTCTTGCACACTTTGGGACGCTCTATAGCCATCGTGAGGCGGGCTTCGTCATGGAGTCGCTGCGTAAGGACGGAGTGGACGTGGATCCTAACTATGCATACCTGGACGGGTCTGTTTTCCTGCGAGTTGCTTGGCTGACTAGTGCGGCGTTAGGATGGGTGGTTCGGGGAGAGAAGAACTCTGGGGAGTGGAACTACCAGGTGTTTGAGGAGAAGGCATACGATGATCTAGCAATGTTGAAAGCGCAAGGAAAAGCATGACCGAACAGGTGATGCATTGTGTCAAGATTAATGTATCGCGAGGGAATGTAGTCAGCGATTTCACTTGTTCTTGCTTCATTACAAGTCCACTTATAAATCTGACATCATGGCTTGGTCATTGGCGTGCATGATTAAATGGATCCAGCCAATCTTCCTTCATATAAGTAACAATCCCTATCATGAATGAACCACTCATCCGCAGCGATGACCAACGATTCCTCTCTAGACATTGACATTAAGGCAGATAGACCATTCCATCGTGATCCCCCCGATGGTCCTATCACCATACCACTCACTGCCCCACCTAAGTCATCCGATATCGACCAATTTTTCTATGATCCAGCTCCTCCTCCATCGGCCATATGCCCTCGGCGATTTCCCGGAGCTGATCCAGAGTCAACGGACACTCTCATCAGGACCTTAGCTCACAACCACGTTTCTTGGAATATCTTCTTCAATTTCAAGGGTTTCCACAAGTTCGTTCCTTGAATGTTGTTGGTGTATCTGTTTGACCTGTTGTTAATACAGTCATGCCGCCCACCACTTGTTGTCTATTTGGGGGATGGGCGCCAGCGACGCTGTGATAGATGCCGCATATATGACTCACTATGTATATCAGCGACCGGCTTCCGAGTCGCCTGGACATATCACGCACGATAACTACAGCAAGCACCTTGGGGACCAACGGTAAGCCATTCTTCGTTCCCCTCGATCTGGGCTTACAGGTCCCGAATTACGCACAGCTATTACTCTGCATATCTTGAATTTTTCAAATCCGAGCTTCTAAAGAAGGGTCTTGCCGAATGCTTGGAAGAATTCTTGCTTTCATCAGCTGTTAATTTCGATAAGGAGGGAGAGCATCCCGCGATGCTGTCGCGTTTTATCACGGGTGTGATTCACCCTTTCATACACGTTGGGTATGGAGCTGAGTTTGGTCTACTCGGTCTTAGTGCGGAAGGTACATCTCTCCACATTTGGATAGTGTTTTGTTGGGCTGATTGGTGACGTGACTAGGATTTGCAATGGGTGCTGTACACCCTCCAAGCCTTGGCCTCGTGGACAGGACTTGGTTCCGGGAGATCATACCTGGACGTGACCAAAAAGGATGCAATGCCATCATGATTCTTTCGCTGGTTGCATGCGATTCCCGCATCACCGGTGTCAAGGAGATTAAACATGGGACGATTCTTGATCCAACTCTCGAGCAATATGGGCAGATCATACGGGAATATGTGGGAATGTGGAGGTTCGATGTTACATCTGATGCTGGTGTTGCCAGCACCGTCGAGGAGCTCTCTTGGGCCATTACCATACTCTACGGTGTCGGCGGTCATCTCTCGAGCCAAGAATTCAGAGCGGATTTCTATCTCATGCATCTCATGACCTCGTCGCTGTTCCTCCCATCCCTACTTGCTAACATATCCAATGTCTCTTCTCGCCGGGTCCTTCTGCTGACCTACTTCACTACGGCCCTTACTTTCTATATTGCTCGCGGTCGACCCAACTTGGATCTCAGGGGGTTCTACAATGATACTGAACATTTCCTACACAAGGTCCCAGGCACGGCTACATCGCCTACTCCTGGAACCCTTCCGAACCCGTCGTCTGATCTAGCACAGGCACCCAATGCTTGGCTTCCTCTCATCCAAAGCGTGCTTGTTCACCCTAACGACCATTTATGCAAGGTACAGCGTGCATTGGCGCACTATTCTTCCTCGTACGGAGGGCACAGAAAGGGGTGGATCAAAGCCCTGTCTGCGCCAGAAGCTCGGGGAGTGAGCCCTGCACAGTTAGCCAGAGAAGAAGAGGTCGAGGACAAGGTGGGGCTAAAAGAATTGGAGGGCACGCTCTTCCTCCGAGTCGCGATGTTGACTCAGAACAGAATTGGATGGATGCGCGAGGGAGAATCCCCACGCAGTTGGGATGCCCTTGGGCTCTACGCCAGCTTGTGATTACCTGTGTACTTGTAAGGGCTGAATCCTTCGTTATTTTGGATGTAGTCACGAAATTGTATAGTTATGAAGGTGATTTGAAATTTGCATGTGTGAAAACAAGGGAAGAGTTCATCATTGTACAGGATCCAGTGAACAATGATACAATATCGCGACCATGAAGCACTCATCATCTATCAACCCTTGTAATCATTACCATGATTTGTCGTGAAAGTATGGAGAGGCACTTTCTGCGCATGCAGAAATGTCAACGAGACCAACTAATGACTCCTTTACTTCCGTCATATTCGGACGCAAGGATGGGATGCTCTCCCAGCACCAATTTAAGATGTCCCAGAACGTTTCTTTCTGTATATCTGTGAACGGGATCTGGCATGCTGCGGAAACACCTCTGGAGGGCTTTATGCCACGCATGATGTCTATTGTCACAGCACGGTCGTCCCGACGGTGGGGGTATGGCAGCTGCCCAGTAGCCACCTGGCCAATGGTTGGGTAAGAAAGCGATGGACATATGGCCAATAAAACCTCCAGATACGTACCTCGAGACAGACACATGCAAATGAGTAGACATCACTTGCGGTTGTGATCGCTGGAACGACATCATCGTCCTCAACAATTGTGAGGATAAGCTCGGGCGCCATCCAACGCGTCGAACCTGCTAAGAGAGACGTGCCTAATTTTGCTGCTCGTAATCGAGACTCGAGCGAAAGCTCGTCGAGGACGCTCGACAGCCCAAAGTCAGTTATGAGGGCATCGCCACCATCACTAATGAGGATGTTTGTCTAGGTTAGAATGTCAACGCCGTAAATAGAGAGACGGAAAACTGTGATCTACATACCCCTCTCAGGTCGCCATGTATGACAACGGGTTTCATATTATGTAGATAGCTCACTCCAGAAGCAACCTGTGAAAGCTACCTTTCCCTTCAGAACTACAATTCTTTGTATTGGAAATAGACGAACCAATGCCATCCTATCCGGTTGCACGTCACGTCTCTGGAGGTACTGCATAATAGTCCCATTGTTACACCATGGCGATACCATAGCGATCGAGTTCACCGACTGAATGACACCATACAGTGGTAAAATGTTAGGGTGTTGCAAGCGATGCCAAGCAATGACTTCGGTTTTCAGGCGCTGTAAACCCCATTAGATCCCTAGAACGTTATCTGGAGGAAGAATAAACGCACTTTCAAGACCTTCTCCTGCACATCCTCGCCGACACTGTGGTATTGACGGAGGAACTTGAGTGCCACCTGTAAATGAGACAAAAATATCAACAAGGCACACGCTAGACCCCTTCCGTCGGAGGAATCCATACCAGTCTAGATTGCCCCGTCGAGTTAGTCCAGACGCCTTTCCACACATCCGAAAAACCACCGTGGTATACGGGGTCCAGTCCGACTTTGGTTACTTCACCGGTCAAGTCGACCAACAGTACGCTACCCTTGACCAGCAATGTCTTCGTGACCTTTTCGAGTATTGATTTCTGTCGTGCACGTTGCTTCAGACGGGAGTAATTAAGATGTTCCGATACCCATCGGAACTCATCATAGCTGGATATAGTTTGGACAACAGAGTCAAGCGAGGAAAAATACAGATGGGATGGGTTGCACTGAAGGAGAGATGCGTTGCGCAGATGCACGTCAGAAATAGATTCGAGGCCGACATCGATCCAGGTTGCTCCTTTATCGTTTCTAGCTGTAGGAGCGTTGGTAATACATGAGGAGGTATCTTGGGTCCCGAGGATACACAAAGCTACAGTTGGCATCACTGGAAACAATAGATGTGCCGACGACCTATGAAATATGCATGAGCTCACATGCCACACGAGAGAAGGGAAACCCACGAGTTGGTACCAAATTCTTCGTCCAGCGAGGTAAAACATGTATCGGGAAGTACATATTGGCATCCCTGCGCTGCGACCCCAAGGCATATTTCTGCTTGACAAAATTTCCAACAGTCAAAATCTTTGAAGGGACGTTTCGTTTGCATATTGGACGATTCATGGTGGAGGAAGGTGTGATATTTACTCGAGACGACACGCCTGCGAACGCAATGCAGGGCATGACACGCATTTAAATTTACGTGATGCCCCGTGTCAGTACGCCGCGTCAACCTGTCGACTGTTGCTTGATACTGCTCGCCATTACGGTAACGAAGGAAAATAAAGTACCGCAGGAGTTGGTCGTGAGAACGCTTCGAAATGGAGATTTCTTGCCTAGCCAGCGACTGAGCGTTGGGCGATGCACGAAGTTTACACACAAGATCTGCTAGGATTCGTTCAACTTCGACCTCCAGTCGTGTAAACGCTTTCTCTGCGGTGCGCACGGTGGTACGACAGGCCTCATCCGATGTCCCAATAAGCAAATCCTGAAATACGGTGTTTGTTTGTTCAGGCATGCGACGTGTCTCCGACAGAATATTATTGAACACATCATAGATGTGCACACGATGGTCATCAAGGGTGCGTTTTGAGGGGTCTGGGTCACTGGGGTGAAAATAAGGGGTTTTTTTTAGAAGACGCTATACCGAAACACTATTTGAATGCCTACGCATCTGAGAGCCAAAATCTCCAAAAGAATTGAGGAATGTATGGATGTACATCGCGTGGTGCTTCGCACTGTGTCAAAGTAAGGTCGTGCATATCTGGCATCGAGGGAACATTAAAAATACATACCATGGGGGGTTAATGGGGGAAGCTAGATACATTTAATAAGTTAATTGATATCCATGTTGAACGATTCCAAGTCACCTAGTGTCGCGTTGGGGAGCAATCTGGGCCTATTCGGAAAGGCAAAGAGCTCGTCCACAGAAGGCAGATCAGAAAAGTAATGACCAGGGGGAAATAGTGACGAACTCAGGGACCACTAGTGGAGCACACCGCCGCTAGGGCGCCTGGTGGGAGTGGGGCCCGATGGCCTTTATAGGTTCTATCATTTAGTCCTGGTGGGGCCGCCAGCACAGCTAATATCTTTCTAGAGGAACTTGAAAAGCCGCAATACTGCGTTCAGAGGGTAGGCCTCCCTTCCAAAGTCCAATGATGTGCCAATCACTTCGAGCAATCTACGGTGACTCACCAACAAATGGCTGCCAGAAAGCATATATAGATCATTCTGACTCGGTATGCCGCAAGGAAAAAACAACTGTGAATACAAGCGACCGTACGAGGGGTATCTCAATGGTGTTCAAGACATAAGTTATCAACGGAGACTAAGTTACTGGTATGTACAGTTGGGTAAGGGAGTGGACTACCAGTCAAATGGATCGAAGGAGTGGATCGTGAAGGATATAGAAAGTAGAAACCGCAGCCGGTGACCATGTTTGCAATGGGATCATTCTTGATAAGGTGGAGGGGACTTGACACGAGAAGTGTCAGGCCGGGGGTCTCCAGTAGTACCTCCGAAACTATGTTGTCGCGAGCTGAAGGCGTACCCCGCATTCGACTTCCCTCGAGATGGTCCCGACGGTGGCGAGCTCGGCGGAAGAGTCGTCTCCGGGCTTTCATTCGATTCGAAGGGATTCTTGAGCGGTCCGATAGGCTCGGTTTCTGGCAGGGTCTGCAGTGGGTAGCTCTGAGAATCGGCGGCGGCGGTTTGGAGATCCCATCCTACACTATCACTACTCTCCTGGCGCTTACCCGTCTGGCCTGTGGGAGTCGTACTTCCCACACTAGTCGCCAAGCCAACATCAAACGTTTCGTTGGCTCGGCGAGGCTGGGGAGCATAAACGCGGGAATCAGAAGTATATCCAGCGGCACGACCATGCTTATCCCACTTCTGATATGGAGGGTCATACGGTGTGTCCGAAGTAACGAGAGCAGTATCGGAGGCTTCAGGATTGAATATAGCATCATCGGTCGTCTCTGCAGCACTGGCATTTCCATAGAAGCTGCCGCTTCCGTTTAGCTTGGCTTGGCTGTGGGGGAGAGACATGAATATGACAGGAATGAAATTCCGCAAGGCACATACCGGGCTTTTCGACGAGCGTAGATAACGTCAGGTTTCACCCTGTTCACTCCCTTGTGAATATACCACATTGCTGCTATCGTTACTATGCCAGTTACAAACGCCACGACATAACTTAGGATTTTGTCTCGAGTATTCGTAGTACCTGTGATCCGCATCGATGATAAGCGAACCGATATGAATATGGAATTGGCGATTACCATTAGCATTTTCTTCCAACAAGGTTCCTATGTATACTGTTATGAACTGCTTCGGCAAGGAAAGAAGGGCAGCCGCCATGAAGACGAATATGTTCATGCCGCAGAGGGCGAAAATGGCAGTCGTGACTGATTTAAGTGGTCAAACGCTGAGGAAACAACACTGATGCCAACAGCTACTCACAATGGCCTGGAACAGCACTGTATCTTACAATCAACGCAACCTTGAATCCACCGTCTCGAATCAACCTGGAAAGGCATGCATATTGGATATTACTTTTCTCCTTTTTGTCGGCGTACGATTGGAAGAGGTATTTAGCCGCACTACACGTGATGAGTACGTGCGAGGAGGACATGAACTTAGGCTCACTAGAAATTTCCGATTTCACCGAGGAAGGTACCAGCTGCAGTGATTCCGAAGCCGGCCCAGACACCCCAAACAAGACCGACTACAATTGCTAGTATTTCATGCCCGAATAACTGTATTAAGGAGTCATGTTACTTGTGGAGGACAAGTAATGAATGACGAACCGGGGGGAAAGAAATGACGAAGAAGATGGCAATGGGGATCAACCAACCAAATGATAAGCTATGAAGGGAGGAATGAGGTGTGTCGTCTGAGCCATGATGATGTCTATGCTCACTTGTGCATCCAAGTGACTGCAGGTTGCATCGCGTGCACGATTTGCTTGTCGTAGAGCCATACGAGAAGGCCAATAGCAATAACAAAGATTGCAACCAAATAATACACTGGACAGGATAAGGATTAGATAGAGAGATGACCCAGATGACACACCGAAATATTGCTTTGACAAGAGTTTCTCTCTTTTGAACATTCCTCGGATATCAAACATGGATGTTTGCTTGAGTGCCGCTATCTCGCTAGGAGAGGGACTGGGGGTCCTTGAGATGCCTCTAGCATCTGGACTGTATGATGTCGCATTGGAATAGGGTTGGTATGAGTCGTGTCCATAGGGCGGCATGGCGAATTAGCAGAGGGACAAGGAAGAACAATAGAAGTGGGCAGAAGAGAGAAATGGTCAGGCAGTAATGCAGTGACCGGAGACCTGTCGCCGTCAACGAGTCCTGATTCAGGTTTGCGACTTTGTTTCCCTCTAACAAGGGACAGCTCCAAGGAACTTGGGAGCATTTCATTCTCTCCACATCTCGCTTACATAATCGACACAACATGGAATCCGACGACGACGACGACGGCTGGCAAGGAATCACACAAGCAATGTACGATGTTGTCTCTCATAACTTGTCCAGGATAGGAGCCATCCCACTGCATCAATATCTCCACGGTGACACGATGTTTGACCAAACCAGTGCACCGTCTCCGCCACCTGCACCAGTGCCATCTCCGTCAACAGCCAGATCGACGGAGTCCACCCATCAAAATGCCATCACACGTCTAAATCAGACATGCCAACACACTTTCGGAAACACAGATGCTCTCAAGTATGAGTTCATCGAAGAGAACGGTCAGAAAAGTACGCTTAGATATGATAGCTCCATCGTCCACGCTCACACTCATCAGGCAAGCAATGCATATTGACCATCACTCGTCCTGATGGATCGAAACGTTCGTATGCTACACAACCAGTATTTTCTAGGAAAGCGGAGGCAAAAGCAGAGGCATCCAAGATCGCAATTGATATGGATGCTCTGAATTTCCTTATGTTTGGAGAGAAGTTACCTCCAATTCCCGTCAATGCTCCATCCAATAGCATACTATCGGTGCCTAGACAGCAAGATAGTGGGTTATCCAGCGTTGGTACCATTGAAAAATATTGTTTGGAATGGCGACCTGCAAGTGTCACACCGCACTGGGTAGCTCTTACAGACCCAAAGGTAGCGTGCAGTGGGTGGTGTTTTACTCTTTGTCCCTGCCGTAGTTCAGTTGATCTGTAACACAGAGTATGGCTTTGCACTCCAAATCCAACTTTCTCCACACGTCGACCGCGTGTATATGTCACAACCGACATGTGACACCTATGATGAAGCCAAGGAGGCTTGTGCAAAGACTGCTATAGCTGAAGGCATATTGAACTTCATCAGACACGGTAATGGTCAAGTTCGTCCACCATCACCCAAACTATCCCCCAGTTCACCTGAGAATGGGCGGGATAGTCATTCAGCCAACAGCAATACGCCCTTGGCTCTGCAAACATTTTTCGACTCGCTTCCAAGGCCCTTCCCTGAGAAATTCGACACCAACGACGTTCACAAGATAAATGCCCCTGGCTGGCTACATTCCTTGATCCAGAGCTCGAGAGGGAGCAAACTTACCATGTCATATTTCTTCACCTCGGGTTCTACCCCTGGCCGTCAGTATCTTCAACTCGCTCATCTTTTCTTCTCTGTGCTGACCCCGTGCTCCTTTAGTACATGGGTGTCTCCTTCGGATAAACCAAGCAGAAAATTACAAGGCTTATCTTGTCGAAGCCCGGTTTGCTAAACGGGCAGATGCAAAGGCTGCCGTGATCTTGCAGGCAATGACCCGTGGAGTAGGAGATTATATCCGATCTATTGCAATGTCTGTGGAGCTTAAGGTGACACCGAAGATGCGTTCGTTCTCTTCCAATTATATATACCCGACCCTGCAATCAGAACTAAACAAGATCAATTCTGCCTTGCACCCTGAGATCCAATACACCAAGGACAGAGACGGTGAGTAATATGTAATGTTCTTTGCTCCATTGATTACGACTTTTTTCTCGGGGTCATAAGCTTTTGGGGCTACCCTGGTCGTCGAGCTCTCCACTTCATCGACTCCGTCGGAAATGTGGAAGTATGAAGCACCATGCGAGTATCGAAACAAGGCCGATGCGAGGGTTGCGGTGATAGCACTGGCAGCGGAGCAGGGCGTGGTCGAATTTGTTCGTTTTCGAGGACGCCCTCCTCCGGCTGGCTACAGCAGTCCATTCATATTGCGAAACTATGATCCTGACGTGTCAAGAAAACGGCCACACCCAGATAGTCATGAGGAGGAGCAGTCGCAATCGTCGAAGAAGCAAAAGAAGGCGGTACCTCGAGAACTTGATGAGAATTCGTTTGCTAGAGGTGAAAACAATCAGTCTTGTGACGTGAGTAGTGAGGAATGTCCGGGTGGCGGGTGCCCACAGGATGTCGCAAGGCACTGGAAGTCAAATGTAGAGCAGTCTTTGCCAGGTTTGCCAAGCGGCCTGGGCTCGCGGGATGCTCATCCTCAGCAGCTTCCCTCCCGTGGCGTACACTCCCCCTCTCCTTATGGTACACTGCACCCGAGCTTCTCGCCTCCATACTTCGATCCCCGTCCGTATACCGACAGCAGCATAGCTGGTCCAGCTAACTTCCGTGGTTCTGAGCGTTTCACACATCCAGAGATGTGTTCCCCTCCATCGTTCTCTCATCACCCAATCCTATCTGGGTCATCCAGTGTTCCCGTCCCCATCTCTATAGATACCAGAAAATTCTCATCCGCATCTACCCGCCACAGCGACAGTGATCTGGAACCTGGAGAAGTGCTGTCTCCCTGTTCTACTCGCAGCTTCTCACAGTCAACCAAGTCAGGTAAGTGACACGTCGCTGTGAAGATGTATCACTTAGGGTTATATATTTGTTTGTGAAGCAGGCAATGTTGAAAATATGAAAACGGTCGATCCGAGAAAATCCAAGCTCGGCAATCCTGCCAAAGGTACACCATCCCAGCCAGGGGGGCATGCCCATAACCATGCAACACCAAAGTCTCCGACACGCACACCAGTACCCTCGGAGGGGCGATTGGATAAGGCTAGTAGCGGCGAGGCAAGCAAATTGCACGTGAAATCACTTATAGGTTTGTCACTGTCGGGAGCCTACTACTTGTGATGTGCTGATCGGGATGCTAGAATACTGTACTCGGAATGGACTCGGTTCACCATCGTTACGGGAAGAGCGGAATGAGTTCAACATGTTCAAGGTATGGATCATCATTGGGAAAGAGCGGTTTGAACTGGGAAAGACGTACCAGACGGCTGAGGAGGGACGACAGCGTGTTGCGAAGCAAGTGTTGGCACGGTTGCGATCTCAGAGGAAGGACGGTGATCAGTGAGAGTGTGGACTGGTGGAGTATGTGTGCTCTACTGCTGAAGGTGCATGAATAGTTGTTGGGATGCAATGGTAGTTCCACCTGCTGGGCTGTGGTTTTCCTCAATGTGAGAGCTTCTGTCTGAGGATCATTGTCAGAGTGAAACCTGGTCAGTGATTCAGTGTATGCCTATGGTGCCCATCACCTAAAGAGTACTTGATGCCTGCAATAGCTGAATTATGAGGAACAGCACCACATCCCAAGGTGGATTATGTATCTAGTCACATAGTTATGTTTGCTTCACAATTATCATAGATTTCCACATATTGTAAAAACTGTTATCATTCAATCAAAGGGTATGGTACATGAAAGTTAGAGCAAGGAGAAAAAAAAGCTAATCATCAAAATTTTTGCCAAGAACACCACAGAACTCAAAGAGATTAACAACATGATTACAGGATGCTCAAATACAGATGTACAAATCAATTGATACCATTGGATGAAAAGCATCAATGTCAATTGGACCCATGAGCCATCCTGCTCAAGTCAAACTCAGGGAGACCTCTTGGAATTACTAGCCTGATCCATGGAGAATACCAGGAGAATGGTTGATATGATGGAGGCATCCATAACAACAATTCACCCTTAGAACCTACAATCCAGCCATTCTTCAGCTGAACCAAGCTTTGTGTATCATATCCTTTCACATTTAATATGTCAACTAAAAGGCTCTGAGCACCTTGAAGTGCATGTGTAATTGAAGGTGAAAAACAAACTGGAGAGAATATAGCTGTCTTGGGGTCAGTGCTGTCTTGGGGGTTGGTAGCAAGATGAAGACTTGATTGTGCATCTCATACCCAGATTGTCTGATCCTGAGATCCTGACACAATGTATCTTCCATCTGATAAGAATGCAACTGACCACACATAGCCAGTATGCCCTTGGAGGGGGTTGCCAACATGGACACCTGTTTGTACATCCCAAAGTTGAAGAGTATAATCAGAGGAGCCTGATACAATGTACATTCCATCTGGTGAGAATGAAATTGACTGGACTGAATTTGTATGACCTTGGAGGGGGCTGCCCACCTGGGCACTTCTTGTTGCAGGTGCAGTACTCCAGCACTCAGCAATGCTAGTCTCAACTAGCACTTGGTGGTTAAACCACACCAAGTATGCCAGAATACCTTGACCATATAGCTCAGTGGTTAGAGCACCTGGTTGAAACCTGGGAGGTCCAGGGTTCAATCCCCTGTCTGGTTGCATTTATTGCAACAGGTTATGAGCCCTGGCACCTGTGGGACTGTCCTGATAAGACCTAGTTGTGCCCAATAAGACCTTTACTGGAGGCAGTATATTGTAAGACCTTCCACTTAAGGCAATGGACATTTTAGGCAATGGATTCTCATGCTTGCGCTTTGTTGCTGTGCACTGGATTAGGGGAGGCTGTTGCAGGTGCAATACTCCAGCACCCAGCAATGCTAGTCTCTACTAGCACTTGGTGGTTAAACCACACCAAGTATGCCAGAGTACCTTGACCATATAGCTCAGTGGTTAGAGCACCTGGTTGAAACCTGGAAGGTCTAGGGTTCAATCCCCTGTCTGGTTGCATTTATTGCAACACTTCTTTGTGCATCCAAAAGTCAGATTGTCTGGTCATGGGAGCCTGAGACAATCCACTTTCCATCTGGTGAGAATGTGACTGAATAGACATTATCAATATGCCCTTGGAGGGGCTTACCAACCTGGACACCTGTCTGTGCATCCCCAAAGTTGAATGGTCCTATCACCAGAGCCTGACACAATGTACTTTCCATCTGGAGAGAATCTGACTGAGTAGACTGGTTTGGTATGCCATTTGAGGGGGTTACTCATTTGAATCCCTGTTTGTGCATCCCAAACTTGGATTGTGCAATCATCAGAGCCAGATACTAGGTGCTTTCCATCTAGTGAGATTGAGACTGACCCAACTGTTGACACAATATCTATTTGTGTGTACAGGTTATATTTCTTATGACTGATATTTCTTTGTTGCTTTACATTTACAACTTAGATCATGTGACCAGCTATCTTCAATACCTGGATTATCACATGGAACTGCTCTATTGGTATCCTTCTTTCATGTTCTACAACCTTCTATCTTCTTTTAGATAGTACTCCTTCCTTAAGTAGTAGTTGTAGTTACAATGTGCCAAGATTACTCCAGACACACAGACCATGTACAGTACCTATATATACTGTACTCTGAGAGCCTCTGTCCCTCAGTTTGAATCTACTATTCTCTCTCTCTAAAGCTCTTCAGTATCACCACTGAATAGCTTCACTAGCAACCAACTCATACTTCAGTAACTCAACACAAACCTCCAGGTAAGCCCAGAGTTGCTGTGCTATATCCCTGCCTCTGTTTGTTAGGTTATGAGCCCCACCAGGCTCTAGCTTAGTGGACAATTGTATTCAGTCTAATAGACAATTCCCCAATCCAATCCATTATGCTTGACTGGCTGGCAGACTTGTGTTTTGCAGTTACCTTCAAGCTACAGTATATACATAGCTTTCATTTTGACATTAGCTTTAGCTTACTGGTCTCTTAATGACCACATTCCTTTTGGAGTTGTACCTCTCTTCACCTTCATGGTTTACCTTGTGGTTTGAGTTGTCTCCCTGTCCCAGTGGCACTATCACATTTGATTGCTCTGGTCCTACTGGTTGAACCTCAGGTCCCTGAGCCTTTTCAGGCACAGGAACCACAGGTCTTTGATAATGGATATCCCCTGGCTTTTGATTGGGAACCACCACTCTTTAATTGGGCTCTTCATGCCTTTAATAGGTATGACTTCAATTGCTTCTATGACTATCTACCAGTTGTCACATGATTTGTCTTCCTACAACCAGACTTCTGGCTCCTGCAGCAATACTATATGCAGCAGACCTTTTTGGTTGCTAGGCAACTTGGCATTAGCTTTGCTGAGTCATTTAGAACTTATATGTTCTATGCCTCTTGTTGAGCTCTACCCAAACATCCTCTCCTTGATGATCTTCTTCCCTTTGACTTATTTCTCATGCAACATCAACTTTTCAGAAATGATCTCAGATTCTTCAATGACCAATTTGCAGAGCTTGTTGCTGAGTTCAGTCTGGAGAATGGATTTTACACCTCTATAGGCAATCAGGGAACAGAGAGGATTGAAGAAGATCAGGAGGTTGGAAGCTCAAGCAGCAACTCTCTCTGGGATTACCAGAGTTTCCATATCGACAAACCTATTGACTGGGACTTGGAGGAACAGGCTGGAATTAGAAGATGCAGTGCTGAGGGAAAAGGATGTGCCTTATAGGCACAGACTTAGGTGGATGGCCTATGCTGATGCCACAGAGCTTAATGATGAAATTGTGGCTCTTATGTCTGGAGGGAAGTGGACCAATCACATATTTGCTCATGCCTTTGCTTTGGATGCTAACTGGTCCCCACTTCCTTTCATCTCCTGCTCCTTCTCAGTGCTGGAAAACTCTTTTATGGAGATTCATTGGCTTTTTCACAGCTCTTATGAGGCACCTTCATCTAAAATGCATTGATACTTGACCCCTCATACATAGCATTGCTAATTTTTGAGGCTTAGATCTTTCAGCTATCAACAATAAAGATCTCTTTTTACTCACAGTCTTTGCTTTCTGGATCAACACCCACCCAGATGAGTACTCACCTGGCTCAGTCTGGGTACACCCTCTTTTGGATCCTAGACCATTTAGAGAAGCAATTCCTCCCATCTTTACTTGACACAAGTACCTCAACTCCTACTTTAGGAGTTTGTTTAAGAAAGGAGCTTCAAATGAAAGCTCTTTCCTACCCTCATGCTTGGACCAACACACTAATGCTAGGATTGGTCTCTGGCTTTCACAAGTCATCAATGTCAGGAGTGATTCTAGAGTTCAACCTCATCTGGACTCTCTTGATTTCAATGGTCACTCACCAGTTCATGGAATTGCCTGGTGGTCAGGAAGCTCCCAAGTGGACAATCACCCTGGACTCACATCTTGGCAGCTTGACCTTTGCCAGATCAACCTCCTTCCAGTACTGGAAGTTGAAGGCCTTGATCTCAATGCTTAGGATCAACCTCAAAGAAATGGAACCTGCCTTTAACATGACATTCCATTATGTCTATCCATCTCTGCCTTGGATCAAACAGCCATATTCTGGAGGAGGAAGAGTTTATGATGATTTCTTGGACTTGTCAATAGTCACTTTACATACCTTTGCTAACTCTTCTTTGTTAATGATTCATTTTCCTTATGAGATTTTTCCTCTTTCACTCTTGGAAATGACTAATCTGGAACCATTGAGGATACAACTCCCCAACTACCATTATTGTCCTGACTATGACCTAGGATCCTTTTTTGATCTTAGGATTCCAGATCCAACTCCAGTTGTACCTCCTGTGGTCCATTGACCCAGGATACCCCTCAGGATAGTGGTTCCACCAGTGGTACCAGTTCCAGTGGTCATTCCTCAACCTTTTGCTCTTATTCCTGATACACATGATTCTTTCTTTGAATTTTTGATCTTACATGATTTGTAGCAATGGCAGATGAAAAGTCCAGGTTTATGAAGAATATCCTCATTTTTGACACTATCAATTATGCCATGTGGGCAATTTCAATCAAGAACTTCTTATGGATTCAAGAAACTTGGGCTGTCACAGCCAGGATTACTACAAGACCTTCCACTGCAGCAGTAGTGGCAGGACAACCTGACCTACCTCCAACAGCAGAGCAAATAGCTTGGGATGCCCTTAACTCAAAGGCTCTAGGAGCCATTATGGGACACTGCAAGCCTCTTGTGCAAATTGAGATGGACTGCTTTGCAACATCCCATGAGGTTTGGGAAGCACTCCTCAATACTTATGGCAAGCCCAGTGCAGCTGTTAAGGCTTTGTGGATATGCAAGCCTTGAACATCTTTGAAACTGACATGCACTAACCCTAACCCTAGGACTTGCTGACTAAGCAATCCTACAAGAAGTCTTTTACAAGGGCCCAACTCTATGCCCAAGATGCTGACTAAGCAATCTCCTAGGCCTTACAAGATGTCTCTGGCAGTGGCAAGAATTCTTGGTACTGATGGAAGTGACTGACAAGGGTTTTAGAAGCAAGCCAGTAGATCTGTGATATTTGCAAAGGAGATGAAAGATGGGGAATATTCCTCATCTTTGTCTGGACTACATATATACTACATGAGAACAATGGACTACTGATTATAGGGAACAATGATGGATGCCATATGAGACATACAATGTGTAGTCCATAAGTAGTGAACAATGGTAGAGGAGAAATGGAGTTGCTATGACTTGAAATCACATAGTTATGAGTCTGTGTGAGTAGACACATCACAATCATGTGAAAGTCACATGATGCAAAAGTTGTCAGTTGTGCACCAGAAAGTGTGAAGGGCACAGACTGCATTACAACATGGGTATAGTGCATATAGTAGAAAGTAAGGAAATGTACATGGGTAATCATGAGTATAGCTTGAGTCCACTGAGCATGTCTGTTGGATAGGGGATAACCCAAGTAGCTAGAGACAGGATGTCTGTGAAGCATCTGTTGGATTATGTAAGAAAAGGGGCACATGACCATGGGAAGTCACATGATTGCAAAAGATTAGATAAAGAAAAGAAGCATAACATCACCCCCCCTCTCCTCTATGCTTCTTGGCTCAAGAAGCTGCCTATCTTCATACCACTTCAGATCTGCTGGCCTTTGCCAGTCCAGGAATATTATGGGCTGGCATCCTAGGCTCCCAATAAGTTCTCTGCTCATTGTGCTCCCATCTCCAGTATCTGAGGTAGTTGCACTCAAAACACTGATACCTGAACAGTGGGTGAGTGGATGGAACATCCATCTTGCCTGAGAGGTAGTAGCAGAGAGCTGGGGTAGTGGGAATTGGGAAGAAAGCCTCATCTGGGACAGGGTGTAGTGTGTTACAACTTGAAAAGTTGGAACACCTTCAGAACTGGTGCCTAAGTCCTAACCCTAACCCTAAGTGGTCCTGGACCACAATACTGAGGTTCAGCAGTTTGATAACTTATCCTGACAACCAAGAACTCTTTGTCCAGAGGGCCTTTCTGGCTCATTTGTCTTCAAGTGAGTACAAGCAAGTAGAAGGATGTGGATTGCAAAGGAGATGAAAGATGGGGATTCCATCTTCCACTCACACCCTATATACTACATGGAAATCCATAAAAGTAAACGACTGTGCTAATAGTACACCTAGTTATAGTACTAGGAACTAGTCAGTCCATGTTGAGATGACTCACGTGTTGGAAATAATCCATATGTGTAAGTACGAGTTCACTGCAATGTGATGCATCGTGATCACATGATAAGACAGGGGTAACTCACCAGAAAGTGGTGAAGGGCAAGTTCCTGGTACATGCATAAAGTAAAAGCAAGAGAGAGATAAAGGAAACATACATGTCCATGAAGTGTCTGTTGGATAATGCATAGTGGTAGTCAATGGAAAAATAGGAAAGAAATAGTTACAGTGAGGCTATAACATCACCCCCCTCTCTAAGCTTGAGTGCCTTGCTCGCCACATCGTCTGCCAAAGGGCATACCTGGTTCCCAGTATGCCCTTGTCTCATCATGGTCCCACCTTCAATGCCCAAAACAGTTACATTCAAAGCACTGGTAGCCATGTAGCAGATGTGTGAGTGGGACATCCTTTTTGCCTGCAAGGTAGTACTAGAGGTCTGGCATGATGGGGACCGGGGCGAAAGCAAGGTCTGGGATGGGGGCCATGGTAGTGATGGCATTGTAGAGCCAGTGGTTCATAGTATCTGTTTTCACCACCATAAAGAAGCAGCTCCATTTGGACCACTTGTCTCCAGTTCTAGCCACAATGGTGTCAGCCATTGTGGATGCAGTCCATACATACCCAAGGCTATTGGCCAGTTCAGATGGAACAGGGGTGATGTTGGTGAGGGGAGGTTGGGAGATGGTGGAGGCAGTGGCAATGGCAGGAGTGACTGCTGCAGTGGAGGTCCTGGTGGCAGAGGGTACAAGACTGGGGCAAGAGGATCGGACTCAAGGGCCTGGATGATCCTCTCTGTCTGATGAGTCATCCACCAATGGGGGTGGGCAATTTCGTCCCAGGTGGGCTCTCCTTCAGCATGTTGGGCATCTTGCATGTCAAGGAGTTGGTGTAAGAGGCCTTGGTAGTGTGGGATGACCTGCAGGAAGTGCCATGGTTCTTCCCCAGCACTGTTTGAGAAAGGAATCAAAAGTAACTAATAATGCAGGACTGAATAGATTGTGCACCATTCTGATTAACCCTCTCTGGTCCTCCATCGCTCTTATCACATCTTCTCCTGTCACCTTAGTTTCCCCCTCACTCATTGGGATGTTGGTGAGTTTGGAGATGACTGTCTCACTTACATGCCTTGTGATTTGCTCAGTGTCCCAGAAGACCTGGGACAGCATCTGTAGACACTCATGCTCTGCTGGTGCTCTCCATCTGAGAGTGTCCCACAACTCGAAGTTATTAAGCACCCACATGTAGCTGACAAACTGGTTGATGGTTGGTTCATCAGCCTGTGTGGGGCAGCGTTGGAAAAGGGGGTCATGGGAGGATGCTTTGTTGGAGCTTGAGATATAATACAGGGTTGGTTTGCAGGTGGCAGTGAAGGAGATAGTAGGGGGGACAGGGGGTATGACCCATGGTTCATGCTGCCCAGTCATTCCTTCAGTAGATAGGCTGATGGAGGTGACTGGGGGAGCTGCACAGGTCTGAGGTGGTTGGGAGTTATGAAGGGATTGGTGGTGGGCATGCTGGGAGGAGTGCATGCAGGGTACAGGGGCTGTGGGATATGGGTCAGTGAGGTCATTGCTGGGTAACACGTTGTAAAGTCCCTGATAGACATCTTCATGGCGATTATTGGGGGTGTTGTAGCCTAAAGACATTTACAAGGTGGTGAACATGTCTGGGTACATGAGGGGAAGCTGGTGGGTGGTTTGGTATTCCATTAGGACCTGGGGAGCATTTATAAAGTTTTCTGCTGGCTCCCACGTATTTTCGGAATCAGGATAGCCTTGCCACTTCACCAGATACTTCCACTTTCATTGAACCATCTTATGTTTAAGAATAGCTTCGACTTCCCATTTGTTATGACCATCAATGACTTGTGGAGGAGCCAGGACTGGGGTACTCTCATTGATAGGGGTTGTTACATATGGAGTCAGTTTACTGGTGTGGAAGACATCATGGATGCACCAAGATCAAGGAAGTTCCAATTGGTAATTGACTGGGGTGACCTTTTTGGTTATTTCAAATGGTCCATACCTTCTTGGGGCAAGCTTCCTTGATGGGACATCCAGATGTAGGTTGGTGGCATCCAGCCAAACCTTATTTCCAACTTTGAACTCTGAGTACCCTCGTCCTCCATGTCTTTTTAGCATTGCCTCCTGCATGTTTTTGTGTGTGATGATCGCCATGTTGTGCACCACTGCAACTTTTTTGAGTTGCTCTTCTGAGAGAGGAGTGTGGCTGATGGGATCTGTGGGATAGGGGGTCAGCTCATACCCATATAGGAGGTAGTACGGGGTTTGTCTGTGAGTTGAATGAATCTATGAGTTGTGGACAAACTCAGTGTCTGAGAGGTATTGGGACCAGTTGTCTGGATCACATCCTGCATACATCTTCAGGAAGGTCCCAACTTCCTGATTGACTCACTCTGCTTCTCCATTAGACTGTGGCTGATACACAGTTGTGACTTTCATTTCAATTCCAATTGCTGCATAGAGGTCCTGAGTGAAAGCCAAGACGAACTGGGGGCCTCTATCTGAGATAACTGCCTCAGGGACTCCAAATCTAGGGTACACATGAGTATGGAAGAGGTTGGCAATACCCATGGAGTCCATGGTTTTATTAGTTGGCAGGAACACTGCCACTTTTGTCAACCCTTGGTCAACAATAGTTAGGATGGCATCATTGCCACATGAGTCAGGAAGATCCATTACCAGATCTATGGATATCTGTTTAAAGGGGAAAGGGGAGTGCAATATGTCATGTGGTGTGATCAGAGGCATCATTGGGTGGGTGTTTACCTTATTTGCTTGACAGATGACACAACCTCTGACATATTTGCATATGTCAGCATGCATCCTGGGCCAATAGACATGCCAGGTCATCTTCTTCATCATCGCCTTTACTCTGGGATGTCCAGCAGGGCGGATGTCATGGTACTCTTTTAGCACTTCTTTTCTTTGTTCTTCATTTATGTATATTTTTCCTTTTATGTTGTTTTTGTTTTTGAGATCCTTTATCTGCAAGTGTTCCATATCCTTCTGTATACTATCCATCAGCTCTTTGGAGATGTTGTAGACCTTTTTGTGAGCGATGGCAGTCTTTGGTGATTCCTCAGATGGGTGCCTGTCCATCGCTAATCTCAGAAGAGCCTGTGGGGTGTTGGGATTTTTATGATTCAATGGTGATTTTTCTCCAAAACAGTGTGAGACACATGGATTTGGGACTCTCACCCCCCCCCCTCAGCTGCAAACCATAAAGATTCCAGCAGAAGCATGGTCAGGGGCTGGTCTTCTGCTTTGAAGTTTGCCATGCACAACAGTGTATCTGGTGGAACATTGGTCTTGCCCTTGATATAAACTAACTGCAAGGGAAAGGACTGTAAGGTGGCCTGCCAGCAAGACTGGCAAGGCATTAGTCTCTGCAGTTCTCGGAAATATGTCATGTTTTGGTGGTCCGTATACACCACCGTTGGCACCATGGGTGCTAGCAGGTAGGTATGCCACTCCCTTAGAGCATGTATCACTGCCAATAGCTCCAGGTCATAGACCTGGTAATTTTGTTCTGCACCATTTAAAGATTGAGACAAAAATGCACATGGGTGTAATTTCTGGTCTGGTCCCTCCTGACTGAGGACCACCCCAGTTCTGAGATGCAAAGTGTCCGTGTGAACAATGAAAGGCCTTTTAAAATCTGGTAGGCACAAAACCAGTTCTGAAGTGAGTCATTTCTTGAGGACTTCAAAAGCTTCATTTTGTTCAATCCCCCAACTGAAAGGGGTGTCCTTCTTGCTCAGATCATGAAGTGGTCAAGCAATCTGCGAGAAGCCTTGTATGAACATTCTGTAGAAGTTGCAAAAGCCTAGAAAACTTCTTAGCTCCTTTAGTGAACTTGCGACCTTCCATTTGCTAATTGCTTTTATTTTTACTGGCAAAGGTTTGTAAGAACCTTCTTTTATTATGTACCCTAAGAAGTCGAGTTCTTCAGTTTCAAAGGTACACTTTGATATTTTCAGCTGAAGATTTTCTTTCTTCATGATTTGAAGGAACTCTTTTACTCTTTCTTGGAGTTCCTCTTTAATTCACCCATGTATTGTGGCATCATCCATGAAGATGATGCTTTGACATCTGTGGATCATAGTGCCAAACTTGGTATTCATATATTGCTGGAAAGTTGGCAGTGAGTTAGTTTGACCAAAGAACATTACCAAGGGCTCAAAAAGCCCTCTTGGAGTTACAAATGCTCCTTTCCACTCATTGCCTTCCTTGATACAAATATTGGTGAACCCCCACCAGATATTGGACTTGGCAAAATACTTTGACCTTGCCAGTTCGTCTAGCAGCTCCTTGATGTCCAGGAGCAGGTAGGAGTCTAGCACCATGTGTTTGTTTAGGTACCTATAATCCTGGATTAGTCTTTGTTTTCTGTCTTTCTTTCCCACAAAAAAGATGGGGGTGGCTTGGGGTGATTTTGATGGCTGAATTTTCTCACAAACCAGGTTTTCATCTAAAAATTTATCCAACTCCATCAGTTGATCCAGAGTTAATTTGTAAATTTTTCCTTTCTTCGGTACAAACCCTTCCTTTAACTTGATTTCATGGTCCAGGAAAGGTCAATGTTCCAGAAGAGGAATGTCTTTTTTAAAGAAGACCTCTGTGAATTCTTTGTATTCTTTCAGAAGCTTGACCTCTTCTTTTTTTAGGGCTGCCTTGATCTCTGTTGAGATTGATGTTCTTGTTACCTTGGGTGGGGTGGGTTCCTTTTCACCCCATGAGATCAGTTTTCTGGTTAGCCAATTGATAATGGGGTTGTGTTCCTTCAGCCAGGGCATTCCAAGAAGAAGCCCCTTGCCATTACCCATTATGGCCACGTAGGCCCTGATCCTCATTTCTTTTCCCCATATCCTCACAACAAATGTCACGATTTTGTTGATCATTTGATTGGTTTTCCCAGTGATGCTTCAGAGGTTCCAAGCCTTCTCAATCTTCCATACTGACAGACATTCTTTTTCAACTGTTCTTTGATCGATGATGTTGGTTTCCACTCCAGAGTCAATTCAAGTTTTGATCAGGGAGTTGCCACGTTCCACTAGATAGGCTGATCTGTTGATTGATGTGACACATAAATCCTGTTCATATTTGTATGTTGTCCATACATCTGTTTCAACAATTCCTAATTGTAGTGTACAATTTTGTTCAGTAACAGGGGCTCAAGCTGTGGCAGAAGCTTGCCCCTTTAAAAATCCAAGGAGGATGCACCAGAAGAAGAAGGAGGTGTGTCCTTGCCTTCTAGATGCATTAACTCCTGTTTCAACTCCTCTATCCTTGCATCTCTGCCTTTAAATTTTTCTGGGTGTTTTGGTTTTTTGCAATCCTTGGTGAAGTGCCCTTCTTCATTGCAGTTGTAGCATTGGTGGGTCCTTCTCTGCCCATTGTTGTTGTAGTTGTTTCTTTTGCCATCTTTGGCTGTGGAATCAACATCCATGGCATTCAGGTCTTTCCTAGGTGAATAGTGAGTGGGTTTCAAATTATACCCTTCATTTTTCCATAGGAAATTTTTGTCAGAGTCCGAGGCCTTGCCCTTATACATCCGCAGTGTTGCCATTGAGGCATGGACATGTGTTGCTGCCTCTTTCCATTTGGAGACAGTTGATGGGATCAAACCCAATCCTAATATTCTTCAGCTAATTGAGGGGTGCAACCCCTTTCTGAAGAAGGTCATGGCTGCTGTATCATCTTCTAACAGCCCAGCTTGCACTAGCAAATTCTCAAAGTTAGTAATGTACTCATCGAGAGAATGCTTTCCTTGTTGAATTGAGAATAGCATTATCAACGCCATCACTTTAACATCACCAATCTGGAAACAGTCCTCCAGCTTCTTTTCAAACTCCTTGAGAGTATTGTAGAAGTGGACTCCCTGCTCCTTGGTGGTTGCATTAGTTATGTACAACTGTTTGAATGACAGGGCCAAGCCCTTGTCCATAAAGGAAAGGATGAATCTGATCCTCTTTTCATCCATATCATAGATGTGAGCATTCATACCCAGATAGACCTTCACAGAGACTATCCATCCTGAGTATGCTTGATGGTTGCCATCAAATACAGCTGGCTTGTTTAGTCCTAACTCTCTGCCCTTGGCCTTACCATCACTCTTAGAGTCATGACCACTATCTCCTGGTCCTTGAGCATGGCCTTTACCCTTTTTGGCAGTAGCAGACACCTGGGTTCTACAGTGGCTCAAAAAACTGTCCACATGTTTGCATGTTTTACATTAGTTATGACTAAACATGATAACCCCTAACCCTAGCCCTAGCCCATGAGTGTATGGAATGACATACTTACTCTTGGCTTTCTATTGGTCCATGAATCAAGTGATTTGGATAGGAATTGATAGAGTAGCAGCCATTTGGAAATGACATGTCATGCAGACAGTTGTTTGACTTGAAGTTTTGATTATATATATTGACCCTGGCATGCTGTGATATCATTACATACATCCATCAAGGGTTCTATTATGTTACCTTTATGTAATGAGTATCATCCAACATATATAAACCCCACCACCCTCTGCTCATTTTCTCATCATCATCATCATGAAATCCATTTCCACTGTTATGATTTTCCTGGACTTCTCTGTTTCTCTTTACCAATTCCTTCTGTAACATGCTTACCTATACAACAGACTCTTCGAGGACTTTCCAGAACTTTCTGTTCCACATACTCACATCATGTAAGGGTCTGTATTTCATCATTACTCCATGCTCCATCCACTGCAGCTGTGGAGTTTCTACTGCGGACGACCCCCACACATTGTAACCTACCCAAACATGTACTTATAAACTGTAGAGATGAGTATTACAATCCTCATCTTAATTCTACTTGGTTCCTCATACCAACTTTGTGCTACCACTCTGAAGTTTCCTTCACAGTGATTCCCGACTCAAAGTCACCCTCAGTACAAGGTTCTGTATTATTCCTCTGTTGTCTACCGCAAGTGTTCTCATGGTCTTCCATTGTTGGAGTAGCATAGCAAGTCACACCATTATCAGTGTCGTGTTTGCTGCCGTAACAAAAGAATTAAGACCTCCTCACAGTATGTTTGTCATCCTACGAACGATGCTCACCACTTCGAAGAAAAACTACCCTTTGGAGAAAACCCAGCAACTTCGGATTTAAACCTGAAGGATCCCACTTAATTCATTTCTGTTCGACCTCCCTACGATGCTCCGCACTCATAGTATCCTAATCATTATATCCCTCTGACGACGGGCCATCAATCCCTTGTCAGTTACCCCTTCCATCATGTCTGAGGACAGACCACCAGTCCCTCCTAGACCAGGACGTATTGCTGAACCATCAACATATGAAGATAAAACCCATGCTTTCCCTAGACGGTTCCCTCCCCCTTCACTTGTCAACCCTTCGGTGCTGACCATCTCCCTCTCACCCAAAGTAATGGCTATAGCTACCACTAGCTACTGTAACCCCGCCACTGTTGTACCTAGTGACTCAGAAGACAACCCCAATTTTGGACTAGTATCAGACAACCTGTTGGAGGACATCGTCATACCAACCATAGTGGAAGAAAATATGTCTGAACAACTCACCCAAGCAACCCAATCCCTAGGCCTTGCTGACCCCTTTGTTGGCCAACAGCCCACTGCAGCCCAACTTGCTTCATGGTACAAGTCAACTTACCAGTGACCTGGAGCTGTACGTGGACTGTTCCCACCTCCGCCAAGGAAAGGAAAGGCTAAGGCGACCATACCTGGCGACGACAATGAGTATAAGCCATTGTTGATGAAGGAAATTTTAATCAATAAACCGCCGACATTTACTGGAGACCATGTGGCATTTAGCGGATGGCTCGTATCAGTCAAAACCTATCTTGGAGTAAACCGCCACATCTACGATGATGACACCAAGTGCATTGCTTTCACCTTGTCATTCATGACCAAAGGAAGCATGATGGGGTTCAGGGAAAATTATGTCATGGATAATTGGATGGATGAAACAGGATTCTTTATTATAGATATGTGGACCACTTTCAAGGCCAAGCTAAAAAATCAGTTCCAGATTGGTGATATAAAAGTGATGGCTCTCATCCACCTCTTGGTAATCAAACAGGGCAAGCGAACCCTTGATGAGTACATTGCTGATTTTGACAATTGTCTTGCCAAGGCAGGACTGGATGCAAAAAATGCTGCTGCTGCCACCTTTTTTGGAAAGGGTTTAGACCCTGGGATAAGTAGGAAGATATTGGACCAAGGAGAGATTCCGCAGACAGTGCAATAGTGGAAGGACACTGCCATTTCGGTGTGGGCCAGTATTGCCACTTGGAAAGTCTTCAATGAATCTAGTACCCTTCAAGATTGGAGTTTCCTGTGGAAGAACTCAAAGAAGGATGATGCAGTCAAGGATCCCTGTGCCATGGATGTCAACAAGTCCCGATGACATCAGCCCCATGCAAATATGGCACAGAGGACATGCCACGGATGTGGGAAAGTTGGGCATTTCTGGGACAGTTGTCCTGATGAGAAGAAGAAGAAAATCAGGAGGATGAAAGAAGAGCTGAAGGCTTTGGAAGGTGAGGATGCACCTACCCCTTCATCTTCAGGTGCGTCCTCAAAGGATTTTCTTTAGGGGAGCAAGCAGCTGCGCTTGACTCCCCCATTTCTAACTCTTGTAAAGTAGGAATCGTAAACAAGGTCTATCAATACAAATGAGACCATTTCATCCCCTCATTGGCAGGGATTGTCTACTTAACAGAGTATGAAAGCGTGGCAGTTCATACACTCATCAACTCAGGAGTGGAAACTAACCTTATAGATGAACATGTGGTGGAACATCATGGTATCCACAAATGGCAGATAGAAGACCCGTTCAAGGTTCACAGAATCACCAG
Source organism: Scleroderma citrinum (assembly GCA_029372045.1). NCBI lineage: Eukaryota > Fungi > Basidiomycota > Agaricomycetes > Boletales > Sclerodermataceae > Scleroderma > Scleroderma citrinum. Next base: position 2,092,041 of record JARFMN010000005.1, on the reverse strand, counting down.
ACCAACTGGTCAGATGATAACACATATTGTTTTGATGAAGGTAAAAATATGGGGAAAAGAAACTAGGTTGTAGGCCTATGTTTCACAGCTAACAGGGTGGGAACACCTTATTCTAGGAATGCCCTGGTTATGCAAAGAAAACCCCATTATCAATTGGAAAACCTGCAAGCTGATAGGTTTTGACCTTGCAGATGACAACCTACAAAAGAAGCACTCCAATGGCCCAGCCACAAAAAGAACGTCAATATCAACAAAGTTAGAAGTGGAACAAAAACATGAAATAGTAGGTCTACCCGAGGAATACGCTGACTACTCCCTAGTTTTCTCAGAGGAAGGAATCCCACTCCCCAAACATCATCCAGGTCTGGACCACAAAATCCACCTCAAACCAGATTTTGTCCCCAAGAAGGCGGTCCCCTACCGCCTCACCCTAGACAAGTTAGCCAAGTTAGACAAATTCCTCGATGAAAACCTCGCCTGCAGAAAGGTTTGCCCTTCAAAGAGCCAACAAGTGTCCCCAGTATTCTTCATTGGCAAGAAGGATGGTAAGAAACGGTTGGTACAGGACTACCAGTATCTCAACACAAACACTGTCCTGGATTCCTATCTGCTGCCCGACATCAAAACCTTGCTCAACAAGCTGGCAGAGTTGAAATACTTCACTAAATTCGATGTACGCTGGGGCTTCACTAACATCTGCATCAAAGAGGGTGATGAATGGAAATCAGTGTTTGTCACGCCAAGAGGGCTGTTCAAGCCCACAGTAATGTTCTTTGGACAGACTAATTTGCCGCCCACCTTCCAACAATATATGGACCATACCTTCACAGACATGTGGCAAGAAAAGAAGGCAGCCATCTTTATGGATGACACCACCATTCACATGAAAACCAAAAGTGAACTGCGCGCTCACATTCATGAGTTTTTAACTATTGCCCAATGGGAAGGGCTTCAACTCAAGCTCTCCAAATCCACTTTTGAGACCAAATGATTGGATTTCTTGGGGTACATTATCTCCGAAGGGAAATATGAACCCTCCCTGGTGAAGACCACTGCTATCAGGGAGTGGCCTGTCCCTACAACCTTGAAGCAGGTGTGCAGCTTCCTTGGTTTCTGTAATTTCTACCAGATGTTCATTCCTGGATTTTCTCAAATTGCGTGCCTGTTGCATGACCTGAGCAAAAAGGGCATCACTTTTGAATGGGGGACCTCCCAGACTGCCGCATTCAAGGAGTTGAAAGCATGGCTAATGGCCTCTCCGGTGCTTTCACTCCCCAATTTTACTAAACCCTTTGTCATCCACACAGATGCATCGAAGCTAGGCACCAGGGCTACCCTCTCACAAGCAGATGACACCAGCACACTTCACCCTTGTGCATTCCTGTCCCAGTCACTTGTCGGGGCAGAACAAAACTATCAGGTCTATGACCTGGAGCTCCTTGCCGTCATCTGCGCACTCAAACATTGGTGCCCCTATCTTCTATCCCCAGTCTCCCCAACAGTGATGTATACAGATCACCACAATATTCTTTATTTTCATCAACCCTAGAATCTGACCCCCCGGCAAGCCCATTGGCAAGCCATTTTACAGGAATATCCCCTCTGCTTTTCCTATCTCCCAGGAAAGTGAAATGTACCTCCCGACACCCTGTCTCAGATGCCACATTTCAGTGAAGAGCACCCACTCCCCCAAACCCTGCTGCCAGATTCCCTTTTCCTTTCCCTGGCAGTGGGAGAGGGGGGTAGCATTTGAAAAACTTCTCTCACATCTATACAAAAATTCAAACCTACACTACAAAAACCAATTGTTTCTTCATTGAATCCCCTTGCCACCCCCTTTTATCCAAAAAACAGTCAGATACACATTCTCTCAAACCCCCTTAAAGAAAAAATACTAAAACAAACAGAAAATAAGAGAAATACCAATGGCTTGATCTACATACCAGATGATAAAAGAAAAGAGGTGTTGAAAGAGTATCATGATGGAAAGATGAATGGTCACCCAGGAGTATGGGCCATGACCAAGAAAATGAATTGACATGTCTTCTGGCCTCATATGCATGCTGACATCCAGGAATACGTCTGCAGATGCACCACCTGCCAGGTGAACAAAGTCAACACCCACCCTATGAAACCCCCTCTTGTCCCAATACCGATCACAACTGGACAGCTACCCTTCAAAAGCATATTGGTCGACCTCATCACCAACCTTCCCTCTGCTCAAGGATGCAACTCAGTCCTGACTGTTGTCAACCAGGGCCTAACTAAGGTGGTATTATTCGTCCCTATGATAAAAACAGCCGATTCATACAAGTTGGCACAGCTCTTCCATATGCATGTCTACTCCTGGTTTGGCCTCCCGGATGCAGTGATCAGCAATTGTGGCCCACAGTTCATCTCTGCATTCACCAGAGACCTGTACACATCCTTAGGGATCAAACTACATGCCACGATGGCTTACCAACCACAGTCGAACAGACAAGCTGAAAGGCTTAACCAGGAACTTGGCATGTTCCTCCACATGTTCACATCAGCAGATCCTGACAACTGGGCAAAGTACCTCCCAGATGCCGAGTTTACCCACAACAGCCAAATCAGCTCAGTAACTGGTGAGACTCCATTCTCCCTTCTTTATGGATACAAACCCACCCCCTATCCGTTGGAAGTAGCCAACCCACTGGGACTAGCAACCGACTGATTGGAGCAACTAGTGGCTACACAGGATAGTGCTCTCTTGACATACAAAGTGGCCCAAGATGAAGTGGCAAGGAGGTATGCCAACACAGCCTACCAGGAGTTTGCTATTGGAGATAAGGTTTGGCTGGATGCCACTAACCTCAGCTTGGCAGCCCCAACAAGGAAACTCATGCCAAGAAGGGTTGGCCCCTTTACAATAACAGACAAGCTCTCAGCAGTTAACTATCAATTGGAGCTCCCAAGAAACTGGAAGGTACATGATGTGTTCCACACATCATTGCTCACTCCATACATGGAAACCCCAATCAACAGAGCCCCACCACCACCACCACCACCTGACCTCATTGATGGAGTGAACGAATGGGAAGTGGAGCAAATCATTGGCCACAAGTTCAACAAGTGGAGTCACAAGACCCAATATCAGATTAAGTGGAGAGGGTATCCATACTCAGAAAATACATGGGAACCTGAGGAACATTTAATAAATGCAAGCTCTCTCCTTGAAGAGTACAAGCACACCCACCATCTCCCCACTGCAAAATGAGCAATGGATACATCATGCCCCCCAATCCTTTCACTTATGATCCCATCTCCTGCTCCCCCTCCCCTTCATTCTCCAATATCTTGGTGGAATCCCTCTGCTGGGGAACCAAACCCATTCCAAACACTGCCAGATCCCATTTGGTATCTGTCACCCCCTCTGTCACCAAAGGGAAGTCTCATGCAACCCCCAAATGCTCGACTTTGGTTGCCCCAACTTCACTTCCAACAAGACATGAGACCCCTTTCCCCACTAGCGCTGCTGCCGCAAAACCCTTTTCTCCATGACACACAACCCCAGCCCCTGGCAATGACTTACAGTCCACAGCAGGCCCCTCCTCAACTCACCTACCAGCTGTTATCATCACCGACAATGACCCCATACTGGACATCACCAATGCCACATGTGCCCCCTTATCTAGCTTCATCCCTCCTGCAAGCCAACCATCTGTCAACAAATTCATCAGTTACAGCCAGATCCTTGTGGGCTATCTGACATGGGAGGCATCAGGATGGGACATTGGACCAGACCACCACTGCTTATGGGTGTTGTCTTCAGTCTTCCACAATGCCAAAAATATAGGAAAACAGGCAGTTGAGTTGGTGGAAATGGCAGACACCACATGGAAGGAGACAATGAGTCTGAGGATAGATGAGACTATGGGGAGTTCAGTTATTGAAGCAATGAGTACTCAGTCAGTGATTGTTTCCATCATTCACTCCTTTCTGTCCTTTCTTTCCAGGAGAATGGTCCCTCTGGACACTACCAACCTTGATTACTACAGTGAGGGATTGTCTCCTATGCGCACAACGGGTGTGTCTGCTGGCAAAAGAAAGAAGACGAAACATGACGTACCATCACTCCCTGATGTTTCCCACCTCACACTTCACCCTGGAACAGCTGCAAGAGCTGCACACATATGCTCTGCATGGGATGTCCCAAGCTCACAAGATCTTGGGCCTGAACTGGACTCAGCCAGTTCCTCTCCCCCCTCCTACTCTCAACATGCCTATGGTTTTGCCTGCTCCCTTTGTAATGCAACTGGCAGATCAGTTGGGTACTGGCTCCCCTTCCTCATGAAGCTTCATGACTTACCCCTCAGGAAGAACGTCCCCAACTCCCTCAGATGCACTCTCCCTTTCCCCTGTGACGCGTTCCTCCCTGTCCCACATACCACTGCCCTCAAAGTCTTGCTGTGCAGTCACACCAAAGTTCCCGCCAATCACCCCCTCTGACCTTTCACCTGCTATCGCTGTGGGTATCTCAGCCACTGGTCTACTGACCATGACCCCACCAAGCCTTGCTGGACACTCTCGGACCGCAGCCCAGCTCCTCCAGAGCTCAGCAACTACTACTGCCACTAATTTCCCTCTCGGGTCAGTCAGACGTAAAAGGGGGGGGTAATGTTATGATTTTCCTGGACTTCTCCATTTCTCTTTACCGATTCCTTCTGTAACATGCTTACCTATACAACAGACTCTTCGAGGACTTTCCAGAACTTTCCACTCCACATACTCATGTCATGTAAGGGTCTGTATTTCATCATTACTCCATGCTCCATCCGCTGCAGCTGTGGAGTTTCTACTGCGGATGACCCCCACACATTGTAACCTACCCAAACATGTACTTATAAACTGTAGAGATGAGTGTTACAATCCTTGTCTTAATTCTACTTGGTTCCTTGTACCAACTTTGTGCTACCACTCTGAAGTTTCCTTCACAGCAATTCCCAACTCAAAATCACCCTCAGTACAAGGTTCTGTATCATTCCTCCATCATCTACCATGAGTGTTCTCATGGTCTTCCATTGTCGGAGTAGCATAGCAAGTTGCACTGTTATTGGCGTCATGTTTGCTACTGTAACATCCACCTCTCAAAGACAAAATATCATCTCTCTTGCCTCTCTTGGCCTGTCTACTAGGAAGATTGCCTCACAGACTGGTCTAGGGAGGGTCTACAGTATCTCAGGTTCTTCAGGAAATCCAACCAGAGAGGCCTAGGCTTCATGGTGGTTGCCCTTCCAAGCTTTCCTCCATCAACAAAAGGGCCATTGTCCAGCAAATCCTTACTGGCAAGGTCAAAAATGCTGTTCAAGCCACTCATTTCATCAACTCTATTGTTGATAGTCCTGTTTCTTCTCAGACAGTGAGGAATACCCTCAAAGAAGCCTCATTGAAGGCTGTGGTGAAGAAAAAAAAGCCATTGCTTTCTACTGGTCACAAGAAAAAGAGGTTAGCCTTTGCTCTCAAGTATCAGCATTGGACTGTGGAGGACTGGAAAAGAGTTATATGGTCAGATGAGACCAAAATCAACAGGATTGGGTCAGATGGACAAGAGTATGTGTGGAAAAAGAAGGGTGAAGGGCTTATTTCCAAAGAGGTCAAAGGTACACTCAAGTTTGGAGGAGGTTCACTCATGGTTTGGGGATGTATAGGGTGGAATGGTGTTGGGGTCTTGAGTGAGGTTGAGGGAAGGATGGATGCTGAACAGTATGTGGCCATTTTGGAGCAAGGGTTGCTTCAAAGCATGGAGGAATCTGGAATTCCAGAAGATGACATTATGTTTCAACAAGATAATGACCTCAAGCATACCTCTAGAAGAGCCCAGAAATGGTTTGAAGAGCAAGATATCAAGCTTCTAGACTGGCCTGCACAATCTCCAGACCTCAGCCCAATTGAACACACTTGGAATCATTTCAAAAAATCTCTCTCAGGTTATGAGAGTGCTCCTACAGGAGTTCATCAATTGTGGGAAAGGGTGGTAGTGGAGTGGGGGAAGATTTCTGTGGAAGAGTGTCAAAAATGGATAGGAAGCATGCCTAGAAGGGTTGAAGCAGTTATCAAGATGAAAGGAGCTCATACCAAGTACTAGATAGTTGGATTTTTGTAAAGTCAAAAAACTGTCCACATGACATGTCATTTTCAAATGGCTGCTATTCTATCAGTTCTTATCCACATCAGTTGATTCTTGGACCAATAGAAAGCCAAGAGTAAGTATGTTATTCCATACACTCATGGAGTAGGGCTAGGGTTAGGGGTTATTGCATTTGGTCATAGATAATGTAAAACATGCAAACATGCAGACAGTTTTTTGAGCCACTGTATACCAGTAAATGATTTTGGCTGGGGATGGCCTCTGTCCCACAAAGGGATCCTGGATTGAAGCACCTCCAAGGGCTTCTGCTAATTGGTCAGCCATTATGCATTGTTTAATATCCAGGATGGGAATATCTGAGATTATTGGGTGTGATAACAGATCAATGGTAGGCATCTTGAGTGAATTGTTGTCCAAATCAGGTTCCTTCAGTTCCCAGTAATGTGAGAAGCTTGGTCCTTCTGACAGTGGATCAATGTATATATGGATAGGTGAGGATGTACCAGCAAGGAAAACTCCTGGCATGTGTCTTTCAGTTTTGGAGGAAGAGTTGTCCTCGGTCTCAGCTGCAACTGGAGGTAATGGAGTGGTTAGTCCTAAGCCAAAGCCTTTGGACGGGTGACTTGTTTGCTTGGGAACAGGGGGTCAGAACTTTCTGGAGGAAGAGCTCAACCTGACATAAAACTTTCTAACCATGGTGGGCTAGGAAGAGGGTGACTAGTGGGTACTACTCATGTGAGCATGTAGTGCTAGGGGATGTATGAGTGGTTAAGTGATGACTACACCTTACACCAGTATAGGGGCTTGACTGTCACATGAGTGGCAGAGGTTGACATGTGGCCTAAGGGTCACAGAAGGGTGACTGACATAGGAGGACATCAGAGGTTGTTGATTTTGGAGGATGCCAACACATTGACAATATCTTTCATCTTCTGTTATGACTTGAAAAGTTGGAATGCCTTCAGAACCAGCACCTAAGTCCTAACCCTAACCCTAAGTGGTCCTGGACCACAATACTGAGGTTCAGTGGTTCGATAACTTATCCTGACAACCAAGAACTCTTTGTCCAGAGGGCCTTTCTGGCTCATTTGTCTTCAAGTGAGTACAAGCAAGTAGAAGGATGTGGATTGCAAAGGAGATGAAAGATGGGGATTCCATCTTCTGCTTGCACCCTATATACTACACAGAAATCCATAAAAGTAAACAACTGTGCTAATAGTACACCTAGTTATAGTACTAGGAACTAGTCAGTCCATGTTGAGATGACTCACATGTTGGAAATAATCCATATGCATAAGTACAAGTTCGCCACAACACAACACATTGTGATCACATGATAAGACAGGGGTAACTCACCAGAAAGTGGTGAAGGGCAAGTTCCTGGTACATGCATAAAGTAAAAGCAAGAGAGAGATAAAGGAAACGTACATGTACATGAAGTGTCTGTTGGATAATGCATAGCGGTAGTCAATGGAAAAATAGGAAAGAAATAGTTATGGTGAGGCTGTAACATAGTGTAGCCATGATGTAATATAGATGTTGGTTTGCCAGGTTGTCCTTTATATCCATAAAGAAGTGGACCCAGGGGCCACAGGTGTCACCAGTGAGGGCAACAATCTCATTTGCCATGGTGGTGGCCATCCTGACATAAGCAAGATTGTGCAAGGCATGTGCAGGAATTGTGTTGTTGTGGAGAGGAGTTCCATGGACTCTGGGGCCATGGAGGGTCTGGAAACAGAAGTCAAGGTGAGCCAGACCTGGCTCAGAGTCCACAGAGGAGGAGGAGGAGCTGGAGGAGTCCAAGTCCACCAGTGGGGCTGGGCAATGTCTGCCCACATGAGGCCACTCCCTACAGACAGGGCATCATGCTCCCCTAGCTGCTCTGCAATTAGCCTGTGCAGCAGGGGTATTATGTGTGAGAATAGCCAGGGGTCCCTGGGACTGGTTGAGAAATGCATTGAAGGATAATAGAAGGGGGGTGCTGTACATCTCCTTTGTGAGGAGGACCATCTCTGCCTGAGTTTTCATGGTGTCAATGATGTCCTGTCTGGTGATGGTCAGATCAGCTGCTAGGGAAGTCTGGCCAGTTACTTCACCTAGTATCCTTCTTGACACTCTCATTCCTACTTGCTTCACATCCCTGAAGACCTTGGACAACAGCCATAGACACTTGTGGTCACTTGGCACTCTCCATCCAAGAGCAACCCATGATTCAAAGTTATTAAACACCCACACATAGCCAACAAACTTGTTGACAGATACACCAGTGGTTGGGATGTTGGCTGGGAATGGGGAGTGGGTTGAGTCATCACTACTTTCTGGGGGAGAGTGGCTTGGCTGGACAAAGATGGTGGGGGTGGATGGACAAGGGTGATAGGGGCATCTTAGCAGATTTGCAGGAGAGGGTTGAGGGGCCAGAGGGGATTCTTCCTCCTTGGCACATTGGTGTTGTGTATCTGGCTGGGAGTGGCATGGGCATATAAAGGTGGTGGAGTTGTGAACAGGTTGGTGACATTGTTGTCTGTGAGAGGCTGTGGTTTGAAAAAGAGGTGGGGGATATGGGGAGTGGAGAGCTCATTGAGCTTGGGAAGTAATGAGGCATAGACATCCTCATGTCTGTTGTCCTTGGAAACATAGTTGGAGAGGTCAGACATTTAGATGAGAAGCAAGGTGGTGGGGTTTGTTGGCAGGATATGGTGGACACATTGATACTCTGAGAGGAGCTCAGGGCTGTTTATAAGGTTTTCAATGGGTTCCCACATATTCTCTGCATTGGAATAGCTCTTCCACTTGACTAGGTACTTGACTTGCTTTCATATTGTTCAATGATTTAGGATGGCCTTGACCTCTCATTCATCATGACCATTGATGAGTTGGGGCAGTTTGGGGACAGGCTCTGATCTGTTGATCACAGTTGTGATGTAGGGGGTTAATTTGCTGGCATGGAAGATGTTGTGGATCTGCCAGGATCTTGGGAGTTCTAGTCAGAAATTGACAGGGGTTACCTTTTCCATGATGGTAAAGGGTCTGTATCTTCTGAGTGCCAGTTCCTGGATGGGACCTGTAACCTAAGGTTTGATCCATCCAGCCATGCCTTATCTCCTACTTCATACTCCTGATAAGCCTTACTGGGGTGTTTCTGGATCATGGCTTCTTGAAATCACTGCTGCATCATGGGCTGTGGCTAGTTTTTCAAGTCTTTCCTCCAAAAGAGGGGTGTTCTGCTGAGGTTCAGATGGGTATGGGGTGAGCTCATACCTGTATAAGAGGTAGTAGGGCATTTTCCTATGGGTGGAGTAGATGTGTGAATTATGGATAAACTCAGTGTCAGTGAGGTATCTTGACCAATTGTTGGGATCTTTTGCTGCATATATGTGTAGGAAAGTTTCAACTTTCTGATTGACATGTTCAGCTTTGCCATTGGACTGAGGGCAATAAGCTGTGATTGCCTTCATTTTGACTCCAATGGCCTAGTAAAGATCCCATGTGAAAGCAGACATGAACTGGGGTCCTCTGTCTGAGATGACAGCCTCTAGTACTCCAAAACAGGGGTAAATGTGCATGTGGAATAGGTTGGTGATGCTGACTGAGTCAACATCCTTAGTAGTGGGGAGGAAAATAATGACCTTTGTGAGTCCCTGGTTGATGATAGTAAGTATAGAGCCATTCTCACAGGATTCTGGGAGATCTGTGACAAGGTCAATTGAGATCTGCTTGAAAGGGAAAGGGGAGTGTGACATGTTGTGAGGAGCTATTGGGGAAACTACCAGGTGGGTGATGACCTTATTGGCCTGACAAGTGACACATCCTCTAATGTATTCCCAGATGTCAGTGTGCATTCAGGGCCAGTGAACATGGCATGTCATCTTGCAAGTCATTGCCTTGACACCAGGATGTCCTGATGGTCTTGCATTGTGGTACTCCTTTAGTATGTCACATCTTCTGTTGGGGTTAATATAGATTTTGCCTTTGTTCTGTGAGGAATTAGGCTTGGACTGATTCTTCATCTGTTCCATTTCAGCTTGGACTTGGGTCATTAGTTCCATTGAGAGGTTGAACACTGAGTTTCTGTTTGCAGTGGTCTTTGACTTTTCCTCAGTTGGGCACCTATCTACTGACAGTGATGAGTCAGAAGTGTGTTTTTCCATGGTTTTGGCTAGAAACAGCTGATTAACCTGGGAAATTGGTGATTTCTCCACCTCCCCTCAGGTCAAAACCATAGGGAGTTGGGGAGCAATGTGGTGGGTGGCTGTGCATCAGCAGTAAAGTTTGCCATGTGGAAGAGTGTGTCAGGCAGAATGTTCCAGGTGCCCTTAATATATGTAAGGGTGATGGGGTAAGCCTGAAGTGTGGCTTGCCAACATGACTGTCTTGGTGTGAGCTTCTGCAGTTCTCTGAAATATGTTATGTTTTGGTGATCCATGTAGATCACTGTTGAGGCAATGGGCAAGAGGAGGTAGGGCCTCCACTTCTTGAAAGCTTAGATTATGGCAAGCAACTCCAGGTTGTAAACTTGATAGTTCTGCTCTGGTCTGGTAAGGGATTGGGAGAGGTAAATGCAGGGATGAGTGCCCCCTTTTTGTTGGCCTGGCTAAAGACTGCTCCAGTCTCAAGTCTAGAGGCATCAGTATGAATGATAAAAGGCTTTTTCTGATTCAGGAGTCTAAGCACTGGATTGGAAGTAAGGAGTGTTTAGAGGTTGTCAAAGGCACATTGCTGGGGTTCATCCCAGTGGAAAACTATGTCCTTTTTTGACAGGTTGTGGAGTGGCCTAGCCACTTGGGAGAAGCCAGGGATGAACATCCTGTAGAAGTTACAGAATTCAAGGAAGCTGTGGACTTCCTTTAGGTTCATATGGGTAGGCCATGCCTTGATGGCATTTGTCTTGATCAGGGATGGCTCATAGCATCCCTCCTTGATTACATACCCCAAGAACTCTATTTTCTCAGTTTCAAAGATGCACTTGGAGATCTTCAGGTGAAGGCCTTCCTGTTCAGCTATCTCCAGGAACTTCTGGACTCTACTCTGGAGTTCTTCTCTTGTTTTGGCATGGATGGTTGTGTTGTCCATGAAAATGATGCTCTTCTTTCCAGCAATCATTTGCATAAACTTGGTGTTCATGTATTTCTGGAAAGTTGGCAGTGAGTTGGTCTGTCCAAAGAACATTACCAATGGTTTGAAAAGGCCTCATGGTGTCACAAAAGCAGCCTTCCACTCATTGCCTTCTTTGATCCAGATATTTGTGAATCCCCACTGGATATCAAACTTAGTGAAGTACTTTGATTCAGCTAGTTCATCCAGTAAGGACTTAATGTCTGGCAGGGGATATGAGTCCTGGACAGTATACTTGTTTAGATGGACATAGTCCTGGACCAGTTGCTGCTTGCTGTCCTTCTTCCTGATGAAAAATACAGGAGCTGCCTGCAGGGATTTAGAAGGGTGGATCTTTCTGCATTTTAAGTTTTCATCAATGAAGTCATTGAGGAGCTTCTCCTGTTCTGAGGTAAGTTGGTGGTTCTTTCCCTTAACTGGGAAGAAGTCTTCCTTTAGCTTTATTTCATGGTCTAAAAATGGTCTGTGAGGTGGTAAGGGCATCTCAGTTTTGGAAAATACTTCCTTAAAGTCTTGATACTCTTTTGGGAGAGTTATTTCCTTCTTGTCAGCTGCTGCCTCCAGTTGGGTGGATCTCATTGTTTTGTTGACTTGGACCTCCAGGGATCCTCACTGAACAAGCTAACACTTTGCCCAGTTTATGATTGGATTGTGATCTCAGAGCCATGACATTCTGAAAAGAAGCCATTCTCCATTTTCCATTCTAGTGATGTAAGTGTGAATATGCATCACCTTACCCCACATCTTTCCTCAGAAGGTGGCTATCCAATCAACAATTTGATTGGTCTTCCCCATTACACTTCTTAGGGTCCATGGGTGGCTAATTTTTTAGGTGGAGATCTGGTGGTCTACCACTGCCCTTTCATCTATGATGTTTGTTTCTGCACCAGAGTCAATCAGGGTTTTGATCTGGGCAGTGCTGCAGTCAATTAGATAGGTCAATCCCATTAGGGACTTGAGGCAGAGTCCTTCCTCATACTAATAGCATGGAAGTTCCAATACATTGCACTCAAGTTTTCCTAATGTAAAAGTATATTGTTCAATAGAAGGGGCATGAGCTGTGGCAGTTGCTTGCCCCATTAAAAATCCTTTGAGGATGCACTGGAAGTAAAAATGGATGCACCCTTATTTTCTAAGTGCTCCAATTCCTTCTTTAGTTTGTCTATTTTTGCTTCCCTATTCTTAGGCAGGTAGCTTCCCTGCTTCTTTGGCTTTTTGCAGTCCTTTGTGAAGTGTCCTTCCTCATCACAGTTGTAGCATGTTCATGCTCTGTGAGTTGCAGTTGGGTTTGGTCAGGGGCTGGCTGCCTTGTTGACATCCATTGCATTTGGATCCCTATGCCAATTGTTGTTGTTCTGATAATGGCCTTTGTTTTTCCAGAGGAAATTTTTGTTGGAGTCTGTGGCCTTGCCCTTGAACATCCTCATAGTGGCCAGTGAGGCCCTTACCTCTGTGGTTGCCTTTTTCCACTCCAAGACAGTCCTTGAAATGATGCCTAGGCCCAATATTCTTCAGCTGATCTGGGGGTTGAGCCTCTTTCCAAAGAAGGTGCCAGTGGCTGTGTCATCTGGGAAAAGCTCAGCTTGCACCAGAAGGTTATCGAAATTAGTGATGTATTCATTGAGAGAATGCTTTCCCATTTGGATTGAGGAGAGTGTAATCAGGGCCATAGCCTTGACATCTCTGATCTGGAAACATTCTCTGAGCTTCTTGATAAACTCCTTTAAGGTATCCAGGAACCTAATCCCATTATTCTCAGTAGTTGATTGGTTGACATATGTCTGCTTGAAAGACAGGGCTGAGCCTTTGTCCATAAATGACAAGATGAAGCTGATATGCTTCTTATCTGTGTTATAAATGTGAGCATTCATACCAAGATAGTTTTTGACCAAGAAAATCCATCCTGGATAGGTTTCATGGTTGCTGTCAAAAATGGCTGGTTTGTTGAGGCCTAATTCCTTCTCTTCAGATTTAGTATCCTCCTCTGACTCAGCCCTTGCCTTGCCTTTCTTTGCACCTGAGGCAACTTGCATGCAATACCAGTGGATGATTTCTGCTGGTGAGGGTTGTTGACCATAGAAAGGGTCTGTGATGGAAGCTCCTCCTAAGGCTTCTGCTAATTTGTTCACCATAGCTTCTTCTTATACTCCAGGTAAATTGAAGTCTGACTTCTCCAAATAGATAGAGTGTGATAGAGGATCTGCAATTGGTGTGTCAAGTAAATCCATGTTGGAGTTCTCTTCCTTTTTCTCCTGATATGAAGAATATGGATCTGGAGCAATCAGATCAATGTCTACTTTGATTGGTGATGAGGTGCTGGCAATGACAGTGGAAGCTGTCATGGGCTCTGAGGTTGTAGAAGAGTCTTCCCTCCTAGGCCAAAGTGCATGGATAACTGAGGAGTATGGACTGTCCTTTTAAGGACAGGGGGTCTAAACTTGCTAGATGGGCTAGAGCTTAACTGGACTAAGAACTTCTTAATCATGATGGACAAGAGTAATTTGACTAGCAGGTACTACCTAAAGTGAACAGTAGCACTAGAGAGTAGAGAGAGCTAGATAGTTGTAATGTATTGATTGAAGGATAGGGGTGACTACACCTTTTTAGGGGTATAGGGTTAAGGACTGCTGATTGATGTCTGTTACAATGCAAACAGTATGTGTATTTTCCTTTTTGCTTTCTCTGATTCTTATCCAACAGACACTTTGTGGACTACCATGTGTTTCCCCTATGATTTTTCTCTTTCTCTTTTACCATTACGTTTGTATTGCTTACATAGGCTTTCACCCTTCACTGATTTTCTGGTGAAATCCCCTATGACATGTGGCATGTGACTCTGTTGTGTTATGTTGATTCATACTTACAATCTCTCAACTCATCAATGGATGCAGCTGACTGTGGACTATGGACTACAGGCATAGCCCAAGTACTCTTAGTATGTGTACTATTAGCACAGCCAGGATGTGCCTGTGCAGTTTTGTACTTTGTATTTAGAGTAGATGAGATGGTGGAATATCCCCATCTTTTGTCTCCTTTGCAATTTACCCAAGCTTGCCTGCTCATACCCACTGAGGACCAGCTGTCAAGAAACCTTGGCTCTGAATCAAGAGTTCTGCTCCAAGAGGAATGTCTACACCAATAGGACCCACAATGAGTGCCAGGCACTGTAGGGTTAGGATTAGTAGAGTTTGAGCACTGGTTCTGAAGAAATGTTTTCAGCTTTCAAATGCTTCATGCTTCAAAGGCCTTAACAATGTCAACAGATGTGGTAACTGCTGCTTTGAGAGCAATAGGAGGTCAGTGTAGGATGATGCCAATGATGAAGAAGTATCTTTCATCTTCTGTTAAGGCTTTGCAGATATGCAAGCCTTGAATGCCTGTAAAACTGACACATGCTAACTCTAACCCTAGGACTTGCTGACTAAGCAATCCTACAAGAAGTCTTTTACAAGGGCCCAACTCTATGCCCAAGATGCTGACTAAGCAATCTCCTAGGCCTTACAAGATGTCTCTGGCAGTGGCAAGAATTCTTGGTACTGATGGAAGTGACTGACAAGGGTTTTAGGAGCAAGCCAGTAGATCTGTGGTATTTGCAAAGGAGATGAAAGATGGGGAATATCCCTCATCTTTGTCTGGACTACATATATACTACATGAGAACAATGGACTACTGATTATAGGGAACAATGATGGATGCCATATGAGGCATACAATGTGTAGTCCATAAGTAGTGAACAATGGTAGAGGAGAAATGGAGTTGCTATGACTTGAAATCACATAGTTATGAGTCTGTGTGAGTAGACACATCACAATCATGTGAAAGTCACATGATGCAAAAGTTGTCAGTTGTGCACCAGAAAGTGTGAAGGGCACAGACTGCATTACAACATGGGTATAGTGTGTATAGTAGAAAGTAAGGAAATGTACATGGGTAATCACAAGTATAGCTTGAGTCCACTAAGCACATCCATTGGATAGGGGATAACCTGAGTAGCTAGAGATGGGATGTCCATGAAGCATCTGTTGGATTATGTAAGAAGAGGGGCATGTGACCATGGGAAGTCATGTGATCAGAAAAGATTAGATAAAGAAAAGAAGCATAATGGCAGCTGGTGTTTATGTGCAATTCAAGCATGCCATGAAGTTATCAATCAATAACAGGGAAGATCTCTTCCCTAAAATTATGGAGATTAACAACTCCTTTAGCTTCCTTGCCTCTAATGGCATGCCACTGCCTGAGTCAGCTCAGGCTATGATTACCATGGTGGCACTACCAGCCAACTGGGAGAATTTCTCCACCTCCACCCTTGTGACCTTACTGGTCACTCTACCTGCTGGCCAAGTCAGCCAGACACTTGCTGTTGATGCCATTCTTCCTTGTATAAAGGAAGAGTATCTCCAATGTCATGGTAAGATGCAACTTTCCAGGACTACCAATACTGCAGGCACTTCTGCCCAGCATGCTCAGCAGAGCCAACAACCTAAGTGTCACAAGTGTGATAAAGGTCACCATACTGAGGATCATTGGGAGGGTGGTAAACCTCCCACAAATAATCAACCCAAGGCACAGGAAAAGACAGGGGAAAAGAAGGGGAAAGGAAAGGGAAAGGCAACATCAGGGAAGGCCCTGACTCAAGACAAGGGAAAAGGCAAGCAGAAGACTGCCACCCAAGAAACTAATGAGGCCATCATTGAGCCTTATACTTCCAATAATGATTCCTCCATCAAAGAAGCATACACATCTACTGTTGCAGAAGTGGGTTGGTCTCCTACTACCCCCTCTTCAGCTCCCAGTTCTTCTCTTGCTATTCAAACTAAGGTTCAGAGAGAAATGGAGTGTGATAGAGTCTGGGAAAGTATTAGAACCTATAAAAACCCTTATAACACTTCTTGTAACAACAATGTTTTTGCACCTGTCAAATATGACTCCAACTGTTATGGCACAGCTGGTTTTTATGCTTATATGTCTGACTGTGAAGGATGTCATTGGAACATATCCAAAAGGAAAATTATCTCTGGCTTATGAATTCCAGAGCAACAAGTCACTCCCCACCATTTTGAAAGGACTTTCTATCCTATATCAAATTCAAGAATCCAATTCCAGTGAGCACTACAGGAAGTGAAAAGATATACTTTCCTGGTATAGAAACTGTATCCTTCAACATCATGTTAAATGGAAAACAGGAATGATGAATGTTACAAAACATTTTTTATTCTCCTTCAGGAGTGAAATGTATCCTCTCAATTCCATCTTTGACTACAGGACTTGGATATTACTTCCAAGGTAACAAGAACTATACTCAAATCTATGACACATGAAAAAGACTCTTTCTTGAAGGCACTCACATGTTTTGCAGCTCCAATCTTCATTGGTTTACAGAAAAACCAATTGGGAAAAATGATAAAAGATTGGCTCTTCTAGTGTGTTTGGATGACAAGACAGTCAACACATTCTTATCCCTATTCACTGTTGAATATGACAACATCTACAAATTATGGCATTCAAGGTTTGGCCATCCCAGTGATCAAGTAATGTGGAAAATTCTGGCCCATACAACTGGTCTTGATCACATACCTCCTCAACCTCAACCATTCCCCTGTGGTGAATGTTTAATTGGCAAAATGCACAATCAACCATTTTCACCATCTTAGTCTCATGCTACTGAATCTTTGGCTCTAATTCACTTGGATCTTTTACAATTTCCAACCAAGTCTTATTATCATCATATTTACTGCCTAACAATTATAGATGACTTCAGCAGCTTTGGTTCCACTCTCTTGCTTTGTGCAAAGAGTGATACCACCAAATCCTTCATTGACTGGGTCTCTTGGGCAGAAAAACAAACCAGTCACAAGTTAAAATTGGTCTGTTCCAACCAAGGGGGGGAATTTATGGCTTCCACCTTTAAAGAGTATCTTGTCTCTCAAGGCATAACTCACCAGTTATCCATTGCCAATACCCCTCAACAGAACAGTTGAGCCAAATGATTTAACAGAACTGTTATGGAGATGGAAGAAGTTCTTCAACATGCAGCATGTCTTCCAAAAAGATATTGGAACTTTGCATTACTCACTGCAGTCTTTGTCTATAATCAAACCCCCCTATGAAGAATTCACTGGCAGACTCCTTTTGAACTCTTTACTAAGAAGAAGCCTGGTATTTCTTACCTATGAGTCTTTGGTTGTCTCACCTATGTATGCCTTCATTCCAAAGGACCAACAAAAAGACAAACTCTCTCCTAAAGCCAAAGAAATGTTATTCCTTGGATATCTGAAAGGAACCAAAGGTTACATATTTCTTAGGCAAAACAAGATGATTTACATCTCAACTACTGTTACATTTGTCAAGAATGTGTTTCCCAACTGTTCTGTAGAGAAGTTACAAGACAAAATCTATATACCTCTCCTGATATTCAGTCCCTCAGAGGACTCTTCTGCTGATGATCAGGATGGTAGTGAGCCTGATCAGCATGCACCAGGTCCTATATGACCATCAACACCACCTATTGACAGTCCACCTAGGCAACCCTCTCTGAGTCCACCCCAACACAAGCAGCATTCACCTCCAGTTACTGTAGAGGATGTTATGGACAAAGAAGAACCTGATTCTTTGGAACCAGCATGACTAGACCCTCATCAGGTTCTTCTTCACCTGCTTTAGAAAGATGTAGTAGACATCTTCATGATCCTTCTATGCTAAATCCAGCTTTTGTGAATCCTCCATATCTGACAGTTTCATCTTCTCCTAGTCCACCCCCTAGTCAAGGGTTTCCTGGAGAGAGAAGACATGAACCTCAACCTATCCCTTTCTTTGTACCACCAATGAACAATCCCAACTTACTACCATTCCTTCAATGAAATCCATCTGAAGCACCAAATTCATCCTCTCCTCCTGTCCCAACAGCACTACAAAGATCTGGTAGAATTCCCAGACCAAGAATTATACCAGACAGTGCATATGGGGATCAACCTCCTGTCAAGGTCAAAAAGAAAAAGGATTGGGAAAGAAATATTCACAACACTGACCCAGCTCCAGTTAACCTCTCTCCTTGAGATCCTTCTTCCATTGAAGATCTTTATGAGGATCCAGTTCCTGGACTGTCTCAGCCAACTGGGGGAGACATTAATGTTTTAGTTAATGAGCAAGGTCACTGTTTTATTGAATATCTTCTTGCTCAGGCAATTTCAGAAGTACTGAAGCAGTATCAGGATATCTTCAAGTTACCAAAGGAAGAACAAGTGAAATGGAGAGCCACTATGGAAGACAAAATCAAGTCTATCAATGATAGACACATTTGGACTCTAGTAGACTGTCCTTCTGATCAGAAACCAGTCAAATGTTGTTGAGTTTTTGCAAGAAAATCAGATGAAAGATATAAAGCTCACTTAGTAGCAAAGGGCCTTTCACAAGTATATGGAGAAGGTTATGAAGAAACCTTCTCTCCTGTGGCAAGGTTTGAGACAGTACATTTACTCATGGCCTATGCCTGCTCACAGGATTGGGAGGCACATTGACTTGATGTCAAGACTGCATTTCTCTATGGAAAGCTTGATGAGGAGATCTACATGGATCAACCTGAAGGTTTCATATCTCCAGGAAAAACAAACAAGGTCTATCATCTTTTGCATGTGCTTTATGGCCTGAAGCAAGCCACATTAGCATGGAATAGAGAACTCCACAAATCCTTACTCAAGTTAGGATTTATTCAAACTAAATCTGATGCAGGAGTTTATGTCTATAAGACTAAACAAGGCCTAGTTATCTTCATCATCTACATCAATGATGACCTCCTCCTTTCATCTTCTGCTAAGCTCTTGAAAGACAGAAAAGATGTGTTTATGAAAATTTGGGAAGTACAAGATACATATGAGAGAAGTTAAGGAATATCTTGGTATTCAGATTTCAAGAAATCAAAAGAACAAGACTATGATCCTTAATCAACATCCCTATGTCATGAAAGTGCTCAAATGCTTTCAAATGGAACAGTGCTGCTCAGTGTGCACACCTCTACCCAGTGACTACATACCTACTCCCATCCTTAATGACTACACCACAACTCTGGCTCTATGCCAGAAGTATCAGCAAGTCATTGGCTCACTGCTTTTTGTCATGCTTGGAACCTGTCCAGATCTCACTTTTAGTGTAATTCAAATGTCACAGTACATGTTGAACCCAATGCAGCAACATCTTGACAAGGCAATGCATATTGTCAAGTACTTGTCCTCAACCAAGGACTTGTCCCTTAATTACTTTTAAGGAGAACTCTCCCTTGATTGTTATTCTGACTCTGACTGGGCAGAAGATAGGAAAACATATCATTTCACCTCTGGTTATTCCATGTTCCTAGGATGAAATCTTGTTTTCTGGTGATTACACAAACAGCTGACTATTGCACTCAGCTCTACTGAAGCAGAGTACATGTCTTTATGCAATGCAGGTCAGCAGATCAAGTGAATTACCACTTTATTCCAGGAATCCCATCTTTGCTTCACCACTGTCATTCTCTTTGGCAATAACAAAGGTTCAATTCACCTTGCCAATAATCCAATCATAGAAGATCACTCAAAGCATATCAATATCAAGTACTATTGGCTTCATGAATCCATCAAAAATGGCAACTTCAAACTGGATTACATA
Organism: Scleroderma citrinum; assembly: GCA_029372045.1. Taxonomy (NCBI): domain Eukaryota; kingdom Fungi; phylum Basidiomycota; class Agaricomycetes; order Boletales; family Sclerodermataceae; genus Scleroderma; species Scleroderma citrinum. The sequence continues at coordinate 2,072,180 of JARFMN010000005.1, read as the reverse complement.
TCTACAGATCATCAAAGGGCTGACTCTCTGACTAAAAGTCTCACCTGGCAGAAACATGACCATCATTGCTTGTTACTTGGTCTTTACTGAACCAGTTTAAAGTGAGGGGGAGTGTTGACATGATATCTATCTGCATGTACAGGTCATATTTCTCATGACTGATATTTCTTTGTCACTTTACATTTATAACTTATGTAGGTCATGTGACTGGCTATCTTTAATACCCAGATTATCACATGGAACTGCTCTATCAGTATCCTTCTTTCATGTTCTATAACCTTCTATCTCCTTTTAGATAGTACTCCTTTCTTAAGTAGTAGTTGTAGTTACAATGTGCCAAGATTACTCCAGACACACAGACCATGTACAGTACCTATATATACTGTACTCTAAGGGCCTCTGTCCCTCAGTTTGAATCTACTATTCTCTCTCTCTCTCTCTCTCTCTCTCTTCAGTATCACCACTGAATAGCTTCACTAGCAACAAACTCATACTTCAGTAACTCAACACAAACCTCCAGGTAAGCCCAGAGTCACTGTGCTATATCTCCACCTCTGTTTGTTACCAACTGTGTCTGTATGTCCTTGGAGAGCTGTCCAGACCTGAACACCTGTCTGTACATCCCAAAGTTGGATTGTCTTATCACCAGAGCCTGACAAAATGTACTTTCCATCTGGTGAGAATGCAACTGAATGAGGTGCATTTGTATGGCCTTTGAGGGGGTACCTCACATGAACACCAGTCTGTGCATCCCAAAGTCAGATAGTGAAATCAAGGAACCCTGACATAATATGCCTTCCATCTGATGAGAATGCAACTGAGTGGACTGTAGATATATGCCCTTGAAGGGTATTACTCATATGGACACCTGTCTGTGCATCACAGTCTGGTACTGCATTCCAAAGTTGAATTGTGGTATCACCAGAACCTAATGCAATGTGTCTTCCATCTGTTGATCATGCAATCAACATGACTGAATTCTAATGGTCTTCCAGGGGCTTACCCACCTGGGCACCTGTCTGTGCATTCCAAAGTTGGATTGTGCCATCACAAAAGCCTGACACAATGTACTTCCCATTTGGTGAGAATGCAACTGATCCTACCCTATCAGTATGCTCTTGAAGAAGGCTGCCCATCTGTATACCTCTTTGTACATCCCAAAGTTGAATTGCTTAATCACCAGATCCTAACACAATGTATAGTGGCTCAAAAAACTGTTTGCATGTTTGCATGTTTTACATTAGTTATGACTAAACACAATAACCCCTGACCCTAGCTCTAGACCATGAGTGTATAGAATGACATACTTACTATTGGCTTTCTATTGGTTCAATGATCGAGTGATTTAGATAAGAATTGATAGAATAGCAGCCATTTGAAAATGACATGACATGCAGTCAGTTTTTTGACTTTACAAAAATCCAACTATCTAGTACTTGATATGAGCTCCTTTCATCTTGATAACTGCCTCAACCCTTCTAGGCATGCTTTCTATCCATTTTTGACACTCTTCCACAGAAACCTTTCCCACTTCACTACCACTCTTTCCCACAATTGATGAACTCCTGTAGGAGCACTCTCATAACCTGAGAGAGATTTTTTGAGGTGATTCCAAGTGTGTTCAATTGGGTTGAGGTCTGAAGATTATGCAGGCTAGTCTAGAAGCTTGATATCCTACTCTTCAAACCATTTCTGGGCTCTTCTAGAGATATGCTTAGGGTCATTATCTTGTTAACAAATAATATCATCTTCTGGAATTCCAGATTCCTTCATGCTTTGAAGCAACTCTTGCTCCAAAATGATTACATACTGTTCAGCAATCATTCTTTCCTCAACCTCACTTAAGACCCCAACACCATTCCACCCTATACATTTCCAAACCATGAGTGAACCTCCTCCAAACTTGACTGTACCTTTGACCTCTCTAGAAATAAGCTCTTCACCCTTCTTTTTCCACACATACTCTTGTCCATTTGATCCAGTCCTGTTGATTTTGGTCTCATCTGACCATATAACTCTTTTCCAGTCCTCCACAGTCCAGTGCTGATACTTGAGAGCAAAGGCTAGCCTCTTCTTCTTGTAACCAGTAGAAAGCAATGGCTTTTTTTTCTTTGCCACAGCCTTCAATGAGGCTTCTTTGAGGATATTCCTCACTGTCTGAGAAGAAACAGGACTATCAACAATAGAGTTGATGAAATGAGTGGCTTGAACAGCACTTTTAACCTTGCCAGTAAGGATTTGCTGGACAATAGCTTTATTGTTGGTGGAGAAAAGCTTGAAAGGGCAACCACCATGAAGCCTAGGCCTTTCTGATTGGATTTCCTGAAAAACCTGGGATACTGTAGACTTCCCTAGACCAATCTGTGAGACAATCTTCCTAGTAGGCAGGCCAAGAGAGGCAAGAGAGATGATATTTTGTCTTTGAGAGGTGGAAATGAATTTCATAGTGATGATAAGAAAATAAGCAGAGGGTGGTGGGGTTTATATATGTTGGATGATACTCATTACATAAAGGTAACATAATAGAACCCTTGATGGATGTATGTAATGATATCACAGCATGCCAGGGTCAATATATATAATCAAAACTTTAAGTCAAACAATCATCTGCATGACATGTCATTTTCAAATGGCTGCTATCCTATCAATTCTTATCCAAATCACTTGATTCTTGGACCAATAGAAAACCAATAGTAAGTACTGTATTCCATACACTCATGGTGTAGGGCTATGGTTAGGGGTTATTGCCATTAGTCATAACTAATGTAAAACATGCAAACATGCAGACAGTTTTTTGAGCCACCATATTTTCCATCTGGTGAGAATGCAACTGACCACAATGGCTTAGTGTGCCCTTGAAGAACTCTTTTATTTTTAGGCCAGTTTACTTGTTGTCCTACAACAACTGCAGCAGTGTTTGTAAATTTCATAGCCAATACCTTGGATAGTGGTGACCTAGATGGAGAAATTGGCAATTCAGAAAGATATAAGTGTGGTATGCTTGCATCAATCATCCCTGCAAAGTTTTCCACAAACTTGATCCCATCCCTGATGAACAATAATGTATCTTCACATTCCACTTGGCCCTATTGGTTTATCACTTGCACCAAACTCAACATATGCAATTGAATAACCCTACTGTTACAGTTGGAAACCATGACGCCTTCAGAACCAGCGCCTACACACTAACCCTAACCTTAGCCGGGACGCACCCTCGTCACTAAAGGTTTGTTGGCTAGGGAGATGTCTGAGAACCCTTGGTCCAGAGCTCCTCAAAGCTAGTCGTTCACAATGATACGGTTGAAGCCAGAGAAGAGCGAATTGCAAAGGGGACAAAAGATGGGGATTCCATCTTCCGCCCACACTCTATATACTACAGGCTCTGTCTGTAATCGTACATACTGTGGACTGCAATCATAGTATGCTAGAAACGGACGGAGACATGATTGGACGAAGTCCGTACAAAGAAAACACAAGGGGAAACCATACATGGGAAGTGAATGATGTCTGTGCCGCAACACGTTGTGATCACGTGATCGGGTCACGTGCAAGGAAGCCATGTGATCAGTCACATGACAAGTCAAGGGTAATCCGCCTGAAGGTAATGAAAGGCAGAGTCCTGGTACAACAGTATAGTACGAGGGAAAGGAAAAGAGACAAGGGAAACGTACTCGTAATGTCCATGAAGTGTCTGTTGGATAAATGCATGATGGTAAAGGGAAAATAATCGTACGTGTAACGGTGAGACCATAACATCACCCCCCCCTCTAAGTTCGAGCAGCCTGCTCACTGTTCCTCCTACCAGTGAAAGGCATCCCTGGTTCCCAGTAGGGCCAGTTCGGGTCGTGATCCCACTTCCAATGTCCAAAGCGGTTGCAGTTGAAACAGCAATACCTGTAGAGTGGGTGCCCTGGGGGTACGTCCTTCTTACCAGCGAGCATGTACTGGAGGTCCAGCACGATTGGGACGGGTGTGAAAGCCTCATCTGGCAATGGGGAGACAGTTGCCGTGGCATTGTAGAGATGCCGGTTTACTGTGTCCGTTTTGATGGCCATGAAGAAGTGGCTCCAGGCAGCCCAAGCATCCCGGGTTCTAGCCACGATGGCGTCAGCCATAATGGACACGGCCCATACATACCCAAGGCTATGGGTGAGTTCAGACGGAACGGGGGTGATATCGGCAAGGGGAGGACGGGTGGGGACACTGGATGTGGTACCCACAGCAGTCACGGGAGTAGTCATCGCAGGGGAGGGCCTGGCAGCGGTGGGTAGAGGACCAGGGTGAGAGGATCAGATTCGAGGGCCTGGAGAACTTCTGTCGTCTGTTGACTGGTCCACCAGGTGGGATGGGCAAGACTGTCCCAGGTGGGCCCGTTGTCGACAGTGAGGGCATCTTGTGCGACGAGTAGTTGGTGTAGGAGGCTGCGGTAATGTGGGATGACCAGCAGGAAGAGCCAAGGCTCTTCCGGCACATTGGTCAAGAAAGGACTGAAAAGTTATCAGCAGTCCTGGCCCATATACATTGTGCACTGTACTGATGATGCCTCTCTGGTCATTCATTGCCTTCACCACCTCTTCTCCTGTGACCTTACTCTCTCCATCGCTGAGTGGGATGTTCGCGAGCTCCAATATTACTGTTTCACTGACTCTCTGTGCAATCTGCTCCATGTCCCTGAAGACCTGGGACAACATCTGTAAACATTCATGCTTGACTGGTGCTTGCCATCCGAGTGAGTCCCACGATTTGAAGTTATTAAGCACCCAAACATAGCCGACGAACTGGTCAACGGTTGGTTCGGGGGCTTGGATAGGGGCGGGAATATGGTCAGCCGATTTGGCGGGTAGATCGTCATCGGGGGATGAGCTGTTGGTGCTACTGATATAATATGGCATTGGCCTGCCACAGGCGGAGACAGAGACAAGAGAGGGGAGAGGGGGTACGACCCGGGCTTTGCACTGCCTGGACTGCCTCTGCCAAGATGGGCCAGAGGTGGTGACCGGGGGAGCTGCGACAGGTGTACAGGGGTGGCAAAGGGATTGGGGGTGGGAACACCTTGTGGAACGGACTCGGGGTAGTGGGAGTAATGCAGGGAAAGGGGAGGCGAGGTCGTCATTGGAGGGTAACTCATCGAGTAGGCCTTGGTACATGTCTTCGTGGAAGTTTTCGGGGGTTGCATAGCCAGAAGACATCTATACTGAGGTTGAGCTATGGGGGAAGGACAGCAGCAGGCGGTGGGTATTCTGATACTCGGTCAAAAGCTGGGGCGCATTTATAAGGTTGTCAGTGGGTTCCCAGGTGTTTTCCAATTCTGGATACCCTTTCCATTTGACTAGATACTGTCGCTTCTTTCGGTGTGTTTTGTGCTTCAAAATAGCTTCAACCTCCCATTCATTGTGGCCATCGATGATTTCAGGTGGTTCTGGGACAGGGGTTGATTCGTTGATTGGGGTGAGGACATACGGAGTCAGTTTGCTGGCGTGGAAAACATCATGGACGCGCCAGCTTCTCAGAAGCTCCAATCGGTAGTTGACGGCGGATATCTTTTCGGTTATTTCAAATGGTCCATACCATCTTGGGGAGAGCTTCTTCGAAGGGACATCCAGATGGAGATTTCCAGCATCCAACCAGACCTTGCTTCTGACTTTGAATTCCTGATACCCTTTTCCTCCATGCTTCTTTAGCATCACCTCCTGTGCATTTTTGTGAGAAATGATGGCCGCGTCGCGTGCAGCAGCTAACTTTTCAAGTCGTTCCTCCGAAAGGGGTGCATGTCCAATCAGATCTGTGGGATAGGGGGTCGGCTCGTAGCCATAAAGGAGATAGTACGGGGTTTGCCCATGTGTGGAATGGATCCGTGAGTTGTGAACAAACTTGGCATCCACGAGATACCGTGACCAGTTGTTGGGATCGCGTCCAGCGTACATTTTCAAGAAGGTTCCTACCTCTTGATTGACGCATTCGGCCTCGCCATTAGACTGGCCAGTATGCCGTAGTTGCTTTCATTTCGATTCCTATGGCGGCGTAGAGATCCCTCGTGAAGGCCGAGATGAACTGCAGTCCTCTGTTGGAGATCACCATGTCGGGAACACCAAATCTAGGATAGACGTGGGTGTGGAAAAGATTAGCAATTCCGACGGAATCAACAGTTTTATTTGTGGGGAGGAATATTACTGCCTTAGTCAACCCTTGGTCAACTATGGTGAGGATGGTGTCATTGCCATGGGAGTCGGGAAGATCTGTCACTAGATTGATCGAGATCTGTTTAAAGGGGAAGGGGGATTTCGACACGTCATGTAGGGTAATAGGTGGTGTCGTGGGATGCGTATTGACTTTGTTGGCTTGGCAGACCGTGCACCCTCTGACATACAACCGGATGTCGGCGTGCATTCTCAGCCAGTAGACGTGCCTCGTCATTTTCTTTGTCATCGCCTTTACTCTGGGATGGCCGGAGGGACGAAGGTCATGATACTCTCTTAGTACTTCTCTTCTTCTTTCTTCGTTTATGTATATTTTTCCTTTATTTTTGTCTTTGTTGCCTAGTTCTTTGATTCAGAGGTGCTCTGTGTCTTTTAGTATACTACTCATCAGTTCCCCAGAGAGGGTGTAAACCTTTCTGGTGCCTGCAGCAGCGGTCTTTGGTTGTTCCTCAGATGGGCGCCTGTCTGCTGCAGTTCTCGAGGGAACTTGTGGGTGGTCGGGATTTTTAGGGTTCGTCGGCAAAAAGACACTGAAACAGCGCAAGATGTGCAGGTTTTGAGTAATCACCCCCCCTTCAGCCGCGAACCATAAAGATTCCAGGAGAAGAACGGTGGGAGGGGAGTCTTCTGCTTCAAAGTTTGACATCCGCGAAAGGACGTCCGGTGGAATATTGGTTTTCCCCTTGATGTAGATCATTTGCAGGGGAAACGATTGAAGCGTTGCCTGCCACCAAGACTGGCAAGGTGTCAGCCGTTGCGGCTCTCTAAAATAAGTCATATTTTGATGGTCAGTGTACACCATCATAGGCGCCACAGGCACTAGTAAGTAGGCCTGCCACTCCTTAAGAGCACATATGACGGTCAATAATTCCAGGTCGTAGACTTGGTAATTTTGTTCAGCTCCATTCAATGATTGGGAAAGATATGCACAGGGGTGATACTTTCCATCCGGTCCTTGCTGACTAAGGACAGCACCTGTTCCTAGCTGCAAAGTGTCAGTGTGAACGACGAACGGCTTCTTGAGGTCTGGTAGGCGCAGTACCAGTTCCGAAGTTAACTTTGTTTTCAGGGTGTTGAAAGCCCTTTCTTGATCAGTACCCCAGATGAAGGGGGCGTCCTTTTTGCTGAGGTCATGCAGGGGGTGAGCGATTTGCAAGAAGCCTTGCACGAACATTCAGTAGAAATTACAGAATCCTAGAAAACTCCGTAACTCTTTTAGTGTTTTTGGTACTTTCCATTTGTTAATAGCTCTCGTTTTAATGGGGGAGGGTTCGTAGGAACCTTCTCGGATTACATACCCCAAAAAGTCCAACTCTTCGGCTTGGAAGGTGCACTTTGAGAGTTTTAAGCGAAGGTTTTCCCACTTCATGATCGTCAGGAACTCTCAGGTTCTTTCCCGGAGTTCTTCCTTGGTTCTGCTGTGAATCATGGTGTCGTCCATGAAGATGATGCAGCACTGTCCATGGATCATTTGCCCAAACTTCGTGTTCATGTATCTCTGGAAAGTGGGCAGTGAGTTTGTCTGACCAAAGAACATTACCAGCAGCTTGTAGAGTCCGCGGGGCATGACAAAGGCTCCTTTCCATTCATCGCCATCCTTGATTCGTATATTTGTGAATCCCCACTGGATATCGAACTTGGTGAAATACTTGGAACTGGCTAGTTGGTCTAGCAATTCCTTGATGTCCGGTAGCGGGTATGAGTTGAGGATGGTGTGCTTGTTGAGATACCGGTAATCTTGAATAAGATGTTGCTTGCCGTCTTTCTTCTTGACAAAGAAAACTGGGGCCGCTTGAGGCGACTTTGACGGGCGTATTTTTCTGCAGGCTAAATTTTCATCTATAAATTTATCAAGCTCCGTTAGTTGATCCGGCGTCAGCTTGTAAATTTTTCCTTTCTTTGGGACAAACCCTTCTTTTAATTTGATTTCATGGTCTAAAAAGGGCCTGTGTTCCGGAAGTGGAATGTTTTCTTTGGAGAATACCTCCATGAATTCTTGGTACTCTTTTGGCAGAGTTACTTCTTTCTTTTGAGCGACGGCTTCAAGTTCTGTCAATATCGAGGTCCTTGAAATTTTGGGTGGTATGGGATCTACGGGGCCCCACGATATTAGCTTCCTGGTTAGCCAGTTGATAATAGGGTTATGTTCTTTCAACCATGGCATGCCCAGTAAGAGGCCTTCCCCGTTACCCATTGTGGCCATGTAGGCCCTTACCCTCATTTCCTTACCCCATATTCGTACGATAAAGGTTGCTACCTTGTCGATCATTTGGTTTGTTTTTCCTGTGATGCTTCGAAGATTCCATGCTTGTTCGATCTTCCTTGTCGACAGGTTTTGTTTTTCGACCACTCGGTAGTCGATGATGTTGGTCTCTGCTCCTGAGTCTATTAGAGTTTTGACTGGGATGTTGCTGCGTTCCACTAAGTAGGCTGAGCCATTGATGGACAATACGCATAAATCGTTTTCGTATTTGTAAGTTGTTCGTACATCAGTCTCAACGACTCCTATTCTTAGTGTACAATTTTTAGTAACCGGGGCACGAGCTGCGGCAGAAGCTCGCCCCTTTAAAAATCCTTAGAGGGCGCACCGGAAGATGAAGGGGGTGCGTCCTCGCTTTCTAGATGTGCCAGCTCCTTCCTTAATTCTTCTACTCTTGTGGCCCTTTCCTTTTTGGGTGCTCAACAATCCTTGGCAAGGTGGCCTTCTTTGTTGCAGTTGAAGCACACCCACGTTTCTCGTTGCCGGCAGTAGTTGTTGCTGTTGTTGTGGCTACCGTCCTTGGTAGCAGAATCAACGTCCATGGCATTGGGGTCTCTCCTAGGAGCATAATGAGTAGGTTTAGCGTTGTACCCCTCATTTTTCCATAAGAAATTTTTATTGGAGTCCAAGGCTTTACCCTCGTACATCCGTAACGTCGCCAATGACGCTCTTACCCTTGTTGCTGCCTCCTTCCATTCAGAGACTGTTGACAGGATTAATCCCAGTCCTAGTATTCTTCGGCTGATCAAGGGGTGAAGCCCTTTGCCAAAGAAGGTGGCCACTGCTGTGTCGTCTTCGAGAAGTCCGGCCTGATTTAGTAGGTTCTTGAAGTTAGTGATATACTCATCCAGGGAATGCTTCCCTTGCTGGATGTTCAATAGCGTGATTAGCGCCATTGCTTTGATGTCACCGACCTAGAAGCATCCTTCCATTTTCTTCTCGAACTCCACGAATGAGTTGTAGAAATGGAAGCCGAGGTCTCCTTTGGTGGCGTTCGTGATGTATGACTGTTTGAAGGACAGGGCCGACCCCTTGGCCATGAAAGATAGGATGAAGCCTATTCTTTTCTCATCTGTATTGTAGATGTGAGCGTTCATTCCTAGATAGACTTTTACCGAGGTTATCCATCCGGAATAAGCTTGATGATTGCCATTGAAGATGGCCGGCTTGTTCATGCCTAATTCTCTGCCCTTGGCCTTACCATCACTCGTAGAGTTGTGACCACTTCCTCCTGGTCCTTGAGCATGGCCTTTACCCTTCTGGGCCATTGCCGATATCTTGGTTTGGTACCAATAGACTATTTTGGCTGGTGAAGGTTGATGCCCCACAAAGGGGTCTTCGATGGAGCTGCCTCACAAGGCCTCTGCTAAAGTGTCTGCCATGCTGTGTGACTTGAGATCTGGGATTGGGATATCCGAGATGATTGAGTGAGATAACGGATCAACGATAGGCGTTTCTAAAGAGTCTGTATCTGAATTGGCTTCCTTTGGCTCTCAGTAGCTAGCAAGGTTGACAGGGGTAACCAGGTCTTCATCGATGTGGATAGGAGAGGATGTCCCTGCAAGGAAAACTCCGGGGACGTGTGACTGTGGGGTAGAGTCATCCTCTGAGTTGTGAGACAGCGGGGGCAATGGAGTGGAGAGTCCTAGGCCGAAACCTTTGGACGGTTGACTGCTCCACTTGGGAACAGGGGGTCGGAACTTTCCGGAGGAAGAGCTCAACCTGACATAGTACTTCCTAACCATGGTGGGCTAGCAAGGGGGTGACTAGTGGGTATGGCCCGTGCAGGTGAGTAGCACTAGAGGTTTGTGTTAGAGTATTAGGGGTGACTACACCTTGAGCCAGTATAGGGGCTTGACTGTGGCGCAAGGTCCACAGGGGTTTGACGTACGGCAGGAGAGCCGTAGAGTGGTGACTGACGTAGGAGGACGTCAGGGGTCGCCGTAGGAAGACAGCGACGGTGAAGACGATGATCTTTCGTCCTCTGTTACGGTTGGAAACCATGACACCTTCGGAACCAGCGCCTACACACTAACCCTAACCTTAGCTGGGACACACCCTCATCGCTAAAGGTTCGTTGGCTAGGGAGACATCTGAGAACCCTTGGTCCAGAGCTCCTCGAAGCTAGTCGTTCACAATGATACAGTTGAAGCCAGAGAAGAGCAAATTGCAAAGGGGACAAAAGATGGGGATTCCATCTTGCGCCCACACTCTATATACTACAGGCTCTGTCCATAATTGTACATACTGTGGACTGCGATCATAGTACGCTAGAAACAGATGGAGACATGATTGGACAAAGTCCATACAAAGAAAACACAAGGGGAAACCGTACATGGGAAGTGAATGATGTCCGTGCCGCAACGCGTCGCAATCACATGATCGGGTCACGTGCAAGGAAGCCACGTGATCAGTCACGTGACAAGTCAAGGGTAATCCGCCTGAAGGTAATGAAAGGCGGAGTCCTGGTACAACAGTATAGTACGAGGGAAAGGAAAAGAGACAAGGGAAACGTACTCATAATGTCCACGAAGTGTCTGTTGGATAAATGCATGACGGTAAAGGGAAAATAATTGTATGTGTAACAGTGAGACCGTAACACCTACCTTCATCCATCTCTCACAACAGATCAAGGCCCCATCAGCTTCACCAATCAATTTTGACACACCAAGTGCCTCTAGCCAAAACAGGAACTTCTCTCCAGTCATAAGCATCTTCACATGTTGTGCCAGCTCAGGTTCAAATCTCAAGTATTCAAGGTGGGTGGCCCAGAATTGTCACAAATACAATAGATCCATTGGAATGTTCTCCTTCACCATCTGGGACTTCTGAGTTAAGGACATATGATGATTCTAGCCCACAGATGTTGAATTGAAGACCATCTTCCATGACATGAAAAGAGGTGATGGCAAGATCATAGTGCACATCAGCTGGGTCAATGAAGAACTCCCCACTCCGTCTTTCGTCGAGCAAGAAGTCATAGAATGAAGCATGCAGGGGGCGGACAGGCGTGAATGTGTCACTGGTCCCAGCAAGTAATGATGCCATGAAGTCAAGGATGATTCCAACAGAGTAGCAATCGTCCTTCCGATGGAACCTAGCATGCATCGAGTCCAATGCACTGATGGACAGTGGCTCCTTCGACCACAGTATCTGCCACATCACAGAACGAAATCGTTCCAGCACATCTGGTAACCCTTGTACAACATGCTTCAAAAACGTAGTATACAGTTCATCAAGGAGATTGTCTCCATCACTGGTGTGGGACACAATCCTGTTGAAACGCTCCTTGGGGGCCACACCAATTTGGGGGCGAATGAAATCACATGCCAGACGTGCCCACTCGAATGTCCCACCCGACTTCACCGCGAGTTGTTGGAAGTCATTGTCGGAGAATGTGCGACCGTGCATTTTCAGTTTGGTAGTAATGTAGAGATGGATGTCGCGAGCAGTTGACTCAGCGTCAACGCTATCCGAGGATCTGGCAAGGATATGTTGCTTGGCGTCCAGTGCGCCCTTAATGTCCACGAGTGGTCGGGAAGTCAACAGAATCCGAATGTTTGCGGGAAGGTCTGCGCCCTGCGCAGCAAGGATATCGAGAACATCCTCGTGGGAAGCCTCCGTACCACTCTCATCCAGAGCGTCAATGACGATCACGATATTTCCAGCCAGGGAACCTCGCAGTCGCGAAAGCGATTCAAGAATGAATTTCTGCCACTGCTGCGATATATCTTCCGTGCCCCTCAACGCGTGATTATTGGTTATTACCTCAGCCAGACGCAAGCGAAGACGGAGGTTGTGATCAGCTAAGTCACGCGCGACGGTTGGGAACAACTTCGTATGGAGTGCTTCATGTTGTCTAACACGAGTGAAGCAGAAGCACGACCCAAGATTGCCGATGATCTCGGCCTGAAGAGCAATGGTGCGGGCGATGGCAGATTTCCCCCTTCCAGCCTGACCGTACAGCCAGAAGATACGAGGAGTAGCAGTATCTGTGGCATTGATCCAATCGACGATTTCAGTTAGGATCTGAGTTCACGTGCCATCAAGACATTTCTTTTTGTAAATCAGCCCGACTCCAGTCGCGCAAGCCAGGAAGTTCAAATTAACGTCTTCACGGATGTGGTGGATGTCGTCCCGGATGTGGTGGATGCCATCCTGGATGTTGAGGACCACCCGATCGCGAAGCTCTTGCATCAGCATGTCTAGCTTCGCATTGTACTTGGTGACCATGGTGCTCATCTCAGAGAAGGCATTCTTCCCAAGTCGAAGCCCTATGAAGAAGATCAGACCCTCACGAAAACAAAATGCGCATGTCGCGTACAAAAATTCTTTGTTTCCGAATACCGAGAAATGAATTGTGCACATTCATGTACTACCTGGGCTATCTGGATCAGAACACCCCTCATGACGTTGATTGTAAACTTGTTTTCCAAGATGAGCTCGTAGATTTTTCCGATTCTCAACATCAGATCCCCAATAGATGTGTCGAGGTTCGCTTGCGACAAGATCATCTGCCGAGGATTGCGTTAATCTACAATACTAGCTGTAATGGATACGTACATCAGAAGCTGTAGTTAACAAAGTCAGTGCCAGCTGAGCGTAGGGATGGATCTACGCGCGGATGTTAGACATGATTACACCACGTTCGATTTGAAGGACTGACATTAGCAAGACCATCGGCGACCGTACTGAAGACGGTAAGAGGTTGGAGAAATGTAGTGTTGATGACGTTTATCTGGGTTATCGCATTGGCAGCGGTGTCCAATAGGCCTGGAATAGATTTGATGGTGGATATTTTCTCCCCCACTTTCTGAATATCGTTTGGAATGGTTTGAGTATGTTTGTCATCGTCCAACACCTGGCGAAAATCTACAAGCAGTGGCAACGCATGCAGTGTTATGTACCTACCGTGTAGGTAACAGCGGAGCGTATCTCGTCATTTTCTATTACGGTGCCGCCAGGCTTGGGGACAACGGTGGAAATTTTTGACTGTTTGTTTTTTTATTCCATACGTTCCATGGATGGGACGAGTAGACTCAACATACCTCTTTGGATAAAGTCGACGACCCCTCCCCTCCCGATGGACCGGGGGCAGCACCAGCAACACGTGGGTCATTGCTCTGACTCGTTCCCTGTTCGTTGTCGGTGACTGTTCCGGCGGGTTCATCGAGGATCATCACCTGTCCAAGGGTATTGCTGACTCTGGATAGCAATTACTCAGACAGCATACATACCTCCCTAGAAGTAGCCTTGTGAAGGACCCGGTTGTAAAGGCTGTTTTTCCTCTCCTGAAGACACTTGGACTCCCGGAGGCAGAGTTGTGCTAGGAGGGCGCTTAGGACGACATCAGGTGATTAGCCATCGCTACCACGACACGCTAATGAGTGTGCATACCGTGGCTTCCTCGGATGGTTTGGATGTGGTCTTGCGGTGTTTCCTGGACATTTCGTTGAAGGAGTTGTTATGAGTAGACGGTGTTGGAAAGGGGAATGGTCTCTGGCCTCGTTGCGCATCGCCACGAGCGCCTGTCTGCACGGACAAGTCTGTTTCGCCTGCTGACACCATCGCACGATTCAGAGTTGATACTTTTAAGCTCTCCAGTGCGATTGGTGTCTTCCGCCTCTTCTTGGTCACTCCATCCTGTCGTTTTCGATCATCTCCATTCCCACCTTCCCCGCTAGCATGACCGCTCATATCCTGTAATGACTTCATCGTGTGTGACATACTCCGATGCAATGATGTGACCAGCGTGACTGTGACCCTTGTTCCTTTCCCCATGGCACGAATGAGCTTGTCTGGGCCAGTTCGGATGTTTCTGTCCGCTTTCAGCGCTGCTGTTGGTCGACTGGACAAGTCTCTTTCACCCGCTGACACCATCGCACGACTCAGAGCTCATACTTTTGTACTCTCCGATGCGATTTACATTTTCCACCTCTTCCTCGCCACTTTCTGGCTCATCATCATGCAAGTCCCGTCATTTCCGACCAAGTTGTTCATACCCGTCTTATATGCAATCGCCCTCCTGGTCCCATTCACATCTCAATTCTTTTTCCCCGCTATTCCTGTTTTTGCATGGCTGCTCGCATTCTACACCAATCGCTTCATCCCTCCTGACTACCGTCCGTCCGTGCACGTCGTACTCCTTCCAACCCTCGAAACAGTCCTCTATGGAGCAAATATCTCCGATATCTTAACCCGTTTCACCCATCCCATCCTCGACCTCTTGGCCTGGGTCCCATACGGTGTCGGTCACTATATTCTCCCCGTCGTAGTAGCCATATTTCTCTGGCTATTCCGTTCACCTCTTGCTCTCAAAACATGGGGTGCTACACTTGGATACATGAATCTCACAGCTGTGTTTGTCCAGATTCTTATCCCCTGTGCTGCGCCGTGGTACGAGCTCATCTATGGACTCACACCAGCCACATACAGCATTCCTGGTTCAGCTGGTGGCCTTGCGCGCATCGATGCGCTGTTTGGCGGAGACAACTATCAACGTGCATTTGGAAACTCTCCTCTCGTTTTTGGCGCATTTCCTAGCTTGCATGCTGCGTGGGCAACCCTTGCGGCCCTCTTTGTGTCCCACTTTTGGAAAGGCGCAGGACGTTTCGCGTGGGCGTACGTCGGGATCCTCTACTGGAGTACGATGTACCTTACCCACCACTACCTTATCGATGTCGTCGGCGGTGCATGTCTCGCTACCGCATTCTTCTACATGTTCATGCCTGACGAGCTCCATGGACAACGCAGGTGGGCGAGCAACGATCATACGGGAGTGCGATCGAAGTACGAGCGATACGACCTCGAGAGCAGGCGTTCAGGTGGCTTAATGGGTGTAGACGAGTTTGCCAGCGACACGGGCGAGTCGGTTGACCTGTCCGACGAGGGTGAAGAGAGCATTACATACCGCTCTCCGGGTACAGGACGCTCGTCTCCGCAGTCATCGTCATCATCATCGCACCAGCCATCAAAGAAGTCTTCGATGCCGAGTGGCGGGACAGGCGGTGGACGCGCACATCGACATACAGCAAGTATCGCAAGCTTGATACGCCCAGACGAGCGCTCAGAAGGATGGAGTCCAATTGGTAATAAGGGATTTGTATTTCCCCCAGTCTCCCGTTGACCTTCTGGTGCAAAGAGACCACGGTCTTTTCGAGTTGGCTGGAAAGACTGGTAGGGGTGGATAGAGTTGGGATTTTACTCATAGAATGACCATCTAACGCCGATATCATGACTGCATGACACAACAAGGCATGGTGATATTAATCTCCCACTACTGATAATTGGACGCATGTTCCCAGACTATATACCCATTACGGACTTTTGCGCTACACGTTCGACGTCGCCATTGCGAAGTCATTATTTACTATCCTTGATGCAATGTTTTTGGTCCTTTCATACTTCGATATTATTTCAAAAAAAAAACATCCAAAATCACTTGCAAAGCTCCTGATGCAAACTGATGCAAGTTTGGTCCGAAACTTCTTTACGCGCCATCCGTGTGAAGAACCCATCAAAATCCCAATTTTGATCGGGGGTCGCCTTCACGCATCCATCCCAGTCGGTTCTGAGTCAGCATCGCAATGCGAAGGAAGAGTGTGCCATCCAGTTCTTCCACCCCCGCTTTGATCAGCTTTGTATTGATCGACCCTTTTCTCTGCTTGCCATACAGGCAAGAATAATGGGCTAGTGCACGCTGTGCATAGCACAGATGCGGATTGGGATGAATAAGAGAAAGCCAAATGTTGGGTGTCTGCGCTAGATCAGACAACAGATTCGGAAGAGTTCCAGAGGCAGGCGATCCTGAGACTTTGTATAAGAGATGTTCAGTACCACTGTAGAACTTCCGGAAATCCAACTCCGGGCGCCCCTGGGCAACATAGTACGTGAGAGACGAAGTGAAATAGGTCAGCAAAAGAGCTGACAAGACGAGAATTTGGATATGTTAGCAAGAAGGGATGGGAGGAACAGTGACGAAGTCAAGAGGTGCATGAGTGAGAAATCTGCTTTGAACTCTTGGCCCGAGAGATGACCACCAACATCGTATTCACCCAAGAGAGCTCCTCGACGGCATTGGCAACACCAATATCAGATGTAATATCGAACTTCCGTATTTCCACATATTCTCGTATGGTCTACCCATATTGCTTGAGACCTTGGGTGAGGATTTTGTCATTTCTAATCTCTTTGACACCAGAGAAGCGGGGATCACACGCAACCGACGACAGGATCGTGGGGGCGTTGTGTGTGCACCCCTTTTGGTCAGGTCCCGAGATAATATCTGGAAATCAAGCCCTGTCTACGAGGTACAGGTTTGAAGAATGCACAGCGGTCATCGCCAAGTCTAGTTCTGCAATCGATCAGTCTGATGGGAGGATCAACGGAGCGGACATACCTTCAGCGCTGACTCCCGGCAGCCCGTGAATTCGGCACCATACCCAACATGTATGAGAGGGTGATATAGAACCGTTATGAATCGTGACAGCATTGCAAACTGCTTACCACCATCGTTGATGGGAAATAAATTAGCGGCGGGGGAAAGAATGTATTCCTCGAGACACTCGGCAAGATCCTTTTTGAGAAGTTCGGATTTGAAGAATTTGAGATAAGCAGAGTAGCATCGGTCCAGCTATAAGACCATATCGAGCATGAGGTGTGAAAAACTGCTTACCGTCCGTTGCCAAGGTACCGATTGTGGTTACCGTGTGTGATAGAGACAGGAGACTCAAATGCTAGTCGCTGGTACTCATAGTGTGTCGCGTACGCAGCATCCATGACAGGGCCGCTGGCACCCATCGTCCAGAGACATAGCAGGTGGTGCGCTGTATGACTGTAGAACAGCTCAATTAGACGTACCCATGAGATTCTGGGACGATCTTGTGGAATTGCTTGTAACTGAAGAGGATATGCCAGGAGATGTGATTATGAATTATGATCCTGATCGGAGTATTCGTTGATTCTGGATCTGCTCCAGGAAATCGTTGGGGGCATACCGCAGATCTCGGAGGAGCTGAATCATGGAAAAGCTGATCGATGTGGGGTGCAATGGTGGATGAATGACGACAGGGGCATTGGGGGGATCGCGATGGAACGGTCTATCCGCTAATTTGTCAGGCTTGGGGGGAGAACCGCAGGTCATGGCTCTATAGAAGAGCTATGGGGAGGTCGAGAAATCGAAGCAGACCTGATCCACGGACGTATTTGAAGAAATCAATAATTCTCTACAATAGGTCCTGTAATATGACACCATGAAAGAGTTGACAACAATGCATACAACACTACTTCAAAGCGGACATAGGAAAACAGGCTTGAAAGCATGTAGTACAATAAGTGGGTGAGGAGCGCAACAAGAATGTGTGAATAGGGGTATCATCGTATGAATGCGACAAGGACGGGGGAGCGCAGGGCGCGAAAAAGGTCTGCCACTTGAGTGGGCACATCAAGTCAAGAACGAGTGCCTATAGCGTCTCAGAGTTCTGCTAGCGAGAATGGCAAAAGTTGCTCACATCAGCAATCCCGGTCTATACTGACAAAATGCCAGCCCGTTCGAGACTAGAATAGCAAGTCTTCCTCCGTCAATTGGTCTTGCGCTGAAGACCAATAGACCTGCAAGATCGTTGCACATGAAGATTAGCGCAGTGGCCCAGAATAAGCGCGCTCCGCCATCACGCAGCTACCGTTCCTGCTTCCCCCCTGAGAGAGCCGCCGCATTACATGCCTCGCACACTCGTGCAGAGCGACCTCTGGGATGCACACCATTAGAGGAACCTGAGGCATTATTCCCATTAGACGGTAAGCACCGTGCGCGTCCACACTCCCAATCCATGTCACCACGACCTTCACGTACATATGCTGCCTCAGTGACACCCGCCCGTGCGCCAAGAGTACGAAACATGTCACGAAGCCCTGCGTAATCAGGCAAGTCACTAAATCGCAACGAGCGAGCATAAGCAAGGAGAGTATGGAATTCTCGTGGAAGTGCGGCTGTGAGAGGACACGGCGCAGATGCTGACAGGACGCGACGCGTAGTGCGCGTCGAGGTAGTGCATAGATAATCATTGGAGCCAGAAGGATAAGCAGAAGAGGGGGTGCGCAAGCAGCGATGAGTGGTAGGGGTACCCATAGGGTGGATGGAGGACGACCGTGGCTTGTGTGGCGTAAACCGGTGCGAGAGAGGGACAGAATGCTCGACTGCAGCGGTTGTATGTGCAGTCTCCTGGTCGTCATCTGAGTCGGGTTCGGTATCGCATTCCGTTTCGCCATCGCTGTCGTCGTCCAGGCAAAGGTGGTTGGAGGTAGCAAGTCCTCCAAGTGCGTGCACCTTCGCTTCATAGATAGCGTCCCACGTCCCAGCGACGGTATCAGCGCGAATCTTGCGCCATGGCAGCGTACCGCGCACAAAATAAATAAGCATGTATGCGAGTGATTCGAGATCATCGCGACGTGAACACTCTGAGATCCACGGTGAGTAAATATAACGGATGCAATGTTTCAAAACGGGGACTCACCGATCCCTCGGTGTGCATTCAAACTCGCAAATAGCGATGTGCCGACTCCATGTCGGCGTTCTCCCCCCTCGCCTCTATCCCGACGCCAAGGAACGTGTTCGCTGGTGCGCGGATCACGATAGCGCCGGGCCAGGCCAAAGTCGATGACATTTACGAGATGTGATGTGGCTGTATGCGGTAGACCCATGACAAAGTTGGCAGGTTTGACGTCGCGGTGGACGAACGATCGAGAATGTATAAATTCGAGACGGGATATCTGGGAATGGGCGTTAAAAACACGTCTAGGGAAACGTGATAAAGTGAGGGCCAGGGCGGTGGGATTATGTCGGCCCAGACGAATATCGCGTCCGCGATAAGATAAATTAACGCACCAATTGATCTGCGAGTAGCAATACAGTCTTGAGTGAAAAATGTCTATTACACCTCTTGAAGAGGTCCTCCAGGGAAGGACCAAGAAGATCGATGACCATGACATTGTAATCGCCTTGTTTACCCGAGTACATGATCCAGGGAACACCTGGACCGCCCATAAGAGATTTATATACCTTGGACTCTTGTTTTAATGGTGAAGTGAGAGCATGAGGCACAGCTGGCTCTAGTTTGATTGCAACCTCCTTGCCAGCGACGGTGTGCACTCCCAAGAAGACGGATCCTAGTAATCAAATAAGACTTTGTGAGGGTAAAGCTCGACTACACTCACCACAACCGCCATTGGCAATCTCTTCCTCCAATCTATATTTTCCACCAAACGTGACGTCCATTGCTGTAATAATACTTCATCATTGATCAACCAAGGAAACATATACAGACAAAACCCGCTCACCGATAGAATGTGTGCGAGTTCGTCGACGACAGACGCGTCGAGGATCAGCGACAACGACGAGGAAGAGAACGTCGAGTTGTCGTGTGGCGTGCCGAGTTCAAATCATAGGATTACATAATAATGCGGGTTTTCAGCGGCTCGTCCTAATTTGGAAAGGTCGGCTGATCCCGTGATCGCGTTGTGTCGCGGTCATCACGTGGCGTGCAGTAGCTTCCACCCAGATGTCCAATTCGAGCCACAAACACTAGGACGAGTGCATGTGGGTCTGGATACACGCTGCACACTGGCAGAATATGCTCTGCTGTGATAATCTTCTAGAGGTGTAGAAGAACTTCATATGTGAACTCCAAGACAACGTCTCACGCTTATGTCCGTCTCATCTTTCTCTAATGCCACTTTACGAACCCCTAAATAGATCCTGGAGTGGACGGGTTGTCTTCGCCGTCGTGGAGCCCCACTCGAAACTGGAACGAATTTTGGTACATGTATCAATTAATGTGTACGTTGACGTGGCTGTCCGTATAGATAGGTGTCCACCACAGGAATCTGACTGATGCATTCTGTCATGCGGCAGACATATTTAGCCCCGAGGTCCACCCGATAACGCTCCTATTCGTGGTACATACTCCCAGAGTTGCACACGTGACAATTGTGCACACCCACGCAGGATTCGATCGGTCATAGAGGGAAAGGGGGTGCATCACAAAAGGGTAGACAAACTCAACCCTAAATAACTAGGCTAGATTTGATGCATACCGTAGGTGAGGGGTATGTATTCTAGAATTTCGGAACCACAGTCTGGCTCGGCCGCAAGCCGAGGTGCTATCATTAGCACTGGATTGTCAGCTTCTTGCCAAGACTCCTGTTCCATCGATGTATCATGGGCGCTTCTCTTACTGATGTGGCGGGAGATCTGATGGCTGCCAGCGATAAGAATGGCAAGTCATTCGTGCATCTGTTCGCCATACTTAGCCTTTTCAGCATCGCAGTATCCACAGGAGCTTGAGCTACGGCAATCTTCCGATACGCTCAGCACGCAGTCGGTAGTGAGACCAAGAGACCAAAGGCAGCGTTGGCGAATTCCAATTTCCCTCGCACTCACAATTTGCACCGATTATATTGGAAATCACAACATCCAGATGGATATCCGCAAAGAAACATTTATTCATTGGCTTCGACTCTCCTTGGTGGAACAAGTTCACAAGTTTACAAGACCTCGAACATGATAGTATAAAAGCGGCAACGCGGACTGTAACACCCCTGCATCGGAGCTTGCTTGCATAATTCAATTTGAGGAATTTCACTAATCTCGTATAGAAAAGATGTGAATGCATGTCATTCGTTGTGAACTATGTGGCAGGAATACACCCCTTCGTGTGTAGAGACAGCCCTCCTAATAAGCCGTGTCAATTCGGATTTTGCCGGAGCGCTTTTTCGGTCGTCCATACTTTCAGAAACAAAGTCGCGTCAGGATGCTGGTTCGACCACCTCGTATACGATTACCCGTGTTCGCAAGGTGTGCGTGCTACAGCACTGTACATGTTTCGTACGTGAACGCTGTGTGGACCATGGCCTTGATTTTAACTATATTGACAACAGCCTGCCCGAAAGACTCAAGCAGCTGGGCTTGCAGCCCGAGGCAGGAGCAACGACGGGGCGAACTCCCCTGACGGAACCTGAGCTATCCTCGATGGAGATCAGAGGACGCGCCGTATACCCGCCCATCACTCTCCCGCGACCACACAACATCCCCGTTGCATCCCTCCACTTCCGCTCGCACCACCCATTCCTCCTCGATCTGTTCGCCCATTTTGCAGAACATGCTGCCAGTGCTCTTGGTATACCCGCTTCGCGGCCTGTCCATCTCCCCACCCAGCGGTCAATGTGGACTGTCATCCGTGGGCCCTTCGTGCACAAGAAAAGCCAGGAGAACTTCGAACGCCGAGTACACAAACGAGCTATCAAGGCATGGGACGCTGACCCGGATGTTGTGAACATGTGGGTAAACTACCTCAGAAAACATATGATGCCGGGTATTGGCATGAGAGTGACGAGGTGGGAGAGGGCACCCATTGGTATTGGCCAGCAGATTCTGCAACGTAGTATGGACAAGTTGCGGCTGGATACCGACGCCGATAAAGTGAAGGCCCTGGCAGACCAGATTGTGCAGGAGGAGTTGAAGACAGACATGTCCACAGAAAAAGAGTCATGACACCTGGCACGAAGTTTGCACGTCATGTTTTCCGTCTCCGTACCGTATTATACATTATGAATATATCATACTTCCACCTCAAGTTCGTAGTATGCCGATGCCTCCTCGAGTCGAACTTGCGACGGGTCACCTCTCAAACTGCGCTTGCACGAACTCCCGTATCTTCTTTGTTACTTCGTCTTTTACTGCAGGAGGAACGGTTGCTTTACCCGGCCATGTCAGCATCGCGCTGAGCAGGCGCAAGCTAGGTCTCGCCCACCTTGAGCATACCGCGACACTTCTTCCAGTATGGTCTGGAAGAACGGTGGGTCCATCGTACGGGCGCGCTCTGGATTTACCATGTGTCCTCAGCTTTTCATCGTTAAGCTTGAGACGATCACCTTTTGCGCGATCATGCACGCTTCCGGACCAGCCCTGTTCAGAGAGTCGATTCGACAGAACACGGAGTATCCTTTCAGTGTGGTTTGAATGTCTGGGATGTCATCAACAGAAAAGAGTATGAACGTCACACCTGTCCCACTCTCCGCTCTCTACCATGCGTCGATGGACTTGTTCGTATAATGCATCCGAATCTGGTCCCAGCTTGGACATGATTAAGACAACGGTACTGGACAGCAGCCTCGTTAGCTTCCCAGCCTCCCATGCTCGTATAGACTTGCCACCAGATGGTACCCTACTGTAGTGACAACAGTCTAATAATTTGAGGTTGAGACTAAGGGTGGATCACGTGTCTTGCACACAAAACAGACAACAAGTCGATATGATACGGTGATTGTACAAAGCTGGGATTGGCAGCAAAACACACCAGTCAAAAACACGAAACCTCTAATGAAGCATAAAAGGGATGTTCTTGGGAAGAAATCCGTCACAGAGAAAGATCCTGAATCCGCTGATAGACGACATCTTCCTCAAAGTAGTCGTCGTCCCCTTCTATGTGACTTCCTCGATGGCACGCTGCAGCATGTTTCCACCTGCACTGATGAGGTTCTACGTAACCAGTTCCTTGTTCACACGTACGTACCAGTAGATTTCCTTGACCTTGACCCGAACATAGTTATGGTCGTAAGGACGGACGACGACAGAAGTAGAATTACCTTGACATCTATGTTTTTCACGCACTCAACGGGGATCCAATTTTTGCACTTGTGGCATTTGCCTTCAAGAATGTGAGTACGTTCATGTTTAGCAGGGTCACGCCGTTTCGTCGTCCGGAAGTCGATGGGAGGAGAAAATGGTCTATAAGATATTGCCGATATGCCTGGGCAGTTATAAATATCCATGATTCAAGAGAAAGGAGAAACCTCGTGCTGAGTGAACAGTGCATACCATGGCCGTATTGCATATGGTAACTGGTCGACAATCATATCAGCCACAATAGTTACGAAAATAGACCCTCTATGAATGACCGCATCAGTCGTAGCCTAGGAACATTCAACAGAGGCACGTACTACTTGTATGCGGAGGTTTTCATAGAAAGCCACAATTTGTGGCCTGTGCCCCCTCGAGCAGGGGATTCCATGCACACAGGACAGAGTCCAACCTTAGTAATTCCACAACCCTTCACGAAGCGGGGGGTATATAGATCAAGAGTGCTGCGTGGGGGGTTATAAACTCCACCAGGGCGTCTGAGGCCAGGAAGGAGAGGGATTAGTCTAAAAAGAGACATCGTTAGCAAGCAGTGATAGGCACAGACAGATTGTATCCTTGTGACTGACATTCCGTCAGGATATTCTAGGTAAGAACTAGCCGGAAAACGCCTGTAGAACAAAGAAAACTGCGGATGATACTGAATACCAGTTGGGAGGCGGCGGCGAGTTGGTGGATCGCCTTGGAAAGCCAACGAAACAGTGAGAGCTTTTCGGTTGGTCGTGCGTGTCTTCTTAGCTTTGTAATGATCGTCGACGGTGGCTCTGCCACGGGCTTTTGTAGAAGCGCGATTTCGTTTCTTTCCACCGCGCTTTCGCTGTCTTCTAGGTTGAGATTCTGATTTGGAATCGAAGGATTGATTCGATTGGACTGGCAGAGAACCCGCGTCGACTTCTTGGCCAAACTGAGTTTGCATGTCGGTATCAGTTGCACCCCAAGCAGTACACCCAAAGAGTGAAGTTGGAGTATTCGTCACCTTTGACACATGTCGCTTGTCGATAAATTGCGGGGATGACAGGGGCGTGAGAGCAGAGAGTACCGAGCAAGGTGATCTTGGGTGATGCAGGCATTTATCATCGGAAGGGGGAATCGAGAACGTAGCATCTCTCGGGATAACAGACAAGAACTTCCCGATCAGGGACACGCGCTGGCTTGAGAAATGGTCATGTGATTCCGAGGACCAATCACTATTTTGCGAAGGACCATCGCTTGGGACAAAAGAGGACGCGACACCTTGGGAAGAACGGAAGGGATTATTGCGAGTAACTGGGGAGAGTTCTGTAGAATGATTGTACATAGAAGAAGGAAAGTCACTAGAAAACTGTCGATCAAATGGCGTGTTTGCTTGCAACGGAAGTAAGAAATCGGGGTAGACCAAAGAGCTAGGGGATGATATCATCTGCGGGCTTGGAGAATGGTGACTGGAAGGTGTCGATGGCAGTGACCAGAGTCGCTTTCGGCTCGACAACAGACCGGAGTGTAAATTAGTAGGGTACTGGCAATGGTGAGGCGTGGACAGCAGTGCATATGGGTTAATCGGAAGGGTAAATATCGGGTCTTGGTAATCTCTTTGGTAGCTTCGAAGGTGTGTTACAGAGAGTTCTTCACAAAACGAGTCTACAGGACTGTATGCGCGGGTGGGAGACATCTTTCGCGCAAGACAAGGGCCTACATGCGATGCGTCTTACAGAGTTGATCCTAGCATCCTGGATGACTCACCTGAGGTTTCGATTCTCTGAAGGGGGGATGAAGAGGAAGTGGGGCGCGTCGCGTCGCGTCTTATAGGGGAATCTGAGTTTCAGAGGCATTCAAGCTCCGATTTCGCGGCAGGTCACATGCCGAGTGTAACGCTGCAATTGCCTAATACAAACATGCTTTTGCTCCATTTTCTGTCGTCATGCGCGGTGTTGCTGGCTGCTGTGGGTCGCACAAAGGCATCGGCGTTGACGACGTCCATCGCTCCTAACGAACGATTGTGCTTCTATGCAGATGTCGACAAGGCGGGGGAGAAGATTGGGGTATGCTAATGACATACTAGACTGTTATAATACGCTCACTTGCATGTCCAGTTCTACTTCGCAGTGGGTGTCCCCGACTCTGTGTTTGTTGCTGGGAACTCATGCAAGCCCCAAGGTACAAGCTGGAGGGTCGTTTGACATTGACTTCGACGTGAAAGACCCGAACGAAAAGATTCTTCTCGACGGCCAACGAGAACGGTCGGGTGACTACGTGTTCACAGCAAACACTGTCGGAGAATACGCGTTTTGCTTTGAAAACGATATGTCTACCTTAACAGACAAGCTCATTGACTTTGACATTATGGTGGAGAGCGAGCCACGGAGAGAAGTAGCAGCAAAACCCGGTCAGGTATCTGACCATACGAGTCCGCTAGAAGAAAGCGTATATCGTCTCAATAGTATGCTGTTGAACATTAAACGCACACAAAGACAGTATGTTCACCATTCGTGCCCGCATATACGCCTCTAAATTTGTTTCAGTTTCCACACGCGAGAAACACGCGGCTTTTCGCTGGTGAAAAACACCCAGAGGTACGGCAACTTTAGCCAAATTGTATATGGGACTAATGACCTTATGTATCAGCCGATTGTTCTGGTATGCAGTCTGCGAAAGCATCGGTGTAGTAGGAATGGCTATGTATGTCTTGAGCGTTTTGTGGTTCTCCATTTCGCTGATGACCATGCAGTTTGCAGGTTTATATACTCCAAACATTCTTTACAAAGACAGGTCGCAGATACAAGGTATAATGCACGGACTTATACCTTACTTTTCCAGTCATGTGTCGCTATTTGTGCATATGACGACCTCATTTCTTGTTAGTTTTTTAGATGTATGACTCGAAGCCGATAACTGATGGCCTCCGCATGGGTTTCGAGAATCGGAAGACTTCCGACTCATTTTCCCAAAGTCTACAACACTCCGTTGATGGACAATTCAAGTCATAATCAACAAAAGGGCATACTACAATAAGAACAACGATGTTAGTGGACGACTTCTCTAAAGATAGCATTGGCAGCGTTTCCGTGTGACAGATAAGAGCCTCGGTCTTCGTCATATTAGGCCCGAGCTTGGTCCGAACGCACATTATACAAGTGGACGATTTGTGGTAAATAGAAGCTTCAAAGATACAACCAACGCCTACGCTACATCTATCAACGATGACCAACGCGCAGTCCCAAACGACCATCAGCCCTCATAATCAAGCCCCTTTGTGTACTCGGATCTATCCCGACGAGGCAGAACTGAGTGAGAAATTGCAAAATGCAGCACGCGCACAGGAGGCATGGAAAAAGATCGACCTGAAAGAACGTATCGCGATCGGGTACAGATTCATGGTAGGAATCAAAACATCTTCATCGTGAGACTAGAATCACCAATGTCGATGCCGATGTTCCCTAGGAAGAGTTTGAAAAGATGAAGGGAGATGAGCTATACCTGGAGCTCACCCAACAGATGGGTCGGTGCGTCCAAGAATGAACGATCGTAGCGATTTTATTGAGATCCATGTTCTTTTGATGTAGGCCAGTCGGTCAGGTTGCAGGAGAGATCAGGGGGCTCCTGTCGCGGGCGGAGTACATGCTTTCCATTGCCGAGTCGAGCCTCTCAGATGTATCCTTGAAGGATACCGACGCACCCGGCTTTAGGCGGTTTATCAGGCGTGTCCCCCACGGCGTCGTGTTTGTTATTGCTCCCTGGAAGTGAGTTTCCTTGTCCCCTCCAATACCATATTCAGGTTTTGACTTCTTTTCTACATTTCAGCTTCCCATATCTCACTACGATCAATTCCGTTCTGCCTGCTATCGTAGCTGGAAATGCGGTGCTTCTTAAACCTTCTCCGCAAACACCTCTTGCAGCAAAACGATTTGCCACCGCCTTCATCAACGCAGGTGTACCTAAAGATGTCATCCAAGTTCTTCACCTCTCGCCTTCTCTTACGTCTTATATCGTTCAACACCCATTGGTAGACTTTGTGTCCTTTACGGGTAGTGTCGTAGGCGGCCAAGCAGTCGAACGGGCCGCAGTTGAGGCGCCAGGATTCAAAGGCGTCGCATTGGAGGTCTTAGCATTGTCCACCCAAACACATTCTTCTCTGCTGACCTCGGTGACAGCTCGGTGGAAAAGATCCTGCGTATGTACGTCCAGATGCAAATCTCGACTACACTATCGCAGAACTCGTGGATGGTGGGTTCTTCTCAAGTCGTATTAATGCACCATAACTGATCGCGAGCCCGTAACAGGGGCCATGTTCAATTCAGGACAGAGTTGCTGTGCAGTGGAGGTGAGCGTGATGTCTCCACCAACGGCCATTGCTTACCGTCTTCAGCGTATATATGTCCACGAGTTGGTATACGACAAGTTTGTGGAGGGATATACCGATATCGTGAAGGTGGTATCTCCCTTGAATACTCTTTGTGATATTTATCCATCCACACAGAAATATAAATTAGGTGATCCCACCAAGCCTGAGACGACCCTTGGGCCTGTTGTCAGCGTCGCCAGTGCTAAACGGATTAGAAAACAAGTTTCTGATGCAGGCAAGTCCCCTCCATGTGACGATTAGATGACCAGATACTGACAAATACAATAGTGGATGCAGGGGCAAGAGCTTTGATTCCAGCGGAACTGTTCCCCATTGTTCAACCGTAAGTCATCCTCCGCTGCTGTTTGCAAAGCCCGATTGAGTGACCAGGGAAGGAATAATGCATATGTTGCTCCCCAAGTGCTTGTGGACGTTAACCACAGTGAGTCTAATTAACACTGCTTAGCACGTACGCACTGAGCGTTTCGAAGCCATGGACGTTATGATGGTATGAGAGGAAATCGGAGCATGTTGTCTCATGGCTCATCCACTCGTGTAGGAGGAAACCTTCGGGCCCGTTGTCGGCATCCAGAGGGTCTGTCCGATTGTTCAGCATGCGTCTTTCGACTTCATTGACACTAAGATAGGTATCCTCGGATGAGGAGGCTATCCGCCTCATGAACGATTCACCGTACGGTCTCACAGCATCTATTTGGACCAACGCGGCGGAGAACCCAGAGTCAGAGGAGGCGTTCCTCCAAATCTCGGAACAGTTGAACACAGGAACAATATTCCTCAACAGGTACGTGTGGGCCCACATGCTGC
The DNA here is from genome assembly GCA_029372045.1 of Scleroderma citrinum. Taxonomy (NCBI): domain Eukaryota; kingdom Fungi; phylum Basidiomycota; class Agaricomycetes; order Boletales; family Sclerodermataceae; genus Scleroderma; species Scleroderma citrinum. The sequence continues at coordinate 2,043,888 of JARFMN010000005.1, read as the reverse complement.
ATTGCTCTGTGATGTTTACGACAAGTTTAGGTGCGATTATCTGGACCCCGCCTTGTCGTGGACTGGTGTGAAGAACAGCGGTCGTGGTGTGAGTCTCAGCAAATTCGGTAAGCCACTTCACGTGAAACACAGGTTCTCTGGTCTGTTCACTATCCCCACAGGCTACGATCAGCTGACTCGGCCCAAGTCCATTCACATGAAGATTAAGACCAACTAAATTTGAACCGTGTCTTCTGTAAAATACCTGTACTATAACTTCACTGGTTTTGGGCAGTCTAGGTAGTCCTTATGTCCTTGCTGTGACGAACTACAAGCTTCAGAAGCTGAACATCACTTGACTGTGTCATTTGTGGCGATCCGAAGTTATCCGAATCAGCTGTGTTATTACTTACATAAGCGTGAATTAAAGCTACCTCGGATCACTTGCTGTACGGCAAGTGTGGTCCTGACTCATTGTCTGTCTCATCTCAACTTTTCTTTATCGCTATTCCTACAGGCTAGCACCTAAACCCATAGTGTGTGCAATTGTACCTCGATTGTTGAACTTGTGTGTGTGTCCCCTGTCTGTCTGTAAGTCATGTACCAATGCTGACTTGAACTAGTGGGTTTCATATCCACATCGTCCCAACCATCACGTCTTTGTCTCTTTAATGACACTTTCGGTGAGTCTGCATCAAGTTCCTCCCTTAATCATCTCACTTTAGCTTGCAAGAAGCTCTGACTGTGTCCTGAATTTCCACCACTTGTGCAGAAGCTGACCGGACCATGTCGAAACTGGACGATCGGATCACACAGAAACGAGAAGAATTGGAATTCCATCCCTCAGGAGTTGTCCATCGGGCTGTTTCCCTCTTCAACCTCGCAAATTCCCTGCTTGATCGGTTCTTGCAGAAAGACGAAATCACAGATTTACACGAAGCCATTAAACTGTATCAATCAGCGTTGGGCTTCCGTCCAGTGGGGCATTCCGATCGGGCACAGTCACTCTATCGAGCCGTACTAGAACTCTGTCCCCCAGGCCACCTTCAATGTGCTGCCACTCTCAGCAGCCTTGCAGAATCCCTAAAGTGCAAGTTTATATCACTCGGTGCAAATGTTAATCTCAATGAGGCAATTACACTATATCGATTAGCACTGGATCTCCGTCCAGCAGGTCATCCCGATCGATCACACTCACTCCATGATCTTGCCTTTTGCCTTTTGCATCGGTATCGCAAACATGATACCTTACCTGACTTGGAGGAAGCTATTGCACTCAATCGAGCTGCATTAGAGCTCCTTCCCCCAGGCCACGTTCAACGTGCGGTCACTCTCTACAACCTTGCAGATTGCCTGACGTGCATGTTCGTAAAACTTGGTGCAAATGCTGATCTCGATGAGGCAACTGCGCTGCATCGATTAGCATTGGATCTCCGTCCAACAGGGCATTCCGATCGTTTACGGTCACTCAATGACCTTGCATTTTGCCTTCGGCAACGGTACGACGAACAGGCTACCTTCCCTGACTTGGAGGAAGCTATTGCACTCAATCGAGCTGCATTAGAGCTCTGTCCCCCAGGCCACCTTCAACGTGTTGCCACTTTTGGCGACCTGGCAGACAACCTGGTGTGCAAGTTGATGAAAATTAGTGCAAATACTGATCTCGAGGAGGCAATTGCGCTACATCGATTAGCATTGGATGTCTGTCCAGCAGGTCATTCCGATCGGTCACACTTACTCCATCAGCTAGCATATTGCCTTTGGCACCGGTACGACAAACAGGGAACTCTACCTGACTTGGAGGAGGCTGTTGTATTCAATCGAGCTGCACTAGAGCTCCGTCCCCCAGGACACTTCCTACATGACTCCACTCTCGACAGCCTTTCAGAATACCTGAGGTTCAGGTTTGTGAGACTTGGTGCAAGTGCTGATCTCGAGGAGGCAATTGCACTAAATCGATCAACACTGGATCTTCGTCCAGCAGGTCATTCCGATCGGTCACGCTCACTCGAACACCTTTCACATTGCCTTTGGCACCGGTACAGTGAACAGGGTACCCTACCTGACTTGGAGGAATCTATCACACTCAATCGAGCTGCATTAGAGCTCCGTCCCCCAGGACACCTCCTACATGGCCACACTCTCAGCGACCTCGCAGAATCCCTGAGGTGCAGGTTTATGGAACTTGGTGCAAGTGCTGATCTCGAGGAGGCAATTGAGCTAAATCGATCAGCATTGGATCTCCGTCCAGCAGGTCATTCCGATCGGTCTCAATCACTCAATCAGCTCGCACATTGTCTTTGGCACCGTTACAATGAACTGGGTGCCATACCTGACTTGGAGGAGTCTATCACACTCAATCGAGCTGCATTAGATCTCCGTCCCCCAGGACACCTCCTACGTGACTGCACTCTCAACAACCTTGCGGAATCCTTGAGGTGCAGGTTCATGAAATTTAGTGCAAATACTGATCTCGAGGAGGCAATTGAGCTACATCGATTAGCATTGGATCTCCGTCCAGCAGGCCATTCCGCTCGGTCACATTCACTCTATCAGCTTGCATGTTGCCTTGGGCACCAGTATGATAAACAGGGTACCCTACCTGATTTGGAGGACTCTATCACACTCAATCGAGCTGCATTAGAGCTCCGCTCCCCAGGCCATCCTAACCATGCCTTCACTCTCCACAGCCTTGCAGATCGGCTGTGGTGCAGGTCTGTGAAACTTGGTGCAAATGCTGATCTCGATGAGGCAATTGTACTGCATCGATCAGCATTGGACCTTTACCCTATTGATCATTTTGATCGATCAAACTTATTAAACAGTTTCACACGTTCACTTAGCTCCCGATTTGAGAAGCAAGGAGCAGCAACAGACCTAGATGAGCTTATCAGCATCCACTGTACTATATTGGATCTCCGACCACAGGAGCATCCTGATCATGGTACATCTATGGACAGGCTTCTACTTCACATTCAAAAACGGCTTCAGGTGCTTGACATTACAGCTCATGTAAACAAATGCACCTTGCTTGGGGAAACTGCACTAACACTTTGCAAATCTGTGAGTCCTGACTATGCTATGTTCATTCACCACCTCACTACTGACATTCAGGAGGCACATTCAGATCATGCTGTGTTTGTCCACAATCTTGCAATTTATCTTAAGGACTTGATTGATGGAGCAGACATGGTAGTAGATCTGGATGCAATTGTGAATCTTGCACAAGCTTCATTAAAGCTTTGCCCAAATGGTCATTCTGATCACATTATGGCTCTTACCACTCTTGTGGCTTGCCTTCAGTACAGGTGCCAACATCAGGATGACATTGCTGACTTGGATGAAATCATTATCTTGTATCGACAGATATTAAATGTCTGTGCATCAGAGAGTCTGGCTCATGCATCAAGTCTGCATAGACTTGCATGCTGTCTATCCAAGAGGTTTACCAAACTAGCAAATATGGAGGACCTGGATCAAGCCATTTACTCCGAAAAAGCTGCATTGGAGCTCCGTCCCCCGGGACACCCAGACCATACCGAGTCCTTTTGCAGCCTCACTTACTATCGTCTGCAGAGAATCCAAGGGGCAGCTCAATCGGTACAGTCCACTGGCGCGAGCAGTGGTTCGCAGGTCAAGCAAATGATCAAACATGTCATTTTCGAGGTCCTGAAGGACTTTCCACTTCGCTTACTAGACACTCGCACTGGTAAGCTATGTGACCGAGATTCTCAGATCGCATACTTCGAGAAGAGCCCGGAATACAACCAGCTGTTGTCAAGTGCCCTAGCACTCGACACATGCTCCCAAACCAGTCATATCCAGGCAGTAGTGACTAACTACTTCCGCTACGTCACGTTATCCCACCGGTGGGGAAATCTCGAGCCATCGTTGTGGGACATCGAAGGACTCTGGAGAGATATCTACGACATGGATTGCACAGGTGGTTTCTTGAAACTGCAATATTTCTGTCTCACTTGCTGCCAGCACGGATACTGGTGGGCTTGGAGTGACACGTGTTGCATAGATAAAAATAGCAGTGCGGAACTTCAAGAAGCAATCGGGTCGATGTTCTCATGGTACCGGCAGTCGGCTCTCACTATGGTCCATCTTGCCGACGTGTCGGATGCTGGTGTTCTGACCAGTAGCGAGTGGTTCAAACGCGGCTGGACCCTCCAAGAGCTGTTGGCGCCTCACACTATCTTGTTCTTCACCCAGCAGTGGACACTCTACAGAGACCATTCCCTAAATCACAAGGAGGATAGCATTATACTCGGTCAATTGGAACAGGCAACAGGCATCTCATCGCGGCATCTCACTCATTTCCGTCCAGGTTTGGACGACGCACGATCGAGGCTCCAGTGGGCATCCATGCGCTGCACTACCCGACCAGAAGATATTGCCTACTCGCTTTTCGGAATCTTCAACCTCCACTTACCTGTCCTGTATGGTGAATCTGCAGAGAATGCGCTCGGACGGCTACTCGCGGAGATTATCTCGAAGTCGGGCGACACATCGATCCTGGATTGGGTGGGGCAATCATCGGCGTTCCACAGCTGCTTCCCTGCAACCATCACCACATACCAAACACTTCCTCCCTTTCAGCCTTCCTCGCAAAGTATTCCGCAGCCTATCGTTCCCGGATCTGTGCACGCAGCCCGCGAAATGCACCTGGTGCTCTTCGATCTGCCACGCACGCAATTCCTCAACTTCAGGCTTATCCTCCCGTGTATTATTCATCGAGTCCAATCCATTACGTTGACTCGAGTAGATACCAGTATTTCAACTCACGTCCACCAAATCTGTGCAATGGGCCTAGAGCCCGTTGAGATCGCCCTGTCGGAGAAGCTCGAAAATACATCGAGGAACAGAATCCCATATGTCTTGATACGCCCATGGCAATCCGACTTACTTGACCCTGCCGTCGAGACTGATGATGCTGCGGCTCAGCAATGGCTCACTCAGATGGAACAGCCCTTCAGTGCACTTCTATTAATGGCACAACCCCACAACGAATACCGGAGAGTTGCATCATTTTGTAATATTACTGCTCGGCCTATAAATTCGGAGGGTGTATTGAAAGCTGAAGTTAGTACGCTGACCATAGTGTAAATCTATTGTATATGTGATACGATACGAAGTAGTGTACCCAATGTATGAACTGTCTCGCCGATTCGACGTAGAGGCTTGATCGGCCAACGGGGTGTCTCACGACAGGCCATCGTCAACTACTCCAATGGACCAATGGTCGACACAATCCTTATTATAGGTCCGAGGCATAAGAGATTTGGCGTAGAGCGTCGCACCGCAAGCCCAACTTTAAGGATTCGTCGTGTAGTAGTTGGGCAGTAGTGGACTATCAATGGAATGAATCAAGTGCTTGCCATCCACCCACTACAGTACAGGGAGTAAAGAGCGCCACGAGACAATCAATTACAGTACGGTGAATGTCTATTAGCTGATATACACATCCGTTTATCAATTGACCACTGTCGTTTCGGTCTATAGGGAGGTATTAGCACGCGTGGAACTGGCATGTAGAGAAAATGAATGAATGGTAAGGTCAGGGCCCTCTAGCGTATAATGAGGGCCAGGGAAATGTTCCTCAATGAAGCACTCGGTCTGGTGCACAGCAATAAAATCATCATGAAAGAGAAGGTGTACTAAAGACGGAATACGACCCTCACCTTATAACTTGGAGATGCTGGTCATTGGTTTGGTTTGCGGCGCGCGATGAAAAGTTTTTGAAGCCAAAGAAGACGCTTATGTAAGCGTAGAAAAACAATTATGGAAATACCCCCTATACGCTTGGCACTGTCTGGCAATAATCCCAAAACATTTCAGTTTCACTTCGACGTCCATTCACAGAGAAGATCCTGACTCGTGTATTCACGAAGTACATATTTAGGTCTATTCACGACTCGCAATGTCGGCTCTAGTGACAAGACGTTGTATTTCAACTGTCTTTCATTTTGGTAAGTTACTGGGTGAGATACGAATACATTGTCGATAATGCTTTCCAGTGACTACATCATTAGTTTAAAGGCACAGCGACTGAGGTAGACGGATGGAACCCCTCATACGAGATTTTGGATGGGTTTCACTATCTTTTCGGAAAAGTATTGAAAGAACGCTCGTGGATACCGGGAAATGCATTGAGTGGAGGTGAAAAAAAAGCTTCATATTGCTAGGCTGATGGTCAATAAGTAATAATACTATCCTAAACCACGCTTTCCCGCACCTGGGTAAGGGACGAACTTATCCAGTTTCAAGGTCAGCACTATCGAGCATCGTGCGCAATAGTTCTGAAAACTGGTTGTGCAAATTTTCTGGTGACATTTTCGAGGAAATGATGACAGAAAGCAAGTGAGGGACGTACTCGCACGGTCGACTGCTTGCGTGTATTCTTGGTTGGCTTCTGTAAGCTCATTTTCCAGTGCCTGAAGCCGATTCGCCTGGAAAACGTCAACGGGTCACTGGGTGGTTGAGCATACATACGGCACCTGCTGCTCCTCAGGCTCTGGGACTGGCAATGATTGGATCAAGACCTCTATCTGTTTTGCTTTCATGATCAGATCGTCTACCAGCTCCTTCTTGTTGGCTTGTACTTCGTCAATGTGATGTTGTTAGGACAGCAAGCCTTCCAAACCTTCAAAGACATCTGGTGAGTCAAACTTATCTGGGTTTCGTTGTTTTGTGATCGGAATCTGTTCGCTGACTTGAAGGAAGGTGGACCGGGTTGTGAGGTAGGCGATGCTACTGGACATAATCACAAGGAGCTAGGATACAGTATCAGCCACTGGACTGGACCGAGTACCAAAGTTACCCTCTGTATCTCATCTTGTAGCTGGGTTATGCGGTCCATATGCGAGAGATCCTGCAGCATTTGCGCTGCCTAGGTAGCAGGGGACAGTCCTTGAGCCTACTCACGGCTGAACGGAAGTCAAGATATGTGCACATTCCAAGAATGGCAATTTTGGAGGAAAAAAACATCTTCGGTCTGACTTCCGCATCCAAGCGACGCACTAACGACGATCCTCTCAACACTCGTGTGGTCGACGACAATGGCCGCCTCCACTCTCCTTCGTGCACCCTTGTCCAGAACATTTGCTTCTGCCTCTGGTCGCAACGTGTTGCGATCGCTGCAAGGTTGGTCTACGTTCGTGGTTTCACATGACCGACACTGAGCATCTGTTATAATAGTGAGATATACTGCTACTTCGTCTACGCAGTACGTTCCAGGTGGACGTACGTGTTTCGTTGCAGACCTATTTCACGTGCTGAGAATACATACTACTTTAGCTATCTACAAGGGCACCGTGAATGACCCGACGACGTTCCCTCCGCCATCCAAGACACACGGCTCGTATCACTGGGCATTCGAACGCCTGCTGGCCGCATCGCTCGTTCCCATGACGGCTGCTGCATTCGTGACCTCTGGGTCGAGTTACCCTGTGCTCGATGGACTCCTCGGCATCAGCTTGGTGATGCACAGTCATCTCGGGGTAAGAGCCACGCTGTGTACCTTGCCGTACGTCGTAGATGCTTATTGTTGTTTAGTTTGATTCTATACTCGTGGATTATCTGCATCCCCGTAAATTCTCATTCCTTGGGCCCCTGATGAAGTGGACACTGCGGACCGCAACGCTCGGTGTCCTCGTGGGGGTCTACCAATTCAATACGAACGATATTGGTATGGACATGCAACTCCTTTGCGTTATCTCACTAACCCATTTGTGTTGTGCATGGCAGGTTTGACGGAGCTGATTGCGAAGGTGTGGCATGCATGATAGGCCCCTGAATCCTGTACCTTTTTCTCTATAAGAGTACAAGTTTTTTTCCTGTTGTAAAAAGGTTATTTATCGATCCAGTTTCCAACGGGAAATCAGGAGTCTGGCCAGTCCTGCTCCAGATAGTGTGATTTCACAAGCACCACATGTAAGCGGTATGTTTAGAGTCTATGATCCTGGTTTCGAAGCAAATCAAACAGAGTTCCACGAAGCCCGCTTAGCTCAGTGGTAGAGCGCGTCACTTGTACCTGACTAGGTTATGATGAGGTCGGTTGTTCAATCCAGCCAGTGGGCAGTCTTTTTGCAAACAAAAAAAGCGTCCAACTCAAGTTTTGCAAATAACAGGCATGTACGTGCTACAAAGTCACATATGACACAAGCGTACGCAGTGGATATACATAGACAAGACAACCCGATACCTTGCGTATACACACATCAAGGAGGTACCTCAGTGATCGCGAGACTTCCTATTGAAATTCATAAGTAGGCTCTATCGCACGGTGGATAGCAGCACGGCACCTGTATTGGCCTTCTGCAGCCACGCTGAGCTCTTCGATTTCTCCCTGTGCGGTTGAGAGTGCTTCGGCGGCCGCGGCAAAGTAAAGGAGCTGAAGCAGGGTTATCAAGGAACATTGGTGTGACAGATGTCATCAGGGACTCGCCTGAGATTTGGTTAGTTCGTTCAAGTTCCTCAACGGCTCAGGCTGATGACAGGTCAACAGTGGATTGACATGAAAAGTAGGGAAAGACTGACGTTGTCGAGAACGGTCTTCATAAGGGTGATTGCAACCTCGGTCTTCTGAACGAGATCGTCCTCTGCGTTCTCTACGTCCAGTCTTGCGTGCTCCTGCTTACCGGGAGCGGCATTCTTCAAGCTGTCGATTCCTTCAGTATCTCCAAAACATACATGCACGTAAGGCATGACTTACACTTGTTTCGCGGCATCGAGTTCTAATCGACTGACACGAACAGCCTGGCGGGCCTTCATGGCGACATTAATAGATGTCGAGAGGGTCGTCTGCCATGGCTGGAGGTACTGTGCCTGGATAGCCTCGTCGTGCTCAATGCGGGCGGTGGCCACTCTATTCATGGCTCCTGCGTAAACAGTGAGCGCCTTGCCGAGCTTGTCGCTGTTTCCACCCGGGGCACTCTGCAATGCATTGGAAGCAGTGGCTGAGGCACGGTAGAGGGCGTGGGGCAATGTCTTGTGTTGCGCAGTGGGCGGCGCCAAGGGAGAGGGGGCGGGGAGATTAGTCCCCTTGAGGTTGGTGGCGGCGAAGTTGGTAATGCCGTGTCCGATGGAGGTGGAGAGTTCGGTGATGGACTCTTGGATTTGCACAGGGTAGTCGTAGGACTCGTTCTCGTATGCTTTGGTTATCCTGGTAATGTAAGTTGGTCAGATACGACAGAGGATGGTGAGAAGACCCTACTTGAGCAAGGAGAGATGAGCGAGACGCAGTGCATCGACGCGGGCCTCGAGGTCCTTGTACTCTGTGCAATGTGAGACGACGCGGGCACGACAGTGGAACGAGTACACACCCTGAGGGAGTTCGGTGATGTCTTCTGGTGCGACCTGGCCCAGCCGTTCTCTGGTCGCCTGCACGCTAGAGTTGAACCCCTTGGTGAGTTTGCTGCCTGCCTGGGCAAAGTTGATGTTCGACAGACTCGACTGCAGCTTTGTCCACTGATCCATGGTTGGTTTCGTTTCAGCGTCGATGGTCGAGTCTGCGGGTGTCGAGTGCGGCTGAGGCTGTGACATTCCCGATAAGGAAACCAGCGACGCGTATGGCACCTTTGATTCTGACCATGCACAGAGGACCGGGCTTTGACTTCTCAAATTCAATACGGTGGGTGGATTTCGACGACAGGGACAGTCTTGTTGACATCGAATCGACAGCAATGACTTCCTCCAGCAGAAGGGCGTCGTTCTGCCAAAGGCGACTAGCACCGGTACGACCATCGTAGGCTGTCTCTTCAAGGATGGCATCGTGCTCGGTGCAGACACGCGTGCGACAGAAGGCGAAATCGTCGCAGATAAGAACTGCGAGAAGGTGCGTGGAGCATGGACTGTTCTTTCATCTCACTCATACTATGCTCGCAGATACACTACATCTCTGAGTCCATCCGGTGCTGCGGTGCTGGGACTGCTGCAGACACCGAATTTGTCACAGCAGCTATTTCATCGAACATAGAGCTCCATGCATTGTCGACGGGCAGAAAGCCCCGCGTCGTCACTGCCATGACCATGCTCAAGCAGTATCTCTTCCGGTACGTCATACTCACCCATCTCACCTGCCAAGGCTCATCCCTGGCATAGATACCAGGGCCACGTCGGCGCAGCACTTGTTCTCGGCGGTGTAGACGCAACAGGTGCTCACCTCTTCACGGTCCATCCTCACGGATCGACGGACAAACTGCCTTACGTCACCATGGGCTCAGGCAGTCTAGCCGCCATGGCCGTGTTTGAAAAATCATGGAGACCAAACATGGACGTATGTCACCCGCTCTGTTCGCTTTGGTCTGCTTATCGATTCGTGTAGCGCGAGGAAGCACTCAGGCTCGTCACTGATGCCATCGCCGCTGGTATATTCAACGATCTTGGATCTGGTTCCAACATCGACGCTTGTGTGATCACGGAGTCCCAGACAGAAATGCTGCGCAACTTCATCAAGCCAAACGAGCGTGTCCACAAGGAACTAAATTACAAGTTTAGGCGTGGAACGACTGCCATCAAGAGCGAGTACATCCGCAGCTTGGTGCTCAGTGAGGAGGTGACTGGCGAGGCGATGGATGTAAGCTAGATGGCTTGTAGATCACCAGTGTATCGTTGCCAAGGAGATATCATTCCATATACATACGAATAGCTTCTACGACAAACTTACATATAAGCATGCAAGAAATGCGAGGTCTGATACTGTTCCAAACCAAACGCCATAGTATGTGATAAACAAAACATATTACAACGAACTCCGCACGAGGTCCGGTGCTGGGGAGATGACTGCTACTAGTACAGATATGTCTAAAAGTCGCATTTAGTACAGGACAACGACATGGATGCAGTTGCTTACCATCTATTTTTCCGCCTTTGAACGACTTTCCTTGTTCCCTTGCTCGGCGGGCAAACGGAACTTCGTCCTCCACTTCGCCATCATCATCGGTCAGGATCTTCCCTTTTCTCTCTGATACACGACGCGCACGCGAGCACAGTGCCTCGCTCAGCATCCCAGCGAGCGTTCGGCGACCAAGCAGCCCACCTGTTCCGCGATCGCTGTCCTTCAGGAACGACCGCTTGAACCGCACGACCTCATCGAGCACCTCCGAGTCCCAGAGGTTATCGCTAAGCCCGTCACTGGCAAGGATGACGATGTCGTCTGCTTGAACGGGAAGCTCCAGGATCTGGGCATCGCGTGGACGGGCGGGCGAACGGGGGCCTAGTTGCACGGGCGTGTTGAATGCACACCACATCTCTTCGCTGCGCCATGCGATCCGCTCGTCGCGCACGAGCATGCCCATACAGTCGCCCAGATGGGCAATCTTGAGTACTGCATCGTACGTGGTTGTCGGTGCTGGTGCGGTAAACAGCATCGGTCGTGGAGGAGGTACCGTGCAAGGAGCGGTGCGTGGTGAATGCTGCAGGATGGCAACGAGTGCTGTGGACGATCCTGTCATGAGAGGGACTGTTCTTGGAGGGGATGGTGAGGGAATCTTTGGGGGATGGAAGTCTGGTTGCTCTTCGGGGGAACTGGATTCTGCATCGATCACATCGTCCTCAGGAATGGTAGTTAGTGAGGGTGCGCCAGCTTCTGTTAGTGGCGGAGTGGGAGGAATCTCCACAGGCTCCGTTACTACGTGAGCCTTGAGCGTGTGCTCGTACGCACGCTCGAGAATCATCAGGACATCTAATCCGTCTTCAAGATCCTCAAGTGAGTCTTCCAGCTCCTCGTTGAGTTGATCGACGTCCGTGTTCCATGGCCACGAGTCGTTCAAAGCTGTGCTTCCACCACGTCGGCCGGGGGAGACACTCCGGATCGGAGAGGAATTCCGACGGCGAGAAGCAGATGATTCTGCATGATGTGCCTCTACTGAGCAATGGTGCATAAGCCGGCGAGCAAACAATGCACTCGGCGAAGGGTCCTCTGGCACATGTTTAGATGTAGTCGGGTCTAAGTAGCCGTAAATAGACTTGTTATCAATATGAATGAAAAACACACCTCTAGTTCGTGACCATCCGCCGACGCCATCGGCAACGCCCATGGCGTTTTCGCGGACAAAGTAGGCGTCCTCTCCCACTTGAACGGCGAGGTTGAGGTCCTCTGTCTGCGCGCCTCTTGCGTGGAAGAGTGTTGTATTGGTGTAGTCGTCCCTGCCCGGCTTGGCATGCTTGTTTGCCCGCTTTGGAATGCCATATGCACCAACATCCAGGTGATAACGCATACGCGGGCGCTTGGTGTGCTTGTGTGAATCCGAGTGATCCGATACCTGGGCACTGTAGAACGGGAGAGGGGCGAAGGATGAGTAGGAGAAGAGGCTCGAAGCCTGGTATGCGACGGGGAGGTGTGGCGGAGAGGAGTTTGCCTGTGGGGACGTCAAGGCGAGCGAGAACGGCAGCTGGCCGGATGTCTGGCCATGTCCGTGTGGGGAACTCTGTGAGTGGTGGCTGGTAGTCCCTTCGCCCTCCGCCTTGACGGGAAGACGGGAAGTGGAGAGACCATGGGGGTTGCCCGGCCGAGAGCTGGGGGGTGGCGGCGGTGGGGAATCGAAGAAGGCGAGTGGACCCGAGGAGGGGTTGGCGGTGTAGAGCGAGCGAGCGGATGGAGCAGAGTTTGAGCGAACTCTAGATATCGAGGACGATGGAGAGGAGCTGGGGGGATGGTGGTGGGGGACAGCGCGGGGCAGGGCCGTATAGAAGCGCTTCTGGATGGTCTTCATCGTCGGACCTGGTGCGCTCATCGTGTGGCCTGCATGCAGTATTCGACGACGGCAAAGAAAAAGTGTAAATGAGCCACAGCGTTTCTGCTTCCGAAAGTGTCCGAGGATGGCTTATGGGTGTGGCGTGGCACGACTGAACACCCAACATGGGTCTATTCGAGAGACTAAAGACAAAGATTGCCAGTCTACAGCTGGCATTCGTCACACCAGCACTTTCTCAGATGCAACTCGGCCCAGAGGACACCTCAGAAAACCCGCTCATGGTAGGGATTTTCACTCGCAAGCAGAGGAATCGACCACTGAAGCCGACTCGGACACATCAGATCCAGTTCTTCGTCTGGGGACCAACACATCCCGAGAAGAGCTGGTGGGACCACTTTGCAGACGAGTGTCCGCGTTTGGCAGAACTTGGGTTCACCCAGGCTTGGCTGCCTCCGCCAAACAAGGCGATGAACGAGGTCGTGTGCTTTTCTCCTCATTACATTCTGTTCCCTGACATCACGAAAGCATGGCCACGGATATGATGCCTACGATTTGGTATGTCGAAATGAGCTAGTGGCACGGTCACTGACGCCGCATTAGTGGGACCTAGGGGAGTTCGACCAAAAGGCAGGCGTCGCAACTAGATGGGGAACAAAGGACCAGTTGACAAGGGCTTGTTCCATCGCGAGGCAACACGGAATCGGCCCAGTAATTACTGCCGTATTGAATGTCAGATCTTGAATGGGCTATCTTGGTTCCGTGTCCTTACTCCACTACGAACAGCAAAAACTTGGGGCAGACAGGCCGGAAAGATTCATGGCAGTCCGTTGTGATCCAAGGAATCGACTGCGCGAGATTGAGAAGGAGAGAGAAATCAGTGTACGTCCTTTCCTTCAGATTGCCAGCCGTTCTCGACTTTGCAATTATAGGGATGGACCATTTTTGACTTTCCTGGAAGACAGGGAAAGGTAGCGTCACCTTAGTCCTCGAGTCGTATTTCTTACTCCCGACGAAACAGTACAGCACGATGACATGGACCCAAGAACATTTCACAGGTCAGCTATCTTGCTCCTTTGTGAGCATTGTCATGATGACATCGAGGCCTTTACAGGAACTGACTGGGACGATATCACTAAAACCAGTGGCGTCTACCGCATCACTGGCAAGGGCCACAAAGGCTGGTCACGACATGTCTCCAAAGAACTCGGCAACTACGACTATCTCTTTGGAATCGACGTTTGTAAACCATCGAATTCCTCTATTTCATCTAATACGATCGTCCCAGATCGACCATAGCCATCCACTGGTGCGAGAGGATCTGTTTTCTTGGGGCCCCTGGGTTCTGGATGTAAGCGATGGTTTCTCTTTGTCTTCGGTTTCGTAATGACCATACGGTCAGCAAACTCATGCAACTGGGTTCAGATTAGACGCCACCAAGCACATCGATCGATTATTCCTTCTCGAATTTGTCAGAGTTCAATTTTCTCCAGCATCCCAGTCTCTAATTTCTCCCCAGATCAAAAGGTGCCGCAAGACGCCCAGGGAAAAACTATTTTGCGTAGCTGAATGTTGGAACGGCGAGTAAGACGATGTCGTCGCTTTGATGGTCAGTTGAACTGATATTGAACAGCGCGCGGCAAATACTGCCTTACATCAAGGCATTTCAAGGACAAGTATGTCCGTCGTTCCTCTCCCCCTGTCGCATAGCGTGACCCCTACCAGACTGCATTCTTCGACGTACCACTTCACCACAACTTCCGGAATGCCAACAAAGCAGGTTCTTCGTACGACCTCAGGTATATTTTTGATAGTTCCCTTGTCGGTGTCAGACCAGGTGACGCTGTCACCTTCGTTGACATGCACGAGTAAGTTAGAAAGTGACCATCTTTGCTTATCCACTCAGTTTCTCTTACAGCACTGTGAGTATGCGCTATTGATTTATTGTTCTTTTGACGGACGACGAGATATAGCAACCTGGGCAATCCATGGAGAGCTGGGTCAGTTTTCCGCGATGCCTGTACGTCGCGCACTGATTTTCATTAGGTAGACAAACATTTCAAGGCCCAAGCATACGCTCTTATCTTGTTACGACCAGATGGTTACCCGTAAGTCACATCCCGCGTATGCCACTGACGAGTTAGAGACGAAATACTTGGATCCAGATGCGTATACTACGGCGACCTATACCCAATCCTGGATTGCTCTGATCAAGATACCGCTGTCATACTCCGGCAGTTGGTGTTAGCACGGAAACAGTTTGCTTATGGACCGGTCGTGGATTATTTTGAGCACAAAAATTGTATTGGGTTCGTGAGGTGCGGGACCAAACAGTACCCGGGCTGTGCTGTAGTGATCAGCAATGATGCTTCTGGGTGCGTCGTCGACCATTCCTTCGTATTCCAGCTCTTTGATCATGGATTATATAGGGCATCCCCGTGCAGTATCCCCATGTATGTGGGCATGGTCAGTACATGTGTCTTTTTATTTCCGCGTCAGTTTATCTCCATCCCTTGGTGCTCCCAGGCAGCTGTAGGGTCGACATATTGCAGCCTTCTTGACAGATCCAAGGAAATAACCATTGATAGCAATGGCCATGGTGTTTTCTATGCTCCACATAATTCTGTGGCTGTATGGGTGGATATCAAGCATCTCTTCTAGGCATTTTCATACTATTGCAAAATCTGTCTGTTGTACATTGGCATGTTCCAAGGCATCAAACCTCTACCTCATAACCTCTTGTCATAAAACTATCCTCATCATGCACTGTAGTGTTCAATACCCATTCTGAGGACTGAAAATTACACATTGATACTCTTTGTTTTCTTCCTCACTATTGCACTTGACACTGTCACTGTTCTCTGCATATGTATTTGGTTCTCTTCGAGTTGGTTTGATTTGGGTTTGGAACTAAGTCCTTTCAGGTAAGGTTTGGCATAGTTGGCATGATATGAATCAGAAAAGTAACTATGAAAAATGTGGTTTGCATGTATTTCTAAAGCAGGTGCTATGCAATTGAATCTTGCTGGAAATATGTATGTATGATCATTCATCATGTGAATCAAGCCACCAATGGCCTACTTGCTCATTGATTTGAGCAATTTCTTTGCTGGGGATTGCTACTCAGCTAATGAATGGGAATTTAAAGCAGTCCACTCACACATGCGAAAATCCAAGATGATATTGATAATGGCCTTTTGCAATCCAGCTTTATCATCCCCATGGACTTGAATAGCCTCCTGTAGAGCCTTGCAAACAGTAGCCTGGGTCCCAGAATATTGATACTCCTTGACAGCAGATGCAAAAACACCATTTGGACCTCCTCCAGAATTATTTGACTGTAAATAGAAATAGGAGTATTCCAGGATAAGGACACAGCCTGAAGAATTTTCAGAAAGTATATCCATGGAAGGAAACAGACATCTTACCAACACCATGAGCAATCAACTTGTGGATAGGAGAAACCATAGGAGCATGAGACATCAATGGCAGATCAACAGGATCATGAAGAGTAAATGGTTTCTGTTCCATAAACATCATTAGCTGAGTACCAATAAAATTAAATTCACCTCACAATCTAAGAAACAAGAAATGCTTCAAAGCTGTTATCTGTTAGAATATAGGTATTCATCACTTACCAGGTTCTACAAAGGCAATGATCAGAAATCCATGAATATTAATTAAAATAGCAACTTACTTCCTAAAAAAGTACAATTTTTGAAAAATGAGTGATAGTAGTCCAGATGATATGACAGCACTACTCACATCCTAAGATAGTTGTGAATTAACTATAAATGCAGGATATCATATAGTTAAAATTAACTTACTTGCTATCAAGGCAGCATTGAACAACATTGGAAAATATAAGCAAGGTTCCATGTAAACATGTTATGAAGTCACTAACTCCCTGTGAACCATGCAAAAGTTAGAAACTGCAAGAGAATGCCTAATATGTAATGTCCAGCACTTACTTGCTGTGAAGAAAATAAGATCAGGTGAGCATGAGAAGTTCAGGTGAGATGCCACTACACTTGATGAATCACTCACAGCCTATCAGATTAAGACAACCAGAGTAAGAAGAGATCCAGCTATATCTGCATGATGTTACTTACATACTATCAGACAAACAGGACCAGAGTAGAAGTGAAGGCAAGTCCAATTGTACCAAATGAAATCACTCACATGCTGTTAAGCCAGAAAAATGCATTGAGAAAGGGATCAGTTGTATATAAAGCATGGAATCACTCACTTTCTGACAAGGATGAAAGTGAAGATAGTGAGGTAATCTAGGCTAATTAGCATAGGACCACTCACCCACTATTAAGCCAATAGAGTCAGAATGAGAGAAATCAGCAGCTGGCATGAAACAACTTACCCACTACCATGTCAGATCAGGATTAGAGAAAATCAGTTGTAAACTTGTACTTAACATGAAATCACTCACATACTACCAAGCACATGGAATAGGAGTGAGTATTACAATGGTTGAAAGAAATGCAATTGCATTTGATACCAATAACTCACATACTATCAAGTAAATGGACCAGGGAAGTAATCAGAAGAGACTTGACTGAAGCTAGGATGAAATCACTTACAGACTGTCAGGTACATCAAGGGGAATGGTGAGAGGATGCCTATCACCACCTAGAATTGGAATACTTACATACTATCAAACCCATAGACAAGAGTGAGAGTGAGAAAGCATCCCATTGCATCTAATTTGAAATCACTTACAGACTGTTAAATGAGTATAGTTGAAGTGAAGACACTGAGCAAAGATGTAGATACATCTGATATGATATTACTTACCCCCTAACAATCCAACATCATCTCAGAAATTAAGTGAAAAATGGTTCAATATGAAACCACTCACAGGCTGTTAAATCAACCAGGTCATAGTGGTAGTCAAAAAAACCCAATTGCCCTTAATATGAAATTACACACACGCTATCAAGCAAATGTGGCCAAGAAGGGGTGGACAGAGTAAGGGTAATATCTTCATCTGATATGAAACCACCTACATGCTTTGGGCCAACAACAGGACAAGAATAGCAGTAAGGATGATGGGGTGAGACCTAGTTCTACCTAGCATAAAACTGCAACTACTTACACACTGTGAAGTCATTAAAACTTGAGAGATTCAGGTACACCTAGCATGAGGACACTCACCTTCTGTTAAGCCAGAGTGGAATACAGACAGTGAGAGAGGACATAAATGTACATGATCCAAAATTACTCACATACTGTTAATGCAAGGAGTAACAACAGTAAGGTAACACTAGGTGGCATGTAACATCAATCCACTCACTCCCTGTTACACCAATGGGTTAGAGTAGAAATAACAACAGTGAGAAGTGAATATTTAAAAAGTATAGAACTACTCACTTGCTGTCAAGTACATAAACAGGATCAGATCAGGAGAAATGCAGTGAGTAACTATACCTAGAATGAAATCACTTACATGCTGTTGAGGCAATACCAAGTGCATGTCAGGGGTTCATTGAGAAAGGACATTTGTAGTCAAAGAGAGGAGTAATCTGACCTGCAAGTATGGCATCCACCAAAATACCTCAGTTTCCAGCCCTTGTTTGTCATGATCTATTTCCTTGAATAGTGTTGGGATAAGTTCCCTATGGAATATGCCATTACTATATGATGGTTCTGCACAGAAAATTTCTTACTTTTCAACAATGCATTCAATGTTGAGTACAAGGTTGGTTTGTTGGGTAGAGATAAGAAGTTGTTGGAGTTCTATATCACCAAGAGCATTTGTTGTACATCTCAGAAGTGGATGGCAATCAGCATCATCTTGGTTCATATCTGTAGTAAGGAAAGTTGGCTAGCACATATTTAGATCAGTGAAGTATAATAAAAACTTACTAGCAAGTGTCAAATAATCCTTAGGAGGGCATTTCAACCCATCCAACTCATTTATGATTCTTGTCTTATGATAGTTTAACATCCATTCTGCCAGGTCTCCAGCTCTCAACTTTGCTTCTTTCATTGACAAACCTTCATCTATGAGTTGCCCAATTGCGGGTGACACCAGGAAATCCGTCTTTGTCAACAACACAATGACAGGCACTAAACACAATTAACAAATTCAAGTGACATAAGTAACCACGAAAGAACTCACCACTTCCCATATTACATTCATTAAAGAACTTCTCTTCTGCAGCCATGATGGCCCTCTCATAATCAGTCATCGGAATGCAGAACCTGGATCAGTGGTCACGGTCAGTTATCAGATACTGGCCACGACTTAGGTAAGTGATTCTACCAGATGGCATGGATCCTTTTTTCCAACTTTAATGTGGTTGCTCGATCAGCCACGAAGTCTCTTACTACCTCCATCTCATTCTCGGAGCCAGATTCAAACCCTCTCGAGTCATGAAATATAAAGCCTCGGTTACTCTTGAAGATTAGTTCATCCTCAATGCTGTGGTATCCTCTCTGAGAATAGTTAGCACACTTCGTGTCACAGAATGGTATTTTTCGCTTCCCTCCAGAGATCCCTGTATAGTACGGGATTGATCCAATCATTGCAGTGCGTCAGTAACCCGATTGGCATGATCCAGTAATGTAAAAAACCTTTTCCCCCTTCGAATTGAAGACTTCAGGAAGATCCGTTGTGTTGCAAACCCTCTGGAGGATTGTGGTTTTCCCTGCATTAGATCTGCCCATGACAAGGACCCTAAAACAGCCAATGCGATCGAAGTGTTCTTTGACTATTGCAGGATCCATACGGAAATTTTCAGCTATGTTTGAAGGGATGCTCACTAAATTGCTAAGGTTACGGCCTGCACCATATAATTACCACAGGAATTACGCACACGAGTCACGAACTGGCTTCCTCCTGAAAAGCAGCGAAGATAGAAACTTGCTCGCAAATTGAGGCGCCATGCGATGGGATACTGGGTCAATTATTTCGGTGCTGTTGAGAAATAAGCTAGTAAGCGTCCAGTGACCTGTGGTGGACGGTGGTACGTGGGCGAGAGGGATGTTGAAAATTTTGCGCTGCGGTGAGTCTGTTAGATCATGCACGAGTTACGTAACTCCGGCTCCAACAATTGAACCGCACCGATTCCGCTTGTTCATGTTCCGTATAGCCAGGCTGTTCAGTGAGCATTACTCGTAATGAACTCTAGACTGGAGGTGTTTATTCAGAACATCCCTTACTCGGGACCTCCTTTCCGAAGTGTTGGAGCCAGATTAGGCCTATCTCGGGGAAATAATTGACTCCTGTGACAGCAGAGGTTGTTTCAAATTCATTTTTAATCCTTCCAAACATACTTTTATGCCACAATCTCACTCTGACGTTGTTGAAACCATGATACACCCAAGATAGCCCTGCCGAGGCTAAACCTACGGTCTCTCGACTTTATGACAGGAGCCAGAGATACAGTGGCGTCTGTGATGTCACATCACTAATGAAGACGATATGCTGCACAGTCTCTGCACTGCAAAGGGAAAGCACAAGAAAATCTATGGCTGTCAGCGACGTGAAAA
Organism: Scleroderma citrinum; assembly: GCA_029372045.1. Classification (NCBI taxonomy): domain Eukaryota; kingdom Fungi; phylum Basidiomycota; class Agaricomycetes; order Boletales; family Sclerodermataceae; genus Scleroderma; species Scleroderma citrinum. The sequence continues at coordinate 2,023,702 of JARFMN010000005.1, read as the reverse complement.
CGGTGTCGTAATTTCAGTGATAAACGACGGCGGTGTGGATGCTTACTGCCTCGATGAGCTTGACCATAACACGCAGACCCTGCTCCGCTACGTCTCACGTCGGATGTGGATGATGATAACCCCTGCACTCCCACGCTCGCTGTCTCGCATACATCACCCATAAACTCACCCTCAGATGCCCACATTTCATATGCGAATGTGCACCGCACTGCCAGCATCTCAACTCACGAGCGGCAATAAATCATTCACTTGCCTCGGAAGACAACATCAAGGATGACGACGACAAACACCGACTGGGGTGTTGGGGTGACGAGAGGTGATGTGATGTACAGCGACGAGAATGGGGACATCGAGGACGCTGAGCTACTACTGAGGAACCACATCGACGCCGATGACAGTGATAATTACGACAGAGTCACCGATAAACCCGCGCGCCAGGTACGAATGTGTGTTTCTCACAGTACTCTAAGTATGTGCTATTTACATCTTCTTTTCTCGAAGACTTCTTTTCTCGAAGAGATGGCAGGTTTGGCAATCCACAGAGAGTTTGGTCAGTTCTTTGCGTTGTATATGCGCCGCGCACTGATTTTCATTAGCCAGACAACTTTTTAACGCTCAAGGCTATGCCCTTACCTTATTATGACCGGAAATTTTTTGCAAGCTAACGAATAGTAATCCGGATGCGTATTCTATGGAACGTGCCCAAATCAGGACTGCTATGATCACGATGCTGCTGTCATACACTGGCAGCACAAAAGAAGTTAACTTCTGCTTCAGTAGTGGATTGTTTTGAGCGCAAAGACTGCATCCCGTTCGTCAGGTGTGGGACCAGACAATATACGGGCTGTGCTGCGGTAGTCAGCAACGATGTTTCGGGGTCTGTCCATTACCGTTCTCTCATGTTCCAAGTCTGATGACGGAATATGACAGAGTATCGCCATCTACAATCTGCATGTATATGACCATTTTCAGTGCATATATCTATTACTTTCATGTTGGTTTATTTCATCCTTGGGTGCTCCTAGCCTGCAGGTGGCACCAGAGGCAACAAATTGTGGCTTTCTTGACAGCAAAGGTCATGGAGTTTTCTATACTACACCTAACTCAGTGGCTGTGTTAGTGGATGTCAAGCATGTGTTGTAATTCATCTGTATAATTAAGTTATACATAGGTACATATGAAATTCCCAAGGTATCAGGTTCTGACTTGCAACAATGTGCTCATCATGTACTGTTTTGATGCAGAACTGAAGAATAGGAATTGCATATTGATTCTCTTTGTATCCTTAGGAGTTATTTCTCCTCTGGTTGTTGACTCATGACATGACACTTTGTTATCTTGACAAAGGTAATTGTTGTCAGGGACAGGGAACTAGACAGAGGCAATAAGCTTGGTGCTTCATCTTTGAACACTGAGGTGTAAAAGAATGCTAAAAATATGTACATGTTTATGTTCCCTTGCTTGGCAAGGGTTCTGGGATTTCACTATTTCAACTAACAATGGAAAATTTTCCCTTATATGGATCTGTAGGATTGAGAGTGTGGCTTCATCTTATCACAGTAGTGAATTAACCTAGGACCTAGCCTCTAAGCACACTTCCTTGCTTCTTGCATTCTGGTCCAAAATGCTGTGCATTCAAATTTTGGGATGGACATACAAGAACCTGACTACCACATATCCTACCATGTATCTTGGGCTGGTGGAGCTGCTGGATCAGTTGGCATTGAGATCCTTTGTATACTACCAAAGTTGTATGTGTATCTCAAAATATTCAAATGTTGTGCAGGGGGGGGGGAGTCATTAGTTGGATGTGTGGGTGAAAATGTCCAAGCAAGGGTTCTGCCAGCACAGATGGCATTTTGAGTAAGGATACTTGGCACACAAATAAGGTAACAGCAGTAAGTACCAAGAAACAAGAGTAAAGGGCTGTATCTTTCAACACATCTCTAGTCTTTTGGAGTTAGTTTTATTTGTGTTTGAAGCTAAGTTCTCTCCAGTAAAGCTGGGCATATTGGCATTATATGAATCAGAGGTAGTTTGTAACTACTCCTGCACCACACAATTGAATCTTGCTGAACATATTGAATAAAGAAACCAATTGCCTACTTGCTCATTGGTATGAGCAATTTCTTTGCTGGGGTGTGTTAGTCAATAAATGGAGTTCTGCAATCATTTACTCACACATGCGAGAATCCAAGACAATGTTGATGATGGCCCTCTGCAGCCCAGCTTTGTCATCACCATGGACTTTAATAGCCTTCTGCAGAGCCTTGCAAACAGCAACCTGGGTCCCAGAGTCTTGATACTCCTTGACAGCAGATGCAAAAACACTATTTGTATCTCCATCATCTGACTCCAAATGGAAATAGGAGTATTCCAGAACTAGAAGACAACCTAATGAATTGTCAAAAGGCATGTTAAGGAAAGAAAAATACTATCTTACCAACTCCATGGGCAACCAATTTATGAACAGGGGAAACCATTGGAGCATGGGACATCAATGGCAAGTCAACATCATCATTGATGGTGAATGCTTTCTGTTGTTCCATAAAAATCATTAGCTGAGTATCAATACAATAAACCCTATCTCACAATCTAAAAATATATATTTCAAAGCCATTATCTGATAGATGGAAGATTTCAGAGCATACCAGATTCTACAAAAGCAACAATCAAACACCCATAAAGATTGATGAAGTAGATAATAACCTACTTGCTGAAAATTGAAAAATCAGTGACAGTAGTCCAGATGAAATAAGAGCACTACTAACATCCTGAAAGAATCATAGAAGTAATTGTGAATTGACTAAAAATCCAAGAGATCTTATAGACTCAAATCAGCTTACTTGCTATCAAAGCAACATTAATGGATGTTGTAGAAATGTGAGCAGGATTCCATCAGAGTGCAGTATGAAATCACCAACCCCCTGTCAAGTGAACACAATCAGAATCAGATGACCATGAGAGAATATCCAGAGTGCTTGACATCAAACACTCACATGCTTTTATGCCAATGAATTCATGTAAGCAGGTTATTGAGCAAGATTACACTGCATTTACATAGTAAAATCACTCACAGACTATCATGTAAAGACAGCCAGAGCAATCTAGATGGTGAGAAGAGGTCCAGATACATAGATCTACATGTCACTTACATACTGTCAGGAACATATGATCAGAGTGGACATGAGGACAATAAGAAGAGATTTATTTGCACCAGATGAAACCACTCACATGCTATCAAGCCAAGAATGGATTGAAAAGAAGTTCAGCTATAATGCATGGAATCACTCACTTCCTGTCAAGCATGAATTAAAATGAAGGTGAAGACAGTGAGAAGAATTCTACTGAGCTAGGTAAGATCACTTACCCACTGTAAAGTCAATAGGACCAGAGTGAGAAAGAAGAAACTTAATGACAAGCTACATTTGATGTGGGACATGCAGCTCACCCACTATCAAATCAACAAGACCAGAGTGGGAATAACCTAGTGAAAAGGGATTCAACTTTACTTGACATGAAATCACTCACATACTGTCAAGTACACAGGAGTGGAAATACTAAGGAAGTGCACTTTTGTCTGCTGCTATCAATCACTTACATACTGTGGAGTCAATGGGTCAGAGAAGTGAGAGGAGACTTGGCTACAGCTGGGTGAGGTCACTTACAGACTATCAGGCATACAAGATTAGAATGAGGAAAGAGTCCTGAGAAGAGGCTTAGTGTTGCCTGAAATAGAATTACTTACATACTATAATGAACCAGAATGAGGGTAAGAAAAAATCTACTATACCTAATATGAAAGGACTCACAGACTATTGAAGAACACAAGTTGGAATGAAGGCATTGATCACAGATGTAGTCAAACATAATGTGGCATTACTCACCCCCTAACAATGCAATACAATAAATGAAGTAATAAAGACAGTGAGAGGTACAATATCACTCACAGGCTGTAATGCCAACCAGGCCAGAGTAGTGGTCAGAGAGACCTAGTTCCACTCACATAAATTACTCACACGCTATCAATCCACCATGACCAGCAGTGAAGTGAATAAGTGATCTGTCTTTACCTGACATAAAGCCACTTACATGCTTTGAGCCAGTAACAAGACAAAAATAGTAGTGAGGACAAAGGGATGAGACCTAGTGGCACCTGCAGTGAAACCACATACACGCTGTGAAGGTATAAAGATCTGATGAGAGTCCCAGATGCACCTTGAATGAAAATACTCACGTTCTGTTGACTCAAAGGGCCAAAGTGTGGATATAAACAGTGAGAGGAAGTCTAGGTGCACATGAAAGAAAATTACTCACATACTGTCAAACCAAGGAAATCAGAGAGGGAACAAGAACAACAAAGTGAGAATTGGTAACACAGCACCAAGTCACTCACCCCCTATCAAACCAGCATGCCAGAGTAGAAGTAAAGACAGTGAGAAGAGACCCCACTAAAAGGCACAGAATTATTTACTTGCTGTCAAGCAAACAGAATCAGAGTGGGAAGAAAATGCCCTAGTATGAAATCACTTACATGCTGTTGGATGGATATAATATGAATGCAATTATAAATTCATTGACATGCATGAGAAAGGTCATTTTCAGTCAAATATTTAACAAATGAAGGAAAGAGCATGGAATCTGACCTGTAAGCATGGCATCCACCAAAATACCTCAGTTTCCAAACTTTGCTTGTCATGTTTTCTTTCCTTGTATAGTGTTGGGATAATTTCCCTGTGGAATATCAGTATAATGATGCCCTTGCACAAAATATTGCTTACTTTTCAATAACACATTCAATGTTAAGTACAAGGTTGGTTTGTTGGGTTGATATAAGAAGTTGCTGCAGTTCAATGCTATCTAGAGCATTTGTGGTACATCTCAGAAGTGGGTTGCAATCAGCATTGTCTTTGTTCATATCTGCAATAGAAAAGTCACTAGCACATGCTCAAAATCAACAAAATATGTTGAAGACTTACTGCCAAGTGTCAAATATCCCTTAGGAGGGTATTTGAACCCTTTCAACTCATTTATGATCCTTGTCTCATGATAGATCAACAACTTTTTTTCTCGGTCTCTGACCTTCAACTTTGCTTCTCGCATTGATGAACCTTCATCTATAAGCTGCCCAATTGCAACCGACTCCAAGGAATCTGTCTTTGTCAACACCACAATGACAGGCACTAATACATGTTTAGGAATTACAATACCATCAATAACAATGAAGGAACTCACCATTCCTTGTATCACATTCTTTGAAGAACTTCTCTTCTGCAGCCAAGATGGCCCTCTCATAATCAGTCATTGGAATGCAAAACCTGGATCACAGGAGATATAATCAGCCATCAATCACTGGCCACAACCTGGTTAAAAAATCCACCAAATGGCATGAATCCTTTTTTCCAACTTTATTGTGGTTGCTCGGTCAGCCACGAAGTTTCTCACCACCTCCATCTCGTCCTCGGAGCCAGCCTCAAATCCTCTTGAATCATGAAATATAAAGGCTCGGTTGCTCTTAAAGATTAGCTCGGCTTCGATGTTGTGATATCCCCTCTGAGAATGGTTAGTACAGTTAATGTCGCGGAGCAGCAATTCTGACTCCCCTCCAAAGACCCTTGCACAAGTATGGGATCGATCTTATCATCGCGATATCAGAAATTCGATCCATGATCTGGTAATACAAGATACCTTTTCCCCTTCCGAATTGAAGACCTCGGGAAGATCCGTCGTGTTGCAAACCCTCTGGAGGATTGTAGTTTTCCCTGCATTGGATCTACCCATGACGAGGACCCTAAAACAGCCAATACGATCGAAGTGTTCTTTGACTCTTGCAGGATCCATGCGGAAAGCAGCTACATCTGAAGGGACGGTCACTACACCACGAAGGTGTCGGTCTGCCCTATACAATCATCACAGCTGATTACGCACTCGAGTCACGAACCGGCTTCTTCCTAAAAGGCAGCGAAGATAAAAGTTTACTGGCAGAGTGAGGAGCCATGCGACGAGATATCGGGCCAACAATGTCAGTACTGTTGAGAAAAGGATTGAGAATAAGCTGGAAAACGTTCGAGGTAGACGGCGCCAACACTTGAAATCAATAACGGGGCATCAACTTCCCACAGGGAATTCAGCAGGCCACCCGTGGGGACTGTGGACCTTATCCGATTACGAAAACGCTATGTGACAGATCGGCGTTCGTCAGGCACAGGGGAGCCCCCCAAAAGGGAGGCAGCATTGTGGCCACTGCTGGTCTGATTGCTGGGTGACTTTCCGTGAGCTCCTAATCTTATTTCTCTCTCAAGGTAGAAGGTTTTTGGTATGCCAGTTCTCAAACTGGACAACTAGTCTACCCCCAAATAGACATGTTTTTCCGAAACGAGCGAGCACCGTCTGAGTTAGCGCGATGGGATTGCCCAACCAAGTTTCGAAACTTCTGAAGTGCCGAATATATTACATCTACTAGACCGCAGATCCTAATTGACAACTTCACCCTTGCTTGCCGAGGGTTCTGGGAGGACGTTATTTCACACGACGACGGAATATTTTGCTTTATGCGGCATTCATCACAGGGGTGGAGCACTAGAGTATCGCGTAACCCGCAGCTTATAGAATCGCATATGTTAGCAGTAATAGTAAGGCGGCTACGACCTTTAAAGTCAATATGATGAACTGTAAGGGATGAGTAGGAGGTGGGGGTGGCTGTGCCAATCTGCAAACAAGGGGTCTTGCTGATGCAGATGGCATTTCAAGTGTACTACGCATGCACTGTATATTGCTGCCCATGTGCTGCCTTTTTGCAGGGCATTGTACCATCTCTTTGCATATGTCAATATGAATGACAGGCTATCACTTCAACTGCAGGCAGAATCTATCCACTACAATCTTGACAATATCCCTCCATTCTGTCATTGCCCCTAGGCCTATTATACAGCAGCATGAATGAATGCATGTGGTTGCATTCATTGTTACTTACCAACATCACCACACACAAGATTTTTCCTGACAGGGCTGATGACATTATACTGCATGACTTCACATACAATGTGGAGGTGCTTGGCCATGAGTGGGTGTTTGTACATGAGGGTGTTCATGGCAGGGAATATGTATGTTGGTGTCATGGGTATGAGTGCATGCAGCACATCAGCAAACTGACAAGCCATAAGTGAGGATGCATCCTAGGATTTGACTGCTGAAATAGGTCAAGTGTACTTAGTGCAGTTTTTGTGTCATAAACACTTAGCTCACACTGAATTGAGATGCAATCATAGGAAGCAGGTACATCATGGTCCAGATAATCTCATTCATTGCAAAGATAATCTTGTACATTGTAGAGATAATCATTGTACAGAGTTACTAGTACTTGGTGGTAGTCCTGCACACCCTTGTGCCATGAGGGATTGCTGGAAGTTCACCAGCCAATCCCACCTAGCTGGTTCACCCTGCATAATGACAATGAGCCAAGAGATTTCTAAGTAACTATCCCTTCAATGCACTGCACTCACATCACCCTCTTCATGATATCCACCCTGAAAATCATGGATGGTAGCAGCAATTGCTGTTCCTCCAAGCACAAATATTGAAGTGAGGTCATCATTTTCTATGTATTTCCAAAGCTCCATCAGGGTTAGAAATAGCATGTTGATGATATAATTCTGAAAAAAGGGTGACAAGAAGAACTTGCCCTCTTGATTGTGGGGATCATGAAGGTACCCAAAATTTTCCAATAATTCCACTACCATTTGTGCTCAATGCTCAATCTTGGATCTGGTGTAACCAGGTCCTGCATGAAGGTTGAATTCATTGTGAATGTGACAAAATGCATACTGCTTGAATGCTCTTCACACATCAGCCATTGCTGCCATGACAAATTTCAATGCTGCAGCTGGCTGTGCCACATTTGCATGACTGACAACAGACTGCATTGCTCTGTGGATTGCATGTGCAACCATGGTGTTCTGCTCTGATGATGATGGGACCACATCTCCAGTAAACATGAAATGAAATATTTCACCCTGGGCCCTGGAGATCATCACCTTTTGCTTGGCAGTTGAGAGTTCAGCCAGCACAAAAGATGGATCAGGGACAGAGGTGGTGGGAATGAGTGCAGCAGATGCTGAGGCAGAAGAGGTTGAAGTGGTGGTGGCAAGAGTCTAGGCAGTGGTGGCAGCAGCAGGAACAGGTGGTGTTGGTGGTAGTGCTACATGTGCTTTGTGTTGAGGGTGGCAAATCTGAGATGACTTGCCAGCCTGCTCAAGATAATCAGTGAAACTAATGAACATAAGTGGGATGTACTTACAGATATCATTGATGATGTAGGATCACCAAATCTATTTACCCTATGGATCCCAGGACAACAGGGTTGGACATTGGCAACACAAGCCACCACTACATCAGAGCATTGTTGTGTGATTTCCATGCTGAAAGCAAGCTGGGCTGAGTGGGAGAGATTTGGATCTTGTTGCTGCACAAATGGAATTTGTGGGTACTGGGGTTCATATGCACTCTGTTGCTGAGGAAACTGAGGTTGGATGTAGTGTAGATATGAAGGTTGGGCCCACTGCAATTGCATTGGATAAGATTGATGAGTTTGAAATGAGGTGTAGGGCTGATGTGTGTGCACATCCAGAGGTTGTGCATGCTGTGGTTGTGGCAGAAACTGGTTGTGGTATGGGGGTTGTTGAAGCATGGGTCCTTTGGAGAGTATGTCAGGTTCTTCAGGAGCTTCATCCTTCAAACCAAGGTGCTGCTTGTTCCAGCTAGGCCTAGGGTAGTTCTACATGATACTTCAGTAACTGACAAGGCTATGGACAGATTGGAAGGACACTTACTCAAGCATTTGGCATGGCTACACAATGGTGGCTCAGAAGGACTGGCCATGCAGAAATCTCATTCAAGAACTGATCAATACAACATTCTTACATGACAATAATGGCATATCAGTATATTAATAGCTCACCATGCACTCCAAGCTTCATTCAAAAAATACTATCATCAGATGAAATGAGTCTCATGAAGGGAAGTTTGTTATCTTCATCAGAGAATTCATTGTCATCATCTGGAACAGACCACCCTGCACCCTGTGATTGAATCACTTCCTCCATTTGAACAGCTTGTCCCTCCACAATTGTTAATGTGGCAAGTTCATCTGCATATGTGGTGTGATGGTATGCTCTGTCATCCTCTGCCTCCAATAATCCACAGCTATCCAACACTGTTGCAACCACATCCATTTGTATCTCACCAATGGCAAGCTCTCCTTTGTACTGTTCATAGACAGCAGATAAAAAGTCCTTCTGTTGTTCAGCCAATTCAATTTCTGCTAATGAGAGAGCAACACAGTGTGCAATATGATCAAGATCTGCTTTCTTGGCTTGGTGGGCTTTCAACAATACCCTGTCAGGCATTTCAGAAAGCACCCCATCAGGAAATTCATAAGTCATCCAGACTGCTCATGACCACTCAGCTACCATCAGCTATCAACCACCCAGCTCACTGATGCCTGGTAAAATATTCCTTGCCCTGCAGTAGTGCAAGTGTGTAAGGCAAATTAATCAAGCAACCAAACTAACAGTCACACACATACCTCTTTAACATCCTCCAAAGTCACACCATTATATGCTGATAATCCCAATGACCTTGCTGCAAATCCAAGTTCCAATGGGGTAGTCTGACTTTTTGTGGCATAAGGATGATATCTTTCACACATGTGCATCTGCACATCAACTGTATGAGCCCTGACAGAAGTGGGTGATGGGCTGGGATCTCTCTGCTGAGAGAGACCTGCAGGTGTTGACACAATAGCTATTCGCATCTACAGGTCATATTACTTGACCACTATATTTCAGTCGCATTATTATTGACGACTCAACATACATGTGACCAGTTATTACAGATACCTGGATATCACATGGAACCATACTATTGGTATCCTTCTTTCATGTTCTACAATGTTCTATCTCTGTATAGAAACTTACTCCTTCCTTAAGTAGTAGTTGTAGTTACAATGCTCTGGATTTACTCCATGTGCACAGACCATGTACAGTACTTATATATACTGTACTTGAGGGCCCTGTCCCTCAGTTCAAATCATATATTCTCTCATCTCTACTGAGCTCTCAAGTCCTCAACACTTGATTGCTCTACTTAGCAACTACTCATTCTTCATCAACTCAAGCACAAACCTCCAGGTGAGCCAGAGTCACTGTGCTACTTTCTGCCCCTAGTTTGTTAGGTTATGAGCCCCACCAGGCTCTGACATGATAGACAATTGTATTCAGCCTAACAGGTGATTCCCCAATCCAATCTGTCATGCTTAGCTGGCTGGCAGACTTGTGCTTTGCAGTTACTTTTGAGTTACAGTATATAGCCTTCACTCTTACGATAGCTTTGGCCTACTGGTTGTTAAACGACAATGTTCCTTTCAGCATCATGCCTCTCTTCACCTACATGGTATACTTGGCTGTTCATGTTGTATCCCTCTTCCAGTGGAGAGATGCCCCTGTGGCACTTCCACATCCAATCACACCCACTCTACCTCAGGATGAGGACTTCCATCCAGCCTTTCAGGGCCTTGAACCATTTCCCCTTGGGGAGAATGGTTACCCTACTGGCTTTGATCAGGCTCCACCACTCTTCAATTGGGCATTGCACACTTTTCAGGAATATGACTTTAGTCACTTCTACAATTACCTTCCAGTCATCATGTGATTTGTCTTTCCACAACCAGAGTTTTGGTTACTGCAGCAGTACTACATGCAGTGAACCTTCTCGGTTGCACAGCAGCTTGGAATTGGCTTTGCAGAGTCTTTTAGAACATATATGTTCTATGTCCCTTGCAGAGCCCTCCCCAATCATGTCCTCTTCAATGACATTACTCCTTTTGACCTATTTCTCATGCAACATCATCTCTCTAGAAATGATCTCAGGTTCTTTGATGACCAATTCATGGAACTTGTTGCCCAGTTTGGTGCTGAGAACAGACTTCACACCTCTTCAGGCAATCAGGGAGTGTTGTGGTTCCAAGAGAACCAGGAGAATGGATACCAGAGTGGGAATGCCATTGAGGATCTGGACAATCTTGAACTCAACAGATCTATTGATAGGGGATTGGAGGAAGAAGCAGGGATTAGAAGAAGAGGAACTGAAGGAAAAGGAAAAGGATGTGCCTTATAGGTGTGGCCTAAAGTGGTCTAATTTTGTAGATGCAACTGAACCAGACTACCTCATTGCAGGTATTGTCTCTGGAGGAGTGAAGACCCACCATATCTTTGTCAGGGCTTTCTATTGAGAAGCCTCTCAGTCACCCCTTCCCTTCATTACATCCTCTTTCTCAGCACCTGAAAATCCATTCATGGAGATTCACTGGCTCTTTCATGGTTCTTATGAGGCACCATCGGCAAAACTAATGCAGTACTCTACCCCTCATAGCATTGTGAACTTTTGGGGTTTCAACTTACCAGCTTTAAATGATGAAGACCCCTTGCTACTCACTGTCCCAGCCTTCTGGATTGACACCCACCCAAATGAGTATTCACCTGGCTTGATCTGGGTTCACCCTCTTTGGGATCCTCAACTATTTAGAGGAGCAATTCCTGCCATCCATGCCTGAAACAAGTACCTCAATGCTCACTTTAGGGGAGCATTTAAGAGAGGAGCTTCAAATGAAAGCTCTTACCTACCCTCATGCTTGGACCAACAGTCAGACACTCGTATTGGCATCTGGCTTTTGCAGGTCATTAACTCACAATCTGATCCTAGGGTTCAAGCCCATCTGGACTCTCTCGAGGCCTGCTCTCTCTCACCAGTCCATGGCATTGCCTGGTGGCCTGGCAACTACACCAGTGACCATCCTCATGAATTCACATCTTGACAACTTGACCTCTGTCAAATCAACCTCCTTCCTGTACTGGAAGATGATGGCTCTGATTTTACATCTTAGGGTTGATCCTAGAGAAATGGAGGGCACCTTCAACATGGTGCTCCATTACACCTATCCAAGTCCAACTTGGATAGAACAGCCATATTCTGGAGGAGGAAGAGCATATGATGATCTTTTGGACTTATCAATGGTCTCTTTACATACTTTTGCTAACCCCTCTTATCTCATGATACATTTTCCTTATGAAATCTTTCCTGTTTCACTCTTGGAAATGACTAACTTGGAATTGTTGGGGATCCAACTCCCTAACTACCACTATTGTCCTGACTATGATCTAAAACATTTCTTTGACCTTAGGCTTCCAGATCCAACTCTGGTTGTAAGACCTATTGTCGTTAGACCTAGGGTTCCTCCTAGAGTCATCCCTGTGGTACTGGTTCCAGTTATCATTCCTCAACCTTTAGTCTTGATTCCTTCTTTGAAATATTGCTCTTACATGATTTGTAGCTATGGCAGATGAAAAATCTGGTTTCATGAAAAACATCCTGATTTTCAACACAACCAACTACCCAATCTGGGCAATTTCAATTAAGAACTTCCTATGTGTTCAAGAAACATGGCTGGTAGTTAACAGTACTACCACTCAACCTCCAACCACTGCCACAGCAGCAGGACAACTAGCTCCTGCTCCAACTGCAGAGCAAATCACTTGTGACACACTTGACTCAAAGGCTCTTAGAGCCATCATGGGCCACTGCAAACCCATTGTTCAAATCAAAATGGACAGGTTTGTGACTTTTCATGAAGTGTGGGAGTCATTACTAAACACTTATGGCAAACCTGGTGCTGCTGGAGTTCATGTGCAATTCAAGCATGCCATGAAGATCTTGATCAGTAACAGGGAAGATCCACTTCCTAAAATTATTGAGATCAACAACTCATTTAGTTTCCTTGCCTCTAACAGCATGCCCTTACCAGAGTCAGCATGAGCCATGATCATCATGGCCACTCTCCCATCCAATTGAGAAAACTTCATGACCTCTACTCTTGCAACTCTCCCAGTTACCTTATCTGCAGGATGACAGGGTCAAACCCTGACAGTTGACACAATTCTTCCACATATTAAGGAAGAATACTTATGACATCATGGAAGAACACAACTTCCAAGGACGACTGATAATGTTGTGGGCACTTCTGCCCAGCACACGCAACAGAACCAGTGACCCAAGTGTCACAAATGCGGTAAAGGTCATAGGACCAAGGACCATTGGGAAGGAGGGAAACCTCCCACTGTTAATCTACCAAAAATGCAGGAAAAGAAGAAGGAAAAGAAGGGGAAAAGGAAAGGAAAGGGAGGAGGAGGCAAGGCCCCCTCCAATAAGGCAAAAGGGAAGCAGAAAGCTTCCACCCAAGAGGTCAATGAGGCTCAATTAGAGCCCTATACTTCTGATGATGACTCCTCAGTCAACCAAGCATACACAAACTCCAATATTGCAGAAGTGGGTTGGTCTAATACTTTCCCCTCATCAGCTCTCAGTTCTTCTCTCACTTTTTGAACTAAGGTTCAGAGAGAAATGGAGCATGATAGAGTCTAGAATAGTATTAGAACCTACAAAGACCCTTACAGTGCTTCTTATTGGAAAAATGCATAACTGACCCTTCTCTCCTTCCTGGACAAGAGTGACAGAACCCTTAGTGTTGATCCATATGGATCTCTTGCAATTTCCAACGGAATCTTATTATCATCATATTTACTGCCTAACCATCATTGATGACTTTAGTGGCTATGGTTCTACTCTTCTGCTTTGAGTGAAGAGTGATACTGCCAAGTCCTTTATTGATTGGGCTTCTTGGGCAGAACACCAAACTGGCTATTCTATTAAATCAGTTTGTTCCAACTGAGGGGGGGAATTTATGGTGACTACCTTCAAGGAGTTTTTACTCTCCAAGGGAATAACTGATCAGTTATCTGTCACCGATACTCCTCAACAGAATGGTCGAGCAGAATGCTTCAATAGAACAGTTATGGAGAAGGAAGAAGTACTCCAGCATGCTGCTTGTTTACCCAAGTGCTACTGGAACTTTGCTTTGCTAACAGCTGTTTTTGTCTACAATCGCACTCCACTTTGTTGAATTCAGTGGAAGACACCATTTGAACTCTTTTTGAAGAAGAAACCAACAATTTCTTATCTTTGAGTCTTTGGTTGTCTTGCTTACATCTTCATACTGAAGGATCAGCAAAAAGACAAGCTTACTCCAAAAGCTGAAGAAATGTTATTTCTTGGATATCCTGAAGGAACCAAAGGTTACATTTTCTTACACCAGAATAAAACGATATATATCTCCACCACTGTAACATTCATTGAGAATGTGTTTCCCAACTGTCCCATAGAGAAGTTATGAGACAAAATTGATATACCTCTCCCAGCATCTGGTCCCTCAGAGGACTCTTCCAATGATCAGGATGGAAGTGAGCCTGATCAGCCCACTCCAGGTCCTAGACCACCCACTCCAGATTTTAATGATGACAATCAATCTAGGCCTCCTACCCCAAGTCCACCCCAATGCAGGCAGTATCCATCTCCAGTTACTGTAGAGGATACAACAGATAAAGAGGAACCTGATTCTCCAGAATCAGAGCAACTAGGTCCAAGTCCTGGACCATCCTCACCTGCCTTACCAACAAGATGTGAACATTTGGATTGTATCTGAATTCCAAATCCTACATATTTGCAACCATCTCCACTGTCTTCTTCACCAGTGAGAGAAACCCCTAGTCAAGGTTTTCCTGGTCATAGAAGACATGAACCTCATCCTATTTGATCATTTATTCCTCCTATCCATAACTGAAACCTTCCACCATTCCTTGAAAGATATCCATCTGAAGCTCCTGACCCATCTTATCCTCCTGCCCCTTCTGCCTTAAGAAGATCAGTGTGTGTACCTATCCCAAGGGTAATACCCAATAATGTTTATGGAGATAGACCACTGACTCAGGTAGAAAGAGAGTCAGACAGGAACTGGGAAAGAAATCTCAAGAATCCTCCACCACCTCCTCACAAACCACTCAACATTGATGATCTCTATGAGGATCCACAACCTCAACCACCTTCAGAACAAGGGGGAGATGTCAATTTTCTAGTTCATGAACAAGGAAAGGATTTATCGACTATCTCTTGCAACAGGCAATCTTGGAGGTACCAAAGCAGTACAAGGACATCTTACAGTTACCTAAGGAAGAACAGGACAAATGGAAGGAAGCTATGAAGGAAAAAATCAAGTCAATTAATGACAGACATGTCTGGACTCTTGTCAATTGTCCCCCTGATCATAAACCCATCAAATGTCATTGGGTTTTCACAAGAAAATCAGACAGAAGATATAAAGCTTGCTTAGTAGCAAAGAGCTTTTCACAAATATACAGAGAAGATTATGAAGAAACCTTCTCTCCTGTAGCAAGGTTTGAGACAGTAAGACTGCTCATGGCCTATGCCTACTCACGGGATTGGGAGGCTCACTGCCTTGATGTCAAGACTGCATTCCTTTATGGAAAGCTTGACAAAGAAATTTACATGGAACAACCAGAAGGTTTCATAACTCTGGGAACAACAAACAAGATTTATTGTCTTTTGCACATGCTTTATGGCCTTAAGCAAGCAGCATTAGCATGGAATAAGGAACTCCACAAATCCCTACTCAAATTAGGTTTTATTCAAACCAAATCAGACATGAGAGTTTATGTCTACAAGACTAAACAAGGCCTAGTTATCTTTGTCATCTATGTTGATGATGTTCTCCTCCTTTCATCCTCTGCTAAACTTCTGAAAGACAGAAAAGAAGCATTTATGAAGATTTGGGAAGTACATGATATGGGAGAAGTGAAGAATATCTTGGTATCCAGATTTCAAGAAATCACAAGGATAAAACCATGATTCTTCACCAACAACCCTACATCCAAAAAGTTATAAAACATTTTCAAATGGAACAATGCCACAGCATATGAATGCCACTACCTAGTGGTTATGTCCCTACTCCAACTCCATCCAGTTATACTGCAACACCTGCCTTACAGCAAAAGTATCAGCAGGTTATTGGATCACTGCTCTATGTCATGCTTGGAACTTGACCAGATCTAGCATTTAGTGTGGTACATATGTCACAGTACATGTCTAATCCCACACAGCAACATCTAGACAAGGCCATGCATATCATGAAGTATTTGTCCTTGACAAAGGACCTATCCATTCACTATTTCCAGAGCAAGTTATCTCTGGACTGCTATTCTGACTCTGACTGGGCTGGAGACAAGGAGACTTATTGTTCTACCTCTGGCTATTCCATGTTCCTAGGATGCAATCATGTTTCCTGGTGATCTAGGTGACAACCTACAGTTGCACTCAGCTCTACTGAAGCTGAATATATGTCCCTCTGTGATGCTGGACAACAGATCAAGTGGATTACCACTTTGTTCCAGGAATTCCATCTTCACTTCACCACTGTCATTCTTTTTGGTGACAATAAGGGTTCTATTCATTTAGCAAACAACCCAGTTGTTGAAGGTTGTTCAAAGCATATCAACATCAAGTATTATTGGCTTTGAGAATCCATTGAAAATGGAGACTTCAAATTGGACTACATGTCCACCAACCATCAAAGGGCCAACTCTATGACTAAGAGTCTTATCTGGCAGAAACATGACCATCATCACTTGTTACTTGGTCTTTATTGGACCAGTTTAAAGTGAGGGGGAGTGTTGACACGATAGTTATTCATGTCTACAGGTCATATTACTTGACCACTATATTTCAGTCGCATTATTATTGATGACTCAACATACACATGACTGGTTATTACAGATACCCAGATATCACATGGAACCGTACTATCAGTATCCTTCTTTCATGTTCTACAATGTTCTATCTCTGTATAGAAACTTACTCCTTCCTTAAGTAGTAGTTGTAGTTACAATGCTCCAGATTTACTCCATGCACACAGACCATGTACAGTACTTATATATACTGTACTCGAGGGCCCTGTCCCTCAGTTTGAATCATATATTCTCTCATCTCTACTGAGCTCTCAAGTCCTCAACACTTGATTGCTCTACTTAGCAACTACTCATTCTTCATCAACTCAAGCACAAACCTCCAGGTGAGTCAGAGTCACTGCACTACTTCCTGCCCCTAGTTTGTTAGCAGGTAGGTTGCCACATCCAGACTGCACTTGTGGTTGCAAAGACAAGGTGAAGCTCCATGGTTGAAGAGAAGGAGAGGGAGGATTAACTGAAAGGGTGTAAGAGCCTGAACAGGAGGATAATCTTCTTGTACTTTGTTCTTTCTTGGAGTTGTCTGATAGGAACTTCACATCAGGGCAGCTAGACTTATTGTCCAAAGTGGCATCTTCTGGGCTAGCCAAGGAGGAGGAATTTGATGAATTCACTGATAAGGTAAGTGATGGGGAGAGGTGAGGTACAGTAGCCATGTTCCTCAAGTGATGCCAGCAGATATGATGGCCTTGGAGAAGAGGCAGTTCAGCACAGTGTCAGTGTGAATATCTGACTTTGAAAGACTTCGAAATAAATCCAAAGTCTACAAGCCAGAGCTTACCCAACCCTACTACCATGGAAGTCGACACTATCTGTCCAACTTGTCACTCTCTGTTCCCATCTCTTGGTGCACTGGTACATCATCTGAACACAGATGGCAAAAGTTGTATTTCTAATCTTGAAGATTCTTTCAAAATCCCTACCCCTCCTGCATTTATACAGGGTGCAGAGGAGACAAATGTCATGGGGCAATATCATGAACACTCCAGCCATATCTATGGAAAAGGTGAGATGCTGTTGGATCACTTGAAAACACACAAGCACAAGAGATGCCACCAGACCAGATGTGCTACCCATTTCCTGATGAGGGCAAATGAGAACTTGCCAAGTTTCTGGTGTCAAATTTAACCAAAGCCTAGATATCTCAGTTCTTGAAACTACAATGGGTACATTTGGTTTTCATGTGCTGAACCCCATCTCACTGCCCCTGACTAGTTTGATACCCATCCAAAGCCATCCTTTGAGACTGTGAATCACCTATTCAGATGGATTGGAAGCCTTCCCACAGGACCACAATGGCAATCTACCAAAATTGATATCAAAGATTACAAGACAGTGGAGGACACCCATTTGATATGGTGTGATGGCCTAGATGTTGTCAAGGATTTGTTTTCCAACCCTATATTTGCCAACTATATGACATTCAACCCTCACAAGGTCATGTGCAGCAAGGAGTGGGAGTACACCAAATTTTTTATGGGAACCTGTGTGTTTCAAATCCAGGTGAGTGATTGGTAACAGTGTTACTCCATTTTCATCCTAACATACTGTCTGTTGCATCACAGGATCAACTTCCACAGGGATCTACGATCATCCCTGTCATTCTTTCCTCTGATAAAATGCCAGTCACTCATCACACTGGAGCATTAGAAATGCACCCTGTTTTCATGACTATTGGCAACATTCAATCAGATATCAGGATGCAAGCAATGTCACATGCATGGCATTGCATTGCATTCATCCCATCACTAGAATTCAAAGTTCACTCTGACTTCCAAACCATTCTCCAGGCATGGGTTTTCCACTGGTCATTAGACATTGTAACCACATCATTGAAAGATTCAGCAGACCATGGCTGTGATCTTGTGGATCCTAGCAGACATATTCGGAACTGTTATACCCCCCTCATTGCATATATTGTGGACCTTCCTGAGCAACTTCTCATCTCATGCATATCCAAGAATGCTTCACCTGTGACCATTGCCATGTTGCCTCAATTCAGGGACCCTGCTGTTGCTGCTCCTCAAACAGGTCGAGACATTCTTAGCCAGATTAAGGAGCTGTGTGAGAAGGTTGATCCATGGGATCTCAATGCTTTTCAGAAAGCTGCCAAGGTTCTAAAGCTCCTCAGTGTCCATAAACCATTTTAGTGCAACTGGAAATTTTCTGATCCATCCCTCTTTCTTACAGGCAAGATCCTCCATACTGGCCACAAATTTTTCTTCAATCATGTTCTCAAGTGGTGCAAGGCAGTCATTGGTTCACATACACTCAACACCTGCTTTAGTAACCTACACCAGTGCATCTCATTCCACCACTTTTTGTTGGGCATTTCTCACCAGCTGCAGATGACTGGGAGAGACCATTGTGATATAGAAAGGATGGTGGTACCCATTTTGGATGGTGCTGGTATAGTGACTGATGAATTCATCCATGCTATCCACACATTGGTAGAGTTCATTTATTGTGCACAAGATCCCATCCATACTGACTCCTTGATCGCTACCATGGAACAGGTGTTTGCAGAATTTCACACTAGGAAGCATAGCATCATCACTCTTGGAGTGCAAAAGGGAGCCAGTGGGACCATTAACCACTTCAATATCCCAAAGTTGGAGCTCATGAAGAGCTTCAGGCACCAAATGAAATCAAATGGCATACTCATTCAATTTACTGCTGATATGACAGAATGTTTACTCATTATGCATTGTAAAACACTGTTTCAGCACACAAACCACCAAGTCCATACCTATGTGGTCCAGGTTGTGGAGATCCTTAACCATGAGGAGACTATAAGAACTTTCAACCTCTATCTTATTCTGTGGCAGGCAGAAAACTTGGCAATGGTCAAGATTATCTGTGTGGAGCATGAGGAGGTGACAATGATGGACCCTACCCTTGAGTTCATTCAGCAGGTGGCACCCAAGAAGGAGTATATGTTCTGTGGCCCCCATCCATTCCACAATCACTTTGAAAACCCAAATAGCTTCATTTTGACACCCAGAGATGTCACCCTCCATGTCACTGTCCATCCTGATCACCAACTATCTCTAGTTGAGATGCAGGCACTCTATAATCTCCCCAATCTCCCTCATGTTATTTCACATTACATCAATGAAGCTTCACAGGGTAATTCAACATGTGGACAGGATATTCAAGGGAACATGACTACATGGAATAAGTTTCATCTCCAGTTACATTCAGCATTTTGTTCACACTTTGTGGAGAGAAGCCAGGTGGTTCAGGCTTACCCTCTGTCCAATGAACACCCACTTGGCTATTGTAACACTGTGCTTCTGTGCTGGCCTGGTAATTCTTACAGTATGACTTGGACCATTCACCTTTTTTTTCTTGTTTACTCATGACTTTCTTGAGGTGTTGCCCAAGTCTGTGCAGTATTCATCCCAAAAGCAAAGTATGAGTTACCTGCATTTCTTGCCACTGTTCCCCTATGTTATGTGTGCTTCTTCCATGTCCTTCCACTATCTGCTGTTAGGCCCAGTGTTGGATTATATCAGGTTGAACATGTGGATCCTTCAATGGGCTTTGTGACAGGTATCATCCCACTCACTGAAGTATTCTGGGTGCTTGAACTCGTGCCAGTTTTCGACACCATGTTCCCTAATGTAGCTCCCAGTAGCAAAACATGCATGGAGGGTTATGGGCATTACTACCTGAATACTGTTGTTGACAAGGACACCTTCCACAATTTACATTTACAATCACAGTAGTTCATTCAGTATGCATATCTGGTAGTAGGCAGAACCACGTTATTACTTGATCTATGGATTGGTGTTGAACAAACGAGGTATTAGTGCTGGTATTACATAACAGACACTCACCATTTGTTCTCAGGAGATTTGTCATGTGCGTATGTCACAGACACAACACTTGCATGTGTTAATCACTGCATGTGATTCTATGACCAGCTATTGGACATTACTGGTGTCTCACCAGTATGGAGAAAGGTCTAGGCTTTATGACGTCAGGATGACGTGCTTATGACATCATTCCTTCTATCTCATTCCATGATATTCCATGCTTACTCAGTATGATACCTGAGAGACTCTTTTATGGAAGGTGCTACTTACCATATGTAGTTCAACCCACAAGTTGAACAAAACTCCATGTACCATGCACAGACCATGTCTGTAGCGTATATATACAGGACCTCCAGGTCCACAAATAGTAACAGTTCAACATCTGTTGAATAGTATTCAAGATCACCCAACCAGAAGATCACCCAACCAGAAGATCACCCCAAGTGAACACTTTAGTAAGTCTTATGGTCCTTACCTAAGAACTTCCACTGCATAGTAGAAGTAGACTCTAGGCTCCACCCGAGCTGTTACATCTCCTGACTACCCTACTTTGCTTTAGGTTATGAGCCCTGAGCTCATTGCCTAGGTTTGATGTCTATAACCTTGCAGCAGCTGAGCAAGGGATGCAACCAAATGATGGCTTGCAGTTCACTTGGAGGATTTTGTTGGGTCTCCTCAACACCCTCTCATTTCTCTGCAGAGTACAATGGGTTTATCTGCAACTGCTGTTTTGGCAAGCTGAATTTTTCTTTGCCGTTTCAGCTATTGCCTTTTTCACACTCTGTGTTGAGATGCAGCATACACCTGCTCATTGTTGCACTTATAGAGTGGCGGCTGAGGCAAGTGATCGATTTGGGTCATGGCGCATCCAGGTGGATTGGACCATTGGTCCTCCTCCTGCAGATGCTTCAATGCTGGAAGATCTTACAGATCCTCCTGCGTATACTTTGCCTGCTCCACCACCAAGATATGAGTCTCAACTGACTGAGGAGTCAGCAGTGTTGTGATTTGTTGATGCAAATCCAGGGATCACTCTGGTAGAACTACATTTGCATCTTGATAGAGCTTTCATCAAGGCTGCTGAGAGAATCGTAGATTCTGTCAGGTGACAGAGGCTCATAGAGTCTGCTAGGGCTCACTTGACTGAAAGTCAAGTGAGAAATCACCTTGACCTGACCCCTGTGCAACCAACCTTTTTACGGCTCAGGGGACAGCATATGAGTGCCATGACAGCCTTATTACCATCTTCAGACTGCAGTAGTGGGATGTTCATTGGATATACGGATGCTGATGGTAATCCTATTCCAGTCCCCTACAAGGTAATTCATTTGCAAGACGATCCCATAATCGATTCAAACCCATTGCCTATTCCTTCACCTGACACCTACTCTAATGCAAGTTCCACCCACATCCCCTTCCCATCTTCATCAGCACAATGACCATTGCATTGACAAACATCTAGTCTGGAACTCCAGACCACCGGCAATGACTCCAGAACACAATCTGGCAACACCTTCACACTCACCAATTCATCCTCCTCTGGGTCACCTTCTACAGCCTCAAGTACCCTCTTTAGTCCCAACTAGGCCCAATACGCCTACACCCCTTTCACCTCCTCACTGGTCCAGGGCACACACTACCAGAACCAAGGATGTTGAGATAAAAGAGGAATTTGAGGACTTGTATGTCCCACAGGATATCATCTTCATGAAGAAACTATCACCTCTTGAGGAAGGAGAAGTTACTCCTGACCTCATCTACCCAGAATTGCCAGAGGAAGGCGAAGAGGTTGAGTATTTACAAATCAACTTCAATGAGGACAAAGATGTCAGTCCGGACAACTTCCGACTAAGTGCAGATGAAAAACAATGGATTCGTGAATGCATCAATCGTCCAATTATGGACAGAGAAGACTTTAGTGACATGAGGAATGTCCAAAACTATGATATGGAGTGGTATGTGAGTCACAGAAATGCAGCCCATGTCAGGGATTTCTACCCTTGGCAGATGGAGTATGGGCATCAATATCCAACAGGAAATGGAGTCATGGTAATAGGGAAGAGGCCAACCCCAGCAGAGATTTTCGCTCCAGGTTATGGAGATATTTTCTCCCTATTCTTCATCACTCACGACATTTACCTCCCATGGATGAGGGCTATAGGATCTGAGGTCATGAGAAACCAGTACAGGTTCTTGCTTGTCAATCCAGGTTGAGTCTTCGACACACACCCTTTCTTCTGCACTTACTATTCACATCCCTTCATGATCATGCAATGGGAATTCTCACGTTTCCTTACTAGGATTCAGGATTATGTCATCATCCCTTTGGACCCACAAGGCAAGGTCAAGATCCTTGATCTTGAGGCGCTGTGCCCTATCCTCGAAATGGGCTACAATGACAACGGAAAACCAGTGTTGCCTGAGAGTTTATCAGACTACTTCGACACACCAAACACATCAGACATACCCTATGCTGTATTACATTCATGAGCTGTATGCCACTGATTTGAACTTTATCCTTTCAACATCATCTTTTGATGATGAGAACTATCACAGTGTACCTCTAAAAAGAAGTATACATAAAAACCATGTATGCTTCACACACATGCTCCTCCCTTTCATCTTTGTACAGAAACTTGATCTTTTTATATCCCAAATTCCCTTCATTGCACACCCTGTGTACTACCATGGTCAAATTGCTGATAAGGAATTCCATCCTTCTGTGTTTAAAACACCCTTTCTGTCTTGCACAATCAAGGCTTGGGAATTGGATAGAAGTGTTTCTTTCATCGACTCTGTACTTGGTACAGGGGAAAAAGTCGATCAAGTAAACAATCCACACTACTTTCTGTCCCTAAATTTCCAAGTCTTAGAGAAACCTGCAGGATCTGGAGCATTGGCAACAGGATGGGCCTATTGGGAAAGATCAAAGACTGGAGAAAGGAAGTGGAAGCGACAAGAAAGGATGATAGAATGAAGAAAGGATAAAAAAGCGGATAACGTACTCCAAAGGATGATGGGGAATATGCCTCCCAGGAGAAAACCAGGGACACATAATGGAAAACATAGAGTAGGGCCAAAGCCCATTCCACCTAAGCCTTTCATTCCCTTCCAAATTGAAGAGGAAAACACATTTGCTAACTGGTTTGCTTTCAACTGCCTATTCTAGGTTTAAAAATGTCCACAAAAGACATTCTTACTTTTGTCCCTCTCCTTAACAGAAACAACTACAAATTATGGCATGACTCCATCAACGCCTTTGCCATGGCCATGGGGTTCTATCAAGCATTTACAGAAGACACACCTGTTGTCGGAGCTGGAGTTACTGCTGAACAGGTCCAAGCCTTCGTGGACAAAGACATCCAGGCTAGGGGTGTCATCAAGCTTCGAATTTCCCCTTCCTTTTACCACCACATGAAAACCACTGCCAAGTTGACGTTGGCAGACATTGAAACCACATATGGACAACCAGGCAATATTGGTGCCCTCTCTGAAATGAGATCACTCTTTCAGCACAGAATCAAAGGGAATGTCAACCCTGTTGATGAGGCAAATAAACTTATTGCCTGTGCCGAATGCCTGACAGCTGCAGGTTTTCCTGTTAACAACAAAATAGTTGCAATGGCCATTCTTATGGCTCTACCCTTGGACTGGGAGAACGTCGTCTCCCTCATTACTACCACTGTTGAGGACGCAAACTTTAAACTGTCAATGATTATCCCACATATCCAAAAGGAGTATCAGTGGAGAGTTACAGGAAAAGGAAGGAGTACCATTGACCAAGAGCGGTATAAAGGACCTCACCATTCACATCAAAAGTCCCTCATTCACCAACTCTCTAACGTCAAGCCCACAACAAACATGCAGTATGCTCCACAAGGAAGCTATCCTTGATGCAGGAATGGCTCTTGCAGGAAGAACCACTATCTGGGCAAGACTTGCCATGTTACAGGCCAGAAAGTATACTATACTGGTGGCAAGCAACAGATTTGCTGTGTCCCGGAGCTCATCCATGCACCTCAGGTATCCCCACAGAGGCAGTTCCCTAATAAGG
This sequence comes from Scleroderma citrinum, assembly GCA_029372045.1. Lineage (NCBI taxonomy): Eukaryota > Fungi > Basidiomycota > Agaricomycetes > Boletales > Sclerodermataceae > Scleroderma > Scleroderma citrinum. The sequence goes on along the minus strand of JARFMN010000005.1, from coordinate 1,999,124 downwards.
GAAAAGGACGAGGAAAGCAAGGCCAAGGTACTCACAGGGGAAAGAACCTGCAAAGCCAGGGGCAGAGACCTTGCCCCAGTAAAGGCAAAGGAAAGGCCAAGAACAATATGATTCAAGACGACAAATCAATGGCCTATGAAGAAGCTCCGCAGTACAATGAGGAGGACTTCACATACATGCAGACGGAATACCTCCAACAGGAGGAACTCAGGCTTCAGGATCAAGTGATGACTCCTGAACAACCCATTGCAAGTTCATCAAAGCTTACTGTCCAACAGTTGGATCAGGAGCTAGAACTCATCCACCAGGGCCATTCAGAACCATTTCAAACAGTTCCTGAGATTGATATCCCTGAGGAGCTTTACGAGAACTCGGTCAACCCTCTCACTGCAGAGGATTATGACTATGATGATGGTCCAATGGCAATGTGTGAGTCTACCACATCTACACCATCGTACAAAGTCTCTTACTCTCTTGATCCTATTCAAGAGTACATCGGAAAGGAGTCAGAAGGAATGAGTGACGAGGACTTGTATTATCTAGTACAACAGGTTTTGCCACAAGACATCATGTGTTCCAACTCTTCCACCTATAAACCTTTTAATCAAGACTATCACAACCAAGTGCACACCTTCCAGTTAAGACTGGGAGTGACTGTCCCAGATGCACAACAAAAACCTCAAGAATTTCAGATTTTCTATTGGTCACTCGACTGGACTACAGGTTTGTGGGCACCAGCCTACTATCATCCACGGTATAAGTTGGATGGATACAATATTGGTGGACAGCCCCTAGACATTTATGTCTATGATGGGGAAGATGATTGTGACAAGTGTGGCTCACACCATCCAAGGTATATGTGGAGTCACAATCTATCCAAGGGAGATCCACTGGGATATGGAGGATTCACCGAGACTGCTCAGTGCTTGGCCGAGATTCAACCTCCACTCCCTTCCACTGAAAATTGGCCTGGTGACGCCATATACCCACAGGTAATGGCCAATGGATTAGGAAACATGGTCCTCATGGACAAAGACCATAATGTGCTGGAGATGTATTACCATCATCCAATGTGCTCTGACTGCACCAAGCACAAAATACTTGTTTCACAAGAGAAGAGAAAGTGCATCTCATGCCATTTACCTATGAATATGAAAGCAACCATGTGTCTAACTTGTAAAGGCAAAAAGAGTCAGCTGATTCTACTTGACTCAGGTGCCCCTGTGCACTGCACTCACAACCTTGATGACTTTGTGTCATATTCTGCATACCCTACTCCGAAACTGTCCCAAATGGCAGATGCAGACACAGTTGTAGAGAAATTAGGGAATGGTACTGTCATATTTCGTCATGAAGGAAAACTGACCAAACTTTACAGAGTGGAGTACTGTCCCAAACTTCATATGAGAGTGATTTTGACTACTCAGTTGACCAACAAGGGCTATACACTGACATCAAATGTTGATGGAACTCAAATCTTTGCACCTAATGGTGACCTTTACCTGCAGTTGTGCCCGATAGCATCTAAAGGGTCCCTTCATTATATTTGAGTATCTTTACAGTCTATAACTGATTGGATTCAAACCATTAGTTCAAAGGAAACTTTGGACCTATGGCATGCACGGATGGGCCATTGCTCATACAATGCCATGCGCCAACTGCCGAAAGCAACCACTGTTACTCCATTCAAGACCTCAATGGATAACAAACCCTGTCTGGGATGCACTTTGGGAAAAATGATGGAGAAACCTTACCACATTACCTATAAACGCACTACCAAACCACTCAAACTTGTCCACACTGATCTATGCAAATTCCCTGTGGAATCTTATTACCACAAATGCTACATTGTCACTTTTATTGACAACTTCAGTGGATATGCCTTTATCGTCCCCCTTTCTTCCAAGTCCGACACCTTTGATGCCTTTCGTTCTTGGCTTGCCTGGGCTCAAAATCGTGTCTCGGGATGACTTCTTCAGCTATGTTCAGATCATGGGGGAGAGTTTAGATCTCTCAAGTTTGCGGCCTTTTTACACAAACATGGTATTGAGCATCACATGACAGCTCCTGATACTCCCCAGCAAAATGGTCGTGCTGAGTGTTTTAATTGCACCATGGTAGAGAAGGAAGAAGCCATGAGACATTCTGCCTGTCTTCCTCCTAACATGTGGCAACATGCCCTCAAGACCTCAGTGCATGTTTACAATCGCCAACCATTTCATCGATCACAGTGGAAAACCCCTGTAGAGTTATGGACAGGTAAAAAACCTGATGTTTCCTATTTCAGAGTTTTTGGTTGTCTGGCTTATGTTTTTATCAAGAAGGAACATTGGACTAAGTTACAGGCCAAAAGCGCTCCAATGATATTTCTAGGATATGAACCTGGATCTAAGGCCTACCGATTCCTGGATAAAAATCAAAGGGTTGTCATTAGCACAAATGCTATCTTTGACAAAGAAGTTTTCCCATGATGTGCAAAGACTGGTGGAAAGGACCAATTACCCGAGGAAACTCAAGACCAACCTCATGAGGATGTTCCAATGGAGGTCGCTCCTTCAGAGGAACAATTACCTGTCAATATCCTGCAAACAGTTTGTCCAACTGTCTCTCCGAACCACCCAAAGGAACTTGCAACTCCTATGGAAGTGTGAACAGAACCACGAACAGAGACTTCTAGAAAGACTGCCAAAATTCCCTTAAGGGCAGCACTACCCTCTTGATACGCACCTTATCCAGACTCCAGCATCCATCGGTCTACCAGAGAATACCTATGGAGAAAGGACACATCCTGTTGATGCAGAATGGCAAGCATCAAAGGAGATGACCTTTGAGGAGACAAGAGAAGCATCAGACATGGGGGAGCTGATGATAGACCTGCACAAGCTTAGTCAGGAATGTGGTACTGACTTCGTCAACTACTTGCTTATGCAGAAGGTCAAGGAGAAGTCAAGAACACCTGTTCATTATCAGGATACTCAGAGATTGCCAGCCAATGACAAAAAGGCTTGGGAAGCTGCCATGTGCGAGGAGATCACAGCGTTAGGCAAGAGGAAAGTTTGGGAACTTACACCTCTACCTCATGGGAGAAAGCCTGTGAAGTGCAGGTGGGTCTACGCTATTAAATCTGATGGGCGGAAACGTGCCTGTTTAGTAGCCAAAGGTTTCTCTCAAGAATACGGAGTAGATTTCGAGGATGTCTTCTCTCCGGTAGCAAGATTCGAGTCCATTTGAATCATTCTATCCCTGGCTGCCCAATACAATTGGGATCTAGAGGCACTGGATGTCAAGACTGCATTTCTATATGGAAAATTGGACAAAGAAATTTATATGGAACAGCCAGAAGGCTTTGTGCAGAAGGGAAAAGAGCACTACATCTATCGATTTCTTAGGGTGTTGTATGGTCTAAAACAGGCTGCTCTAGCATGGAATATCGAACTAGACAAATCCCTCAAAGCACTTGGCTTCACTCACATCTGTTCAGATGCTGGAGTATATGTGTTGCAGAAGAAGATAGGACAAGAAAATGTTGTCATCATTCTCCTCATATACATTGACGATGTACTCTTCACTGGCAACAATTGCAAATACCTTCAAGGGTTGAAGAAGAAGTTCATGACAGTATGGGAATGTCGTGACTTGGGACAAGCCAAAGAATATCTCAGAATGCATCTCCAAGTAGATCATTCCTCAGGTCTTTTGATCGTTGATCAGGTCACTTACTTGGACAAAATCATCCAAAGATTCCAAATGGAGAATTGTTGCCTAGCAAATACTCCACTCCCATCTGGATACGAACCAGTGAAACATGAGGGAGAGACTACCCCTACACTGCATTCAAAGTATCAATCCGTAATCGGGTCCCTGTTATATCTCACTCTGGGAACTTGACCCGATATCTCATTTGCCGTCATAAAGATGTCACAATTTGCATCGAATCCTACTGAGGATCATCTAAACCATGCTCTATATATCTTTCGCTATCTTCGAGCCACCAAGGAGAAAGGATTGGCATATCGAAGGAGAGCCGAGTACTCTATAGAGGCCTACTGTGATGCTGATTGGGCTTCTGACAAAAATGACTGAAAATCCACTACTGGTATGGTCGTACTGGCAAATGGGGCACCCATTACTTGGTTGTCACGCAAGCAAAAAACTATTGCTCTGTCTTCCACAGAAGCTGAGTATATGTCCTTATCCGATACCTCTCAACAGGTCGTTTGGATCCACTCTATGTTTACCAAACTTGGTTTCAAACCAGAACCCATTCCATTATATGGAGACAACATGGGATCAATTTTCCTTGCCCAGAATCCAGTGCAAGAGAGATGAACCAAGCACATTGATATTCGGTATCACTTTATTAGAGAGTGTATTGAGGATCAGAAAATTCTCATTGTCAGACATATCACAACTGACAAGCAACTTGCAGACATCCTAACCAAGAATCTGGGATGTGTAAAGTTTCATGCCTTCACAGACTTCCTACTGTTTGATTTGGCACATACCAAATCTGGGGGAGTGTTGAACAAACAAGGTATTAGCGCTGGTATTACATAACAGACGCTCACCGTTTGTTCTCAGGAGATTTGTCATGTGCATATGTCACAGACACAACACTTGCACATGTTAATCACTGCATGTGATTCTATGACCAGCTATTGGACATTACCAGTGTCTCACCAGTATGGAGAAAGGTCTAGGCTTTATGACGTCAGGATGACATGCTTATGACATCATTCCTTCTATCTCATTCCATGATATTCCATGCTTACTCAGTATGATACCTGAGAGACTCTTTTATGGAAGGTGCTACTTACCATATGTAGTTCAACCCACAAGTTGAACAAAACTCCATGTACCACGCACAGACCATGTCTGTAGTGTATATATACAGGACCTCCAGGTCCACAAATAGTAACAGTTCAACATCCATTGAATAGTATTCAAGATCACCCAACCAGAAGATCACCCCAAGTGAACACTTTAGTAAGTCTTATGGTCCTTACCTAAGAACTTCCACTGCATAGTAGAAGTAGACTCTAGGCTCCGCCCGAGCTGTTATGTCTCCCAACTACCCTACTTCGCTCTAATTGGTCTATCTACTGATAGTCGACAATCATGATATCTTTCTTCTACATGCGAGATTGAATCTTGAAAACGATCTTTAGCCAATCAGAGGCTTCCTTCTCACGGTCGTAAACGTCCGTAAGGTGTCAAGTTTCTGCCGACCGCGTGTTTCATTTCAGTCGTCTTGCAGATGCCACGCAAGTCTGATTCAGGAACACAATCCCAAGTTTGCGTAATGGGAGGGCACGAGGATACATACAACAAGGTTATCACACAATCCACCAGCAATCTTGGCGAGAGTGTTAGCCGAACAAGGTACAACGAGAACAACATCGGCCCATCGTCTCAGCTCAATGTGAAGGACCGGGTCGCCGATTTGGTATGAGTCCTGACGAAAGGCGACAAAGCATGAGATGATACATCGTGAGTGCAAAGATGAGTGGGACACTAAACATACCAACCACTCATCGACATCCGTCCACACTCTCCCACCAACTGCTTCCGTGCTTCTTGCATCGAAGAAAGCTAGAGATGGCCTCGTAGAGATAGCCACCACCTTGACATCTCTGTACTGCTACATTGTATGGGCAGAGCAGCAGACAAGATTGATGGGGTAGACTGATCTTGAGAAGTTCCTCGACAATGAGTGGCGCTTTTATGGATGCCACGCTCCCTGTGGTGAGAGGAGGATGTGTGCGTCCAGTGAGACGTTCAGATTCTGCGATGAAACGCATTCTGACTAATCGTGATTAGTGTCTCACCATAGTCTCATGATCACAAACGCTATCCTCAGAGGAGAAAAGGTTGTTCTGGTACCATACAAGGAAGAACATGTCGAGGTGTGTAGTCTTCCTGTGTACCAGAGTCCGAGTCCGAACGCTGCCATCTCCAGAAATACCACCAGTGGATGTCCGATCCAACTTTGCGCGAACAAACTGCGAGTGAGCCGCTGACCGTACAGGAAGAGTATGAGATGCAGAGTGAGTCTGCATATGGAACTGCTTCATACAAACGTGAGAGTGATCAATAGCGCAACAGAGAAGTGGCGAGAGGATCCCGATAGTCAGTACATCCTATGACAATTTCATGGACTGACTTGACGCGAATCATTAGAACTGACATTTATCATACTGGCACTGGAGAAGGAGGGAGATATCGCCACATTTCCGATGGTTGGTGACGTGAACTTATTCCTCAAAGGCCACCCGGATGACGAAGACTTCGAGGCTGAAGTTGAGGTCATGATCGCAGGCAGGCAATTCTTTGTTCAGTCATGCAATTTGACGGTTATGGTATACACAGAGGATGCTTATCGCCGGCGTGGATTTGCTCTAGAGGCCTTGAAACTCATGTTGATCTATGCAACAGGTTCACCAGAGGATTTTATGGGTTTCCCACTACCGCAGACCGTTCCCCCTCCGCCCAAGCCGCTCCCAGTACGCCCACAGTGTCTAGTTGTGAGAATTTCACAGGATAATCGACCCAGTATTTCTCTGTTCGAACGGCTTCACTTTTCGATCACGAGGACCGTAGATGTTTTCAGAGAGGTAGAGATGCGCTTTGTTGGTAGCAGGTTATCTTAGATCTAGTCATCGTCGGATAGATAATTCACAAACTGTAGCAAACAATGCGAACGGGTCTCAGTGAATTCGCTCTGTAGTATGCTCTACGAACGACTGGTCTCGTGTCCTTGCCATTAGCCAAGACTGTTGGTTTATCTTCGAGTCCATGCTATCTTGTTCCCGCGGTCCCCGCATGTGCGTATTTTGAATGTTGTTACATCCTCCTTTGCCACCTTCGCTCATCTGTCCTCAGCTATCCCCATTCACCCGCTCAGTCCTCACTTCAGCCAAGCCTCTCGACTTCTCCGTGTTCAGCAGGCTTTTACACTTTTGGGCTATCTGCACCATTTGATCAAAGTAGTACTTCTTCTGTTCTGCTGGCATGATGGGGATGGCTGACGCTGGACACGTTATCCGTCCCTGCACCATTTTTCCAACTCTGGACTTATGTTTTTTGACTGATGCGACTCTCGGTACATGCCCCTAGGCAAATGCAGGGACTTTAATCTCAAGGGACCTACTCTTGCTGTTGGATGTGAGTAAATCGTCGATTTTGTTTGAGGGTATCGTGGCAGCAATTGTTGTCCATGCCACCCCTCTTTGTTCTCTCGTCATTGGCGTCTACTGCATGTCGATGCGTGGTTCTACGCCACCTTCTCGCTGTCATTCATCGTCAAGTACTGTCGTTCGTCCTTGTCACCCTCAATGCTGCCGTCCGTCAAGAGCCAGGAGCCGCACATTTGCGTTGCTGTCAAGGTAGTGCAGAAGAATTAGGTGTCCGTGCACTTGGTCGTCGTCGGCTGCCGCGACAGCAAGTGGCTGCCCTCATTCCTGTCCTCGTGAAGGTAGCATTATATTGCCAGCTGCCTGCAACCCACACGTCATCATTATTGTGGTAACACCGCGTGCGTGAGATGGAGGCATCTAAGGGAGGACACATCCCGCATATGATGTTCGTTTGTGTGTAAATTGTACATGAATGCGTCATTGGGATGGCGGCCTGCACAAGCCCATCGTCGAGTTTCTTCTCCATGATGCCACATCCGTGAGTACTTATTCTCCCTTGGGCAGCCAAGGTGGCAAGAAGACAAAGTCGATCCTAGGGCGAGTACTAGACTGAACCAGGTCAAAAGCACGTAAATGAACCCCCTGGTTTACACAGGTCACTCATCCTTTTGTATCAACAATATGGTCAACTCATTCTGTGGTTTCTCCATATATGCGTTGTACGCTGCTAGAAGCCTTTCATAAATATCGTAGAGAGATTCTATAAAGCCGGACATGCAGCACTCTAAAGGCCCACACTAAACATCAACGCTCGGCAACTAGGTGTGCATCGTCGTCCCCGAGCGATACTGCTTCTGGTATTGCGACCCCAGTATCTGTCGTACATTACCAACGGACTTGTGGGCAAGCTGCACTCCGCTGTAATGGTAGAGTCTTGCAAGACTTGGAGACACCATTCATATCATTTTCGAGTGTGCAGGATGGTTATGTTAGGTTTCGTCTTCTGCGCATTGATAGATTGAGTCGTGCAGGTGCATTTGAGATCGATGACTACTACATGTGAAAAGCAATATTTCGCCTGCTAGATATCGCCAATACTTAAGAAATCATTGGACGTGTGTATGTATGATGCTATTCGTATGCTGTACCATCGGGGATAGAACTATGGGTAGGATAACGGAAAATTTCGAGAGAGTAGTTTTGCCCTATTGAATGGGAGGCATTCGTACCATTGGTAAGCAATTGCGAGTCTGCACTTCGGATATGCAAGATGATCTGACAACCGAGAATGGTAAACACGGCACATGCAACATTTGTTGTGACGTAGAGGTATTCTTCCTACCAAAGTTGTCAGGTTAGGGGCTATCTCTTGGAGTGAATCTTGCAACCGACAGGAAATGTAAGTGACACTATCAAGTAAGAGACCATATGAAGCAATGTCCTGTCCATGTCACTCAGGGCTCCTTCGACTTGTGGGGGTGATACTCACCCAAGGAAATACATCACATTTCCCTCTATAAGAATGACCCTGAGATCTCGAGTTCCAACCTGATTTGTAGCAGAGGAATGTTTAGAGCACTGAATGGCAGCCACAAGTGCCAAGGAGAATAATAGAAACTCATAAAGTAACAATGCCATGTAATTGACATAGATACCAATGGTCTCTGAAGCAGGGAAAGCAGTGACAATTTCGACTGCTTGGTTAACTGTATTGTTGGCTTGAAGCATCAAAGATGACCATTAGTTTCTACTAAATATCAATGAACAGCTGACCTTGGAAAATGCTGAGTCGTATCATGGTTACAAGCGAGACAGTAACTTCTATGATAAAGCCTAGTATCACAATGAACAAAACTCTCTTTGAGCGGTGGTAAAGGACATAGAGTCGCATCTGGAGAATAACTGGGCATGTGAGGATGCAGCATCAAATGATACGAAGAACATCTACTTTGAACAAGCCAGATTTCCACCAGTAGAGGCCAAATTTGGAGAAGGCGAAGTGTATAGTTGTCTGCGCCGATTCAATTAAGTAAATCAGGGAAACACGAGGCCTGAGAGTTCTTGCTTACAACTATTAGAGATAGAGATAAGTTGATTACAATCTAAAACTGATGTTGAGTTACTCACAACTGTAAAAGGTGATTAGTTATCAGCTACAATGAACCATGTACTTACCTGGCCCTTGTTTGAGAAATTCCAGCCCCAGAGGAGCGCTGGCTGGTGTAAAGTACTGCCACGACCTTCGATGGATGCAATGGCCTACCTCCAGTATAAAACCTATCGCTGGCTCTAGCCCTGCTTACGACACATCTGGTGGGAGGACATACAGTGCAAATATGGTGCCAACATATCGTAACTGAGCTCGTTGAATTAAAAAAATCAAATGCTGGAACATCCAGAGCTCACCGCGAAATATATCAGATTGACTACTGAAATGCACCTTTTCTGAGGACTGGCATATAAGATGTTGTGATCCAACAAGCGGGGATAAGTTACCCAGATATATTCGACCTTTCCGATCGACATTCAGAGCATTAATATCAGATATGACCCCAAAAAGTGGTCTATTACCTCTTTGTCCAATGTAATGGCTGATCAATGTGGTTCATTTCAGATTTTTTGGACGAGTGAGACAAATCCTCACCATAGTCGTACAACATCAGGATAAACGGCACCACTGTGATTAAATTAATGGGATAGGACCTTCGTGGAGTCAGTTCATTACCTGCCAGTGTATCAATTACTTTATTAGTGTGTACCATGTCGGTTGGTGGCATATCATTTGTTGGCGCCCGAAAACGAGTGGGGTAGTGCACATTTGACCGGGGCCAAGCTATATACTCAGCCCTGGTTTATAATGAGTCAGGAGGTTTTCCGTGCTGTGCAAGCTAATACCAATCTGGAAATATACCATAGGAATGAACTGTTAACCATCTAGCCATCAATGCGCGGTGGCTGATGCGATATCGGTGAACAGGGATCTCGGCACTCCTCTTCTCTCCCATAACGAAAACAGGTATATCTGCAGATGGGATGGCTACACCTGCCTGCCACTCCAGTATCAAGCAGCCGGGAGGCATACTGCCATTAGGAAAGGGGCCAGGCGGGAGGAATTGTTTGGTCGTAAAGGGAATGTCACTCACCTCACTCACGAACCAGGCTATGGGATAACCAAATAGGATAGCATTTTTGGTTTCAGCGTCATGGGAAAAGGTAGGGATACCTGCGAGGCTCCCACAAGTCCCCTTTCTACCCGTCTAAAACGTTGTGAACAGCTTCCTCCGCTGAAATGAAGGACTTGCGGTCTGCCATTGATGAGCCACTGACCGCAGAGAAACCATGGCTACGTATCGCCTCGGGGGTGGCGGCGAGGACGGGGCCCATTGGATCAAGTATCCTCACATTCATAGTTGATTTGTACGTAAGATGACTGATGAAAGTATAACTTGTGCTATACTCTGTAGCGCTGATGGGGACCTTTCGTCGACATGACAGTGTAGATGCCGCCAATCTTTCCGACGACTTCCCATGCATAGTGGAAGAGGCGGTTCTGGATATCACGTTTCTGTGCTGGCTGTTCTTCTGTAGCGGTCGCCGTCTTCGTTATATATACACAACACGGAGAGGAAGGAAGAGTGAATGGGAGATCACCTTTGCAAGTTTGGTGCGGCGGCTCCCGTTAACCTTCTTAGTCAAGGACCAGTCCATGTGAACATCAATCAAAACCTGATTTATCCAAGTAGGGGACATCTACCGCAACCTGCTCCCAGGTCGAGGGGGATGACAGTACATGTCCATCGACGAAAGTGAAGATCATAGTGGTGTGGACAATCATTCTTATGCAAGCAGTGCAACTACCACAGCTGTCACTGTCGAGGAAATCAGGTTCACCTACCAGCATCCCCACCAGCAAGATTAGAATCATGTCCATGTCCACGTCGCGGAGACGTACCTTGTTGTTGTTCAACACGTTCAACCCGCTGATCACCTTGATCGACTCCTTCCCACCAGCCACAGACGTGTCTTGCAAGATCCGTTTTTTATCCACGGAGTACCGGGTGCGCTGTAGGGTCGCTCCGAGGAGGGTATCAAGCTGATCCAATAGAACATATTTAGTTGCCCCACGGTCCCGATGACAGCGATCCGGGAATATCATGTAATGATGTAAAACATGACGCACCATGGATCCGAGGAGCCCCGCTGTTGTTCCCCAGAATATCAGAGGGAGTAGGATTTCTGTCCACTCGGCTCTGCAAGCAGTGTTCTCCACGATGAGGCTCGTGAAGAGCGTCAGCCCAACCACGAACCCGCCGACAGCCGACGCGACTGTGCCTCCGAGTGAAATAGCACCGTTTGTACCTGGCGGCACTGGTTTCAAAGTGGTGATGAGGATAGGTGGCGATGGGGAGAGTATGCCAAGCTCGGAGGCCAGCGTGTCACCCAGACAGCAGGCGAACTTGCTGCATGTAGGAGGATGTAATGCGGCGCGATCACGGTATGAAATATCGTGCGACTTACCCAAGCACGACGTATAGAAGCGCCCGACTAAGACCGCCGGATATCGTTGCAGACAACGGGCACCAGCTTGCACCATCATACAGGGGAGCTTTGGGTAGTTCAAGAACAGATACAAGCAAGGACCATGGGAAGACATTGGGAGCAAATGTCACACTCCATACGATGGCGGCAATGAATGCAGACATCGAATTGCACAGAACCTGCCAACCAGTGCGATAACCAGCATCTTGGAAACCCTCTTCTAGCTGTGCTTTGCGCTTGTGGCCATCTGTACATGCCGTTTATACGATCCTGCGACGCACATATATGTCACTGCACACTCACATTTGGTGGCCCATGAAGCGAGAAGATAAAATACGATGAAGGTTATGCCTATACCACGCACTGGAGCTGCCAACACCAGAAAGCCAACCACGAAGGCTGTGGCAGCCCCAGATGGACACAATTTGCGAGATTTTATTCCATTTACGGCGAGTAAAGTCGCCACAGCGAGTGGCATGACTGGAAACTCGGACATGGACAACATCATGGACGCGAACAATGAACCCAGCATGTACATAACATGGATAATATCATTTGACCAGTGTTCCCACGGGCCTAATGGACGGACTGTCTTTCAAGTGTAACAGTTGGATAGCAATGTTATGTTATCACTAGTGTTTTTGAACAGAGTAGCAGGAGACCAATCTCGAGATTACTTGTACCTTTTCGCTAGTTAAGTCCCACTTTCCAAGGACCCAAGCTAAGATATAATGTTGTTGAAGGAAGTGTAGGGCGAGGTGCTCACTCGAAGGCCACGATGAGTCTTGTAATCACTTAGGTTTTCTGCATGACTCAAAGAGATCCCATCATGGACATACCAGTGGGTATGGATGCTGTGTTTTGTGAAGAGCAGTACGATTGATTCGCCGTACAGCGACTGCAAGGGCACGCGGAGCTGGACATATCTCAAGGTGACTGGGGTAAGTCAAGGAATGAAGACTTGTGGATATGGTTGAGGAGGCCCATGATCTGTGCTATGAGATCAGCTAGAGTCATATCAGATGGACATCATGGGGACTAAATGACAAGAAGAAAAACGCGCACAGAAGAGGCTGCGTCGACTATCAAACATAATCATTTGACGGGGAGTGCCTAAGTGCTTCATTGGGGTAGTATTCATCGTCGAGCTTCCTCGCTGCGATATCATGTTCATGAGTATTTAGTCTCCCCAAGAGTCGCAAGAAGAAAAGGTCGTCCTTGCGGTTCAGGACGTGAAGGGATGTGCGCAAGTCACCACTGGCAGTCACTGCTCTTGGCTATCATAGAGGATCTTCTTATAGCCGGAACGGCCACGAATTTGATCTCTCTTCTTCACAGCTGTCTTCGCAAGCTCGTTCATGTCGTCATAGTTGACTATGTAGTAACTTCTTGCTTGCTCCAGCGATGGGATAGAATCGCGTACATGGTAAAGAAAAGTGGTCGTCTGCCGCTCAAATGTAGATAGCTGTACCGAGGATGTTCTGTACTTAGAATCTCAGTTAAAAGGAGTGCACCTAACATGGGTTGTGATGTGATAAATCCTCAGCTATTGACTCTTGCTGAACAGTGGGCGACTTACCGTGGGCTTTTAATCCGAGGTAAGTCAGTTTATCTGGGAAATTTTACAAATGGCCGCTGTAAATTCCTGGGGCGGGGTCTCAGCGCTGGAACCCAGTGATCGGATGGCGGCTCTGTAGCGGAAGTCGGCAGCGGAGAGTACGCGAGCGCCGCGACGTCGAAAGGCTAAATGTCCCACTCGAGTGACAGCACCACGTAATAGTGTACACACACTGACAGCAGGGGAGATGGAGAGAGAACAGTGGGGACAACGGTATACTACAGTGCATGCTAGTAGACTTAGTGGTTTATGAGCAATGTAGCCATTGGATTTTGCATGAAATGTATATTAATACGATCTGTCTGTTGCACATCTGCAAAACGCTAAGTGCTGAAATACCTGCTGTTTCGATGGTTAGCATTTGCCGGGTTGAGTAACATTGCTTGCCGAGCACTGAAAGAATTCAAAAATCATAGCAAGTGCATAGCGTAATTTGGCCAAAGTACTGATGTACAGCGGGCGACGACTACTAGTAAGACTGACTTCTAGGCGAACAGGTGAGTCCCTGGAAGGGTGCGAAATTTTTTTGTGATTCCAAGAGGGTGAAGTGACAAAATGCTGTGCACCTGGGCACTCTCAGCACTCCTTCACTCCCATCATCTAAGCATCGACTGGCTCAAGATTTACAGCTCAAATTTACAGCTCAGGACCAGTTCACTTGTAAATCTCTCTGTAAATTTCCAGCTTTTCTCTACTTTACTCACTTTACTCCCCTTACCAGGACTTTACTGCTCAAACCAGTTGAGCCACATGGGTTGTATGTCATCAAGCCTTGTGGTGCAGGCATGCCTCATAATTGCCTCCTACACTCTCCCCACTGTGTTGCCTCCCACTCTCACTTTCCTTGTCACCTGTTCTCAATGGCTAGTTCCTGATGGCTAGAGAGCCTTCACTCACCAAGTAAGTTGATCTTGCCTTCAATAGTAGCCTATGTAATGCACTTACATCTTTCAAGTATGTCATACAAGATGTTTCAGCAATCTATGTGGTCACTGCAAATTTGCATCAATCCTATCCTCATAAGTTGGGCTTTTGTTCCCTTTTCTGACTGTTTTGACAGATCATTGTTGCAAGTTCAAATCTCTAGTGAGCTCTGTGCATTTATTGAGAGTTGCACCAACTAACAGACCTACAAAGTCATCAAGGCCATCAACCTACTACAGCTCATCATCATCAAGACCATTGGGTTGCTACAGCTTATTGTCCACACCAAATTACTGGTTGCAACATGAGGAACTTGCACTCATTGAGCAAGCCCATGACAACCCCCACAAACGTAAGTCAGTATCCTTTCATTGGCAGTGAGTTCAGCTTATAATCAAGCATCTGCTCTTGACCCAGCATGCATTCAAGGAGGCTGGAATTGGGTTCTTCAATGCCTATTATGAACTCATTCCATGCTACTGGTGGAGAGAACTGATATGGTCAGTTCATTTGTTCTTTGCCCTGTATTCACACTGCCCATGATTTGTTTCCAGTATCCCAACCAATTACTATTTTGAGGCTGATAAGTGAGGTCTTTGCCCTGCATGGATCAACCCTGTGGGCACTGAACCCCCTCCCCCTCTCATGCACAAGGTTAGTCCTCAACCAGCTGACCTGTAAAGTCATCAAGGCTATCAGCCTACTACAGCTCATTGTCCAATATGAGCTCTGTGCATTATTGAGGGTTGCACCAACCAGCAGACCACAGCAAGGGTATCACTAAGACAGTCATGAAGCAGGAGGTCCCAGGAATGCCCACTGCCATTGAAAACATCATCTTATGGTATGTGAAGAACAAGGCAGACTGGTGGGTCAGCATTGCTCACTATCACCAGGAATGCATCCAGCATGGTGCGACTGTCAACAAGGCAGTTGTAAAGAAGAACTTGGGTTGTCTCACCCATAAGTGGACTGTGTAATTTCTGACTTCACCCTTGCTAATGTACTATTTAGGTCTATACTTGAAAGCTGAACAAGAGAGGCAGCATGGCTATCTCAAAGATGGACCATATGTCAGTGCTGAAGAAGCCATTGCAATCTACACAGCTACTGTGCACTGGCTTGAAAGCTGCAAATTTGCACCAATCCCATTCCCATAAGTCATGTGTCATTTTCCTACCTGCCCCTCTACTTATCATCTTTGTAGACTGCTTGTATTGGCTCTCAAAAACCTTAAAGAGGCATATTCAGTGAAGGGTCACCTTAACCAGTCACAATGTGAGGAACTGGCACTCATTGAGCAAGCCTATGGCAACCCCCATGAATGTATGTCTCCACCCCTTCTTTGGTTGCAAGTTCAGCTCATGTGCATAAGTTTGTCATCTACTTTTGACCCAGCATGCATTCAAGGAGGCTGGAATCAAGTTCTTCAACACATGACAAACTCATTCCATGCTACAACATTGAGCTGGTGGAGAAATCACTGATGTGGTCAGCTTAACTGACTTTACTCTATTTACATGGCTTGTGATTTATTTCCATTACTATTTTTTGAGGCAGACAAACAAGGTCTTTTCCCTGCATGGATAAAACCTGCAGACACTGTGCCTCCTCCCCTTCTTGTGTACAAGGTTAGTCCACATCCTACCATGTACACAGGGGAATCTATACTCACCTCATCTTTCTGCAGTGGTGTCAAGGTATCAACAATCTTACTGATGTCTGGGAGACCAGCAAGGGTGAATGTGTTGTCATGATGGAAACCATCTTCTCCAAGGTCTACAAGAAGATTGGCCTGATGCTTCTCAACTGTCTACTCCACTTGATCATGGACCACAATTTGGCAGACTATATTACAGTCTTGTACTTGATCTTCTCATCCTTGGTCTCCTGTGAGCTAATGAAATGGCAGGTCCACTGGTACTCAACTTGCAATGTTGTGATTCTGCCATGGAGACTCTGCACCCCATCTGGCTGTATTCTCATTATGTTGACCAGCTTCACGTTCTCTGCCATTTCACTGATATGTTTTCCATTCAGGTATTCAGCAGTTCAACAACTGTATCTGACCTCTCTCCCCAATGCTTTCCATTCAGGTATCTGGCAGTTCAATGATTGTACCTGACTCAAAGGTTGGTCTATCCTTATTTACATTGTGATGTCTACTCCTTCTCACTCATCATTGTCACCTCAGTGCTGAGTTTCTTTCCCTTGCAAGCATGGAGCCCCTGATTACAAATCAGCATTGTATTTGCTTGTGCAGCAGTCCCTTAGGCCTTAGGCCTCTTTGACACAACTGTCATGGGAGTAAACAGTTTATGGACAGTAAGTTGTTCATGCCCACACCTATTTGTGAGAAGTTGCTAATGTCTATTTCCAGGCTGTTGCACCCACTGCAAGTTGACGTGCACTAGACAAATTTGTCATTAGTGAGGGCTTTCACCCATGCAATATAAATGGCACACCCCAGCTCATGTGCATTGGATTTGATGCAAGGTAAGTGATGCAAGCCATCATTATGTTGAGTACATACTTACAATGGTCTATATAGCCTCTGGATGCATGCCGTCTGCAATGTTTTCATGTATAACCACACCAATGCTGGTGAATCCCCTGAGATCTGAACTATTTTTTATTGACTTGTCATGATCTCACAAATATTACTACATGCCCACTTTGTCTTCAATGGACCCCAAAGGCCAAAACTCAAGCATGGAAAGCATGTCAAGAATGCACCCCATTTCCTTACTCAATGCTTTCAAGAATTACTTTCTGCCTTTGGATTTACCTGGCACAAAGTAAGTCAGTGATTATGACAGCTGCAAGTACTGACATCTTTTAGGCCCTGGGCAAAGCTGAGGCAGAGCTTGCCAAGCTCAACACTGTTGGCATCATTGATGCCATCTTTTCAGATGACAGTGATATTCTCTTGTTTGGTGCACCATGTGTGATTTGAAGGTAAGCAAAGTTACCAGTTCTCAGTGTTAGCCAAGCTGATGGATGAATAGCTCCCTGCAACACAAGTGCTACGACGTTATCAAAGTGTTTATGGAAGATGCTTTAGAGCATGGGGCCCACCTTACATGAGGTGGCTTGCTCCTCATTGCACTGATGAGTGGTGGTGACTATGATGTATGTTTTTGGTTTTACCTTTTTGTTATCTGCTAACACAAATCTTAAACAGGATGGCATCCAAGGATGCAGTTATGATATCACACAAAAGCTGGCTCACTATGGGCTTGGTGATACTCTACTGTGAGCTGCCACCACCCTTCAGTTAGTTGAATTCATGATGACTTTCTGTGTTGACTGGCACAATGAAGTGTGCCACATCCTCACCTTGGATCCCCTGGGCATATTGCAGTGCAAGTATCAGGATCTCACTCATATCATTCAGGCAACAGCAGACTTTCCAAACCCATCCATTATAGCAAGTTACTTGCAGCTGGTGACTTCATGTTCCCACAACCAACCACACTTCAATGGCACAGTGATCTCACGTCAGCCTGACATGACCACTATCTCTCAATTCTGTATTCAGCACTTCTCTTGGTCTGCAGAGACTGTCCTCAACAAAATGAGTGGTATGTGGACCAGGGCAATTATCCAAGCACTCTGTCAGGTATGTGTTGATCCTTATTAACATGTAGCTGGCCTAATACTCTTTGTAAAGCTTCCTCAACCATGAAACACAATGTTCGAGTATGCCTCATTTGATCTTTGTGTCATCATGGAACAACAGAAGTCAATGCCTGCTCAACCACTTACCATTTACAGCATGTCTGTTCAGAATGCAACCCTTTGTGTGGCAACAACTTTTGGCATATCTGAAGGTGTTACAGACAATAAACCTCTCATTGCATCCCAGCATGTTCACACAATGGAAATCCCAGCTTGTCTGGTTGATTATGCTGCACCTCCTCTATCTCAGACTTCCCTTGGCCTCTGGAGTTTCTTGGTATGAATGGAATGTGTGCAAATGGTATACCATTATTAATTTCTATCTACAGCAATTGAACTATCCTAAGCAAGAGACAGATAGTGTTACATCTGAGAAGGCAAAGACAGTAGTGGACCTCACAGGTCAGGAGGATATGGTGTTAGGTAGCACAGATTGTGTTGAGATAGACCTTACTGAGGATGAATAGTGTAGCCTTTGTCTTTGAATTTGGTAGTCAATTGATGCATTTCAAATGTTAGAAACTGACATGTTCAGGTCATGACTGTTTTTGACTACCTCTAAGTCATCTAGACTATGTCTAAGTTATCTGGACTACACCTATTGACATGGGGAGACAGCAGGACTCTCTTAACAAGAAGCCTCTCATTCCTGAGTCTCCTGGCAAGAGGAAGATACCCAGCTCTGAGAATGTGACATTGGAGGCAATCCACCACATTAAGGAGGTGGGCAAACAAGCTCACCTGCAGGCAGAAAAGATGTGGAAGGCCTATGATGGACATGTTGGTCAGGGATGCAAGTGGCTGCAGAGCCACACTAGCAGTGGTTCATGTATCCCCACTAGCATTGTTGAAGACATCTATAATGATCCTGGGTTCAAAGATGCATTTGAGAAGGTACCAAATCATTGCTCAGACAAGGCACTTGCCTTGTACCTGTCATGGAGAGGATTCCATGAAAATTGGAGTTGGAGCACAGTTGAGGGTGTGCATATGGCATTCAAGAAACTGTGGGATGGTGCATGAGTTTAATTGTATATCCTTGGATGACATGCACATTGCTAACACTGCCAAAAGTGATGGTGATACATACCATAAAAAATGGCACTATAGTGAGGCACAACAATGCTGGAAAGGAAACCCTGCAACATCTGCTGAGGTGGATGATGTCATGGCATCCATCAAACACAAAGTGACCATGGAGGGAAGTGACTGCGTGCACTTGTCAGCAATGAAGAAAGAATATATGGACAAGATCCTTACCTGGTCAATGACCACTTGTTCAGAATTAAAAAGTGCACTGCACTTTATCAGCCTGGTGCTGACCAGGACAGCCTCTGCATCAAGCTGGCATGGTATTAGCAATGATATGAAGAAGTGTGTCACATGGTAACTTGGATTACTTGCCTTTGCTTCAATGGCTTGGATCATTTGGACTAGGTAGGGTAATAATCACCTACAGATCTGTCATGGCTTACTAAGTCATCCAGGTGCTTTGAGCTTGTGAAGCTCAAGCAGGAAGACATTCAGATTACAGATGTGACAATGGTAAATCATGTACTCACCAAATATCTAAGAGGTGAGCAAGACACCTTGGTTGCAAATGAGAGGGATGTATACTATGAAATACACCTCAGAAACCAGAAAGGTTGGCAAAAGAAGGTTGACAAAGGATTCAGGGAAATTGACTTACAAAGTAAGAGTCTGTTGACCTTCCATGCCATTGTCCCCAATGCGATTGCAGGCAATTGCTACAAGATCTACCCACAACCAGACTTGACATCTTGCAATTCATTCTTCTGGCTCATGGTTTGGGTTAGGTGGTTGGAGCATGTCCATCTTGGATGGGCCATGGTAGACAGGGACTTTATTTTCCCTGCAATTGAAGTGAATGACATTGTGAAGCCATGCAAGCAATTATCACAAGACACTGTCCAAAAATGGATCAGTGAGGCAACTACAGGCACTGAGATTGAGGGCACCTTCTCAACTCATTGCTTTTGTTGAGGGGGGGGCCCAGTACTGGTTCATGTATGCACCTATTGGGCAGTGATGGCCATTGTCAACAGTTTGGTGGTGGGGTGGATGGGCAGACAGTGAACATGTAAGTAGTTTCCTTTCTTGTCATCCCACCACCTTTTTTCTGATGTGGACTGTGTTCACAGCATGACATGCTCATTTGCTACCTTCTAGATGAACTACACTGCTATGAGAATGACCACAGTGATGCACTGGGGCCCTTTCCATGCAAGGCAGACATGTCACTAGCTGGCAAACACACTCTTGCCACACCAGCAACAAGAGAAGACCTGCAGTTGCTCCAGTCATCAGTAAGCATGGAGATTCACAACCTGGATAACAGCCTTCAGGCAATACTTGGAAATGTAACCAACTCACTTCAAGATCTCACTCAAGTTGTCCATTTGAGCCAAGCACTATCTACTACAGCTGGCAGTCTCCCTCCACCATCTGGCACTCACAGTGCACCTTCTTTTGGCTCTATTATTGTTGTTCCCTTACTTTTAGTCCCCAGTACATTCATGACAGAACATGCTGCTGTCCTGGTCAACTTACAGAGCTCTGCCATTCATTCATCCTCTACACCAGTCATCTTGGCACTTGGCACCAACCACATCAATCAGCACCATATGTTTCCACAGCCCTTAGCCATCTCACCATCTCCAGCCACTTTGGAAAGTGATACACTCACATACTCATCACCCCCTCCTTTCATTCCTGACATGCCATTTACTCACCCAGATGGGAAGATTACCCTGCAGAATGAAGCATGGAAGGACATCATTCAACACTGGGAGAAGGGTGTGCAAGAGAAACAGCTGCCTCCACTCAGGGATTGGCCATACGAATTTACCCATGGACCCAACCACAACCTCCAGTCCAAATACAACCAGTGGTGCATCATCACACTTGAATTCCTCAACCAGTGAGTACCTATCACTTCTGCTCCTCTTTACTGTCTATTCTCACACTCAACTACTCAACTCAGATACAAAGGTGACAAGAAGAAGTTTGTCAAGGCATATGAGAGTGCCATTCAGAAGGGTATTACAACCCTGCTCTGCACTATCACTGCTGCCCACCAAAAATGAGGTGAGGCAGAGATTTGACCTCACTGCTGGGTGATCAAATGAGTTTTACCTTGCACCAGCTTCAGGGACTCTTACTTCATGTACACTACAATATGATACACATGCTGGTAGATGGCCCAATAGTGGACAGGCAATACTCTAGAATACTTTAGAGCCAATTTATTCATTTTGTTTGCTACCTACGTCAGGCAGATCACACCAAATTACAAGACTGTCTACTGGGATGGTGACACATTGACATGATCCTAATGATTGCCTTTTACTAAATCAGGCTGGCCATGCTCACCAACATTGCTGAGTGATGGCAGCCATGCCATCTCTGTGAGGCACCCCATGCTGACATTGCCTGAGCTTGGGCTCAAACACTTGGGGTCCCACCCCAGCTTGCCTAAATGGGCAGTCACAGCTCATGCCTGCTGTAAATTTCTCAACATAAGTACTAGATACTTTCCTTTGGTCCTCCTTACTTGGTATGTTATTCCTGCTTACAATGTATCATTCTATGCAGCACTGGCCTGTAATACTAGGGAGAAATCAGTGCAGGAAACATTCAGCCACCAAGACAGCAGAAACAGGAGCCACAGAAATGATGTTTAATCTCAATGATGTTGAAGGTCTGGCCATTGTATGTGTTGAGCAAATAGTGTTAAGCACTCTAGTCTTATGTAACAGGCACTGACTATCCACTCTAGGAGATTTGTCATGTGCAACATCACTGACAGAATGACACTTGCATGTGTTTACCACAGCATGTGATTCTATGACCAGCTAATGGACATTACCAGTGTTTCACTTATATGGAAGTGTTCTAGACACTTATGACATCACTATGATGTATGTCTGACATCATCTGTTCCATGATGTTCTGTTCCATTCTATGCTTACTCAGTATGACACTGAAGAGACATTTATATGGCAACTTGTACTTACCATATGTAGCTCAACCCACTGGTTGAAGCAAACTCATGTACTGCACACAGACCATGTCTGAAGTGTATATATACTGGACCCTCAGGTCCACAAATAGTAACAGTTTTAACTCCACAGTTAGAACAAGCATTCAAACCTCCAACTAGAGAATTACCCTGGGCATAACAAACAAGGGGCAGGAAGTAGTGCAGCAACTCTGGCTCACCTGGAGGTTTGTGCTTTGAGTTGTTGAAGAATGAGTATGTTGCTAAGTGGAGTAATCAAGTGTAGGTGCTTGAGTACTCAGCAGAGATGAGACAATATATGATTCAAACTGAGGGACAAAGGCCCTCAAGTACAGTATATATACATACTGTACATGGTCTGTGTGCACAGAGTAAATCTGGAGCATTGTAACTACAACTACTACTAATGGAAGGAGTAAGCTTCTATATGGAGATAGAAGGTTGTAGAACATAATAGAAGGATACCAATAGAGCAGTTCCATGTGATATTCAGGTATCTGTGATAGCTGATCATGTGTTAGATAAGTCATCAATAATAATGTGACTAAAAGATAATTGGTCAAATAATATGACCTGTAGATGTGAATAGTTATCATGTCAACACTCCCCCTTGCTTTAAACTGGTTCAATAAAGACCAAGTAACAAGCAATGATGGTCATGTTTCTGCCAGGTAAGACTTTTAGTCATGGAGTCTGCCCTTTGATGGTCGGTGGACATGTAGTCCAACTTAAAGTCTCCATTTTCAATAGACTCATGAAGCCAATAGTATTTGATATTGATGTGCTTTGAACAACCTTCAATGACTGGGTTGTTTGCTAAATGAATAGAACCCTTATTGTCACCAAAAAGAATGACAGTGGTGAAGCAAAGATGGGATTCCTGGAAAAGAGTGGTAATCCACTTGATCTGTTGTCCAGCATCACAGAGGGACATATATTCAGCTTCAGTAGAGCTGAGTGTGACTGTAGGTTGTTGGCAAGATCACCAGGAAATAAGATTTCATCCAAGGAACATTGTGTAGCCAGAGGTAGAATGATAAGTCTCCTTATTGCCAGCCCAGTCAGAGTTGGAATAGCAATCCAAAGATAACTTGCTTTGGAAATAATGGATTGATAAATCCTTCATCAAAGAAAGATACTTGACGATGTGCATTGCCTTGTCTAGGTGTTACTGCATTGGGTTCAACATATACTGAGACATGTGAATAACACTAAATGCTAGATCTGGATGAGTTCCGAGCATGACATATAGTAAGGATCCGATAACTTGCTGATACTTTTGACATAACACAGGTGTAGCAGTGTATCCAGACAGGATGGGTGTGGGGACATAGCCACTGGGAAGTGGTGTTCATATACTGCAGCATTGTTCCATTTGAAAGCACTTTAAGACTTTCTGGACGTAAGGTTGTTGGTGAAGGATCATGGTTTTATCCTTTCAATTTCTTGAAATCTGGATACCAAGATATTCTTTCACTTCTCCCATATCACGTACTTCCCAAATCTTCATAAATGCTTCTTTTCTGTCTTTCAAAAGTTTAGCAGAAGATGAAAGGAGGAGGACATCATCAATGTAAATAACAAAGATAACCAGGCCTTGTTTAGTCTTGTAGACATAAACTCCTGTGTCAGATTTGGTTCAAATAAAACCTAATTTGAGTAGGGATTTGTGGAGCTCTTTGTTCCACGCTAATGCTGCTTGCTTTAGGCCATAAAGTGTGTGCAAAAGACAATAAACCTTGTTTGTTGTTCCAGGAGTTATGAAGCCTTCAGGTTGTTCCATATAAATTTCTTTGTCAAGCTTTCCATAAAGAAATGCAGTTTTGATGTCAAGGCAATGACCCTCCCAATCCTGTGAGCAGGTATAGGCCATGAGCAGTCTTACTGTCTTGAACCTTGCTACAGGAGAAAAGGTTTCTTCATAATCTTCTCCATATATCTGTGAAAAGCCCTTTGCTACTAAGCAAGCTTTATATCTTCTGTCTGATTTTCTTGTGAAAACCCAACAACATTTTACAGGTTTATGATCAGGGGGACAATTGACGAGAGTCCAGACATGTCTGTCATTAATTGACTTGATTTCGTCCTTCATAGCTTCCTTCCATTTGTCCTGTTTTCCTTTGGTAAGCATAGGATGTCCTTGTACTGTTTAGGTACTTCTGAAACAGCTTGAGCTAGAAGATACTTGATAAATTCTCAACCTTGTTCATGAGCCAAGTAATTGACGTCTCCCCCTTCCTGTGAAGGTGGTGGATTTGGATCCTCATAGAGATCATCTATATTTAGTGGTTCATTGGGGGGGTGGTGGAGGATTTTCAAGATTTCTTTCCCAGTTCCTATCTGACTCTCTTTCTACTTGAGTTGGTGGTCTGTCTCCATATATATTGTTGGGAATGACCCTTGGGACAGGTACACAAGCCAATCTTCTTAAAGCAGAAGGGGCAGGAGGATAAGATGGGTCAGGAGCTTCAGATGGATGTCTTTCAAGAAACAGTGGAAGATTTCTGTTATGAACAGGTGGAATAAATGATGGAATGGGACATAGTTCATGTCTTCTTCATCCAGGAAAACCTTGACTAGGGGTTTCTCTTGCTGGTGGAGAAGGTGGTGGTGATGATTGCAAATATGCTGGGTTTGGAATTCGGATACAATCCAAACATTCATGTCTAGTTGGTAAGGCAGGTGAGAAAGGTCCAGGGGTTGGATCTAGTCACTCTGGCTCAGGAGAGTCAGGTTCCTCTTTATCCGTTAAATCCTCTACAGTGACTGGAGGTGGGTACTGCCTGCATTGGGGTGGACTTGGTGTTGTAGGCCTAGGTTGATTGTCATCAATAAAACTTGGAGTAGGTGGTCTAGGACCTGGAGCAGGTGGATCAGACTCACTTCCATCCTGATTGTTGGAAGAGTCCTCTGAGGGACCGGATGCCAGGAGAGGTATATCGATTTTGTCTCATAACTTCTCTACAGGACAGTTGGGAAACACATTCTCAATGAATGTTACTGTTGTGGAAATATATATTGTTTTATTCTGGTGTAAGAAAATGTATCCTTTGGTTCCTTCAGGATATCCAAGGAATGACATTTCTTCTGCCTTTGGAGAGAGTTTGTCCTTTCACTGATCCTTCGGAATGAAGACATAGGCAAGACAGCTGAAAACCTGAAGATATGAGATCATCAGTTTCTTCCATAAGAAGAGTTCATATGGTGTCTTCCACTGAATTCATTGAAGTGGAGTGCGATTGTAAACAAATACTGCTGTGAGTAGAGCAAAGTTCCAGTAGCATTTAGGTAGACACACTGTGTGACAGAGTACTTCCTCCTTCTCCATAACTGTTCTGTTAAATTGTTCTGCTCAACCATTCTGTTGAGGAGTATCAGCAACTGATAACTGATGAGTTATTCCTTTGGAGAGTAGAAACTCCTTAAAGGCAGTAGCCATAAATTCCCCCCCTTGGTCGGAACAAACCAATTTAATAGAATAGCCAGATTGGCATTCAGCCAAAGAAACCCAATCAATGAGGGACTTGGCAGTGTCACTCTTTGCACAAAGCAGAAGAGTAGACCCATAGCCAGAAAAGTTGTCAATGATGGTCAGGCAGTAAACGTGATGATAATAAGATTCCATGGGAAACTGAAGGAGATCCAGATGGATCAATGCAAGGGGCTCCGTCGCTCAGGTCCAAGATGGAGAAAAGGGATGGTTATGCATTTTCCCAATAAGACATTCACCACAGGGGAAAGGTTTAGGTTGTGGAGGTATGTGATCAAGACCAGTAGTATGGTTAGGAATTTTCTGCATTACCTGATCACTTGGATGGCCAAACCTTGAATGCCATAGTTTATAGATGTCAGAATACTCGACAGCAAATAGGGATAAGAATGTGTTTATAGTCTTGTTGTCCAAACACGCTAGAAGAACCAATCTTTGATCATGTTTCCCAATAGGTTTTCCTGTAAACCAGTGAAGATTGGAGCCATGAAACATGTGAGTGCCTTCGAGGAAGAGTTTTTTTCGCATGTTGTAGATTCAAGTGTGGGTCTTATCACCTTGAAAGGTGTAGCCCAGTCCAGTGGTAAGGGATGGTATGGAAAGGATTCGCTTTGCTCCTGAGGGTGAATAGAAGACATTGTGCAAAGTGTGTAGTTCCTGTTTTCCATTTAGTGTCACATTAAAAGAGACAGTCCCTATACCTGGAAAGTATATTTTTTCGCTACCAGCTGTTCCTACTGGTATTGGTCATTTGAATTCAACATAGCTAAGGAAATCCTTCTTGAAAGGGGTGGAGTGACAAGTCACTCCAGAATCCATTAGCCAAAGATGGTCATCCTTTTCATTAATCTTCCAATGACAGCCTTCACAGTCAGACATGTAAGCATAAAAACCTGCTGCTCCTTTGCAGTCAGAATCATATTGCACAGGTGGAAACTGTTCATTGTTACAAGAAGCATTATAAGGGTCTTTATAGGTTCTAGTACTATTCCAGACTCTATCACGCTCCATTTCTCTCCAAACCTTAGTTCAAATAGCGAGAGAAGAACTGGGAGCTGATGAGGGGAAAGTATTAGACCAACCTGCTTCTGCAATACTAGAGTTTGCATACACTTGGTTGACTGAAGAATCGTCATTGGATGTATATGGCTCAAGCTAAGCCTTGTTAACCTCTTGAGTGGAAGCTTTTTGCTTCCCTTTTCCTTTATCATTGGAGGGGGCCTTGCCCACTCCTCCCTTTCCTTTTCCTTTTGCCTTCTTTTCCTTCTTCTTTTCCTGCGTTTTTGGCAAATTAACTGTGGGAGGTTTCCCCCCCTCCCAATGGTCTTTGGTCTTGTGACCTTTACCACATTTGTGACACTTGGGTCACTGGTTCTGTTGCAGATGGTGGGCAGAAGTGCCCATAACACTATCAGTCATTCTTGGAAGCTGAGTTCTTCCATGGTGATGTAGGTATTCTTCCTTGATATGTGGAAGAATTGTGTCAACAGTAAGAGTCTGACCCTGTTGACTGGTGGGTAACATGACAGGAAGTGTAGCCAGTGTGGACATGGCAAAGTTTTCCCAGTCAGATGGGAGAGCAGCCATGATGATCATGGTGCACACAGACTCTGGTAAGGGCATGCTGTTTGAGGCAAGGAAACTAAACAAGTTATTGATCTTGGTAATTTTGGGAAGGGGATCTTCCCAGTTACTGATCGAGATCTTCATGGCATGTTTAAACTGCACATAAACTCTGGCAGCACTGGGTTTGCCATAAGTGTTTAGTAAAGACTCCCATACCTCATGGGAAGTTGCAAACCTGTCCATTTCAATCTGGACAATAGGTTTGCAGTGACCCATTATGGCTCCTAGAGCCTTCAAGTCAAGAGTGTCCCATGCAAGTTGCTCTGCAGTTGGAGGCAGGTCAGGTTGTCCTGCAGCAACAGCTGCAGTTGGCAGTCTGGTTGTAGTGCCGTTTACCACAAGTCAAGTTCCTTGAACACATAGAAAGTTCTTGATTGAAATTGCCCAGATTGGGTAGTTGGTAGTGTCAAAGATGGGAATATTTTTCATAAACCTGGATTTTTCATCTGCCATAGCTACAAATCATGTAAGAGCAATAGTTCAAAAAATGAATTGTCCATATCTGGAATCAAGACTAGAGGTCAAGGAATGATAACCAGAATGGGTACCACAGGAGGAATGACTCTAGGAGGGATCCTAGGTCAAGCAACAATAGGTCTTACAACCAGAGTTGGATCTGGAAGCCTAAGGTCAAAGAAATGTCCTAGATCATAGTCTGGACAGTAGTGGTAGTTGGGGAGTTGGATCCTCAACGATTCCAGGTTAGTCATTTCCAAGAGTGAAACAGGAAAAACTTCATAAGGAAAATGTATCATAAGATATGAAGGGTTAGCAAAGGTATGTAAAGAGACCATTGATAAGTCCAAGAGATCATCATAAACTCTTCCTCCTCCGGAATATGGCTGTTCTATCCAAGTTGGGATTGGATAGGTATAATGGAGTACCATGTTGAAGGTGCTCTCCATCTCTCTGGGATCAACCTTAAGATGTGAATTCAGAGCTGTCATCTTCCAGGACAGGAAGGAGGTTGATTCAACAGAGGTTGAGCTGCCAAGACACAAGTCCAGTAGGATGGTCACTGGTGACATTCCCAGGCCACCAGGAAATTCCATAGACAGAGGAGAGAGAGCAGGCCTTGTAAGAGTCCAGAGTGGCCTGAACCCTAGGATCAGACCATGTGTTGACAACCTGTGAAAGCCAGAGACCAATGTGGGAATCAGGCTGTTGGTCCAAGCACGAGGGTAAGTAAGAGCTTTCATTTGAAGCTCCTCTTTTAAACACTCCCCTAAAGTGCTGGTCGAGGTACTTGTTCCATGCATGGACAGCAGGAATTGCTCCTCTAAATGGTCAAGGATCCCAAAGAGAGTGAACCCAGATTGAGTTGGGTGAGTACTCATTGGGGTGTGTGTCAATCCAGAAGGCAGGGATAGTGAGTAACAAGGGGTCTTCATCATTCAGCGCCAGTAAGTTGATACAACACAGTGGAAGTTCTAAGGTAAGGACCTTAAGACTTACTTAGTGTTTGCCCTGTTGACACGATAACTATTCATGTCTACAGGTCATATTATTTGACCAATTATCTTTTAGTCACATTATTATTGATGACTTATCTAACACATGATCAGCTATCACAGATACCTGAATATCACATGGAACCACTCTATCAGTATCCTTCTATTATGTTCTACAACCTTCTATCTCCATATAGAAGCTTACTCCTTCCATTAGTAGTAGTTGTAGTTACAATGCTCCAGATTTACTCCGTGCACACAGACCATGTACAGTATGTATATATACTGTACTTGAGGGCCTTTGTCCCTCAGTTTGAATCATATATTGTCTCATCTCTGCTGAGTACTCAAGCACCTACACTTGATTACTCCACTTAGCAACATACTCATTCTTCAACAACTCAAAGCACAAACCTCCAGGTGAGCCAGAGTCACTGTGCTACTTCCTGCCCCTTGTTTGTTATGACTTTCCATATAAGTGTCTCTCAGGTATCATACTGAGTAAGCATAAGAGGAATGATGTCATAGACATGTCATTGTGACATCATAGAGCCTAGACTTTCTCCATATAGGTAAAGCACCAGTAATGTTCGATAGCCGGTCATAGAATCACATGCAGTGGTAATCACATGCAAGTGTCAGTTGTGTCAGTGACAGTGCACATGACAAATCTCTAATGAACAAAGAGTGAGCATCTGTTATGTAACACCAGCACTAATACCTTGTTTGTTCAATAAAGGGAGGTAATACTCTTCATCCAATGCAATGGCTGATTTCTCTAATCATTTCCCAGATCTATTGACAAGTGTCACCAATCCCCACTGTAATGATTGAAATTAATTTCATGGGGTCAGCTCATTGCTTGTCTGCATCAGTTACTTGATTAGTTCGTACCATGTCAGTGAGCTGTGTATCACATGTTGATGTTGGAGAGTGAGTGGGACACCGTGCATCTAACTGAGCCCCAGTAGCATAATGTGACACCTATGCTCTCAGGCTTCAAGGCCAAACTGTCCAGTATGACCCGTATATCATTGACCCATATCTCACAGTTTAAAATCCCCTCATCACGTAGTATAACTAGTCACTCTGATGTAAAACTTCCTTTGGTCTTCTTCTATAATATAGAAACATTGGTCTGACATTTTAGAACTAGTGTAATAACCAACAAGTAGTAAAATCTTCAATCCAAAATGCCTGGCTGCTACACGTATAGTCAAACCTGTGTGATCGCGGAAGCAGATGTAAAAACAGGAGAGAATATGTGAAAGATTGAACACAGTTCAATGCTTTGAGCATGTACGTGACGTAGATATTGACTCTTCCGGCTGATATTGTGCGATTCGGCTCATTCTAGGTCTGTAGCAAGGGTCGTCACACAGGCAGTGTGAGTCAGCTAGAAGAGAAAGGGGGAGAAGGACGGAGAGGGAAGGATCGATGTATGACGACAGCAATAAACGGATTCTAATAACGCTAGCGCTGATTGTTCATTTGCAGACAATTTACACACACCCTATTATCACTTCAAGTGGGGCAAACGATCCGGGTATCGGAAAAGGTCGGGTTTCGAGACTACGAAATAATCTACTTCTTCGTCAGATTCCCCGTCTGTAACAAGGAACGCATCCGGGTATGCCCGCCTTAATGCCAACTGTCGTGACTTGGTGTATTTGACACCCAAGGTCTTCCAGTCCAGTAAGGGGCTCAGGCTTTCTATTCGGGCTATGCTGATCAGCACGCTGCCTCCATGTCTTGTTGCAGAATCCTTCCAGGCAGTCTGTAAGCTGGCTCACCGACTGTTCGAACAAGTTTGTGCGACGGTCGATAATGTAGCAACTTTCATCCTCGGGCCGTTCGATCGTATCTTGCATAAAACAGCCGAATCCAGACAAATTGGCGGTGATGGACGGTATGCCCAACTGACCAAGTCAATAGTCTAGTGACCTAAAAGCCAGAAAAACTAGCATAAATCCGCTTACAACTGTACACTCTGCAGGAGTGTATCCCCATGGTTCATAGTAGCTCGGGAACACACCAAGATGACAGCCTCTGACGAACTCCTCGTAGTCAAGGCCAAGAATGGGATTACTGGAGGTCAAAAAATCGGGGTGAAAAACGGTCTTCACGCGATTTTCGTGGGAGTTAAAGAGCTTTACCCGACGAATCTGGGTGAGAATCGGATCGTTGGTGTCATCCACCATGTTATGCGTAACAAACGGAAGGAGTGAAGTGCGCTTGAGAGCGGATATTCGTTGCTTTAATAGCACCTGGTCCTCGGAAGACAGGAGGTCTGAAGGTTCCACCTCAAGCTTGCCCTCACTACAGCCATATCAGAAATCTATCACGTCGCATTCACTCATTCCATACCTATGGAATCTCAAAGCATGATCCAACAAACGGTCCCCAGTACGCTTTTGAATTTCGGTAACGGTCTCCTGGAGTTGCCTAACCAGGGCTTGTCCTTTGAATGCCTCAATCGTGTACGAGTTTGTAGAGGTAGGTATAATAATGAAAGCAACCACCGTTGTCTTTGAGTCTAATCTCTTAAGGCGATAATCGAGTCCTGCAAGTTATGTAAGTAAAAGGGCAGCATTGCCACCACAGAATCCACGTGCTAGCGATTCGATGAACATATCAGCACCTTTGTTGCGATATTCATAACGACCAGCAGTGAAAATCTAGAGGCTGCATCAGCATATAAGCATGCAAGATGAGTTGAAGGCCCACATATAATGTATTCTCGAGGTCGAAGTCGTAGTGGCCATAAAAATGGCCCCGCACAAATCCATGGATCTTAGTTCTTGCAATTGCATACAAGTTCTCGGACTCATGTTCATACTTTCTCTGAAACTTATTGATGTTGAGACTATTTGGTACGACACCGTCAGGTCTGCGCTTCAGGAGATACTCTGCTTCCAATGCAGTGATGTGAGATACAGTAGTGAAGACGTCCGCACAGTGCACGGAAGCACGCTCGATACAGTAACGGTGATATATGCCTCGCTTTCCAGCTTCGTGGTCAATGTCAAAGTACCTGAGATTATTATAAAAGTCAACACTACCAGCACAGAGATAGCGACCGAGGAGAGTAGCATGTGTTGTGAATACGGTCATAACATCGATTTGGCGTTTCCTGCAGATGGGGATGGCTACACCCGCTTGCCACTCGTGGAAGTGCGAAACGATGGCAGCATCAAGCTGCTGGGAGGCATACTATCGTCAAGACACCAGGAGTCAGGCGGGAGGAGTCGCTAATTGGTGAAGGGGATTTGTCACACACCTCCCCTAAGAACCAGGCCATGCGATAGCCGAACAGGATAACATCGTTAGTTTCAGCGTCATGAGGGGGGTAGAGATGCCTCCAAGGTTCCATAGGTCCCCTTTCCGCTCGTCTAGACGATGTGAACAGCTTCCTACGTCGAAGAGAAGCACTTGTGGTTTGCCTTCAATGAGCCACTGACCGTAGAAACACTTGACGCCATGGCTACGCATTGCCTCCAGGGTAGTGGCGACGACGGGGTCTACCAGATCAAGCACCCTAACTTCCATGGCTGACTTGTTCGTGAGGGGGCCAATGAGTATATACCTGTCGCCATATTCTGCGATGGTGACGAGGACTTTAGTCGGTATGACTGTGTAGATACCGCCGACCTTGGTGGCGACCTCCCACGCGCACTCGAAGAGGTGGTGGTTCTGAACGTCACGCTTCGGTGCTGATTGTCCCTCTGTCATGATCGTTGTCGTAGTCGTCATATAGATGCAGTGTGGAGGAAAAAGCGCATGGGAGAGTTTACCTTTACAAGTTAGGTGGCCCCAGCTGACCTACTAGCTCAGGGACCAGTCCACGTGAACATCAATCAAACCAGATCTATCCAATGATATCTACCAGGGCCTACCCCAAATCGAGGGATATGGCAGTACATGTCCGAATCGAGTGTGGTGATTCTGATTCTGAAGAACGCAAGGGCTGTATTGTTGAAAGTCGTCAAGCAAGCAGTGCAACTACCACCGCCGTCACCGTCGAGGAAACTAGGTTCACCTGGTAATTATGGTAAGGTTGGTGACACCTCATCGTTGTTCACATCGTGGGCGCACCTGGTTGTTGGTCAGTAGGTTCAACCCACTGATCACTTTGATTGACTCCTTGGCACCAACCACAGAGCCGTCCTGCAAGATCCGTTTGTTGTCCTCGGAATACCGGGTGCGCTGGATGGTGGCTCCGAGGAGGGAGTCCAGCTGGCCCAACAGAACATTTAGCTACGCCTGTTACTCCAATATCAATGATGTGATACACATACCATGGATCCAAGCATTCCAGCTGTTGATCCCCAGAATAGAAGCGGAGGTAGGATATCTACCCACTCGGTTCTGCAAGCATGATTCTCCACAACGAGACTTGTGAAGAGCGTCAGCCCAACCACGCACCCGCCGGCAACCGATGCAAGCGTGCCCCCGAATGAAATAGCACCATTTGTCCCCGGCGGCACGGGTTTGAGTGTGGTGATGAGGATGGGTGGCGATGAAGAGAGTATCCCAAGTTCAGAGGCTAGTGTGTCACCCAGACAACAGGCAAACTGGCTGTAGTAGGAGCATGAATGTGGGTCCATATCGATGATGACATGAGCCTCACCCAAGCACGATGTACAAAAGCGCCCGACTGAGACCATCGGATATCGTTGCAGATAACGGGCACCAGCTTTCACCATCATACAGGGGCCCTCTAGACAATCCAAGAACAGATGCGAGCCAAGACCATGGCAGGATATTTGGTGCAAATGTTACACTCCATAAGACGGTGGCGATGAACGCAGCTATCGAGTTGCAGAGAACCTGCCAGCCATTGCGATAGCCAGCATCTTGGAATCCTTCTTCCAGTTGTGCTTTACGCTTTTTTCCATCTGTACACGTCGTTATACGATCCAGCGTGTGTCTGTGCACTCACATTTGGTTGCCCGTGAGGCGAGGTGGTAGAATACGATGAGAGTTATGCCAATACCACGCACTGGGGCTGACAGCACTAGGAACCCAACCACGAAGGCCGTGGCAGCCCCAGACGGTGACAATTTGCGAGACTTGGCTCCATTCACGGCGAGCAAAGTCGCCACAGCGAGTGGTATGCTTGGAAACTCGAACATGGAGAACGTGCACGCGAGTAACGAAACAGCGTGTTGTATTACAACACTCAGTACTCCACATCGATAGAGGTGGCGTGCACGAGTTCAAAACCTTTACTGCTGAGCTTGCTGTCCGCGACGCTACGACCTTGAGCACTGGGTCGAACCAATTCGAATTCTTAGATTCCTCACTGCACGCCTTTCTTCCAGGGCACGCTCCACTTTTTCGAATGCAGACAACACTGGACACGGATGTGCACAGGCTACTCGTCCCTCACCAATTGACAGTGCCATCAACCAACTCCGTACCTCCTCTATACATGCGTTATGTGCTGCGAGAGGCCTTTCGTATTGTGCAGTTAGACTCCCAGCGCTCTGAAAGGTCCCCACTGATTCCTTCAGCACTTGACCCTTGAATTCAGCAACCAGGCGACACGGTTGTTTCCAGGCGATATTACGTCCTCTGGTACTGCAACACCGGCAATAGTCTTCTGTAGCACATTCCCAGACTCCAGTGGACTTGTGCAACTCTGTGATGAAGAAACATATCTTTTTCACGTATGCTATTGTCGAGTGTACCATATAGTTCAGTCAGGCCATGTCTTTTGCTCTTCGGTTGACTAAGTCATGTAGGTGCATTTGTGGATCGGAAGATGGGGTGGATGGGGCTCTGGTGAGCATGCAATGAATTATGCCAGGTTGCTTAATCTTGCACCACCACCCCCTATTCTTGTATCCCACTCCTCTTGACCCCATCTTACTTTCCTTGGCTCATTACTGACACTTCAATGACAATAACAAGCGTACTGATGACGACGATGCCCATGCATGCACACTATGCATGGAACGACGATGACCCTGTCCATGTATGTCCACCACACATGGCATGACAATGCCAACGACAATGCTGGGCAGCCAGTGCTGCAGCGACAAAAGACGGCGAACAGAATTATGTTATTCATACATATGCTGTATCATCATAGGTAGAACTATGAATAGCATGATGGAAGACTACAAAAGAATAGTCTTGTCCTCTTGAATCATGTTGGGAGGCACTCGCACAACCGGTCCCTGTAAATTGTTGCGAGGCTACACTTCGGATGTGCAAAATGATCTGACAACCGAGAATGG
This sequence comes from Scleroderma citrinum, assembly GCA_029372045.1. Classification (NCBI taxonomy): domain Eukaryota; kingdom Fungi; phylum Basidiomycota; class Agaricomycetes; order Boletales; family Sclerodermataceae; genus Scleroderma; species Scleroderma citrinum. The sequence continues at coordinate 1,964,372 of JARFMN010000005.1, read as the reverse complement.
CAAGCAGGGCACATGAGACATTCGTTATGACATAAACAGTCTGATACTATCGAAGTGGTCAGGTTGGGGATTATCTTGGAGCTCACGTGAATCCAGCAACCTACAGGAAGAGTAAGAGACACAATCAAGTAAGCAAGCATTTGAAGCAATGACCTGTTCATGTTAGCTAGGGCCCCGTTGTCCAATGATTGTGATACTCACGCAAGGAAATACATCACGTTTCCTTCTATAAGAACGACTCGGAGATTTCGAGCTCCAATCTGATTTGCTGCTAAGGAACACCTATAGTACCGAATGGTGGCCCAAAGTGCCAGGGAAAATAATAGAAACTCATAAAACAATGATATAGCATTATAGACATAGATGTCAATAGTTTCTGAAGCAGGGAAAGCAGCAGGAAGAGTTGCTGCTTGGTTAACTGCACTGTTAGCTTGAAGTATCAAAGATATAACTATCAATTTCCACCAAACATCAATCAATGACCGACCTTGGAAAATACTGACTCGTATCATAGTTACAAGTGAGACGGCGACTTCGATGATGAAGCCTAGAACCACAATGAACAGAATTCTCCTTGAACGGTCATGAAGAATATAAACCCGCATCTGGAGAATAACTGAGAGTGTGAGGGTGCAGCATTAAATGGTGCGAAGAACACCCACTGTGCACAAGCCAGGTTCCTATCGATAGCGGCCAAAGTTGGAGAAGGCGAAGTGTAGAATTGTCTGTGTAGAGAGTTTAAATGAGAAAAACACATCTGAGAACTCTTGCTTACAACTGCCATTAGAAATAGGGATATATAAGCTGCCAATTATAATCTAAAACTGATAGCGGGGTGCTCACAACTATGAAGACGATTGATCATCAGCTACACATTATGAACTTGCACAGTACATACCTGGTCCTCGTTCGAGGTATTCCAGTCCCAGAGGAGTGCTGACTGGTATGAAGTGCTGTGTGATCTTCGGTGGATCCAATGACCTACCTCCGGCATAGTACCTATCATTTGCTATAGCATTACTTATAACACACGCGGTGAAGGACGTACAGTGCAAATATGGTGCCAACGTATCGTAACTGAGCCCATTGAACTCAAACAAGTAGAATGCTAGAATAACTAGAGCATACCGTGAAATATATCAGGTTTACCATCGACATGGATCTATTCTGCAGGATTGTCATATCAAATACTGATCCAACAGGGGGGAGATAAGTTGGGTACCCATATGTACTTGATCTTTCAGGAGAATTAACATTAATTTGGCATTGAAGTGAGGTCAATACCTCGTTATCCAATGTAATGGCTGATTCATCCAGTCAGTTTCAGATTTATTGAACGAGTGTCACAAATCCCCACCATAGTCATACAACATCAGGGTAGCGGGCACCACTGTCATGATTGAAATTAACAAGGACTGTCATGGAGTCAATTCATTACCTGTCAATAAATAGATCACTTGATTAGTCTGTGCCATGTCAGTGAACTGCGTATCACTTGTTGACACTGGAGGATGAGTAAGGTGGATATTGTGTATCTGACCGCAATATATACTCCATTGCTGCGGAGCTAAGGTTGATCTGGAAACACACTATACTGTATAGATCGAATCCAATGCATCCGGCTACACAATCAATCCGTGGTGATGCAGAGAAGTGATGACCGTGAGTGGATCACACTGGATCGCAACACAGGGATGACATGCGTGAGCACGGACTTAAAGCTGTGATTTCTATTCATGTGCGACCCATGGGCGGGCATCCATGCACCGCCGTGACCATAGTTGTCTCACTGAACACACAACATCGGTGTCGTCACTATTTTTACACAGATTATTATGTAGGGGTCCGTTGTAGGTGCCCTCGCCCGTTTGTAGACCACTGTTTATATATGCAACACCATGGATACTTCCAATCCACCGAAAGTTTTGCTTGTACTCTTTAGCTAGCCTGCATCCATGGACACCATGGGGGTGATATCGAAATCACAACGGTTTCCGTCCATTTACCTATCATGGGATGGAGTTGGCATAGGCTCCACCACTATGATGATGGCAGGGTCGAGAATGCACTTCTTGCATTTCTGATTGCATTGTCTATAACTTTGCATGATTCTATGTGGAGCACCCGATCGGGCGGGATGGTTTGCAGCAGGTGGTGAGTGGGCAAGAGGTGCACCGTGTTGCTCAGAGATGTGTCAATACCAACATGAAATGGCTTCGGCACACCGTCTGTAGGTGGCATTGGCTCTTGAGGTCAAGTCAAATCCGTAACAGTCGAGAACAGTCGTCGCATACACATTCCCTACACGGGGAGAGCTTCAGACGAATTGTCCGGTAAGGCAGGGGACAGCACTTCGATTTTCGTCGATTTGTGGGGTCGGACAGAAACCTTGCAAGTAAGGTGGCTTGCCAAGGCAACCTCGCCTGCTTCAAAAGCATGGCCCTCGTCTAAACAGCCGAGGGGTTTGGCTCTCTATGACGCTCTCCACGACGCCCGGCGACTACCCCCTGACACCGTCGAAGCACATGCAGACAATATAATCGAACTTGCAAAAAGCAGAGAAAACTTGACCTACTGTAAAGGTGAGGCGATAGTGGACGAGGTGAATATCTTCCTCTCTTAGGGTCCGCCTGTGGGAGACTAAATTTGCTCTAGTTATTCGCGGAGGTGCCTATAGACAAACAGTTCTAGTACGTACACAGGACACACCAGCAGAAAGAAGCAAAGGACCCCAAGGAGAAGGATTCATTCTGTGTGTTCCAAAAAGCAGGGAAGCAATGGAAAGGTGAGCAATACTTTAAAGGCATATCTTTTGTTCTGCATGTGTTTCCAATAACGCAGTTATTATGGATTTGAAGAATCAGATCAAGCACACTTAGAAAAGATGAAGGAATCTCGTCGTTTCAAATCCCATGGACTGATGCATCATGCTGCTTTTGTGCAGATCTGACTACCGTAAATATGACAGGACTCCTTGCAAGCGTTTAAGGCTTCCGAAGCAATCAAGGATACAGTGCGAATCGTCTCGTATTTCCTGGACGTCGTGTGAGATGCAGATGCACCCGCCGTTCTGAGGCGCGAGCTGGCGGTAGATGCTCCAGTTGGGTACACTGACTTATGCTGTGTATATCTGAAACAGTTGTACAGAATGATACTATTTATACATATGCTGTATTATCATAGATAGAACTATGGGAGGATGATGGAGTATTTTGAATCATGCTGGGAGACACTCGCACAACCGGTCCCTGTAAATTGTTGCGAGGCTACACTTCGGATGTGCAAAATGATCTGACAACCGAGAATAGCAAGCAGGGCACACGAGACATTCGTTGTGACATAAACAGTTTGATACTATCGAAGTGGTCAGGTTGGGGATTATCTTGGAGCTCACGTGAATCCAGCAACCTACAGGAAGAGTAAGAGACACAATCAAGTAAGCAAGCATTTGGAGCAACGTCCTGTTCATGTTAGCCAGGGCCCCATTGTCCAGTGATGGTGATACTCACGCAAGGAAATACATCACGTTTCCTTCTATAAGAACGACTCGGAGATTTCGAGCTCCAGTCTGATTTGCTGCTAAGGGACACCTAGAGCACCGAACGGTGGCCCAAAGTGCCAGGGAAAATAATAGAAACTCATAAAACAATGATACAGCATTATTGACATAGATGTCAATGGTCTCTGAAGCAGGGAAAGCAGCAGGAATAGTTGCTGTTTGGTTAACTGCATTGTTGGCTTGAAGTATCAAAGATAATCATCAGTTTCCACCAAACATCAATCAATGACCGACCTTGGAAAATACTGACTCGTATCATAGTTACAAGTGAGACGGCGACTTCGATGATGAAGCCTAGAACCACAATGAACAGAATTCTCCTTGAACGGTCATGAAGAATATAAACCCGCATCTGGAGAATAACTGAGAGTGTGAGGGTGCAGCATTAAATGGTGCGAAGAACACCCACTGTGCACAAGCCAGGTTCCTATCGATAGAGGCCATATTTGGAGAAGGCGAAGTGTAGAATTGTCTGTGTAGAGTCAATTAAATGAGAAAAACACATCCAGGGGCTCTTGCTCACAACTGCCATTAAAAATAGGAACATATAAGCTGATTATGATCTAAAACTGATAGCGGGGTGCTCACAACTACGAAGGTGATTGATCATCAGCTACACATTATGAACTTGCACAGTACATACCTGGTCCTCGTTCGAGGTATTCCAGTCCCAGAGGAGTGCTGACTGGTGTGAAGTGCTGTGTGATCTTCGGTGGATCCAATGACCTACCTCCGGCATAGTACCTATCATTTGCTATAGCATTCCTTGTAACACACGCGGTGAAGGACGTACAATGCAAATATGATGCCAACGTATCGTAACTGAGCCCATTGAACTCAAACAAGTAGAATGCTAGAATAACTAGAGCATACCGTGAAATATATCAGGTTGACCATCGACATGGACCTGTTCTGTAGGATTGTCATATCAAATACTGATCCAACAGAAGGGAGATAAGTTGGGTACCCATATGTACTTGATCTTTCCGATATACATTAGGAGAATTAACATTAATTTGGCATTGAAGTGAGGTCAATACCTCGTTATCCAATGTAATGGCTGCCTCATCCAGTCAGTTTCAGATTTATTGAATGAGTGTCACAAATCCCCACCATAGTCATACAGCATCAGGGTAACGGGCACCACTGTCATGATCGAAATTAACAGGACTGGACTGTCATAGAGTCACTTCATTACCTGTCAGCAAATCGATCACTTGATTAGTCTGTGCCATGTCAGTGAACTGCGTATCACTTTGTTGACACTGGAGGATGAGTAAGGTAGATATTGTGCATCTGACCGCAATATATACTCACCCTCGGTCTGTCATGAGTTACGAGACATTCATTGCTGCGGAGCTAAGGCCGGAAACACACTATGCTGTATAATTGAGTTCAGGTCGTCTGGTTGCATAATCAATCTGTTGTGATGCAAAGAAGTGATGTCCGTGAGTGGATCACACTAGATCGCAACACATGACAGGGATAGCATGCGTGTGCATTCATTTGTGTATCGACGTATATATACCTAGTATATGTAAGGAGCAATTGTGCTCCGTCATGCGTGAGGACGGACTTAAAACAGTGATTTCAATTGATGTGCGACCCATGGGCGGGCATCCGACCGGGCACCGCCGTGACCATAATTGTCTCTTCTTCTTTTTCTCACTGGTGTGAACACGCAGCATTGACGTCGTCACTATTTTTACACAGATTGTGATGTAGGGGTCCGTTGCAGGTGACTCCGCCTCCAGCTTCGCGGGCAGACTGGCTCCTGTCCGTGGTTAGGCTGGGCCGAGCGTTAGCTCGGCGGAGGCGAGGTGATAGAGCCGCTCGGGAGGGCGGGTACCGCCTCGTCCAAGTTGGACAGGAGGCTGCTCGAGCCGAGGGATGGATCCAACGCATTATGTGTGGCAATGGCAATGCATAACTGTGTCTTAGGTTCTGGGTGTGGCGGGCGGGTGAGAAAGCGAATGGATATTGTGCGAGGAGGCTGCGTGCGCGACGAGCACGCTGGTGGTGGTATGAGGGCTGAGCCATGGGAAGAAATTGGCACGGGACTCTTGGAGGGGAATGGAATGCTCCACCATCGGGATCTCGCATTTCTGTAGGTCATTATACATATATTCATACGCTGCATCGACAGTCGCCTTTGTGCCCTGCACAAGAAGCACGCGAATAAATCCATGATGTTTGCATTGTCTATGACTTTGCGTGATTCTGTGTGAACTGATCTGGCAGGATGGTTTGCAGCAGGTGGTGAGTGCACCACGGTGTTGCTCAGAGATGTGTCAATATCAGCATGAAATGGCTTCGGCACACCGTCGTCTGTAGGTGGCATTGGCTCTTGAGGTCAAGTAAAATCCGTAACAGTCGAGAACAGCGATCGCATACACATTCCCTACACTGTGACTGCCAGATGTGATGTGATGGATGATTGAGTGGCCTAATTGTTCGTCCCCAAGATCAAGTCATTGTGAAATGCATACAGCATAACCTACGTGACGTTGTATATAGCATGGAGTAATCATACAACATGTCATACGTGGCGAAACATCCTAGTCTCAAGTACGCAAATGCATATCCGACTTTTATAGCTTGCCAAGAGCAGGGGCGTTCACATTCTGACCCGCAGCCTTTGCACGCTGGCGGAGCATCTGGGTAGACTTGTTACCACGGATACCTCCACCCCATTGACGACGCTGTTCCTCGTATTTATCCGTGCTGTACATACAATGAATTGGCTGAAAACATCATGGATTCGATAATAGACACATACAAGTTAGCCTTGGCCGCGTTGATGAGGGTAGCAAGGTCGCGCTGGTCCTCACTCTTGACATCCTGTAGGGTGAGGACAGCAGCGGTCTTCTTATGGACCACAGTCCCCAGACGGGCTTTGCCCTTGACGATAACATAGGGGACACCCATCTTACGGCAAAGAGCAGGGAGGAACACGACAAGCTCGATCGGATCGACATCGTGAGCAATAACAACGAGCGAGGCCTTCTTGGCCTCGATAAGAGCAACACAATGGTTGAGACCAGACTTGACAAAAAGAGGCTTCTTGTCCTTAGTAGCCTCCTTCTGTTCGGCGGTGGCCTTTGCAAGGGTCTCGAGACGAGTCTTCTTCTCCTGCCTAGTCTCTGGACGGTACCTGACGTACAAATCAAAAAATGCGGTCGGACTCGGCTAGTGTGGCTTAACTTACTTATTGAGGAGTTTGAAGAGCTGGGTGGCGGTGTTCTTGTCCAAGGTATGCGAGAACTGAGCAATGGCGGGGGGGACCTTTAGACGTTGCCGGAGGATAACTTTCTGGCGTTGGAGTCGGACATATTCCGGCCATTTCACAAAGCGGGTCAAATCAGTTTGAGGTCGGATGTCCTGCCCTGTGGAAGCGCTCCAGATTTACTTTGTGAATGATGTGACACAACACACCGATACCAAAATTACGGGGTCGAGCCTCGAAGAGTGGGTTTTTGGTTGTTTTGGAAGCCCCCTTGGAACCTGGGGCAGGGGCAGGCTTTTTGCCGGATCCTGGCTTGGACTTGGGAGGCTGGAGGGGGAGGTCGTCAGAAACTCATCCAAGGGCATTTCAGTCCATCCATCTGTTTCGGGTGAATCTAACCATAACAATCCACCCCGAGACGCAGTTACGACCGTCCAGAAGCGACTTACCATGACTTGTGTAGCCTTGCGTGGATGTCTTGAGGGTTGAGGTCGGCGATGAGGTTGGATGGTCGCAGTGGCCCACTCAACGCAAACTCTCGGATCCGCCCGAGTGACTCATTACATAATCACACCCAGTCAAATCGATAACGCAAATTCCTCGAATTGGCAGTCTACACAAATGGATCCAGAATTCCCCAGTGCTATGGAACAAAAAATCTACACGGTTGAATGATATTCAGTGGCCATGGCCCTCTACTGCAAAGTTACGCAAAGCCTCTCGCGCCTCCTCTCCACCTTTGCTCGTGGTGTAAATAACATCGCTCAGCTGAAATCCGTTGAATCTGCTCGCGGCACAGATCGTGTAGGCACCCATGTTGCTGAACCCTAGCCAGTCTCCGACTTGCAGAGCACTGGGCAGCTGAACAGAGTTGCATACGCGGTCTATGGAATCGCATGTCGGGCCCCAGACGCTGCTCGCCGACACAGGTTCCGAAGCTGCAACATGGAAAGAGCCGTTCATCGAAAGAACATAAGGTTCGACGGTCTGATGGTCAAACATGATGCAGTTAAATGCACCATATACCCCTTCGTTGATGTAATCTGTCACGGAAGATCAACACGAGACTCTTCTTAACCCCAGAGTGGAGGCTTACACATCACGGTGGCCTGGTCCCCGTTCGAAATGGTGATATTGTTACCGTCCTCTGTCATCGGAGCCCTGCGCGCGATGATATTCGTGGCGAGAGAAAAGGCTCGAGAGACATAGAACCGCCCCGGTTCAGCCACTAGTGTGATTCCCTCCCTATCGGGAAAGTACTGATTGATCGCGCGATTAATGACGGCAGCAGCAGCCTCAAGGCGTGCATCTTCGAAACCACCGCCCACATCTAGAACAGAAAATTGATACCCAGCACGTTGACCCATATCAAAAGCATCGCGAGCACGTCTGATAGCGTCTTCGTATATAGTCGGATCATAGCATCCACTTCCGACGTGGAAACTGACTCCGATGATATCGAGGTTGAGCTCCTTGGCCTTGGATAGGAGGGTGGGCACCACCTCCAGTGGAGCACCAAATTTAATGCCGAACCGACAGATGCTTTTGGAATCATCCGCAAGAATGCGAATGATGAGTTTGGCAGTGGGGTGTACGCGTGCGATTTTGTGGAGTTCATCGGCATTATCAAACGTCATTTTGTCGACCCCGGCTTTCGCAGCACCGCGAATAAAAGATGTTGCTTTGCACGGGTTGGCGAAGATGATACGGCCAGGATCGACACCGCCTATGCTCAAAACCTGTGTGATCTCTCCGTTTGAGGCGCAATCGAATCCTGCGCCCAAGGATGCAAGAAGCCTGAGGACGTATGGGTCCGGGTTGCATTTTACAGCTTAACCAATGGTGAGCGTCGTGAACAGGAGTGAGTAGACAGCCCCACCATAGTGTGGTTCGATTTCTGGAAGGCATCGAAGCCACCTCTGATGCTGGAGGTATACTTGGGTAAGATCCGCCACGAAGAAGGCCTTTTCAGCGTCAAGTACGTTGGAAGCCACTTTGCGTGAGGCATTTATGACGCCATTTCGAAGATGGATCTCCGGGTGTCCTCGGAAGAGAGGGGGGAGAGAATCGAAGATCGTCTCGCCCTCGAACTCGTCCACGGTGGACCCCGGTGCATTTTCAGGATTCGAAATCCAACTAGTTTCCCTATGAACGGCTGCTAGAGATGACACGGGGATGTTAATGGGAGTCAATGGGAGAACTTCCATCCGAGTGAACGGCAGAGGAAAGAGGATGGGCGAAAAGTCTTCCCCCCGAGTTTCTACGTTGTGCACTCGCTGGCAATGGGGTGGAGCAGGTTGAAGTTTGAAGTTGTGGACACAGCTAAACCTTTTTCCTGACAGCGGCACGTAGATCCGGCGTTTTTTCTACTGCATGGTAATCTAATCTGGTAGATAAGATCGCACTCTCACAAGTATCAAGCAAGCATGGATATTTGAGCAGCCTAATGAAATGCATGAAGCGACTGTCTACTCTCTCGGAGCACCCCGACCAACGCCAGCAAATTGTGGCTTGTAGTCGCCAGGTGCACCACCCTCCTTCCGCCGGTAGTCTTCGCGGTCGCCACCACGCGGTGCGCGGTATGTACCGCCCTCGCCACCCTGGCGCACCTGTGCAGGACGCGGGGGACGAACGGCCCGTTTATGCGTAGAAGGAACGATTTCAGTGGGAAGATGCAACCTTTACTTTGCATGAGCGACGCGGAAGGACAGCATCCGTGCAAGAAAAACATACCATTCTCTTAGGTAGTCGACACCCTCGGGTGTAAGAACATAGTAGTAGTACTGCCAGGAGAACTGGGTCTTGACCAAGCCCTTCGAGGTCAAGCTCTGCATGGCCTTGATAACTTCAAGGTTGGGAACCTCGAGATCCTCATGCTTGGGTGCATTGTAGTCTTTTTTAGCGACGAGAACGCCCTCTATACCACGCCCATTAGACTCAAGCCCAACTGCGCTGCCCGTACGCACCCTTGAAGAGGTTTTCGTAGATGATACGTCTGTTCTTCTTGGTAATGATCATTTTTGTGGTTGGGCTGGTGAACAAACATCAGGCTATCATCCAATCGCTGAGACCAGCATCCAGCCCCCAGGCTGTCCGTTCAACACCACCCAGTACGCCAGATGCGAACTACAGTCCAGATCTGCGACTCACCACTAATAGAGAGACGAGGCTGCCTTGAATCTGTGCTCGATGTGTTGGTTCAGTGAACTTGCGCAGTGTGTGGTGCAGGGTTCGTCACGTGACACGCCATCCCCTTATGAGCTGATCGACGCGACGAGCAGCGACAGCCGACGATGGTCAACTACGGCGGAGGTAAGATGCAAGATATCGTCAGTGTAGTACTGATCAACTTGGAATAGACGAAGTGTCCGCCCTTGTGGTCGACATTGGCTCATCTTCCGTCCGTGCAGGTTATGCAGGGGACGATACTCCCAAGGCTGTCATATCCTCATATTACGGATACAAAGCAACAGCAGGCGATTCCGATGCAAAACTATACTTGGGGCAGAATGGACCCACCGTCTGGAGGGATGGCATGGAGATCGGTAATCCGTTGCGCGATGGTCTCAGTCAGTCCTCTCGAAATCATGGTTATGCATCTACTGACGCGCTTCCCAGTTTTCGACTTCAACCCAATTCCCGCCTTGATATCTCATGCATTATCAGACGTCATGCGTGCCAACCCATCCGAACATCCTATTCTCGTGACAGAACCTGCCTGGAATACAACAGCCAATCGAGAACGAATGGCAGAGATTATGTTTGAGGAATTTCAAGTCCCTGCCTTTTATATCGCCAACACAGGCGTCCTGAACGCGTATGACTCTGCCCATATTTTTTCTCGCCCACCCTCAATCCACGTCTAGATTTGCCGCCGGAAAAGGCTCCGCTCTGGTCATCGATGTCGGACAATCCATGGCAAGCATCACCCCCGTCGTTGATGGCTTCGTACTCCGGAAAGGTGAGTAAACTCAACCAACTGTCATGGCCCCAAGATATAAAACGAGCCGTCGTAGGTCTCGTGTGTTCTGCCCTCCCAAAGTTGGTACACGCACACGCAAAGCACATCCTCGGCAATCCGACCCCCCTACGCGGAAGCATAGACTTGTACCCCCATCAGCTCATTGCATCCAAAACAGTACTTTCCCTTCTACTCTAATGCCTTTTCTTCCGCTGAGTTGCAGCTCACCATCACAGCCCGTGGAACCATCCGCACCACCCATCTTCACTCTGCGTGAAGATCGACGAGCTGGCACAACCGAAAGCTGGAGGGCATGGTACGAGGCCAGGGAAGTAGACGAATGGATACAAAGCGTGGCTGGTGTCCTTGATCAAGGGTGGAACGAACAGTATGCGAATGAATTCTTTCCATGGGCACAGACTCACTTCCTTGCCACCAGAGTTGCTGCTGCACGACCACCGCGCCAGTATGAATTCCCGACGGGTTTCAACACCTACTTCGGTCCCGAGCGTTTCCAAGTTGGCGAGGAGTTCTTCTACCACTCTCCTCAACTTGTCGTGCGTATATGCGCGGCACTATGCCCATTCGTCTCATCATTCGGTTATAGGCACAAAATCCTAATCTACCCAAGAACGTACCAACGTTGCTATCGGAGTCCCTGCGCGCGTGCGATCCCGATTTGCGCCAGGTCCTAATGGGCAATGTGGTTCTTACGGGCGGAGGCAGTCTGTTTTCAGGGTTCGCCGACAGACTGGACAACGAGCTTTCTCGCAACTTCTCCCATGTAAGACGATCCACCCATTTGCATAGAACCACCGTTGATACAACATCCGGCAGGTCAAAATCCACGCTCCTGGGAACCCTATCGAACGGAAGTACGGCGGATGGCTGGGAGGAAGCATTCTCGCGAGTTTGGGCACGTTTCATCAGTTGTGGATCAGCAGAGAGGAATGGCAGGTTTGTCACCGTGCCCATTTATCAGCAATAAGTTCGCTTATAGTTCACTTCCAGGAGCACGGAAAACCTATCGTGGGCCAGCGTTGTAAATAATAAACACGTATCATTATGGAAGCGCCTTCCGTCTACTGCTATCTGTGCTTCTTGAAACAAACTGTCGATCGGTGGGAAAGTAAAATAAGATTACTGTTCGCATACAATACAGCCGGAATCACCAAGAATTCCTCCTATCGAGAATACTTGCAATTTGACCATTTAACCCCAACGAACAAACAAATCTTGTCATGAGGGAGGGTGAGTAGGCGGAACCACCGCGAATGTCTCTCCATGCAAAAACGCCGGTACTGGCACCGGAGTGGGAGTCGATGACGGTGCTGTAGAATTTATGTTAGTCTTTGGTCCAGCGTACGGCTGTTGCCACTGCAACTGAGAGCGATACGTGCCGTGCACAGTATTACTACTAACAGCAGGTGGAGGACGATCCATCTGCGTCACCGTAGGGTAGTATCCCGGGTAGGGAGTGGTGTAGGGTGGCGGATGGTACACATGAGATTGGTGAGTCTGATACACAGAATATGGCCACGCCCCTGCATAGGCATTCGTAGGATGTGGTGGAGGATGACTTGGCAAATACATAGGCGGAGTAGCTGTGGCTACGGTGGTCGACGAGGACGAAGGACCCGGAGGATAAGGAGCAAGCGTTGCTGGAGGGACTGGCTGAGGTATCGCTATAATATAATTGTATAGCAAACCAGCCTCTCAACAAAATACAATACTCACGCTGAACCGGGGCGGGCTCCGATGGTTTTTGCACAACAGATTGGCCATCGCTCGAACCAAAGAGGACACTGCCCCACTTGAATTCACGCTTGATGCCCCGGTCCCAAAGAACCTCAATCGACTTGGTCTCCTCGATGATGCGCACCAACGACACCTCGAAGACACCAGCACTGACGCGGATCTTGACCCGGGACATGGGTGGCAGCGCCATCAGCTCATTGCGAATCTTGTCTTGTTTATTCGCTTTTTTGGCAGCTGCGATGGCCTGAATGACAACATGTTAGTACGTGTACAACGTACACGAACAGCTACGAACCGGGTTATGCTGCGCACACAAGACCAGCACCTCATTCTTCTTGATAGTCTTCAGTACTCGCGGCTCGGGTGGAGCGGAGGTAGGAATTGGGTAGTCAGCATCCATTGGCATTCCAGTGTCGGAGAACATGGACGATGGAGGGGGGTCTACGAGCACCACTTCCTTCTCCAATTCTCTCAACACAGAATAGGCAACACCGCTTGCACCCTCTCTGGCACACGACACATGGAATGACTTGGCACATTTGCCCTTGGTGCATTGTATAGGTGCCCCATGTGCCTTTGATCGCCCTTTACTACATGCCGAGCATTTCTGAAATGGTACAACGGCGATGAAAACATCGTCCCTCGCTGTAACGGCTCACTCACCAAGTTCCACCTGTCTTTCACAATGGCATCCACTCCAAATACTCTCCACTCTCTGCTAATAACTCCATCACCACCTGAACTTGGCAGAATATCTATTTCATCCACCCAAGTCTCTGGTACCACCTTTGCACACTCTTCGTGTGCCATCCATGCATCGATATCGAAGAGGGTTGCCAATGAATCCGGCAGCTCCCTCCTACCAATAGGTGGATCTTGGACACGCAACAAGCCCTCTCTCGAAGTCGAGACGCATAGGCAACATGGAAATCCGTCAGGTTCCGCTGGCTTCGGTGGGAGTTTGAGGGTGACAGAAACCTTGGGCATGGATCCAGATGGTAGTGCAGAAGACGAGGCCACTGATCCTTGTTTCGTGGGTTTCGGTCGCTTCTTCTTTGGTTCGCCTGTGAGGCCCTCAGTTCTTCGTTTTCTTTGCTCACTGGCAGGTGGAGGGTTAAGAAGTTCTGCCTCTCGGTCTCGCAGTAATTGGTCTACATCGATACGAACGCTAGACAGATGGTCAGATGCTCGACAGGGACAAAGAAAACGATGTTCTCACCTATCACTGACGCACTTGCATACCTGTGCCTTTCGCCCCAGCTCTAACCAGCTGTCCAAGGCGAAGTTCACACTCTCGGCACAATTGAATCCGAGATTGAAACCAGCGTGGTATCCGCGAGGATAGGTTATCACAAACTCCCGTTCGCGCTGAACGAGAAAGTTTGGCTTGCAGGACGACTGGGCAAGTAGAGTAGGGGACGCCAGAAAAGATTTGTGACGCAAGAATTGAGGACACTGCGATGTGTCCTTTGGGAAATATCCTAGAAGCACGTTATAAAACATCTTGCACGGGAGAAAGGATCGTACCTTTCATGGTAGATTCCAAAGCGGTGGCGCGACCTTGCGGGACGGCATACCAGAACTTGGGGGCACCAAAGTGAATGAAATTGATGCTGAAAAGATCCATGTCTTCGACGTGCCATGCAAAGGTTGCCCTCCACATTCCAAAGTAGAGATATGGGGTATTGACACCTGGAAGTCCCTTTGCGGAAGTGGGTAGGATGCGAGAGAGAAGGGAAGGAAGGTGAGCCACGTTCCATATCTTAGTGTCGTCAGTGTACAGTGAACCTAGAGAGTGGTGAGTTAATGTTTCGATGAGAGTCAACATATGGACCTTGCATGTCTGCACCATACCACGCAGGCTTGCCGAGGCCACAATTCCTCCAGTATTGACGCTCTAGTTTTTGACAAAACTCGACGGTATAGTCGTCGTTGGTTGTATTGAAGGGCAACCAGTCTTTGCGTGGGTCGAATACCTCGAGAAAAGCCTTATCTTTGGAGGCGCGTTGGGCAAGTGATGCTTCACGAGCTTCGCGAGTCTGTGGGATGCGCTTCCCTTTGGGTTTTGGCATCTCTTGTGGCTCATTAGAAGATGTTTGGGGGGTAGGACATGCAGCCAAGTCGGCATCCTCGTCGATGTCGATGTCTTGGTCGTCGAGAGCAGGATCCAAAACCTGCATGGTGGGTGGATCCACAATCTGAGGGTTAGGTGTGAGAGGATTTCCGACGCTGGGGGGTGGTGACATTGGCGCGTCGGCAGGGATACTCGAGGGTTCCTCTACAGTGAATGAGGCACGACGGTCCTCTGGTTCGACGGATTCGACCTTGCGACTTTCGGCCCTTGTGCGACGCTTATTTGGTGCCCTGTTGTCTATTCGAGCACCGCGTGCATGAAGACCGACGTCTTCTATGCCCGGTGCGCGAAACTCGTCCTTGTTGCACAGCTCTGCCCACTCGCGTACACTCATGGCTTTTCGTTTTTCTACATTCTCCTGTCTGAAGAGACCGCCTCTTCCGAGCATGTGCTGTTCGATTGGGGATCTTATCTTGACACTTAGCAGTTGATCCTTGATGGGTGGTAGAGCGTCGACCCTGTGGATATGTAGTCACGATTCCGTGCAGACACGACGAGTATGAGCACAGACTGACCATTCCTTTGGTGGGATGACCTTGACTATGCCGCTGCGCAGACCCCAGCACTCGATTCTTGACATGTAGAGCTCGAAATCGGCAAACTCGTCTATGGTTGGTTTGAAGACGGGTATTCCGCGGTGTGCCAGAGGATCGTCTGCTGGGCTGATCCATGTGCGTGCGTCCGAGTTTGGCGAGGGTGGAAGTGGAGATCCCTCTGCGCCGAAGAAATGGTCTGGCTGGGCTGGGGGAACTGGGCTTGCAGATCGCGACGGAGTGAGAGAAGACGTCGGACTCGCTGACATTGCTGCAGGCGTGTGCGACGGTGACCAGAGTGGGGCTGTTGGCTGTCGTCGTTGTCGCTGTCCTCGTCGTCGTCGCTGTCGTCGTCGCTGTTGACCCCTCCAAGGGCTTATGTCAGTCGACCCCTCCCCTGTGGGTGATTTTCTTCTCTTCCCTGTCCTCGTCCTCGTCCTCGTCCGCGTCGTCGTCCACGATGTCGCCCATTCCACATCTCATGACTCTGGCTGATCTCACAGCCCCGCAGATCATGCGCCTCCTCGACCACGCACACTACCTCAAGCGAGTCTCCACGCCTTGGCTCGCTCCCCAGTCTGCACGCACACCTCGACGCATGCCATCGCAGTCGCTCTATAACAAATCAATCGCGTTGCTCTTCTCAAAACGCAGCACCCGCACCCGCCTCTCAGCTGAAACAGCCGCACAACTCTTGGGTGGTCGCGCCCTCTTTCTCGGTCGCGACGACATCCAGTTCGGTGTCAACGAGTCGCCTCGCGACAGCGCACGCGTCATCGGTGGAATGTGTCAGGGAATATTTGCTCGCGTAGGGGAACACGAGGAAATCGAGGAGCTTGCCCGCTACTCTCCCGTTCCCGTTCTCAATGCCCTCTCCTCCCTCTGGCACCCCACTCAGACCCTCGCTGAATTGCTCACCCTCCACGAAAACGCACACTTCTTCGAACCAGCCCTCACTGGCCCCCCTCCTACAAACAAACCTCTCCCCGAGTTAAAGCCCCTCACAGTCGCCTACATTGGTGACTCGACGAATGTTCTCCACGACATGCTTGTCACCTATCCCCGTCTCGGTCACAAAATGCGCGTTGCTTCTCCCCCACAACCCGCATACCAGTGCCCTAAACCAGTATGGGACCGTGTCACTCAACTTGGATGTGACAAATCCATCTGGTGGGGCACTGATCTCAAGGAGGCGGTGAAAGGCGCAGACGTCGTCGTCACCGACACTTGGTATGAACACTTCCCATACTTTCATCCCATACTTATGGCATGGCAGGATATCTATGGGTCAAGAAGCAGAAAAAGCCCAGCGATTGCAAGATTTTGCTGGATACCAAGTCACAGAGGCTCTTTGTCGAGAAGCAAACCCGAACTGGCGATTCCTCCACTGTCTCCCTCGCAAACCAGACGAAGTGGACGACGAGGTTTGTGAAGCTCTCATCTCATTGACCTGGACTCATCATTTACAAGGTGTTCTACGGCCCACGATCACTCGTATTCCCAGAATCGGACAATCGTAAATGGACTATCATGGCAGCTTTCGAGTGAGCACCGCGGTGTATATTTTTCCACCCCCCACTGACATCATATTTTAGCTTGCTGTTTGGAAAATGGGATCTGACTGGCGAAGAGGTTCAGAAAAGACGCCAAAATCACTAATGAGTAGACCAACTAGTCCGTCAGCATACATTGTAACGTGGGGCTATGTATGTTCTGTACACCTCAATCCCAGCGTTCGTTACTCGCGTGCACATTCTCCATGTCTTCCCAGTTCATACCATTCGTTGGGGCGACTTTGCTCTCCATAAGCTTTTTGGTGGGAGACTATGTAAGGTCTCATGACATCATTGATATGACCATACATTAATGCTCCTACAGCCATTTCACCTCCTGGGTAGCCTCCGAGCTTGGTATGCTCTTCACGAGCCTCGTGGGAACAAACGGACGGATTATCTTACCTTCGTTTATATTCTGGGGGACAGCGGCCGAAATCCTCGGATTGCATCATACAACATGTTTCATGTTATCGATGTCGGAGCAGTGGGATAACTTCATGTTCCGTGGATCAGCGAACTCCCTCCTCGGAGCCACCATCCAGCGGTATTTCGAGGGCAACAAACGGACCTTGCACGACATCTCTGTGGTTGGTGACAAGGAGTCGAATAAGGTGAGCAGTGGATCAACCTTGCTGGTTGACAACCATGTGCATCCCCGCAAGGATCACAAGATCACCGGATGTGACACTAACCTCCCTGGTATCCGTCGATGGACATCGACTCCCATCGCCCTTGATTGGACGGATTGCCTCTGAGGATTGTGAATAGTAGAGGAAAGTTTCGGTACTCGCTCATACTATTTCTGAATCGCTGAGTTTGATAAGACATCAATGGTTTGATGTTGGTGTATCGTTGGGCGCTCAACGACCAGCTGTGCCGACGCCGTGGCAAGGAAACATCACGTGTTATCCTTGTACCCTTACTACCATCAGGTTTGAGGATTTAAGCAGATGAACTTCAGTTCTTCAGCTTTATCAGTACATCTAACACTCCGTCATCCAGCCAAAGAGGACCAACGCACTACGTGACGACAACCACCCATTTACCATCTCTCTTGAGCACCTCTGTGTTCACCTATTCATTTAGACAAGGTATGGATACCACTCCACAGTCAGCGACCACGGTCTAAGGGAGATATGCATAGCATGCGTCTGATCAACATAAACGCCTTTCTCGAAAGGGAGGAATTGATTAAAACGAAAAGGCGGATGGACCGCCAAACCAGGGTCCTCGAGTTCTGTGACGATGAAGCCACAAAATACGCAATCTTATCCCATCGGTGGACTGAGCAAGAAGTCACCTATGACGAGATGATCGATTTCGCGAAGATGGGTGTGGAAGAGAGAGATGAAATTCGTGGGCGTCGCGGTTATAAAAAGATCCTCGATAGCTGTTCGCAGGCTAAGAGGGATGGGTACGAGTGGCTGTGGGTCGACACTTGTTGCATCGACAAGCGAAGCAGCGCAGAGTTATCGGAAGCGATCAATTCCATGTACCGATGGTATGAACACTCAGGGGTATGCTACGCGTACCTCCACGATGTCCTTGGGTCATTCTTTCCTACTGAGAGTAACGTGGGGTGGTATCTCCGGTCCAGAGGCTGGCCGGAGTGGTTCTCGCGTGGGTGGACCCTACAGGAGATGATAGCGCCACGAAATCTGCAGTTCTTCAACGAGGATTGGCAGCCCATTGGCAGCAAGAGGACGCTCGCACCTACCTTGGCAAAAATCACTCGAGTTCCACAGCACGTATTGATCAATGGTCTTACTTCCAACCGTCCCTGCGTCGCTCAAATCATGTCTTGGGCTGCTGACAGGAACACGACGCGAGTCGAGGACAGAGCTTATTCCCTGTTGGGCCTGCTGGATGTTAATATGCCGATGTTATATGGAGAGGGGAAAAGAGCATTTCAGCGCCTTCAGCTGGAGATCATCCGCACGTCTAACGACCAAAGCATTTTTGCGTGGGGTTCCAACGGAGGGAATAATCAAACCCGCAGCGTCCTTGCTGACGACCCAAGTTTCTTCCGGGACTGCAATGAGATGGAACTGATGGATTTCGACGAATTCCTTGAATCTCTCAAAGAGTACATCCCAGAACAAGAGTTGCCTTTGATCGAGGAAGACCGATTTGGTGTATTCCCTATCACCAATCGTGGTATTCACATTTGGTTACTCCTCTATCCCTTGGACGGTTTTTCCTCTGTCTTCAAAGCCAGCTTGCCCTGTCGTTTTGGTCCACTGGGTCCGCCAGTGACCATTACCTTGAATTTGTGGAAATCCAATTATTATCGATATTCTCGGTCACTGAGTAATGGATTTCCTTCTACACAAAATCTGCAGTTCTATCAACTCTATCTCAGTCATCAAGATGCGCTGCATCGCGATATCACGTTCGAAATCGATGACAGTGCGGTCACCCAGAGTGGCCTCACCTATTGCGGCACGTACCCATGGGAACCCAGACAAAACACACTCACGCTAACCGGCAACAAATCTCTTTGCGTCAGAGTCTATGCTGATACTCAAGCCAATTCTCGCTTTATTGTGGGCTTTGGGCACTGCTTTGGACAGTATTGGATACATTTAATCGGAGAGGAATATGCCAGTACCACTCAACATTCGTGGAAGGACTATGCCAAAGAAGAATACCAGAAGATGCGGGTCAATGGACCAGAGTATGCCCAGTCCCTGGTTAACATTGATATAGGTGTTCGTCGTGAACCCCGTAGTTGCGTCTGCAGTATGCAAACACCTCTGCCTGGATCAAGCTGGATTGTAAGGATATCCTGCATCATGTGGGACAGATCAAGGAACTATGGAGTTAGGATCGATGCATTTCAGAATTCCGGTTTCGGTAATGTATCAAAGAAATGGAGAAGTATCGATGTTGATGTTGGTGGATTCTTCCTTGTGCACACACATTGTCTTATCGATACTGATAGTGCCATTGTTAGAGAAACAATGGCTCCAATCATGACATGCAGGGTCTTATGATACCGAGCGCATGGGGTCGGCATCGGCTACCCGTGGATGGAATCTCCAGGGAATTCTCGCTCGCACCCAAGCAGATAAAAGTGAGTATGCATACGTTTTAGACTTGGTTTGAGTCTCACGAGAACAGCTGGGGGACTATGGTCATTTGATCGGCGTCGAGGATTTCCACTGTGAAGGAAACATCGTTGATGATCTCAAACCCTTTCTTTTGAAGTCGGATATCACCCCACGGAAGCACAAAATTGGTTTCAATACAAGTAGCGACTATGTGACAATTTGCGAAGGGATCCATCCCGGACCTCCCTCACTTATTCTATATAAGCCATTTGGACTGTCGCTGCCAAGCAACTGCCGTTTCAACTCGCTGTTAGCTTCTTATTCTACTCGACTCACCAACAGATATCTCGTTACAACAGTCGTAGAATGCTGCACAGTCCCTCCTGGTGAAAGGTCCAAGCAATCAGGTTGCCTTGTCGGCTTCGAAGGTAGACGTAAGTCTGTGCATCCAACTATTTCATACATATATGCCTGATACTGGATCGTTTGATTAGTCTTGGACCCCACGTCATGTTTGTACACCATTGCAAAGCCATTTGTTTGGTGCCGAGATGAAAGTGTAGATGAGAGCACGGAGACGTCAAGCGACGACTCGTCTTTATGGGTGACAGATGATGAATGGGTATGAGGGTTAAGTACGTCGACGAGTTTGGTGCATTATCATTCTCTGATTAGTGGGAGTAATCTCGTCGGTTCGTTTCCACTGTATATGTATTCGCTTTTCACGTGTGTTGTATCCACTGGATATCACGGTAGGTTGAAATACACACCCATCGTAAATGCATGTCATTATTCATTGCATGCTCACCAGAGCCCTTGATGATCTACTACACACTTATCCCAACTTAGTCGACCGAAGAGCAAAAGACATGACCTGACTGAACTATATGGTACACTCGACAATAGCATACGTGAAAAAAATGCGTTTCTTCATCACAGCAGAGTTGCACAAGTCCACTGGAGTGTGGGAATGTGCTACAGAAGACTATTGCCAATGTTGCAGTACCAGAAGACTGGAAACAACGGTATTCACTGCTCACCTGGCTGCTGAATTCAAGGGTCAAGTGCTGAAGGAATGAGTGGGGACCTTTCAGAGCGCTGGAAGTCTAACTGCACAATACGAAAGGCCTCTCACGGCACATAACGTATGTATGGAGGAGGAACGGAGTTGGTTGATAGCACTGTCAATCGTAAGGGACGAGTAGCATGTAGAACATCCGTGTCCAGGGTTGTCTGCATTCGAAGAAGTGGAGCGTGCCCTGGAAGAAAGGCGTGCGGTGAGGAAACTGAGAATTCGAATTGGTTTGACCCAGTGCTCAAGGTCGTAGCGTCGCGGACAGCAAGCTCAACAGTGAACGTTTGAACTCGTGCACGCCACCTCCGTCGATGTGGAGTACTGAGTGTTGACGCTGTTTCGTTACTCGGATGCACGTTCTCCATGTCCGAGTTTCCAATCATACCACTCGCTGTGGCGACTTTGCTCGCCATGAATGGAGCCAAGTCTCGCAAACTGTCTCCATCTGGGGCTGCTACGGCCTTCGTGGTTGGGTTCCTAGTGCTGTCAGCCCCAGTGCGTGGTATTGGCATAACTCTCATCGTATTCTACCATCTCGCCTCGCGGGCAACCAAATGTGAGTGCACATACACAGCGCTGGATCGTATAACGACGTGTACAGATGGAAAAAAGCGTAAAGCACAACTGGAAGGATTCCAAGATGCTGGCTATCGCAATGGCTGGCAGGTTCTCTGCAACTCGATAGCTGCGTTCATCGCTACCGTCTTATGGAGTGTAACATTTGCACCAAATATCCTGCCATGGTCCTGGCTCGCATCTGTTCTTGGATTGCCTAGAGGGCCCCTGTATGATGGTGAAAGCTGGTGCCCGTTGTCTGCAACGATATCCGATGGTCTCAGTTGGGCGCTTTTGTACATCGTGCTCGGGTAAGGCTCATGTCATCATCGATATGGACCCACATTCATGCTCCTACTACAGCCAGTTTGCCTGTTATCTGGGTGACACATTAGCCTCCGGACTTGGCATACTCTCCCCATCGCCACCCATCGTCACCACCACACTCAAACCCGTGCCGCCAGGGACAAACGGTGTTATTTCATTCGGGGGCACGCTTGCATCGGTTGCCGGCGGGTGCGTGGTTGGACTGACGCTCTTCACAAGCCTCATGGAGAACCATGCTTGCAGAGCCGAGTGGGTAGGTATCCTACCTCCACTTCTATTTTGAGGATCAACAGCTGGAATGCTCGGATCCATAGTATGTGTATCACATCATTGATATCGGAGTAATAGGCGTCACTAAATGTTCTGTTGGGCCAGCTGGACTCCTTCCTCGCAGCCACCATCTAGCGCACCCGGTATTCTGAGGACAGCAAACGGATCTTGCAGGACGGCTCTGTGGCTGGTGCCAAGGAGTCGATCAAAGTGATCAGTGGGTTGAACCTACTGACCAACAATCAGGTGCGCCCCCGCGATGTGAACAACGATGAAGTGTTACCAACCTTACCATAATTACCAGGTGAACCTAGTTTCCTCGACGGTGAGGGCGGTGGTAGTTGCACTGCTTGCTTGGTGACTTTCAACAATACGACCCTTGCGTTCTTCAGAATCAGAATCACTACCCTCGATTCGGACACGTACTGCCATATCCTTCGATTTGGGGTAGGCCGTGGTAGATATCACCTGCTTGGATAGATCTGGTTTGATTGATGTTCACGACTGGTCCTTGAGTTAGCAGGTCAGCTGGGGCCACCTAACTTGTAAAGGTAAACTCTCCCATGCGTCTTTTCGTCCTCTGCACTGTATCTATATGACGACTACGACTACGATCATGGCAGAGGAACAACCAGCACCGAAGCGCGACGTCCAGAACCACCACCTCTTCGAGTGCGCGTGGGAGGTCGCCAACAAGGTCGGCGGTATCTACACGGTCATATCGACTAAAGTCCCCGTCACCATCGCAGAGTATGGTGACAGGTATACACTCGTCGGCCCCCTCACGAACAAGTTAGCCATGGAAGTTAGGGTGCTTGATCCGGTGGACCCCGTTGTCGCCACTGTCCTAGAGGCAATGCATAGCCATGGCGTCAAGTGTCTCTACGGTCGGTGGCTCATCGAAGACAAACCGCAAGTGCTTCTCTTCGACGTAGGAAGCTGTTCACATCGTCTAGACGAGTGGAAAGGGGACCTATGGAACCTTGCAGGCATCTCTACCCCTCTTCATGATGCTGAAACCAACAATGTCATCCTGTTCGGCTATCTCATGACCTGGTTCTTAGGGGAGGTGTGTGATAATCCCCTTTACCAACTAGCGACTCCTCCCGCCTGATCCTAGTGTCCTGGCGATAGTATGCCTCCCGGCAGCTTGACACTGCCATCGTTGTGCACTTCCACGAGTGGCAGGCAGGTGTAACCATCCCTATCTGCAGGAAACGCCAAATCGATGTTATGACCGTATTCACAACACATGCTACTCTCCTCGGTCGCTATCTCTGTGCTGGTAGTGTTGACTTTTATAATAATCTCAGGTACTTTGACGTTAACCACGAAGCTGGAAAACGAGGCATATATCACCGTTACTGTGTCGAGCGCACTTCCGCGCACTGTGCGGACGTCTTCACTACTGTATCTCACATCACTGTATTGGAAGCAGAGTATCTCCTGAAGCGCAGACCTGACGGTGTCGTACCAAATGGTCTCAACATCAATAAGTTTCAGAGAAGGCATGAACATGAGTCCGAGAACTTGTATGCAATTGCAAGAGCTAAGATCCATGGATTTATGCGGGGCCATTTTTATGGCCATTACGACTTCGACCTCGAGAATACATTATACGTGGGCCTTGCATGCTTATATGCTGATGCAGCCTCTAGATTTTCACTGCTGTTCGTTATGAATATCGCAACAAAGGTGCTGATATGTTCATCGAATCACTAGCATGTGGGTTCTATGGTGGAAATGCTGCCCTCTTACTTACACAACTTGCAGGACTCAATTATCGCCTTAAGAGATCGGACTCAAAGACAACGGTGGTCGCTTTCATTATGCCTGCCTCTACAAACTCGTATACGATTGAGGCATTCAAGGGACAAGCCCTGGTTAGGCAACTCCAGGAGACCGTTACCGAAATTCAAAAGCGTATTGGGGACTGTTTGTTGGATCACGCTTTGAGATTCCATAGGTATGAAATGAGTGAATGCGACGTGATAGATTTCTGATATGGCTGTAGTGAGGGCAAGCTTGAGGTGGCACCTTCAGACCTCCTGTCTTCCGAGGACCAAATGCTATTAAAGCAACGAATATCCGCTCTCAAGCGCACTTCACTCCCTCCGTTCGTTACGCATAACATGATGGATGACGCCAACGATCCGATTCTCAACCGTATTCGTCGGGTAAAGCTCTTCAACTCCCACGAAGATCGCGTGAAGATCGTTTTTCACCCCGATTTTTTGACCTCTAGTAATCCCATTCTTGGCCTTGACTACGAAGAGTTTGTCAGAGGCTGTCATCTTGGTGTGTTCACGAGCTACTATGAACCACGGAGATACACTCCTGCAGAGTGTACAGTTGTAAGTGATTTATGCTAGTTTTTCTGGCTTTTAGGTCACTAGACTATTGTCTTGGTCAGATGGGCATACCATCCATCACCACCAATTTGTCTGGATTCGGCTGTTTTATTCAAGATACGATCAAACGGCCCGAGGACGAAGGTTGCTACATTATCGACCGTCGCACAAACTCGTTCGAACAGTCGGTGAGCCAGCTTACAGACTGCCTGGAAGGATTCTGCAACAAGACATGGAGGCAGCGTACCGATCAGCGTAGCCGAATGGAAAGCCTAAGCCTCCTGGACTGGAAGATTCTGGGTGTCGAATACACCAAGTCACGACCGTTGGCATTGAGGCGGGCATACCCGGATGCGTTCCTTGTTACAGACGGGGAATCCGGCGAAGAAGTAGGTTATTTCATAGTCCTGAAATCCGACCTTTTCCGATACCCGGATCATTCACCCCACTTGAAGTGATAATAGGGTGTGTAAATTGTCTGCGAATAAACAATCAGCGCTAGCGTTACTAGGATCCGTTTATTGCTGTCGTCATACATCGATCCTTCCCTCTCCGTCCTTCTCCCCCTTTCTCTTCTAGCTGACTCACACTGCCTGTGCGACAACCCTTGCTACAGACCTAGGATGAGCCGAATCGCACAATATCAGCCGGAAGAGTCAATATCCACACATTATGCACGTACATGCCCAAAGCACTTAACTGTGTTCGATCTTTCACATATTCTCTCCTGTTTTTACCTCTACTTCCACGGTCACAACTAAATACGTACTGATATCCCTCTCCAAAGTTGAAGATATTGGCACCCATACACTAAAAACCTTGTGTTCCGTGAGGTGTCGTGCTCGTCAACACCAGGATGAATGAAGTGGCTTCATTGTCTGTGGGTGCCACTGACTGTTGAATAAGAATTAACAGTCTTCAAGACTGCTCCTGTGCATTCCTCTGCATTTGTCTACGCGTTTGCTGTGACCCTGCCACACTGGCACAGTATTCCAAGTAAGAGAGCATCTGTCGATTGAGTTTTTTTTGGCGTGTTAATATTATTGTCGAGTGCGGTATGTATTATTCTCAGGTTATACTGTCTGCTGGGTGGACCTATACTATGTGGTTCGTCCCCAGGACCTTGCAAAATGCACGCAGCATAACCTACGTGACGTTGTATATAGCATGGAGTAATCATACAACATGTCTTACGTGGCGAAACATCCTAGTCTCAAGCACGCATCATGGGGCGTCCGATTTAGTGTTTGTGTACAAGAAGGATGCAACCGGAGAGTATTCGGAATTCGCCGACACTCACTTCGGAACGGTTCATCCTGCTTTTTCCACTGCGCCATGCTCCAGCTAAGAGCAAACGCTACATTGCAACAAGTCGCACCAAGGTTGCGGAAGGCTGCTCTACAGCCCGGGGCATACCATACTCGCCGAGGACTGGCGTCGTATGACGCCGTTGTCATCGGTGGTGGTGAGTCCTTAGTTGAAGTCTTCTATACTTACTCATATTATACCAGGACCCGGCGGTTATGTCGCAGCCATCAAGGCTGCCCAGCTAGGCCTGCGGACGGCGTGCATAGAAAAACGAGGGGCGCTCGGTGGCACATGTCTAAATGTTGGCTGCATACCCTCGAAAGCTATGCTCAACAATTCTCATTTATACCACCAAACACAACACGACCTCCAACGACGCGGTATCGATGGTATGTTCACTCGTGTGGTGTCGGCTTGAATGTAATGATAAATGTACATAGTCGGTTCTGTTTCACTTAACCTCCCTCAAATGCTCAAGGCGAAGGACCAGGCTGTCGGCGGCCTTACGAAAGGAATCGAAATGCTTTTCAAACAAAACAAAGTCGACTATATCAAGGGAACCGCTTCATTTCTTTCGCCGAACCGAATTACTGTCAAGCTATTGGACGGCGGAGAGACCGAGGTCGAAGCTTCTAACGTTATCATCGCCACGGGTTCGGAAGTAACGCCATTTCCTGGTGGGGCCATCCAAATAGACGAGAAACAGATCGTAAGCTCCACGGGTGCTCTCGACCTACAGGAGGTACCAGGAAAGATGGTCGTCATTGGAGGCGGTATCATCGGATTGGAAATGGGCAGCGTCTGGAGTCGGCTAGGGGCTGAGGTCACCGTTGTGGAGTTCCTTGGTGGCATTGGTGGTGCCGGTATCGACGAGGAAGTTGCGTGAGTGTAGTCTACGTCGATGTCACCTTGATCAGCTGACGTGTTCCAGTAAACAATTCCAGAAACTACTAACGAAGCAAGGCCTCAAATTCAAGCTTAACACCAAGGTCTTGTCTGCTGAAAAGCGGGATGGCAAGGTCTTTGTTAAGACGCAGTCGGCAAAAGGTGACAAGGAAGAGTCGGTAAGTCGGATGGTACCAATCGACTGCGTCCCGTTTCTTACTTGCTTGTCCTGAAGCTCGAAGCCGACGTTGTGTTGGTATCGGTTGGTCGACGCCCATACACTGAGGGCCTCAACCTTGAGGCCGCAGGTGTACAAATAGACAACCGAGGTCGTATCATCATCGACGATCAGTTTACCACGTCGACAAAGCACATCAAATGCATCGGTGATGTTACCTTCGGGCCCATGTTAGCACACAAGGCCGAAGAGGAAGGTTAGTCTAAGATCCTTGACGAGTTTCCCATATCTATCTTTACTAACTACGACACTATTCAGGCATTGCTGCCGTTGAGCACATCAAGCATGGACATGGGCACGTCAACTACAATGCCATCCCATCCGTCGTTTATACCCACCCCGAAGTCGCATGGGTAGGCAAGACCGAACAGGACCTCAAAGCTGCCGGCGTTCAGTACAACGTAGGAAAATTCCCGTTCGCTGCCAACTCGCGAGCGAAGACCAATCTCGACACCGAGGGATTCGTGAAATTCCTTTCTGAGAAGGAGACAGACCGGATCCTTGGCGTACATATTATTGGTCCCAATGCGGGCGAGATGATTTCCGAGGCTGTCCTTGCCATCGAGTATGGTGCAAGCTCGGAAGACATCGCACGGACGACCCATGCCCACGTAAGTCTCTTTCTTCGACCGTTGGTACGGGGCTCTACTAAGCTACTTTGGGAATTCAGCCCACACTCAGCGAGGCCTTCAAGGAGGCAGCTATGGCGGCGTACAGCAAGCCCATCCATTTCTAGACGAGTTCGTTGGTGGATGACTTGTTGGGTAGTACGTAGCGTTTATATTACCCTACTGACCTCACGGTGTCCCACCAATGCTCTTATCCTCTGGCCATTTCGGTTGCTAATGCATTGAGTTTCAATGAACTATCTGAAATCCACGGGTGGGACACTGACTTCAGGTGACGCCTTTGCTAATGGGTCAAGACACGAGCGTTGCGACGGGACATGAAAGTAGTACATCTTCCCAAGATAACCCAATGTCCGTGACATTGCGAAAGGGAATTTGCTGACTTCTTTGAAAATGGGCTCAACTGTACACCTATGGTCTTCCTACTGTTTGGTCCAACGGTGTCATTTCTAAATTGCACGGGTCAATATTATGGGAGTGATAAAGATATCTTGGCGCTCTGCCACTATCTGTGCCGAATGTTACCCTTCTTGTGCTAACGCCTTGCAGCAAGGAAACACCACGTGTTGACCTTGTGCTCTTACCACCACCACCTCTCGTTGAGGGTTCAAGCAGACGAACTTCACGGTGAGTCTCATTCACCCATTTTGCCCTGTCCTTTGTCTGCCCATCTAACACTGTCGTCTAGCCAACACATCCACATCCAACAACTACACGCATATTATTTCTTTCGAGGATCTGTCCGGATTTTGGTGGACACCAGTTCATTCAGGCAAAGTATGGATGTGGTTCTACAATCATTGGCCATGGTCTAAGGCATGCATAGCATGCGTCTGATCAACGTAAATGCATTCATCAAGAGGGAGCAGGTGATGAGCAAGGGGGAACGAGTGGACCGTCGAGTCAAAGTCCTCCAGTTTGGAGATGATGAAGCCACACGCTACGCGATCTTATCCCATCGGTGGACTGAGCAAGAAGTCGACTATGATGAGATGATAGAGCTCACAAAGATGGATGAGGAGGATAGAGGTGAAATTCGCAGGCGCTTCGGCTATAAGAAGATCCTCGATAGTTGTGAGCAGGCTGAGAAGGATGGGTACGAGTGGCTGTGGATCGACACTTGTTGCATCGACAAACGAAGCAGCGCAGAGTTATCCGAAGCGATTAATTCGATGTACCGGTGGTATCAAAACTCGAGGGTATGCTACGTGTACCTCCATGATGTTGATTCGTCTTTTCCTACCGAGGATAACAAGACGATGTATCCCAATTCCAATGGGTGGCCAGAATGGTTCGCCCGTGGATGGACCCTACAGGAGATGATAGCGCCAAGCATTGTCCGGTTCTTCGATAAGGATTGGCATTCCATTGGTGACAAGAAGACACTTGCATCTACCTTGGAAGCTATCACTCGAGTTCCACAGCATATTCTGATCAATGGACTTGCGTCTAACCGTCCCTGCGTTGCTCAAATCATGTCGTGGGCTGCCAATCGGAGAACGACTCGAGTCGAGGACATAGCTTATTCCCTGTTGGGTCTTCTAGACGTGAATATGCCGATGTTATATGGAGAAGGGAAGAAAGCATTCCACCGCCTTCAGTTGGAGATCATCCGCATTTCGAACGACCAAAGCATCTTTGCATGGGGTTCCAAAGGAGGAAATCAGCGGGCTAGCAGCATCCTTGCTGACAATCCAAGTTTATTCAGGGATTGCAATGAAATGGAACTGATCGATCTCGACGAATTCATCCCATCTCTCAAAGAGTACATCCCAGAAGACGAGCTGCGTTCGGTCAATGAAGATCGATTTGGTGTATTCCCTATCACCAATCGTGGCATCCAAATTTGGTTGCTCATCTGTCCCTTGGATGATTCTCGCTTAGTCTTCAAAGCCAGGCTGCCATGTCGCTTTGGTCCATCGGGTCCACCAGTGACTATTACATTGAATTTATGGAAATCCAATTGCTATAGATATTCTCGGTCGCTGGAGGATAGCTTTCCTTCAATGCAAAATCTGCAGTTCCGGCAACTCTATCTCAGCTGTCAAGATGTGCTGCATCGCGATACCACATTCGAAATTGATGACAGTGCGATCGTCCAGAATAGTCTCATCTACTGCGGCATGTACCCATGGGAATCCAAAGGAAACACACTCAAACTAACCGACAACAAATTTCTTTGCGTCAGAGTCTACGCTGACAATCAAGCAAACTGTCGCTTTGCAGTGGCCTTTGGACATTGCGGTGGACAGGATTGGATACATCTAATCTACGAGGAACATGCCAGTACTACTCAGCATTCATGGAAGGACTATGCTAAACAAGAATACAACAAAATGCGGGTCAGTGGGCCAGAGCATGCCAAATCTATGGCCAAGGCACGTTCTCGAGGTAGTCGTCATTGCGTCCGGGTTATGCAGACCCATTTGCCTAGGTCAGGCTGGACTGTGCGGACTTCCTGCGTTGAGTGGGATGGCTCAATGATCTGTGGAGTTAGGATCGATGCCTTTCAGAATCCCGGTTTCAGTAGCATATCAAATGAATGGAGGTGCATCGAGGTTGACGTGGGTGGATCATACACATTGTCTCACTCATGTTGATATACCCATTATCAGAGAACCAATGACCCCAATCGTGACATGCGGGGTCTCATGGTATGCTATAACGCAAATGAGCGGCAACAGTATAAAGCATCTGTGGATCAGGTTTTCGTGAAATTCTTGCCAGCACCCAATGGGATAAAGGCAAGTACGGATACCTTTCACACTCTTATTGAGTCTTACAAGAGCAGTTGGGGGACTATGGTGACTTTACTGGCTCTGAGGGTTTCTGCCGCGAAGGAAATATCTTTGACGACCTTAAGTCCCTTGCTCCGGAACTGGACATCACCCCAAAACAACACAAAATAGGGAAAATTTATCTACTACGTGGTAAAGAAGGTACGAGAAGTATCTTTCGACGGTTAATTTCTTCACTTCGTCATCTTACTCTATACAAACCACTCGGGCTGTCACTTCCAAGCAACCACCATTTCACCTCATTGCTTGCTTCCCTTTCTACTCAATTCGCCAACAAATATCTCATCTCGAGGATCATACAATGTCCCACTGCCCCTCCTGGTGAACCACCCATGCAATCGAGTATCTCCACTCACTCAGATCAATGTAAGTTTGTGTGCACCCAACTATGTACCACTGTGTGTTTAATGTCTGATCATTGGCTTAGTCCCAAGATTGGATGTTACAATACCATTATGCACTATTGAAAAGCCACTTGTTTGGCACCAAGATTAGGCTGCTGGTTTTGCATCAGTGGAGTGATCAGGTGGTGAGCTGGGGGCTGAGACAAAGGTTAGGGGTGGGTTATTGGCTGATTTGGCAGTTGCAAAGTGGGTTGTTTGGTCAGTTTGTAAGCTAATGAAGTCTCAGTGTTGTAGAACAACAGCTATCATACATGAAAATGTACCTAATGAAGTCTAATGCATTATGATTGGTCTAAAGTAACAGAAACAATGGGTGAGATGCAACATACCTCAGCATTATAGAACAGCTAAGATACAAACAAACATAAATAGAGTGATTAACTAGGGAATAATGAAGGTAAATAAACTGAGTGACCATTGATTCCCAACACACCCCCTCAACAGGACATGAGGGAGAGACCAAGGAAGGGGAGAAAACCAGAGATGGGACACAGGCACAAACACTGCAAGTAGTAGTGAAGTGGGACCACACAAAGGGACATGGAAGTGCAGTGACATGAGATCCAACACAGTGACAAGAAAGACTTACACAACATGAGGAAACAAAACAAGAGAGACAATGCAATGAGAGAACAAACATGTGACAATCTGTATGAGTGCAACAACAGTCCCTGAGAGTGTGATGAGAAACAGTGTGAACATAACAAGAAATGATACAAAGAACCTGAGGAGATGCATGACTGATGAGTTGCCCCCTTGACCTAACACACAGAAAAGACATAGATATCATAAGTGGCTGATGCAGCAATGAAATTACAGCAGCACAGGCTAGGTGTAATGGGAACTGGCAGCTGAAAATGACTAGAGACCACCATACTCACTACACATGAATGATCAGATTGTCTGTCACTAGATATGATGATGATTACCACTATAGCCTGTGCACCCTCAAGAGTTGTTTGTAGCATTGCCACAAAGTGGCGCACAAGTTTACATGCTTGAAGATCAGATGATAGGATACCTTGGCTGTTGAGCAGGGGGAGATAATAAAGAGGTTCTTGTGGATACATTACCTCTGGTTAATATAAACAGTGAGCTGAGCACAGTGTGTGGAGGCACTGCACTAGCTAGAACTTCTGGGTATTGCAAGAGGGGAATGTAATGCAACCAGGTGTTGCAATGGTTGGGTGAACAGGAGTTTGAATGGTCTCACAGTGTCAGTAGGGAGATATTGCAATACTACCTGAAGGGATGATGATAAGAAAATGGATATAAATGATTACTCAACTTGTCCACATCCCTACCATCATCCCTATTCCTTCCCTCACAGATTTGAGATTATCTTGCTTATTCCTAATCCCATCATCTAGGCCTGACATCATCATAGTTATCATACTATCTTCTGACTTGGGCTCCATGTTGGCATTCATACCTAGGCATGGTTTGTATTAGGCATTATATTCATTTCACAAGAAGAGCAACTTATGGTGATTGGAGTCTAAGATTACTACTGTGCTGCTTCAATGATGACAATGTGGACATGTATTTAGTGGTTTGTAGGACCTACCTTCACATTTTAGAGTTATTGTAGAATGGGCAGATGATCTGGATGAAGTAGGAGAAGCTATGTATGTGAGGGATTGGGGGTGTCAGATGGGGGCAAGCTGCTTGAGTATGAGCAGCCTCACACTACAAGCATTTCCATAAGTGTTGAGACAGGGCATTGGACAATAAAGGGAGGTGAGATAGCTAGCAATGACAATGACATGTGACAATGAGGAGTGATGGTGCCAACCTCTCCATCATTGCATAGTTCACAGTAATAAGAGTGTTGCAATAGGTCATGTAGACATGTTGAAGTCATGTCAATACTGGAATGATGCAGTGATCAGATTTCTATGGAATATACATAACAGGTCCATACAATACAAATGTAACTAATTACAAGCTTTCAAAAAGTGAAAGAGGATCTAGAAAGATGCACTACTGGTGTCAGCAAGATCTAGAAAATGTTGAGTGTCCCTCCACATGTTGGCAAATGATCCTCAGATCTGATACTGAAGTTCTGCCTGATGCTCAGCATATGCACAATGCCCTTCAGAAAGTTCCTTATCACCAGTTGTAATGGCACTGGCATGGTCCATCCACCAATTAGCATGCCAATCCAGAAATTGCAGTGTACATTGCTTTTCTTCAATCAACAACTTAACCTCCTCTTCCCACTGGTGTGCACACATGCATGCCTTGCACTATTCTACTCATAAGGCTGATGTGTGATAAGATTGACATTAAAATAACTTAGGTGAGAGCTGCTTACCTTCCTGGAGACTGTTGTTCTCTGTGGACTGCTCACTGTACCCACATATCTGCCAAATCCAAGATACCCAACACCTTCCTTCACCTGGGTGAAGATTATCATCATCTGTTGGTGCATGAATGTCCTTGTCTGCAAGTGGGTGAAGGTCAACCCCCAACCAACTTGATTAAGTAATGGACCAAGAATGGATAGTGCATGATATGTCATACAATATCTCATAGCAGCAGCATTGATCTTTGCATCAAGAGTTTTAAGGGAATTTCATGCCCTGGTATTTGCACCTTGACCATGTAAAAACCTGTCTTTGAATTTGAGTAGATATGCATGAGAGTGAAGTCCTTGGTGTATGTCATTCAATGTCTTATGAGCTTGACCTTCTCTGAGTCAAAATTCAATCATCTGCAACTGGTGCAAGCAAGTAGTCCTTCCACTAATTTGTGATGGGAGGAATAATGGGACATTCTCTGGGGAGTGAGCATGCTTTGTGAACATGGCCCACTCATCCTGAAGGCTATTCACACCATATTGTGCTTTCTTTTTCCTTTACCCATAGATGCTTTGTGGACTACACTATGTGTATGTTTCAGTTTCCTCTATCTTTTTATGCTTATGCATGTACCAGGAAAGCTCCTTTTGACTCTTTTGGAGCTTTACCCCTTTCTTGGTCACATGATTCATGCAACATGTCTCTATGCATCCACAATTGTACAACAATAGTTTCCTATTGTTCCCCCAATCCATGTGTATGCTTATTCATGTTCTTACTCATACTCTGTTGTTCTCTTGATACAGACAGTCATTGTACTACTAGTATATAGGTGGAATGGAGGATGGGTGTATCCCCATCTTTCATCTCCTTTGCAATCCACCTAGTCTTTGCTTTGCATTACCTCCAGGAGTGCCAGCATTCTGACAGTAGGATTAAGAGTACTGCTGCAAGAGGAACACCTTCCCTTGCTTTAGGGTTAGGGTTTGAGCATTGGTGCTGAAGATTTAGGTCAAGGCTTGTCTTCCATGACAAAGCCTTAACAGAAGATGAAGGATTGCCTTCTACATCAATGTCATCCTATGCCAACACTCTGAGGCTTTGAGCTTCAGTCAACAATCTCTGTCTAAACAGCAGTATAAATCCCCCTATACCTAATGGTGTAGTACCTCTATCCTTCACAGGTAGTTTCTTATTCACTAGCCTTTCTACCTCTAGTGCTACTGCTCACTCTCAGGTAGTACCTGCTAGTCACCTCTCCTGCCCATCATGGTTAGGAAGTTCCTCAAGGCCAGGTCTGCTTCTTCTGTTAGCAGCAAGATCCAACCCTCTATTCTCAAGCAAACAAGTCACCCTGCTTCTGCAGCAAGCAATTTTGGCTTAGGTATTCTACCACCTCTTCCATCAATTTCTGAGCCTGCAGAATTGACCATCTCATCACCTGCAACTGCTACCATTGCTATTGCAGGGACCTCATCACCAATCAAAGTAGATGTTGATCCATTGGGGCAAGATTTGAAGTTCTCAATGTATCAGTAAAAGGAAGATCCAGACTCAGACAATGATTTATTAGTCACACCAACAGTAGACTTCTTATCACACTCTATGCATTTGAAGAAGTCTGATTTACCATTACTGACTGAACAAAAACATGCAATAGCTAATATCCTATCAGAAGCATTGAAGGGTACCTCAATTGCTGATCCCTTCACAGGAAGACATCCCTCACCTGCAAAAATCATGTATTGGTACCAAACTCAAGTATCTGTCTCTGCCAAGAAGGGTAAAGGCTGTCCTCAAGGGTCCACCAGAGTAGCACAGGACCATGACTCTAACAAGAATGGTAAGGCCACTGGCAGGGAGCTCAGGCTTAATAAGCTAGCAGTTTTTGATGGTGACCATCAAGCTTATGCTGGGTGGATGACCTCAGTCAAAATCTATCTGGGCATGAACAGCCACATCTATACAATGGACAGGTGAAGAATTGGCTTCATTTTGTCATTTATGGACAAGGGATCTGCATTAAGCTTCAAACAGTCCTATGTCATCCAAAGCACTACTGAGCAATATGGAATTCAATTCATGAACACATTTAACAAGTTTGAATGTAAACTCAAGAAGTGTTTCCAAATCAGTGATTTAAAGGCTATGGTGCCAATTACCTTATCTTCTATCCAGCAAGGGAAATAGTCCCTCAACCAATATATCACCAATGTTGAGAACATCCTTAATAAGACAGGTTTGCTGGAAGATGACTCAGCCACCACAACCTTTTTCAGCAAGGGCCTAGACCCTGCCATCAGTCAAAGAATCTTAGGACTAGGATTGATGCCTCAAACAGTTACAGAGTGGAAAGAAGCAGCAACACATGTCAGAGCAGCTGTAGCCACCATGAAGATGTTTGAAGGTAAAGCAACCCTGTCAGACCAAAACTTTCTCTGGAAGAATGAGAGTCACACAACTCAAAAGCAAGAACATAACCCCTATCAAATGGATGTAGATGTGGCAAAGGGCCCAAACAACAAGTCCAGCAAGAAGAAGCATGTTTGTTTCAATTGCCAAATGCCCAGTAGCTTTGCATGTGACTGTCTTGAGCTAAAGAAGACACAGAGGTACTCCTCTAAGACTAGACAGGCCAAGATAGCTGAGTTGAAAGAGAGATTGAGGTATCTGGAGAATGAGGACATACAAACTTCACCTCCTGGTGCATCCTCCAAGGATTTTTAAAGGGGCAAGCTTCTGCTGTGGCTTGTACACTCACTATTGAACAATGTACTTTTAGATTAGGATGTCTGGAAAGAACTGTATCTGAACTCCCTTGATATCAATATGAAGAGAATGTTACAGCCTAACATTTCTTTATCTGCAGATGCTTTTCTGTTTCTATTATCCATTGACACTTCATGAACTACAGAGTACATTTCTCCTTGTCTTGTTTATTACTTTACCACATGTACACAGAGGGTGCACCTTTGCTTACCTTTGGTGCTCACCCCCTTTCACTTTATGATCATGTGATGTCAATGTGTCACATTGTGGTAGACTCATAGCAACTCATTTCCCCTATTTTATATCCAATGGACATGTCACTGGTTCATACTCACTTGAAACTATTATGCAGATTATCTGTACTCATAGCACAGTAGGCTTACACATCTCCTTAAGACTGTAGTATTTAAATGCAAGTGAAAGATAGAAATCCCCATCTTTCATCTCCTTTGCAATTCACATCTACTCTATTCTGTTGTACTCACTGAGGACTTAGGATTTGAGGAAGGCCTCTGGATCAAGAGTTCTGCTGCAAGAGGACTCACTATACCACTACACCCATAGTAAAGGTCTGGGACCTTAGGGTTAGGGTTAGGAATTAGGTGCTGATTCTGAAGGCATTAAGCTTGTCAACTTGCCAAGCCTTAACAGAAGATGAAAGATTTTGTCAAAACCCTATCAACATCTTCATATGTCAACACTCTGTTGCTTCAAGCAGCAGTCAATCAACCTTTGTCTAACAGGCAGTATAAACCTCTATACCATAAAAGGTGTAGTCTCCTATTTCTAACAGTTAAACAATAAACCCCTAGCACTACTGCTCTGCCCCAGGTAGCACCCACTAGTCTTCTTCCTGCCCAAAACAGTCAGGAAGTATATCATCAGGTCAGGATCTAGCTCAGCTAAGTTCTGACCCCCTGTCTCCAAATGGACAAGTACTCCTATCATCAAAGGCTTCAGTCTAGGCATCACCACTCCATTGCCTCCCATCTCATCTTGAGCAGAGGATGACACTATCCCAACTGAAGAGCAGCACATACCCAGAGTATTCATTGCAGATACCTCCTCTGCTATCCAGATGGACATTGATCTATCAGAGGAAGGTTCTAGCTTCTCAATGTACCAAGAACAGAAGGATCCAGATTTGGACAATGATTCATTAATAACCCCTATGGTTGACCTGTTATCACACTCAATAGTCTCAGAGAAGTCAGACTTCAATTTACCAAGTGTAAGCAAACAAGTGATGGCTGATCAATTAGCAGAAGCACTCAGGGAGGCTTCAATCACTGATCTGTTTATAGGAAAACACCCATTATTGGCTGAAATAGTATACTGGTACCAAACCCAGGTATTCAGCTCTGTAAGGAAAGGTAAAGGCCATGCCCAAGGACAAGGAGGAAGTAGTCATGACTCTACAGGCATCAGTAAGACCAAGGGCAGAGAATTAGGGTTAAACAAGTCTGCCCTATTCAATGGCAATCATCAAATGTACTCTGGATGGATTGTATCCATCAAGATATACCTAGGAATGAACATGCATATCTACAACACCAACAAGAAGTGGATTGAATTTATCCTTTCCTTCATGGACAAGGGTTCTGCCCTTAGCTTCAAGCAGTCATCTGTCATGCAAAGTACACCTAAGGAATATGGAGTAGTGTTCCTTGACATGCTAGAAGAATTTGAGAAGAAGCTGGAAGATTGCTTCCAGATTGGTGACATAAGAGTGATGGTGTTAATTATGCTTTCATCAATACAACAGGGGAAGCATTCCCTTGATGAATATATTACTAACTTTGAGAATTTGCTTACTAAGGCTGGACTGCTAGAGGATGATGTAGCAGCTGCAATCTTCTTCAGAAAGGGGCTTCACCCCTCAATTAGCTGAAGAATTTTAGGACTGGGCTTAGTCCCAATGACTGTCATCAAATGGAAGGAGGCAGCAACACATATAAGAGCATTGCTAGCAACAATGAGGATGTTCAGATGAAAGGTGTTGGAGTCTGACAAGAATTTCTTGTGAAAGAATAAAGGGTATAGTACTGCTAAAAGTCATTACCACAGAAAGGAAAGGGACCCAAATGCTATGGATGTAGACACAGCAGTCAAGGATGACAAACACCATGGAAAACCAAGACAAGCACTAGTGTGCCACAACTGCAACAAAGAGGGTCACTTTGCACATGACTGCATGAAACCCAAAAAGGAAAGAGGTCCAAAAAGCTGAGATGCACAGATTGCTGAAGTGAAGAAGGAATTAGAATGTTTAGAAAAGGAAAACACTTCTGATTCATCTTCTAGTATGTCTTCCAAGGATTTTTACAGGGGTGAGCTTCTGCTGCAGCTCACACTCCAGTTATTGAAAAATGTACTTTTAGACTAGGTGTTCTCAAATGAAGTGTGTCAACTACATACATATAACTATGAAAAGAATTTATGTGTCTCTTTGATCAACAGATCAGCCTATCTAATTGACCATGGCAACTCTCTGGTGAAAATGCTCATTGACTCTGGAGCAGAAACAAACATCATAGATGAAAGGACTGTCAAGAAGGAAGGAATCTCAACAGAAAAATTAACAAACCATGGAACCTAAGAAGTGTTACAGGCAAGACTGATCAAGTCATGGATCACATCACCACTTTCAGAGCCCAGATCTGGGGAAAGGAGATGAGGATCAGAGCCTATGTGACAAGAATGGGTAATGGTGCAGGGCTCCTACTAGGGATGCCCTGATTACAAGAACATAACCTGATTATTAATTGGCTAACAAGAAAGCTTATTAGTTGGGGATCCAATGATGGATCACAGGCAAAAATTCAGAAAATGATAATCTCCACCAAATTAGAAGCAGTGGCCAAAAAGAAGGAGGTATCTCTCCCACCTGAGTACACTGAATTCAAAGAAGTATTTTCAGAAAAGGAAGTCCTGCTTCTGGAACACAAACCCTTCCTAGATCATGAGATCAAGTTAAAGGAAGACTTTGTTCCTCAGAAGGGCAAAATATACACATTGACACCAGATCAATTAATGGAACTCAACAAGTTTCTGGAAGAAAACTTGGCCTGTGGAAAAATTTAACCATCCAAGTCCCTGCAAGCAGCACTGGTTTCTTTTGTCAGAAAGAAGGATGGTAAACAAAGACTGATCCAAGACTACAGGTACCTTAACAAGCACACTGTATTGGATTCATATCCTCTCCCTGACATAAAGGAACTACTTGATGACCTAGCTAGATCAAAATACTTTACCAAATTTGACATCTGGTGGGGTTTCACAAATATATGCATCAAGGAAGGCAATGAGTGGAAGGGTGCTTTCATTACCCCACAGGGCCTCTTTGAGCCTTTGGTAATGTTTTTTGGGCAGACAAATTCCCCACCCATGTTCCAAAGATATATGAACACTAAATTTTCCAGTATGATCCATGGAAAGGAAAGTGTTATATTTATGGACAATGCCACCATTCATGCCAAAACCAAGCAGGAACTATGTGAACACATGGTAGAGTTCCTGAAAATTGCCAGGAAAGAAGGCCTTTGACCCAAGTTATTGAAGTGTACCTTTGAAACTGAGGAACTTGAGTTCCTCAGGTACATCATAAAGGAAGGTTCATATGAACCATCACCAGTGAAGATGGCTGCCATCAGGGGATGGGCTGTCCCCACTAACCTAAAAGAGCTAAGAAGTTTCTTAGGCTTCTGCAACTTCTACTGAATGTTCATACAAGGGTTCTCTCAGATTGCTTGACCTCTGCACAACCTCAGCAAGAAGGATACCCTGTACATGTGGGGATCAAGGCAACAGGAAGCTTTTGATATTTTCAAGGAAAAGCTTGTTTCAGAACTAGTCTTGCAGCTGTCAGGCCAGTTTTATGCTGGAAACCATTCATAATCCTGACACACTGCAGGCCCTGTTGAAAGAGTCAGTGGATAGGCACCCAACTGAGGAACCAACAAAGATCACCACTGACTGAAAGTCTGTCTTCAACCTTTCCATGGAGCTGATGGGTAAAATAGAAGAAACAAAGCACCTAAGATTAAAGGAACTTGGTGCTAACAACTCAAATAAAGGAAAAATATGTGTAAATGAGTCAAGAAGAAAAGAAGTCTTAAAAGAATACCATAATCTATGACCATCAGGGCACCCAGGAGTAAAGGCAATGACAAAGAAGATGACAAGACATGTGTACTGGCTGAGAATGCACACCAACATATGTGAGTATGTCTGCAGATGTACAGTCTATCAAGCAAACAAAGTCAACACACACCTAACCACACTGCCAATTACTCTACACAATGTATCTAGATCCCCCTTCCCCTTTAAGCAGATCTCCATTGACTTGATCACAGATCTCCTCAAGTCATGAGGCAATGACACCATTCTGACTATCATGGATTAAGGACTCACTAAGGCAGCAATATTCTTCCTATGAACAAAACAGTTGATTCTGTTGGGATTGCTAACCTTTTCCACACACATGTCTACCTCTGACATGGTGTCCCTGAAGCTGTCATCTCTGACAGAGGCCTGCAGTTCATGTTGGCCTTCACAAGAGATCTATATTCAGCAATAGGGGTGGAAATGAAAGCAACCACAGCATATCAACCACAGTCAAACAGAGAAGCTGAATGAGTCAATCAGGAAGTTGGAACCTTCCTAAAAATGTATGCAGAAAGAGACCCTGACAATTGGTCCTGCTACCTGGCAGATGCTGAGTTCATCCACAACTTGCAGATCCACTCTACTCATGGGCAAATGCCCTATTATCCCTTGTATGGATACAAGCCTACACCCTACCCTTCTGACCCCCTTCAACATGTGCCACTCTCTGAAGAGTGACTGGAGAAACTAGCTGCTATGTGTGATGTGGTGATCATTGCTTACAAAAATGCACAGGAGTCTATGATTAGAAAACATGGAGGGCACAGGTACTCAGAATTTGCAGTCAGTGACAGGGTTTGGCTGGAAGCCACTAATCTACATTTAGATGTGCCTTCAAAGAAGCTCACCCCTAGATGGTATGGCCCCTTTGAAGTTACTGAAAAGATAACTTCAGTCAACTACCAATTGGAGCTTCCCAGAACTTGGCACATCCATAATGTCTTCCATGCCTCAATATGTCATCACCCTGATCAATGGAAGCACCCCTATCCCTCCACAGCTGGAAATCATAGATGGTCATGATGAGTGGGAAGTTGAGAAAGCTCTGAAGCACAAGTCAGTATGGCAAAAGAGAAAGTATCTGGTCAAGTGGCAAGGATACCCCAATTCACAGAATACCTGGGAACCAGTAGAGAACTTTAAAAATGCCCTGCAGGCCCTCTCAGAGTACAAATGAACCCACCATCTTTCTCTTTTATACCCAGAAGCCACTCTAGCTTTGTAGCATGTCCTCAGGTTACCTCATGCACAACAACCTCCATGATGATGCCTATAAGGATTTACTATCCCTTGCATTGCCAGATGACCTCACAGATCCCTATCTCACCCCACCTGTTCCCTGATTATGCTCTGCTACCTGGAGGCAGTGCCAACCCCTTTGCCACTCCTGAACACCTGTGGCCACTGCAGCTTCCCCAGTCCCCACCTCTAGCTCATGTCCATGATGGGCTAGGCACACCAGGCAGTGCAAAGTCCAGGTCATTCCCCCTCTCCCCCCTCTTATCAGCATCATTGCCCCTCATGAACCCTAAACATATTGTTGTTCAAGCTCCAATGAAGCATCCACCAATGTGCCAGCATGCCCTGCCTCCCCAACTCTCACAGGCCCCAGTGTCAGTCAGTTCATTGGCTACACTAGGGTGCTTAATAACTTCAAATCATGGGACACACTTGGATGGCAAGCACACACAGACCATGAGTGTCTATGGGTGCTGTCCCAGGTCTTTCAGGACTCCAAGAACATAGC
This sequence comes from Scleroderma citrinum, assembly GCA_029372045.1. Taxonomy (NCBI): domain Eukaryota; kingdom Fungi; phylum Basidiomycota; class Agaricomycetes; order Boletales; family Sclerodermataceae; genus Scleroderma; species Scleroderma citrinum. The sequence continues at coordinate 1,922,766 of JARFMN010000005.1, read as the reverse complement.
CCAAAGGGTAAGTGTGACAGTAGTGTTGGAGCTCATGAACACCCCTATGCCCAACAGAGAGAGAAAGGCCACCAGAGAGGACATTTTAGAGGCAATGGAGGCACAAAGAGGAATCATCAGTTTGATCCATAAGCTCTATGGACCTGCTCTACTAATCACATTTGATTTGTTTCTTGAGCAGTGCCAAGGAAGTACCTTGGCAGTTCCTGCTGGTACTCCCATACTGCCACAACCTCCTACTCCAGCTACTTGAAGAGCAAGATGCCTGCACTGCCAGACAAAGAGCCACATGGGTGGACATCTCCTCAGATGACAAGGATCCTCTAGTCTCTTGAGTTAGATTCACATGCCCTGCTCCTGTACTCTCCACCTCATGAGCTGCCCCTCACTCCAAGAGTCTCTCCTGCTTGCCCAGCCCCTCCTGTCATATCTCATGTGATTGCAACCTACCCCCTGTTGGCTGATGTCACCCTGCTTTTGAATAAACTTGCCAATGGAGTGGGTTACATCTGGGCTGTGTCTGCAGCAGTTGATGCCATCCAGGCCATCACTGGAAATGACTGGGCCCACAGGGCCCAGTTCTTCATGACCATGAGGATGGACCAACCAGACCAACATCTCTACAATGCCACAGCCACCACAGCCCCCATCTCTGACATTGCTTTCACCCCAGTACCAGTCATCCCAGACCTCCAGTACTACCTAGCCAGCAAGAAGGACATACTGCCAGGCCATCTCCTATACAGTTATAGGTGTTTCAAGTGCAACAGGTTCAGACACTGGCATTGGGATCATGACAAGACTAGGCCATACTGGGAGCCCAGAATGCCTTTCACAGGTAGGCAAGGCATGCAGTCAGGTTGAGGTGGCCAGACATAGAGGGGGGGTGATGTTATGGCCTAACATTTCTTTATCTGCAGACACTTTTCTGTTTCTATTATCCATCAACACTTCATGAACTACAGAGTACATTTCTTCTTGTCTTGTTTATTACTTTACCACATGTACACAGGGGGTGCACCTTTGCTTACCTTTGGTGCTCACCCCCTTTCACTTTATGATCATGTGATGTCAATGCATTGCATTGTGGTAGACTCATAGTGACTCATTTCCCCTATTTCATATCCAATGGACATGTCACTGGTTCATACTGACTTGAAACTATTACATGGACTATCTGTACTCATAGTGCAGTAGGCTTATGCATCTCCTCAAGACTGTAGTATTTAAATGTGAGCAAAAGATGGAAATCCCCATCTTTCATCTCCTTTGCAATTCATGTCTATTCTATTCTGTTGTACCCACTGAGGACTTAGGATTTGAGGAAGGCCTCTGGATCAAGAGTTCCACCACAAGAGAATTCACTATACCACTACACCTGTAGTAAAGGTCCAGGACCTTAGGGTTAGGGTTAGGAATTAGGCACTGGTTCTGAAGGTGTTAAGCTTGTCAACTTGCCAAGCCTTAACAGAGAACATGTGTATTTCTTCTATTAAGGGATCCATTTACCTAGTCAACAGCAGCAATGCTCAAGTGAGAACCCTCATTGACTCCAGGGCCAAAACAAATATTATAGATGAGTGAGCAGTAGTCAAACATCAATTACCAACAAGAAAAACATGGGATTCCTGGATTCTAAGAGGCATCACCAGCCCCACCAACCAGGTCATTGACTGAATAGCCTCTTTCAATGCATGAATATGAGATAATACAACAAGGGTAAGAGTCTATGTTACCCACATAGGTAACAGAGAGCATCTTCTCCTAGGGATGCCATGGCTGCAGACTCACAATCCCATAATTAACTGGGCAACCAGAAAGCTGATTAGTTGGGGAGAGGTCCCCAATAATAACAGGACCTCTATCTCTACAAAGCTCAAAGCCACCATTGACAAAGTGGAGGTCTCCTTACTGTACCTCCCAAATATCAAGAATTTTCTGAGGTGTTCTCAGAAAAGGAAGTCCCCCTTCCTGAGCACAACCAATTTCTGGATCATGAAATCAAGCTCAATGAAGACTTTCAACCCAAAAATGGAAAGATGTAAAAGTTAACACCAGAACAACTAAAACAACTTGATGAATTCCTTGAAGAGAACCTAGCCTGTGGGAAAATCCATCCCTTCAAGTCCCCACAGGCTGTTTCAGTGTTCTTCATTAAAAAGAAGAACAGAAAACAATGTCTGGTTCAGGATTACAGACACTTAAATAAGTATACAGTAATAGATTCTTACCCCTTACCAGACATCAAAACCCTATTGGACAACTTAGCAGAGTCTAAGTACTTTGCAAAGTTTGTCATCTGTTGGGGATTCACAAACATTTGCATCAAGGAAGGTGACAAGTGGAAAGCTGCTTTCATTACTCCTAGGGGCCTCTTTGAGCCCACATTGATGTTTTTTGGACAAACTAATTCCCCTCCCACGTTCTGAAGGTACATGAATACAAAGTTTTCCTCAATGATCCATGGAAGAAAAGCATAATATTCATGGATGATGTGACAATACACACCAAAACATGTGAAGATCTCAAGACCCATGTCTGGGAATTCTTGGAGATCATCAAAAGAGAGGGACTACACCTAAAACTGTCTAAATGTGTTTTTGAAATGGAGACCTTAGAGTTTTTAGGTTATGTCATAAAATACAGTCAGTATGAACCTTCCTCAGTCAAAACTGACATGATTAGAAGTTGGCCTGTGCCCAAGAATCCCCATGATCTAAGAAGCTTTTTGGGCTTCAGTAATTTCTACAGAATGTTCAATCCTGGCTTCTCCCAGGTTGTATAACCCCTCCACAACCTCTCCAAAAAGAACATTCCATATGAGTGGGGAATGGATCAACATAAGGCTTTTGACATGCTATGTAATTGCCTTACAAGTTCTCCCATTCTAAAATTGCCAAACATGAAGACACCCTTCACAGTCCATACTGACATGTCCAAGCTTGGCACTGGCACAGTGCTAAGCCAGGCAGACTCTGACAGAGTCCTACACCCATGCACCTATCTATCTCAGTCCCTAATGAAGGCAGAACAGAATTATCAGGTCTATGACCTTGAGCTGTTGGTGGTAGTATGTGCTCTCAAGGAGTGGCATCCTTACCTCTTAGCCTCTTCAGCACCAATGCTGGTGTACACTGACCACCAGAACATCACTTATTTCAGAGAACCTCAGAAGTTGGCCCCACAACAATTGTGATGGCAGGTTATGCTCCAAACCTTTCTCATCAAGTTTGTTTATGTTAAAGGGCAATGTAATATTCCCTCCAATACTCTTTCCCATATGGCTAATTTCACTATGGAGCCTATGCTACCTTTCACTTTGTTGCCAGATTCCATGTGGATTCAGCCTAAGGAGGGGTGGAAACACCTGAATTTTCACACATGATTGCCTCTAGTTGGCAGAATTCCCACAAAATTCCCACCAATCTGAAGGTTCAGTTGACCAGCAATTACATCAGTGGAAGCCTATTTGAGGAAACATCAAAGAATGCTGATGCATCCAAATCTGCCTTCACTCTGTCTACCAAACTGATGGGTACTGTACTATGGGAAACCAAAAGGTTGAAGGACAAAATGGAGGTTAATAAAGCCAAAAACAAAGGATATATATATATATATATAAATTAAAACCAAAGAAAGGAAGTACTGAAGGAGTACCATGACTTGTGGCCATCTGGCCACCCTGGAGTTAAAGTGATGATGAAGAAGATGACCCAACATGTCTATTGGCCCAAGATGCACACCAACATCCAAAGCTATGTTTGCAATTGCACAACATGCCAAGAATTGAAGGTGAACACACACCATGGCACCTCCAATTACATCACAAGATGTATCCTGCTCTCCCTTCCCATTTAAGCAAATCTTGATCAACCTAGTAACCAATCTTCTGGAATCATGTGGAAGTGACTCCATACTCACAATTGTCAATCAAGGGCTGACCAAAGCCATCATCCTTCTCCTGACAAACAAAAACACGAATTCAGTAGGCATCACCAACCTATTTCACACTCACATCTACCCCAGGTTTGGCACCCCTGAGGCAGTAATTTCCAACCATGGTCCACAGTTCATCTTGGCTTTCACCAGGGACTTATATGTGGCCATCAGAATTGAAATGAAGGCCATCACTGCTTATTGTTCACAGTCAAATGGTGAGGTGGAACATGTCAATCAAGAGATTGGCACCTTTTTAAAAATGTATGCAGCCAATAACCCCAACAATTGGGCCTGCTATCTCTCTGACATGGAATTCACACACAACCCATGTATCCACTCCATCTACTGGAAAACCTCATATTACCTCCTCTACAGATACAAGCCCCACACCATACCCCTCACAGCCAATCATCAAAGCACCTCTTTTTGAGGAACAGCTTGAAAAACTGGCAGTAGCATGGGATGTGGCTGTAATTGCCCATAAAAGGGCACAGGAGGCTATGATAAGGAAGGACCTGGGACAGGCATACAAGGAATTTGAAGTTGGGGATAAAGTTTGGCTAGAAGCCACTAATCTTAATTTGCAACTCCTATCAAAGAAGCTCATGCCAAGATGATATGGCCTCTTTACCATAATGGAAAAGGTCACTCTTGTGAACTATCACCTCAAGCTTTCAAGAACATGGTGCATTCACAATGTCTTCCATGCCAGCAAATTAACCCCCTATACTGAAACCCAAATCTATGGATCAACCCCTGTTCCAGAACCTCCAAGTCATTAATGGTCATGATGAATGGGAAGTTGAAAAAGTCTTGAGTCACAAAACTGTCAGATGAAAGCAGAATTATCTGGTCAAGTGGCAAGGCTACCCAAACTCAGAAAGTATGTGGAAACCTACTGAACACTTTAAAAACACTCCCCAAGCCTCTCAGAGTATCAGTGGAAACATCACATCCCACTCATGTACCCTAAATCTTTCCTTGTCAAGCCACTCTAAATGTCTTCTGGCTACTCTACCCCCAACAACCTCCATGAAGACTACTATGCTCAGATACTACACCAACTTGATGGCCTTCCCTCCACCTCTATCACCACACCAGTTTCCCAGACTACTCTGTGACCAGTGCATTGATAACAACCCATTCACAATGTCACTGATCTCCTTCCCTGCACTGCTCCCCTGTATGCCATGACCTATCCACATGTACCAGTATCCTGGGGGATATCTTCCAGGGGTCACACAAGATGGGCTACAACTACCAGGCAGCACACCTCTACCCTACCCATTACCCCTATCCCCTCTCCTGTCTGCTTCAACTCTTCATGCCCACAAGCCTCTGGTGACAACTCAACCTCAACCTCAAGCCTCACTTTCCCATCCTTTCTCAGAGGAAGCTCAATGGCACACCCCATATCTCAACTCATTGTTGATCAATTCATCAGCTACATGCAGGTGCTTGCTAACTTCAAGTTGTGAGACTCTCTTGGATGGCAAGCACTCCCAAACCATGAAGGTCTACAGGTGCTGTCCCAAGTCTTCCAGAATGCAGAAAGGATTGGACAGTAAGCAAAAAAGTAATTGTAGATTTAACAGAACACATGCTTAACACAGACCAGCCACTAACTAGGCAGGAGATCATCAATGCTATGGAGGTAGAGACTGGAGTGATCAGGCTCATGCATTGATCTTTTGGCCCTGACCTGCTAATTTCTTTTGACTTCTTTCTCATCACCCAACAAGGTCCCTTGGGCATTCCCAACAATAGTCCTGCTTGTCCTCCCACTCCTGTGCAGACAACTTGCCAAGTGTGATGCCCTGTCTGCCATCTCCAACCTCACATGGAGGGACCTTACCCATCCAAACTGGTGGATGTTTCCTCCAACGATGACAACCCTCTTGGATCTCAAGTCCTTTCTAATCTATGCAGACCCAGCATACCTGGCTCATCATGACCTTGCAAACAACCTTTGTCAGCTCATGCTGACATACCCATGCTTTCCCCCACCATGTGAGCTGAGCTCATTTACCTATGCACAGCTAGAGCCATGGCTGATCTTGTTGCTAGCACCTCCAGTGACAATCATTCCCAGTGGCTCTGCTTTCTTATGTCCCTAAAGGAAGAGCATGCCAACAAGAAGCTCTACAAGGTCATGACAACCATTACTCCACTTCCTAACATGGCCTTCATGCCTGTCCAGGTCTTGCCCCAGCTTTGGTATTACTTATCTGGTAAGATGAATATCCCTGTGGATCACACTTTATACAGGTACCACTGTTATGACTGTCTGTCTTGGACATTGATTGTGGGCACATTGAACCAACTGGCCCTACTGGGAGCCTGGAATGTGTGACCTGTGCCCACAAGAAGACCCATCCACTTGAGGAGTGATTGAGGTGATTTACTCTAGAGGGGGGGGTGATGTTACACTTTCTTTTTCCTTTGCCCATTGATGCTTTCTTCTACTATCCAACAGACACCTTGTGGACTACACTAGGTGTATGTTTCAGTTTCCTCTATCTTTTTACACTTACACATGTACCAGGAAAGCTCCTTTCAACTCTGTTAGAGCATTACCTCTTTCTTGGTCACATGATTCACATGTATGCTTATTCATGTTCTTACTCATACATGCTCCATTGTTCTCTTGATACAGACAGTCATTGAACTACTAGTATATAGGTGGAACAGAGGATGGGTGTATCCTCATCTTTCATTTCCTTTGCAATCCACCTAGTCTTTGCTTTGCACTACCTCTGGGAGTGCCAGCATTCTAACAGTAGGATCAAGAGTACTGCTGCAAGAGGAACACCTTCCCTTGCTTTAGGGTTAGGGTTTGAGCATCAGTGCTGAAGGTTTAAGTCAAGGCTTGTCTTTCATGACAAAGCCTTAACACACCAGGCATAAAGAGGATCTGAATTTTTTGCCAAGCCTCAAGCAACATCCAATATGACATTTCTGAGACAGTGGATGGTTTTGACAACCTCTCAATGGAACTATGATGGTTTGAACTCAGATCCATCCCTTGCCACCAGCCTGCTGACTGCCAATACTGCCAACCATTTGTCTGTGCCTTCCATTATGGACCCATCTCTTGCCTGCTTTGACATGACACTGCCCTCAGAATTTGGGCTGCCTCCACTTCCTCCTGCTGGATCCCTGCAGTCAGGGAGCAACCTCCCTTTGCTACCTCCTGCTGATTTAGCTAACTATGATGTGCTTGATGATGTATTTAATGAGATGCTCATACTGAGAGTGATAGTATCTCTAACCTCTATCAGCTACTGGTGTTCACCACATTGAACTCCAAAGAGCCCAAAGGTCCAGCACTAGGCTGTGCTAGACACAAACCAGTCCTGTCCTTACATGCCCAGAGAGACAACATGATAGGCAACATTAACAAGGAGAATAGTTTGCCTGTGAAGAAAAGGGTTAAGAAGTTGAAAGGAAAGCATACCACTGTATCTGAGGCCAATGATGGCCCAGCCAAAAAATCAAAGTAAGCTATGTGGTTAAGTAGAAAAGTCTTGCATTGACAGTTTCCCCAGGAAGAGCAAGACCATGGTTTGAATTTTCATTCATGTTTCATTCACTTTGCAGTAGTTTCATCCTGGTATCTCATTTCTGCACACTTTCAGTGTAGGACTTCTTACAATGTATGATTGACATGATTCTGGCTACAAGAGCTATCAAGATACATGCCCAAAATTTAATGCATTACCCATAAAATATTCCATTGTCTGATAAGATCATATTGATCATTAAGTACATGCAAATTTCAAATATCTACACCTCTGGTACCTAGACATGTTTAAGCACAATCTACACACCAACCTGTAAAACCTTCAGTATATAATCACAATTCAAACCTATTTTTCCCAGACACAGATGTAGAGAACAGCCAATCATGAACATACAGGAGAGTCATGACCACCCAACTTTGAGACAACACCAACTTCACCCAGTAATGTTGATCAGATGGTCAGTGGAATTTGGACCAAAACCCATGTTTCATAGCAATTTTGATACACACCATCAAAAATGTTGCCAGCACAGGAAACTATTCTGCACCCAATCAGCTTTTTCTGATAAAAGACCAGGCTTTAACATTGCTATTGGTGTTGACAAAACTGTCACCACTAACACAGTGTTGAGAAGTAACCAACACATTACCATATTCACAACACACCATTGGTAGCCATTTGATTATGTGGTGAACTGCCTAGAAGGTTGACTCTGTTGTGACAAAAATATGAGTCACATCATAGCACACATTGATTGAGATTGTGCAGTCCAAGTACAAAGCTTGCCTTCAGGAGGGTCAAGAGTGAAGAGGTATTTATGGACTAGGCAAGAAATGTTGAGGGTGAAGGCTAGCAGAAGGACATGCAAATGTAGTGATGGTATGGATGGTATAATGAGCTGCAGATGTTGACCCTGAATGAGTTGATGAAGTGCAGCCAGCCAGTATTAAGGGTTAGCTGAGAAATCAGACCATAAAGACAAAGAATTGCTTACCAGCATCACCAGGAGTGTGTAACAAAAGATGTTTTCAGAGTAGGACTCTAGCATGTCTTGGAACAACTTGACAGGCAAACCTGGACCAGGTGGACCTAGCCAATAGTGTCAATAATAACTCTCCTATAAATCTTGTATCCAACTAGAAAACATAAGATTCATAGATCCTGCTTGCATTGTCACCTTGATATAACATTGAAAACTACTGAGCACACATGATACTCTAGTTCTGCTAACACCATGGTGTTAGACTTGGTGGATATGTCAAGCAAGTGGAGCTGACATTCAAAGGTTGTATTACAGATTTTCATCTACAAAAGACAGGCTATATGGTTCAGAGAATTCAATGTTCACATCATGTATGACAATATGGTACTATTCAATAGAGCTGGAGAGCCATGTTTATTTAATACCCTCTGATGTCATATGAGGGCAACAATACAAGCAAGATCTATGAATCCTTTGTTTTCTAGTTAGATACTAATAGGAGATTTATTATCAATGTTATTTGCTGGGTCTGCCAGTCAGCAGTATGTCAAGGCTTAGATCTCACTTCCATTTCCACCTACATTCTAAGATTAGATTGCTTCTCAAGTCTAATGACTGCTGAACAAGAGTCCAGGCCAAATTTATCTTTCATCAATGCATGATGTCAACATGTTACAGCAACATAAATTTTTCACCTTAGTAATGGTGCAAAATGAAAGCAGTCCATCTGATATGCTGACTCCTAAAATCCATGGCCCCAGTATCTTACATGTTGATAAAGTAGATAAACATGCCTTCAAGACAGATATGTCTGTTGTTGAGCATCAGTGAGTCCCATTCAGCCTTGCACTGCTCAAGATTCAAGTATACTGATCTACACAAAGCACACATGAATGACATGTTTCTCACTAGCCTGAAGCATATTGCCTACTGTGCAGACTTGTACAAAATATGCAGAACTGAGGGAATGTACTACTAACACAGATGCAGGAGTTGCACACATTTCAATACTAGAACAAGGTTTTGATAGTGTTGCAAGGGTCAATGGAGACAACAGGATAGACATTAGTATTGCAACAGTGGGTAAGTGAGGTGTTACATATGTTGCTACTATCACTGAGTTGCAAGAGTGGCCTGGATGTTGGAAGATAGGACAGAGTGTTGCAAAAGATGACAGGATATCACATAAGTGAGCAAGATGTTGCAAGACAGGTCAGGATGTTGCAAGGTGGGTCAGAATATTGCAAAATTGGATGGAGTGTTGGGCTTTGATAGTGTTGCAAGAGTTGACGGAGACAACAGGATAGACATTAGTGTTGCAACAGTGGGCAAGTGAAGTGTTACATATGTTGCTACTATTGCTGAGTTGCAAGAGTGGTCTGGAATGGAACCTGTAGGTAACCTCAGTATGCTGTAAGCTACTATATATTAGACTAGCACCTGTAGGAAACTGCTAGTCATAAGTAAGGAATGTGTAGGTACTCACCCTCAGTATGCTGCAAGCTACTAAGGGACTAGGTAAACATGTACTGGTGTATGTGTGTCTACATGCTTATGTAATTTATGTGTTCACATACCTAAGTCAACTGTAGATAGGAGTCATTTCACTCCAACACTCCCCCTGAAACAATACAGGATGACAAATAGAAAAATAGAAAGTATCAAATGATTATACTTAGCTAGTCCAAATGAATCCAAATAAAAATGAGTGATTCTGAATAGATATTGGGTTGTACTTGGAGCTTAGTGCATGACCTTTTTTATGTGTGTGTTGTTGCCTAATTTGGTAGTTGCATCGCACTGGTCACATTCTTGTTGATCTCTCGATCATGTCTGCTCCATGTCACCTCTATGGCTCATCCAACTCCACATCAGTGCTCCTCCAGCATCCTAAACTTGATGGAAAGGTTTCTCTGCATTCCAATCCCTTTTTGAAGGTTCCACATCAACTGGATTGCACTTCCATGGCCCAGGTAAGTGTTCTGACCTTTGTGTGCTCAATTGATGTTTCTAACTTGTGATTTTAGTCTCCTGTGTGGCTGTTTCAATCTGTAGGCCTTGTACTGGCACTCTTCAAGGTTTCCAAGTGTGCCAGCTTGATTTTGACAGTTTCATGTTGACTGAATCACATTCCATTGGCTTAGGTGAATGATCTTATTCTTTGGTGTTCAACTGATATTTCTAGGTGTGATTTTTATTTGTCCTTGTTGACACCAGGGTCTGGTAGCCCTATAGATACATTCTGGGTGCTTTCCATGTGGCTGTGCATCCTGTGCATTGCCTAGGTAGGTTGTTTTGTGTTTCCATGTCTGGCTGATGTTTCTAAGTGTGAATTTGATTTGTCTGCATCAATGCCTTGGTCTATAGACTTCAAAGACATGTTTCAAGTGGTTTTCACATGGCTGTGCATCTTGTGCACTTCCCAGGTAAGTTGTCTTGTGTTTCTGCACCTGGCTGATATTTGCAGGTGCTTCTTTGAGCCTTCTGCATTGCTGTCACTGCTTGCAGATCCTGCATGGATGCTCTGTGAATTCAGTTGATGGCCTAGATGGCCTAGGTAAGTTTTCTTCTGTAGTACTTGACCTATCATGCTGACAAGTTTCTTCAGCCAGCCATGCTTCTTTGACTCTCTGCAGGTTGGCACTGCCACAGCTTGCTATGCCATCTCTGTCCACATTCCATTTGCCATTGCCATTGCCTGTCATCTTGCTCTCAACATCTCTTGCCTGGTTACCATCACTGTTGCTCCCCTCATGCATGTTCTCAATCTGTCCAAAGACCATCTTTTGATTCATGGACTCTAATGCTTCAATTGGAGCATTCTGCAGCATGTATACTCCAGTGTCTCCAATGCCAATGTGTTTCCACATGCTTGTGTGCTTCTGTGACTTGATTTTGAGTGATTCTAGTAAGTTTCATGTCTTCAGCTTTTCTTGACATGTTCTGATGTTCTCTGGCAGTAATGCAGGGGGTCTTTGTGATGTTCAGCTTGCTTGGTGTGCTCAGGCACCTTCTCAATGCACTTGTGTGACATCTGAAGTCATTTGCCTCATCTTTGCATCCTCCCACATCTCCAGTGTCCAGGTATGTCTCTATGCCATCATCATGGCTGATTCTATCTGTGTCAGAACTGTTTGACACATCCAAAGCATGCATCTGGCCTGTCAATCCATCTGTCTGGCTTCTTGATCCATCTGTCTGACTCCCAGGACCATTCATGCTGCCTACATACCAATGTGGGCCTCCAAGATGTACACACATGGTCATATTGCTGTTGTTGTCTTCTGGCTCCATTGACATGATTATGAGTTCATCCAACTTGTTCTGGATGTCCATGTGCTCAGCTTCATGGTCTGGATCACCATTCATTGTGCCTAATTGTTGGCAGCATTCTTCAGCTGTCTGGATGGTGGCTTCTTCCTCATCAATGCTCATGTTCTCACTCATACCATTCTTGCAACCCTTTGGCTTGACTCCTTTGGCATCCCTGGACCCTTTTGAGTTGTTTGAACCATGCATGCACTTGTGTAATGCATCTGGCACATTTGTGCTACCTGTTGGGTCTCTTGCCTTGCTGCTTGCACAATCTGTCCACTCCCCCTCAAGCAGCAGTCCATGTGTGCCAGGTAAGTTGCTATTCATGTTTTCATTGTGCTGACATCTTTCTTTGCAGTAAGATTCTGCTTGTTGGAGCTGCAACTAGGGTTTGCACTCCATACTGTTGCCCTCATTGTCCTCATCAAGTCCATCAGCCTTCCTTGCTAGTTCTCCCACTAGCATGGCCTTCTCATTGATGTCCATGACTTTCTTTGGCATATCAGCCTTCTTGACTGTCCTGTATGTACTATCTGTCACCATGACAACACCTGCTACCTCCTGCTCACCCTTGCTTGGCTTGCCCTCAATTGGCAGCCTTGGGGTCATCCACAGTAAGTTCTGCAGCTGGTTTTGTGTCTCATGTGGTGCACTAACCACATCCATGTCCCTGGCTGGCCTTTCTGACTTTGCAACAGCTGCATTCACATGCCTGGGTCTTCTCCTTGACTTCCTGGCTGATTTCTGATGTGCTTCACATTGTTCACATCTTCTGGCCTTCATTTAGTCTTCTATGGCCTTCTGGATATTTGAGCCATGCTTAGATGTGTCTGTTGCCATTTCTGACCTCTCAATTGGTTCAGGATCTCCAAGAATTGTTGCAAGATGTGTGAAAACTTCTTGTGTGTTTGATAAGAGTTGGATATGAAGCTTGAGTGAGAATGGGATTGTCATAGAGTATGATTTGAGCAAAGATGTTTCAGTTCTCCCATTCTTTGCTTCCATCATCCAATTCTCAGCCAGCTACAATGCCTAGTAGGCCTCCAGTGGCTGCAATCTTGAGATATTTTGTGTGGTAAATTTTCTAGTTTTGTCTGTCCTTGGAAAGCTGAGGAATATGAGATTCTTCACTTGTTTTACTGGTTGATTCCATTTCTTTGGTTCTTCTTTTCCTTTTCCTATGCTAGGCAGAGCTGGAGCTCATAACCTATAGAAAGGTGGTGGTCTGCAATGGAAGGTCTAGCCTGAAAAGAGTGGAAGGGAACCTGTAGGTAACCTCAGTATGCTCCAAGCTACTATATATTAGACTAGTACCTGTAGGTAACTGCTAGTCATAAGTAAGGAATGTGTAGGTACTCACCCTCAGTATACTGCAAGCTACTGAGGGACTAGGTAAAAATGTACTGGTGCACCTAAGGCAGCAGTTCTCAGTACCAATAGAGGTCTTCCAGATGGGGTTTTTATGTTATGGGAAACCCCTTTGAGAGACTTACCATTCACACTGGAACTACCTGGCTGGTCCTGAATATTCATTTTGTTGGCAGTGTGCCAGCAAATCCTCCTTGTTACTTCCAGCATGACCTCTGTGGGGCCTCTACACATACTGTGTTGACCCTCCCCAGAGGCTTGTTCAGCCTCCAACAGTCCCTACATTTGTTCATTTGCAGGTATTCCTTTTCTCATGATTTGTCTTTGCCATTCATCCTCACCCACTATATTGCTTATGTCTAGACATCATGGTAGCCATTCAGTCCAGCCCATTACAACTCAAGGGATGGGCTGGCACTTCTGCAGCCCTCAAAAGCCAAGAAATAAGAAGAAAAATTCCACAATTGTTTCTGTTCCAGGACATGCCTTTAAACATCAGAAACTCCTTGATGAACTCAATGATCTACTTACTCACCCATCTTCTGAGCCCTCAAAAAGCACTAGTGTCAAGGCTGTGTCACTCATACCAATACCACAAGGACTTCTGGAGGAGGACCTGGAGGATATGTCATTCAATTTTGACAGCAAGGAGGTGCCATGTGGTACTCCAACTGTAGAACCTGTTCACACTCTTAACCCTACTGCTATGGCCATTTCTTTGTGCACAAGCTGGAAAGTGGTCATTCCAACCATAATTGATCCCTTCCTCAAGTACACAGCAGCAATGCTTGGCAAACCTTTGGACATCCTTGATTCTCTGCTCTTGTTGTGTACAGCACATTGCCAAGAGCAAAAATGAACCACTATACTGTGCTTGTTCTTTGACCATATGTGACTGAAACTTACTGTTTTCTGGCTCAATAACAAACTCCCCAAGGCCTCATGTCTGTGGATGTTCACAGCTGTTGCTGTTCCACCCTTCCTCAAACTCTTGTCTCTCATGGTTTATTTCCTACTGTGCTGTCACAGCCAAGGATGGCAGTGTCTGTAGAACTCCTTTCCTTCTATCAGGCACTGTTTGAGTGCTCGTGCAATGCAATTAATGCACTCTCCACAGCTCTTAGCACATATTACTATAGGCAAGGTTTTTGTGTGACAAATCACAAGGTCAGTGATAGTACATGTCTCTCCCTTCATACTGCTAAGTGCCAATGGCATAAGGGTCTAACTTTGAGATCCTGACACAGTCTCAGTCAGGCCATATAATGGTACAATATTTTACAGGTCAAACTAGAGAAGCAGGTCAACAATGACATTGAGTGCTGTCAACTTCTTGTTAAGGCAGCCATCCAACCCTTCAATAAATCTGCATCCCCACAGTCCCCAGCTGTACTGCAGGAGTCTCCTTTCTGAGGCTTCTGTGTGGAGATTCTTGTACAGCATTGCCCAGCCTGTTTTGGTGGTACCTTGTTTAGGAGACCACTGGACAAGTGTGGTGATATTCATGTTGCCACTGATGGTAATTTTCATCACTGGCATCAGCATTCAGCAAGTGATTTCCCACTATTTTACAAACCATCTTACTTCCTTTCAAAGGCACAAGTTGACACTGTTGGGTGGTGCATTGATCAGGCCCACCAACATCCATCAGCAATGTCACAATTGGCAGTACCCAATAAAGTAATTGATGAATGTGAGGCATCATATGAGGCTGCTGACAGCAAGAAGCAAAAGACAGCTTTGGACAGCTTTGACAACATGGGTGTAATGGCCCTCATTTGCTGACATGACATCCCACTATTTTTTGCTAACATAGATATGCTGGGTGAGCAGCAAAAGTACAGTGTTGCACTCCTCAGTCACCTCTTTTCTCTTCTTCTGGCTCATGCTAACATGGTCATATTGTATAATGTGGGCTGCATTCTGGCCCACTCACTCACCTGTGTATGTTCCCCAACTGGTTCTCTTTATGTATTAAACCTTAGCATTCACAGTTCAAGATTCTCAACCAAGCCATCATGTCTCACATCTGCTTTGCAACCACAGCAATGCATGCTTATGGCCACCAATGGGCCTGTCAATTTGTGTACAACCCATGCCTCATTTCAGGCTTAGGATTGTCTGATGGTGAAGGTACTGAGCAGTTATGGTCACATTTCATTAATCTTATTGACAATGAGTGTGTTTCTTCTGTAAGTTTCAATTATGATGCCATAAGATATTAGCTCACCTGTTGCCTAGCATCAACACTGCATCTGGCTTCTCAATCACCATGTGGCAGCAATCAGTTATGAAATGCAGAATGAGCTCAGAGATTGGCTTAGGTGCCATCTTAGGAAAGGTGTAAGTGAACAAGGCTCTGCCACCCAAGAGACCCTCAACAACTGTGGCATGAGTGTTATGGAACTCCAAGAACAATGGAAAAATCAACACACCACACAACTGTCTATCAGAGCTTGTAAATGTCCATTCTCATCATTTATCATTTTCATCTGTAATTAATCTCATTAGATGCATCTGCTAAGCTCAAAAAGGAACTTGACACTGCCCTTGCACTGCAAGCCAATTTAGACAGCATCAACAAGATGCTCCAAGCCACCCAGAGGATTATTGAGAGGGGGAGCACAGCTCCTGGCATTCTTGATGCACTTGTGAGCTTTGAGCACACTCATATGAGGCTCATGACCAAAGCTGAGGCTTTCTATACTTCCCTTAATGTTCATGACTGATTCCCAGAACTCACAAATGTCAGTCTTGACTTTGTACAGACACTAATGATGGCTCATGATTTGAAAATAAACATCTGCAAGAGAGTGGTTGGTGGAAGAGACAATCCTTTAGGTGCATTCCTTGCTTACTTGCTCCTCTCCATTAACTAATGCACATTAGGCACTAGGCTTCATCAGCAAACTTGTAAGGCCATTGCAAGGTGTCAACCTTCACTCATGGCTGCTATCTGTAAATACAACAGTTACTGTCAGCACCTCTCTGAACTATATGACCCCTCTTGGGTGATTCCTCTGCCTGCTTCACTGCCTACAAAACTTGTTGACTTGTGAAATGATCCAAGTCTCATGCAGGACATCTGGATTACCCCTTCTGAAGGGGAGATTCCTCAATGGCCACAAGACATTGATGTGTGAGTAGGTATCTGGGGCCTCATTAAACAGGAACATTGTCTAGAGGAGCAGTGCCATCTTAGCTTAGAAGCTGACAACATGTGTCACTGGTTTGGCTCTGAGCTCTCTGCCATTCAGGTGGCCTTATGACAATCTGACAGTAAGTTCAGCCACCATCAAAAGTTCTTCTAAATTACTCACATTTCAGATAGCAACTATCATTTCATCCTAAAGCTATGTCTAGAAGCTATCCTGGAGTTGCAGATGCAATGGCCAACAGCACTGAGTTCATCATCTTTTTATGCAAACCAAGCACAAGTTGCCATTCAGCTTGTGGATGTCATTGCAGGTGCTTCACTTCCCTTCCTCTACTGGCTCACACCTGTTGTTGTTGATGATCATGTTGATGACACTGACCACAAGCATATCATAGGGCACTCTGACTTACTGGATACTGACCTGGTGGAGCCTTTGCTCACCCCTGAACAGGCTGTGCTTTCTGACCTTTTTGCAGAGGGCCATCCTGTCAATCAGGAAGAGCTTGAGTTTGAAGCATCATCAAGAGTAGGAGTTGATTGGCAGGTTCCACATGTATGACATATTTAGCTCTAATTCCCCTCTGACTAACCTTCTACAGATGATCAATGTTGACTATGGATTTGATTTGGCACAGGGTGCTGATCTCCCAGCCACAATAACAACTATCATATGCACACTTATTGGTGGGTTCCCCCAGCAAACATTCATTCCCAATGATATCAGCATTTTGGCTTCTCCATATGCCCAACAGGTGTGTGGCTCTCCTGTACACTGTGTTCCTACCTACTGCAGCTTCTTGTGCCATTCTTTCAACTCATAACCTTTCCCATATTTGCTATAATGCCAATGATGACTTGCTCTGGCAAAATGTATCATGGACACAATTCTGGGAGAAGCCCACCTCATCCTCACCACTAACACCTATACTACCCCATTTTATAGGGTCAATTCCTTTCTCATTCAGCTCCTTTAGACTCTGGGAATTCTCAGCATGGGGGTCCCTCTTTTGACAATTTAAACTCCTCACCTCTATTAGACCAAGTTACTGCTCTGTTGTGATCATTCATTGCCATGTCCTACATCCTAGGATCTATAATGGCAGTATATGAATTATCCTTTCATCTGTTGGTAGTCTCCAATCTCATTGGGGCCAGCACTGATCCAACTGTAGCCATAATACTAGACTCTCCATCCATTGGCAATGACCCCTTCTCTCTTACATCCCTTCCTCTTCCCCTGCTCCTGGAGTACTGACTAGTTGGTCAGACAGGAAGGATTGCCAAGCAAGCTACTAGGTGAAAGTCCCTTTTAGAATGAAATAGAGTGTGAATAGATATGTAGCAACAATATGTAGTTAAACACTAGTCATGGCATCACAACAAGGAGAAATAGAGCCTTGAGCTCAAAGAAGCTTGCAAGACACTTCAATATGCTTTGAGTCCTAGATACTATACAATGAAGCACTACTGCTAGAAAATAATCACATGTTAATGTACATTGTAAGACAAGGATGAATGAGAGATAAGACAGAAAAGAGCTATTCTTTCAGATTTGTTCCAGACCAGGTGTTCTGTCATTGCACTCATCTGCTTTGTACTACCTATCTGTAACATACATACCAAACTTCACTGCTCTGCTGTGTACAGGTACTCAGCACCATGATCCATTGTTCTGTATTCACCACCTTTCAGACTCTCAGTCACAGACATCATCCTATGAACCAGTCCAGTACTCTGAATGACAAATCTCTTCAGACCCATCAGCCCCCAGCAGATATGAAAACACCAGCAACCAGCCCCCTCCAATCATGCTATCAACTACTCCCATTAAATGCAAGAGTCAACTTGAAAGACTCTTCTCCACATATACCTGCTTCTGTCACCCCACATTACATGCAATCAGCAAAGAAATGATACCCTATATGATCAGTCCAATGCCTGTCATGGACTTCCTTGACAGCATTCTTCCTACATACCATCTTTGCAACTATTCTATAACAAGGAATCTGTTCAATTTGAAAGAGTTGTTCCATAGGACTGCTAGTGCAACAGATAAGTTGAGCATGTACACTCCCTTTGTGAGTATCACTTCTGGTTAGTCTATCCTAGCACCACTTATCTATCTTGTGTAAGATTGAGGAGATGCAAAAATTTACCTCAGATCTCCACTTTGTTGACCCTCATCAATGAGGAGACAAGAGGAGCACATATTCATTCAAGATCAAGCCTGACACCTCAATTTATCACAAGTTGAATGTGGATGCTGTTCCTTAAGGTTGTGATTGTTCCCAACTTGATATGCACATTGAGTTCAAGCAATACAGCTGGGATGATTCATTCCTAATGCCTCCCCAGGGCCAGGACAGATCAACAGCCCTGTTTATTGGCTCTACCAAGAATGAGAGAGCCACATTAGGGCAGATTGGAGCATATGCTGCTGTGCATCTTGCCTCACAATTTCATACACACTGCTTCTCTGTATACATTGCATATCATACTGCTCACATAATTCAATGGGACAGGGAAGGAGAAATTGTCACCAACTTCATCTCATTTGAAGTGGACAATTTGCTTATTGAATTTTTCTCTCAATATTGTCAGACCCCAAGTGAACTATGTGGTGTTGACACTACAATATCTTGTGCTCTTGAAGACAAAGCTATGCTTGCAAGAGATGTACTGTGCCTGCCTTCTGATATGGCTATGTTCAAGACCACCCTCCCCAGAAGTGGAGGTGGCCCCCCATTCTTAATCATTTCTCCCTGCCCTGATATCATGACCACCATTCCTACTTGTTGCAGCACACACACATGTCCTGCATATTCTCCTTCAGAGAAGTGCCATGTGTTCTTCAAAGACTTATGGCATGTTGATGCTGATGATATCACCCCTGAGGGTGAGATTCATGCAGTGCTAGATGTGAAGCATGTTTCCTTTGTCTCAACATGTTTGGCATGCAGTGATGTGACCTCTGACTTTGAACAAAAGATGCAAATGGTTTGATACTCAAAGTACTCTTAAGTCTGTGGAGAAGGACTGGTGGTCATATCTCATGTTCATTACTGGCTTTGCATGGATCTTGTTGGAGAAAGCCTGGCTACCTTTACTTCCTCTCAGCTACTCATGCAAGCTGTACATGATGCTCTTACTGGTAGGCTACATCCATCCTTATGACAAAATGATTTATTCAGTACTGTGGCCAATCACTAGCACATGAGGTGGCATGTAGAGCAGGATTTGTTCATTGGGATCTTAGCCCTGGAAGTATTGTTATTTTTGAGGGCCATGGATATTTGATTAACTGGGACTTGGAAAAGCCCATCAATTTTCTGACCACTTGTTGGATAACATGTACAGTGTGTGGCACCTCTTTTTTCTATGACTGCCTGTTTATTATCTCTGGACAGGGCACCTTGCAATTCATGTCTGCACACCTTGTCAAGAATAGAGCTGCAGACCATACATTTCAAGATGATAGAGTCCACATTCTGTGTGCTACTCTGGACAGCCCTCCTGTTCTCCCCATCATCACTATCTTTTAATGACCTCAACAAATTTGTTTGGAATGTTTTTGATTTGGAGGGGAAGAGAAATGGAGTGTACTTGTCTCACAGACCAAGCTTAAGTCCATCAGGTCTGCCAATCTCTCCTCCAACAAGCCCTGCAAATACTCCAACAAATTTATGGCTCCCAAACTCTTCCCCACTCAATTGCTTGCTAAAAGGACCTGATGGATCTCTTATATCATCTCTACTGGGAGCCTGAGAAGCAAGACTAGGCTTCCCTTATGTTTCTCATCAGCACAGAGGTTGATGTGAAGCACCTCATGGCTGACATCCTGCAAAAGATCATGGAACATTTACCAACAGTCCCAGCAAACCTTTGAGGCATCTTGGAAAATTCATTGGTATACCATCATCTGCAAATAGTCTCTCACATGAATGATCATGTCTATGTTATCAAATGCTTCACCAACCACCTGCAATTGAATGGTTGGCCAACTGATGACAAAGCCATACCCCAGGAGTTGATATTAGTGTCTGCTTGGCTTGACAAAGGGGGTGACAATGTGTTTATGCTGCAGTCAAAGCATATAATACAATGTGCAGTGAAGGAGGTGAGAAGTTGAAAGAGGGCAAGGGTGCTCAGAGGGCTGAATGATGGTCTCTGTGTGCCATCAGGTCCTGATGTTTCCAAGGAAGTCTTCCTTGTACAACACTCAGTTTAATCCAGTCACATTCTCTATATTGGACTAGCTAAGCCTCCCATTTTCACAGTGTAATAGTTGTGGCTGCTTCTGATCATATTTTGTATATTGTTGTCTGCTACAATAGTTATCTTATGAGCATTTATTCCTCTAATGGGCTACTTGATTGTGAAAACTGGATGAACAATCAATTAAAGACCTGCAGGCACTTGCTACTGAATAAGGTTTACATAATATTCATCCACATTGTCTTCATCCTGCATTCCACACTCTAGCCTTGGCCAACCTCTGTTGTATGTTCCACCAAGTAGATACTGGCATGTCTTAAACTCCTTACTCAACTCTTAAGATGGTCTTTTCATTGTTTGTTCTCCATGTTTACTGACTATTGTCCAAGGGTTGCACCAGGTGTTAATCAAGGTCCATAAGAACCACATCAAAACACTGTATGAGTAGCCTGCTCACTTCATAAAGAACCTAATCAGTTGCTTTCCTTGAATCAAGATCACAACCTGCTCTTATCAATGGACTAAGTTTCTCTAATTTGACTGAGAGGTCTCTTCATTTTAGGATGGAAATGACTAGGTTGACTGATCAGGACTAGACTTGAGAAATGTATCATTTCCTGGTTGATTCTCAGATATTCAAGTAATGGTTCTACTTTTCATTCTGACATTTTAGCCATGATCAATTCAAAAGCATGTTCTATTCACTTCTACCTTGCCATATGGTTGTACAGGTGCTGCAGTTGTGGTCATTATTAAGTTGCCTGTGCAAAGAACCACACAAGTTCCCACTTGTGCTCAGTATAAGTGACTAAGGAGTGAAACACTGAGCACACAACATTATAAGTCCACAAATGATGTAAACAAACCACAACAAAATGTGAGAAGGAATATCCAAAAGGGAAAAAACTGTAAAGGCCTGATAAGATTAAGGTGACATCAACTATAAATCAATAAAGGAATGAAAGCAGAGAAATGAGTGAGTGTTGGTGAACAAGCACCACAAGTAACACATCCCCCTGATTGTGCACCTCTGAGCTCATAAACTTCCCCCTGATATCCCAAGTCCTAGCATAGTGCAGAACTCTTTCACTTTGGGAGTGGAAAGCACTTTGGTGAGTAGATCTGCTGCCTGTTGGTTGGTGGGGAAAAATACAGGTGATATTACCTGGTCCTGCACCACATCTCTAAGCCAGAAGTAGCAGAGGTCAAGTTGCTTCATCCTGCCATGGTGCTCCGGGTTCTTGACCACAGAAATCACAGATTGATTGTTGAGATAGAGAGTGGAGGGGCCAGAGACAGCTATGTTAATTTCCTGCAGCAGGTTGTGCATCCACTTGATTTCCTTTCCTGCCTGCACAGCTGCCATATACTCTGCCTCAGTGGTAGACAAGGCAACAACAGATTGCAGCTTAGAACACCAAGAGATTGCACCAGTGCCCATCTTGACCACATATCCACCTGTAGAGCATCCAATATCCTTGCAGCCACCATGGTCTGCATCAGAGAAGGTGTGGAACAGTTCAGGATGAGTTGGGTCAGGAGCATAAGTGATGGAGTAGTCCAGAGTGCCCTTGAGGTAGCACATCAGGTGTTTGACAGCAAGCCAATGAGCCCAGCCAGAATTAGAATTGAATCTTGCAAGAACACCAACAGTGTAGGCTATATCAGGCCTGGTAGTGGTGGCAAGGTACATCAGAGTGTTGAGATACACCTCAGAGATCACTCTGGTGCCCAGTGTCAGAGACTATGTTCAAGGAGATACTACAGAATACAGACCTGGTGCCCAGTGTCAGAGACTAAGGAGAAGAGACACTGGGCACGAAAATTTTAACTGTACAAACAGTTCAAACAGAAGAAAACAATGTAATACAAAAGCCACAAGATATGTAATCAATCTTTGAAAGGAAATAGCTGATCAGGTAAGCTAGAAAGTGTCAAATAACACAATCTAAGGTGCACAAACACCAATATCAACACAGAGCACCAACAGCAGAGAGGTAAGGAGTATTGTGCATGATGTCAGCTTCCTGCACATTCTGAGGGCATTTGGAGCATGACAAGCACAGTCCAGGTTCCATAGGAGTGGATATGGGCTTACAGTCAGTCATGCCAAACCTGTCTAAGATATCCTGGCAGTAGGAGCGCTGTGAGAGCAATATAGAGTGTTTGGAGCAGTCCCTGTCAATCTTGATGCCTAGGAGCTGAGTGGTAGGGCCAAGATCCCAGATCTTGAAATGCTGGCTCAGTTTGGTGATAAATGAGTCAATGGCAGCCTTGGAACACAATGCAAGGGTCATGTCATCCACAAACACAGGGAGAATGATAGTGACACCATCCTTGGAGTAGATGTAGATGCTGGCATCAGAATAGGTCTGTTTGAAGTCAAGAGACTTGAGTACAGAGTGCATCTTCTTGTTCCAGCAATTTCCACCTTGTTTGCTGCCATAGATAGCCTTGTGAAGCAAGCACATGAGTTCCTTAGGGTTACTTTGCACAAAACCTTTCGGTTGAGACATATAGACTTCACAGTCCATCTCACCATTGAGGTATGCATGAGAGACATCTAGGGAGTGCAGATGGAGATCCTGGAGTGCTGCAAGGGCAAGTATGACTCTGATAGAGGAAAGGCGCACTGTAGGAGTGAAGACTTCAAGATAGTCAAATCCAGGATGCTGGTTATAGCCTTTGGCCACCAATCTAGCCTTGTAGTGGTTGATGGAGCCATCAGCATTCCTCTTGACCTTAAACACCCATTTGGACCCAATAACCTTGCTATCAGTGGGTTTGGAGACAAGGGACCAAGTACCATTGCTCTGATGAGCTGCAAGTTCCTCCAAAGCAGCTTTGTGCCACATTTCAGCATCAGGATGCTTCATGGCCTCTGCAAATGTGAGTGGCTCATCAGGGATAGAAGCAGACATAGCCAAGTCATCACCAGAGTCAGCCAATTCATCATCAGAGTCCTCCATTGCATCAGGATCATCCAATTGCACAGGAGAGAGTTTCCACCACTCTCTGGGCTTGTTCCTGGTCCTTCTAGGTAGTCTGGCACCGATGCCAATAGGACTGGGCACTCTGGGAGGTGGTATTAAGTTGCCTGTGCAAAGAACCACACAAGATCCCACTTGTGCTCAGTGTAAGTAACTATATTGATGGTAATGAATGTGATACAGACCTTGTGCTCAGTGTAAGTGACTAAGGAGTAAAACACTGAGCACACAACATTATATGTCCGCAAATGATGTAAACAAATCACAACAAAATGTGAGAAGGAATATCCAAAAGGGAAAAACTGTAAAGGCCTGATAAGACATGAACTATAAATCAATAAAGGAATGAAAGTGGAGAAATGAGTGAATGTTGGTGAACAAGCACCACAATTAACAGCCTGGGCAGCACTTTTAGATAGAGTTGGCACAATGGTTATTCACTGAATGTGGAATGAACCAGCAGATTGCCTGATGTAGGATAGTAAATACACATGTTAAGTGTACCACAAACACACCAATGAGACATGAAACACACCAGCAACAAAAAAACATATGGCCATGTCTGACACTTGCTACAATGAAACAATATATGTGGAGGGGGAAGAGTAAATCATGTAATGAGAACAGGCAAAAATGAGACATGAGTTGTGAGACCTATCCACTGGGGGGCAGAGAAAAAAGACCAGGAGACAACATAGAGCCATCAGAGGTTGAAGTTTGGGCTGCTTGGTCCATGTCCTTCAGTACAATTTGAAGATGCACAAGTTTGATCTGCCAAGAGAGGGTATTCTTTTCTGCTTTCTTGAGCTCAAGGTCAAGCTTCTTGAGATTGTGCTCCTGGCAAAATGAGAGTTCTGCAGTGGCATGCTGAGCATTGAACTTCTCCCACTGCAACTCTAACTCCTTGTCTCATATCACATAGTTGTATCACAGTGCAGCATGACATGTCTGTGCATCATCCAAGTCCTCACAATAAAGATCACTTTCTCTATTGAGCTCCTTGAACTTCTTAGAGATTGCATCATGTCCCTCTGATAGTGACTTTTTCATGAAGAATGTACTGCTGATATGGCTGTGGTTGGACCTCAAGCTTGCACCTGATATAGAAGCAGCTGGATGTGAGTAGGGACTATGTCTGGTGAATGCACCCCATGCATCCCAGGCTAAAGTCTTGGGCTTGCTCTTGAGGATGAATTTGAAAACAGATCAGTACATTATGCTGTTGAATCAAATGAAACTCTCTTTGGGGGGGATGGCAACAACACAGGGGGTCCATCTTCATTGGCTACAGTGTCTCCCTTTCCAACACAATCCTGCTGACCAAGACCATCATCCTCTTTGCTGAATCTTGTGTTCACAAGGGCCAGAGAGTTCTTGGCATGATTGGCATTGGGTTGATAGGAAACCAGTTTGCTCTCAAAAGAAGGGATATATTCCCAGTTTTGGTATTGATTTGATGTATAGTCCAGGGACTGTAGTCGCATTCTTGGGTTGCCCACTCCTCCATGGGATTGATTGCATAAAAGGAAATAGGTATTGTTTGACCTATTATACAGTATAAAGGATGACACACATAATTGTGTCAGTGTGGCAAGATGTAATTGGATGAGGATAGAGAATGTGAAATGACTGTTACTCCCTGCAGTGAGTGAAGATTTGTAGAGCTTTTTGATTACCTTCAGGATGACACTTTCATGACCCAAAATATCAGCTGATTTCTGAGGTGGCATAACTATGTAACCATGGCTTCCTTCCTGTTGTCTCATGTAGTAAGCAGTGTTGCAATAAATGCGACCAGACAGGGGATTGAACCCTAGACCTCCCAGGTTTCAACTGGGTGCTCTAACCACTGAGCTATATGGTCAAGGTATTCTGGCATACTTGGTGTGGTTTAACCACCAAGTGCTAGTAGAGACTAGCATTGCTGGGTGCTGGAGTATTGCACCTGCAACAAGCAGCCCACCAGTACACACATCAATACTATACATACATGGGTCTGCCAGTGGTAGATGGGTACCATTATTCCCTGGCCTATCAACTTCAATGGATACCAGAGATATATAGCCCTGCAAAAGACAATGGAGATTGCTATGGGTAGCCCACTGCTGGGTAGTGAGTGTTGGCCTACCCAGGTAGTAAGGACAATCATAATCACAGCTTAGCTGTAGGATAATTCCATAAACACAAGGCCAATAGATACAGTGGCTCAAAAAACTGTCTGCATGTTTGCATGTTTTACATTAGTTATGACTAAATGCAATAACCCCTAACCCTAGCCCTAACTCATGAGTATATGGAATGACATATGTATTCCTGGCCTTCTATTGGTCCAGGAATCAAGTGATTTGGATAAGAATTGATAGAATAACAGCCATTTGAAAATGACATGACATGCAGATGGTGTTTTGACTTTACAAGAATTCAACTATCTAGTACTTGGTATGAGCTCCTTTTGTCTTGATAACTACCTCAACTCTTCTAGGCATGCTTTCTATCCATTCTTGACACTCTTCCACAGACATCTTCCCCCACTTCACTACCACCCTTTCCCACAATTGATGAACTCCTATAGGAGCACTCTTATAACCTGAGAGAGATTTTTTGAGGTGATTCCAAGTGTGTTCAATTGGGTTGAGGTCTGGAGATTGTGCAGGCCAGTCTAGAAGCTTGATATCCTGTTCTTCCAACCATTTCTGGGCTCTTCTAGAGAGGTATGTTTGGGGTCATTATCTTGTTGAAGATAATGTCATATTCTGGAATTCCAGATTGTGTTAATTGTGGTGCTTGTTCACCAACATTCACTCATTTCTCCGCTTTTCATTCCTTTATTGATTGATAGTTGATGTTACCTTAATCTTATCAGGCCTTTACAGTTTTTTCCCTTTTGGATATTCCTTCTCACATTTTGTTGTGATTTATTTACACCATTTGCGGACTTATAATGTTGTGTGCTCAGTGTTTTACTCCTTAGTCACTTACACTGAGCACAAGGTCTGTATCACATTCATTATCATCAATATAGTCACTTACACTGAGCACAAGTGGGATCTTGTGTGGTTCTTTGCACAAGCAACTTAATAGTAAGTACCCAATTCCATATATCTATGGGCTAGGGCTAGGGTTAGGGGTTATTGCATTTAGTCATAACTAATGTAAAACATGCAAACATGTGGACAGTGTTTTGAGCCACTGTAAATATGGTGATACCTGACAGTGGGCTGCCCTGTTAGGTACAAGCTTCATAGTCTCTGTGGCCACCCAAGTCACTCCAGTAGAGTTTTCATGGGCTCACTCATGCATTATTAAACCAGGCTGGCACACTCACTAGGTACAGTAAGAGGATATTCATTATTGGCCACATCCATAGAATGTGGGTGTGATGATGGACCCTTCCAATCAATATGGATACATATCATGTGGGCTCACTGGTTTAAACACAGTAATATTGTGCCACTATTAGCAACCCATGGGGTACCCAACCCAAAGTCACCCAACTACCTGATCCATGAGATACCCAACCTGTAGTCACCTACTCATTGCCCATAATTGCCACCCTACCCTTGGGCACAGGCTTTGAAACCCACAGTAGACTTGGTGCATCTACTATAACTACTACTGGAGTAGTATAATGGATTTCACTCATAGCTATTCTGTAAATCATGGTACTTATGCAATCATGGCCAACTCATCTAGTAATACATATATCTACAAACTCTCAGCTGCATCTCAGCTGCACTGTGAGACACAGGGTTTATATTACCTGGGCTGACCATCTGCTGGCCCATGAAGAACAGGTGATTTTCACCTTCTGTTGGCCATCTAAGATAGGATAATATAGATACATTATGTGGACATGAAGGTGAGCAAGCTGCAAGACATCAAGGGTAATGCAGAACTTGAACTGGAAGATGGGTGGGACCATATTGTCATTGATTAGACAGTCATCCTAGAGTACATATCTACATTCTATGTTACATCATCAAAATCATACATATATACTGCAGGGTATACCTGCAACCTATGGGTGGGTACACCCTGGGGCATTTCTACTCTATTTTTGTTCTACCTACATTCACTGAGTGTTAGGCAGTGACCTGTGGTGCAGACCAATGCTTCAGAATCAAACATTTCACTAAGGCTGTTCACACCTTAGACTCCTGAAAATTCCCTTTCCCTTTCTTCAGAGGTGTTCACCAATTGATTCTCCTTAGACAGTAGAAAAGAGTAGAAATGCAAAGCAGACTAAGATGAGAAACAATGTCCTCATCCACTACAATGTATATACCTATTGTACAGTAGTCTGAAAAGAGATGGGCTATGTGTAAACAAGTCAGAATGTATTGGAAAGGGGACTCAGAGTGAGTCAGTATAGTACAGCCTCAATAGGAGGTGGAAGCAAGAGAAAGTGAGGCTAAATGAGTAAGTATGAGTCCAGTGGATGGAAATCACAAATAGAAATAGGGTAAGCCCTGTATAATAATGGATCAAAGAAAGATAGAAAGGGAAACATATGTATGATGTAACCATGCCCATGAAGGGCTATGTCCATCAACTGTCTGTTGTATTTCAAGAGACAAACAAGAAATCAATAGAAAATGAAAGGAAATGTCATGACTGTGACATTCCACAGGCCTAGATATGACCTTGAGCCATTTGGCTCTTTTCCAAATTACATAGAATGTTTCTGAATTGGTTTTACCTTGTTTACTGAACATGCTCCTACATCTTGTTACCCCTAATTTGAGAAATATTGCTGCCAGAGGAGCACTAGGCTCCTATAGGTTAATTGTCATCTTGGACACTCAGTTATAAATTTCTCCTATACCTTAGTTATATGCTTAGTCATTGTCTTAGTTATCTTTGCTGTGCATTCAGTTTTCCAAATGTACTGACTATATAGCATTTGCATTCTTCTGTAGTATAAAAGCCCTGTACTTTCACTGGAGTGCTCTCCAGTTCAGATATCAAATTAGATATTTCTTTTTGATACTTGCTCTCATCTCTGAACTCACCTTAAACTCAACCAAGGGTGCACAGGTGTGCACAAAACTCAGATGAGTCTTTATCTGTTCAGTTATTCAATACTTCATTCAGATAACTAAATCTACACTATGTAGCAACCTGATAGTACACTACCTACTCTGCCCATTTGACCCTAGACCAAGGAGAACTGGTCTTAACAGTATATCCAAACTCTAAACTTGCTACAAGTTTACCCACCTAACCTCAAGTAATATGCCAACTATCACCCAATCTTGTGCATGTACAGCAGTCACTGAAGAACCTTCAACAAGTGCCCTGTAGCAAGCAGCTGCCCTCAACACTTTTGCCAGCAATAGGCAAACCTCTGATGATGCCAATTCCTTTCAGGGATTCACTAGGTGATCCATCACCCCTATGGTCTCATGGCTCACTAAACTCACCCCTATTCAATCCACCCCTTGGTCATTGCCTTCACCATTATTCCCTCAACATGCTTGCACTCCTGGTGACCCAAACCCTGATGGTGATTACCCAGGGTATGATGATGGTCCTGGAGATGATCCAAGTGATGGCAACAATGATGGCCTTAACAACAACTTCTTTCTTGATGCTACCAAAGAAAATCCCAAACTAACTGTTGACCAAAGAATGTGGGCAAACATGGCCAATGTGTTAGACAACTTCACTCAGGCAGCTTGAAGCACATGAGACACCACATTGTTCCAGTTGAAGATTCAGGAACCTGACCAGTTCAACAGGACTGACCCTAAGAAGCTTTGCACCTTCCTAATATAGTGCAAGCTGAATTTCCAAGGAAAGCTGAAAGCTTTCCAAACAGATTGTGCTAAGGTTACATTCACACAGTCATACCTAAAGGGCATGGCCCTTGAGTGGTTTGAGTCAGATCTATTGGCTTCTGTAAACCCAGCTGATTGACCCATATGGATGGACAATTGGCTCAAGTTTGTTGCTGAGCTTCAGTCCACCTTGGGACCACACAACCCCATTGCTAACACAGGACATCAGCTGGACCACCTTCAGATGAAGGAAACTCATAGAGTCAACCACTATGTGATTGACTTCAATTGACTTGCATCACAAGTTTGGGGCTATGGTGATGGTGCAAGGCACCATCACTTTTACACTGGTCTCCCTGACTGAATCAAGAATGAGATAAGCCAAGTTGGAAAGCCTCACACTCTTGATGTGCTGAGATCCCTCATGCAGGAGATTGATGCTCACTATTGGGAATGCAAGGAAGAAGTTGCTCACCAGAACAAGTCCTCTGGCAGCAGTCCCAGTAACACTAGTAATGGCAACAATAAATCCCAGTCAGGCAAAAATGACAAAGGAAAGGCAAAAGCAGCCAATGCTCCAGCCCAGTCCTCATCCAATAACAACAACAATAACAACCAGAATAAGTCTGGATCTAAGCAGCAAAAGACTGGCAACAAGCTGGATCTCTCTGGAATGATTGGAAAGGATGGCAAACTTACCCTCACTGAATGAAAGCAACAGTTTGATCAGAACCTTTGCCTAGTTTGTGCTGACACTGGCCATAGAGCTAAGAACTATTTATTAAGTTGCCTGTGCAATGAACCACACAAGATCCCACTTGTGCTCAGTGTAAGTGACTATATTGATGATAATGAATGTGATACAGACCTTGTGCTCAGTGTAAGTGACTAAGGAGTAAAACACTGAGCACACAACATTATAAGTCCGCAAATGGTGTAAACAAATCACAACACAATGTGAGAAGGAATATTCAAAAGGGAAAAACTGTAAAGGCCTGATAAGATTAAGGTAACATCAACTATCAATCAATAAAGGAATGAAAAGTGGAGGAATGAGTGAATGTTGGTGAACAAGCACCACAATTAACAATATTCTGTTGTCCAGGCCAAGAAGGCCAAAGCCTGAGCAGCTGCAGCCCAATTGAACAAACACACCTGTTCTCATAAGGCCCCTGAATTGTCAGAAGCTAAGCCAATGGCCTCCTCTGAGGCAAAAAAATAGTTAACAGCTCTCAGGACCCCACACAAGCTGAGAGCTGTGTTGACTCCAACTGTGCTAAAGAGGCTAGACTCAATGTGTCTGCTCTTTCAAATCCAAATTCACTTATACCCTCCATCTCTATCTTGAACTCAGACCTCCTGAATTTCCCTGCATTAGTAGACTTGGGTTCTACCCATTGCTTTGTAGACTCAACATTTGTAAATGACAATGATTTTCCCTGCTATTTTGTTTCCCCAATTATGCTGACTATTTGATGGTACAACAAATTTGGTCATAACCCATGCAACAGATCTCTCAATTTGACTTCTGTCTGGTGATAATACTCTAACAACATTTTATGTCACTCACTTGGACTCCACATGCAAGCTCATATTCAGTCATAACTGGCTTTCCCAGCACAATCTGTTGATTGATTGAGCTTCAGGCAGTATTACATTCTGAACAACTTCACAAAGAGTGCCAGCCCTGGTGCCCCCATCTGATTTGAGACCTGAATCTTCAGTCCCAACCCCTAGTTTTCCATCTGTTTCTGGTCTCTGAGCACCACCTATTGTGCTTATCAATGCTGTAGCTTATGCTTAAACTTGTAAACTTGAAGGATCTGTACAGTTCACCCTCCACCTTTATCCACAGGAAGACACCCAGCTTTACACTGCTGTCATCAATCTATCTAAGGTCCCTGAATGCTATCATAGGTTTACTGATGTATTCAGCAAGGCCAAGGCCTCCTTCCTTGCACCTCACCAAGAATTCAACCTCAAGATCAACCTGAAGGAAGGAACTTCCCCACTGCTTAGTACCCTATATTTGCTGTCTGCTACCAAGCTTGAAGCTCTGTAGACATTCATCAATGAGAACCTTAGCACAGGGTTCATTCAGCCAACCTCATCCCCTCACACTGCTTCTATCCTTTTTGTAAAGAAGAAGGATGGTTCACTTCAGCTATGTATTGACTTCTGTGTCTAAATAAAATATTCAAGAAGGATAGGTACCAACTACCCCTAATCTCTGACCTACTGGACTCCCCAAGTCATGCTAAGATCTACATCAAAATTGATCTTCAGTATGCATACCACCTAGTTTGAATTGCTGAAGGAGATGAGTGGAAAATTGCCTTCCATACCCACAATGGCTCCTATGAGTGATTGGTGATGCCATTTGGCCTCACTAACACTTCAGCCACTTTCCAACATTTTGTCAACTTGGTCTTCACAAATATGCTCAATATGTCAGTGGTAGTCTACCTTGATGATATCCTGATATACTCAGAGAATATGGAAAACCACAAGAAGCACATCAAGGAAGTACTTAGAAGGCTTTGCAAGCACAGCCTGTATGCCAAACCCAAGAAGTGTGAATTTCATTCAGACTTGGTCAAATACCTCAGATACTATCTCTCCCCCAAAGGCCTGACAATGTCCAAAGACAAGGTTCAAACTATCCATGACTGGCCTAAACCTTGCAAGGTGAAGGACATCCAGTTTTTCCTTGGCTTTGCAGATTTATATCAAAGTTTCATCTACAATTACTCCAATATTGTGGTCCCCCTGACTCAGCTAATGTGCAAGGATGCCCCCTGGAATTCCTCTGAGGCTTGCCAAGCAGCATTTAACCAGTTGAAGGAAGCCTTTACCACAGCCCCTATCCTCACCCATTTCCAACCCAGTGTGCCTATTACAATAGAGACCAATGCCTCTGACTATGCCATTGCAGGTATTCTATCAATCACCCAAGATGATGGTGAGATTCATCTGGTTGCATTTTACTCATGCATCCTCACTGCCCCTGAGCTTAACTATAACACACACAATAAGGAGCTGTTGGCCATCTTTGAGGCCTTCTGGACATGGCAACATTATCTTGAAGGTTCTCTGAACCTCATAGATGTCATTACCAACCACAAGAATCTCATTTATTTTTCTACATCCAAAATCTTGGCAACAGGCTCACTGGTCTAAATACCTTTTGCAATTCAATCTGATCATTTGTTTTCATCCTGAAAAGGTTTGTGCTAAGCCTGATGCCCTAACTAGATGATGGAACATCTATTCCAAAGAGGAGGATAAGGCTTTCACTCAAGTTAACCCACAGAATCTTCAACCTGTTTTTACCTCCAAACAACTCTCATCTCTGCTCCATGCAACATATCTAGAAGCCCCTGTCATTTGGGCTAGTGCTCTAATGGACATGGAACAGCTTCACAACAATATCCTCTCCACCCTACCCTCAGATCCCCTACTCAGACCCAACTCTTAGATACAAATGACCCTAGGTGGAAAGTTGATGAAAAAGGTTTTCTAAGTCTAGATGAATGCATATATGTCCCAAAATCAAACAACCTATGCCTTCATATCCTTTAGTTCAAACATGACCACCCACTGTCTGGTCACTTCAGTCAAAACCAAACCCTTGAACTCATTCAGTGTGAATATACATGGCCAGGCATCCAAAAATATGTATGTATGTCATCAACTACAGTGACTTCCAAAACCATTGCAATGTTTAACCCTAATGCAGTGTGCTTTGCACACTGCAATCACCTGTGGGAATTTTGCTTAGCTTTGGTAAGAAGGAATACACTACATGCTCTTGGCTATGATTCACTCCCTTGGGTCATGTGATTCCATCCAATAGCTGTGAAGATATACATATTTCAAAACAGTACTACCATTGCAATGGTTTTGCACCTTTTGATTTGAAAAATAAAATCAAAGGATATTTGATGTTGTTTGATAATATAAACAAAGATACACACTTAAACAATATGTCTGAGGTCAAAAAGGTTCCCACACTTCTTTATTTGCAACCACCATCATCATGCAATCCCTTTTTCCTACTTAAAAGGCATTCATCCTCTCTATGCTGGATGTAGGACAATCTGCACACTCTATTGCCTCATCTACTGGCATTCATGTCTCTACCATATCCAGACTTCACTTCAAAGAGTGTTCTACCCTTCAGAAGTCTGCTGGAGGTCATTCAACCAAGCTTTCCTCTGTCAATATTTGCCATACTATTCATCTTATCTCTTCTGGCAAGGCAAAAAATGCTGTTCAAGTGATCAAAGCCCTTACAAATGTTGTCAATGAACCCATCTCTACCTCCACAGTGTGCTGGCACTTGAAGAAGACTGGAATGAAAGCTGTAGTCAAGTTCAAATGCCCTCTTCTCTCAATCAAGCATCAAAAGGCTCACTTAGACTTTGCTTATGCTCATAAGGACTGAACTGTAGAAGACTGGAAGAAGGTTGTATGGTCTGATGAGACCAAGATCAATCACCTAGGGTCAGATGGATGCAAATGGGTGTGGAAAAAGCCAGGTGAAAGATTGAAAGACAGGTTGGTGCAAGGGACTATCAAGTTTGAGGGAGGTTCTGTGATGATTTGGGGGTGTATGATTGGAAGGGAGTTGGCTATGCTACCAACATTGATGGTAGGATGGATGGAGATCTTTACCTTCAGATTTTGAAGAATGAACTGTTGAATTCTTTGCAGTTCTATAATTTTAATCCTTCTGACATCATCTTTCAGTAGGACAATGACCCCAAGCATACTTGTAGGATTGTCAAGACATGGCTAGAGGAGCAGGATTTTAGGGCTATGGTGTGGCTTGCACAGTCTCCTGACTTAAACCCCATTGAACATCTCTGGGGTTACCTCAAAAGAAGGCTAGCAGATCATGAACACCCTTCTAATGGGATTCATGAGTTATGGAATAGGATTCAAAAGGATTGAGAGGGGATAGCAGTGGAGGAGTGTCAGAAGCTGATTGAGAGCATGCCTAGAAGGGTTGAGGCTGTCCTCAAGGCAAAAGAAGGCTATACCAAGTACTAATATACCTCAAATATCAAAAGGTGCAAAACTGTTGCAATGATATTACTGTTTTGA
This sequence comes from Scleroderma citrinum, assembly GCA_029372045.1. Taxonomy (NCBI): domain Eukaryota; kingdom Fungi; phylum Basidiomycota; class Agaricomycetes; order Boletales; family Sclerodermataceae; genus Scleroderma; species Scleroderma citrinum. Next base: position 1,888,387 of record JARFMN010000005.1, on the reverse strand, counting down.
AATATGTATATCTCCACAGCTATTGGATGGAATCACATGACCCCAGGGAGTGAATCATAGTCAAGAGCATATAGTTCATTTCTTCTCACCAAGGCTAAGTGAAATTCCCACAGGTGATTGCAGTGCACAAAGCACACTGCATTAGGGTTAAACATTGCAATGGTTTTGGAAGTCACTGTATGTTAAATCCTATACTGCCTGCACCCATGCCAAAACACCCCACCATAGACCATACAGAATGCTGAAATAGCTTCCAGTACCCAAATTACCATGGAACTCAATCTCCATGGATTTCATTGAACAACTCCCCACATCAACTGGTTACACAGCAATTTTGGTCATTGTAGACCAATTGTCAAAACAAGCAATCTTCATTCCAACTCATGATACCATCACTTCTCCCAAACTTGCCCAACTCTTCTTGATTCATGTATTATCTAAACATGGTGTACCAGCCCACATAACATCTGACTGGGGTACTGAATTCATCTCTCACTTCTTCCAATTGCTTGGAAAAACCCTTGACATGAAGCTTCACTTCACCTCCAGGTATCACCCTGAAGGAGATGGGCAAACCAAACAAACCAAACAAACCCTCAAACAGTACCTCTGAATATATTGCAACTACCAGCAAGACAACTGGTCAGATTTGTTACCATTGGCTGAATTTGCCCACAACAATGTGCCAAGTGCTACTACAGGTGTATCACCCTTCTTCACCAATAAAGGCTACCATCTGAATATAACTGTTCATCCTGAACAAGACCTTATGTACTTCAGCTTGCACCCAAGAGCTGGCAGTCAATCTCAACTCCTTGCATGAGTACTTACATGAGGAAATGACTGCTGCTCAGAAAAGATAACAAGGCCTTTCAGATGCTAGAAGATTGTTTCCTCCTGATTTCAAGGTGGGCAATCAGGTCTACATCAAGGCCAAATACTTCCAATCCACCCAACCCTTAAAAAAGCTGTCTAAAAAGAATCTGGGACCATTCCCAATTATCACTCAAGTTGGTTCACTCTCATTTACCATTCAGCTCCCTGATGCCATGTGTTTGGTTCACACTTCAGGCAGCCATTTTTGATAGGCAAATTGGCTGAATAGTTTGGTATCATGATTCAGCCAAAGAGCCCATGAGACCATGATCATTGAGTTTGTAGTTCCCTGTTACCCATCAGCTAATTTTCACCTCCACCTCTGTCAGCACCAAAAAAGTCTGAACACCTTATGCTGCTCCCCTCTTCCACTGTCACACAGGACCTCAAACACCTCAGAACAAATATCCAAATTAGGTATTGTTCATCTTATATTTAAGTCACCATCACAGCCCTTTGTTCTTTCCATCTCCCCTCCCTGTCCATGTCCTTTATCATCATCATCAATGTTTACTCCTCAGTTTCTCCTTTGTCACTGTCATTATTGACATCCACCTCCACTCTCTCTCATTGCTGCTGTTATTGATGTCAACGTGGACCATCTCCACCATTACCACCATCATTGTCCATCATTTATTTCTCTTTACCATCATTGTTGATGTTTACCTTGCATTTTCTCTGTTGTTGTCATTGTCAACATCTACTCCACATTACCTCAATGCTATCATTGTGGTGTTTCCTTTATTCTCTTCACCATCTTTGTTGACATCTGCCTCTTGACTTCTCCTTCATCACTTCACATCTACTTCTTACTGTCTTTGGCACTGTCATTGATGACCATCTCTTACCATCTCTATTGGTAAGTTTTGTGACCCTGCTGATATGTGCCAAATTGAATGGACTTCTAGTGGACTTTTTATTACCTTGTGAATACCTGTCTCTTCTTGTAAGCTATGCTGTTGGAACCCCATAACTATACTAACTGTTGTTAATAGATCATTATAGTTTGATTGATCACTAGAACTATGATTAGGAGGTAAAGGTACAATGTCATCACTTGCAACCCTATTACTCTATAGTTTTAGCTGAATCTTGTATGAGTGCCAGTCAATTAAGTATGACAGTACATCAAATGTGTGCTAAGTATAATATATGTTGACAATGACATTGTACCCTCTGAAGGAACACAAGTCTAGTCATGAGTGAGAGAGTACAATAGATTACTACAGCCAGTGAGGCAAATACAAATACCTTACTTTTGTATGATTCAAGGGCTTTAGGTAGCTGGGATGATGAGGCAGATGCAATTTTTGCAGAGAGGTCCTTGATATCAGCAGGCAATGCTGAAGAAGCAGGTGAAAATGGGGAGTATGTAGAGGATGACATTTCTGGTGATGAGCCTTGGGTGAAGATGGACACCATTGAAGGGTTGATACCACAATTCAAGGAGGAGAATTTGAGGGAAAGAAGAGGATGACAGATGGCAATGGGGTTGATTTCTTCATCAACAGTAAGATATAGGTTGGATAGGGGCCTTGGCCCATGAAATCCTTCTGTATCATCTCTTCAAACTCCCTCAATGTTACTGGATTGATGCTGAACTCCCACTCCAGATACACATATTGCAAGTAACCTTACTGGCCAACATGAAGGTGGAGACAAATAGTTGGTGGCCTGAAGATCCCTTGTGTGGCAGGGAACCATGCCTCAGATGCTGTAAGAGGATGAGGGCTGAAAAGGTTCAAGCCAGATGATGACAGAGGGGGTTCAATACATGCAAATAGGTGGGTGATGAACTTTGCAGAGCAGCAATATATGCTCATGGCTGTAGAAATGATCAGGTTGCTGTGAGACTGATGGTGCTGATTGAGGCTTCATTTTCAAGGGTGGAGGGCTGGACACTGAGGAAGTCTGCTATGAGAGAGAGGTGTTGCTGACTAAGGCTTCATTTTCAAGGGCAGAGAGCTGGACACTGAGAAAGTCTGCTATGAGAGAGAGTGTGTTGCTGACTGAGGCTTCATTTTTGAGGGTGGAGGGTTTCACACCAAGAAAATCTGCTACAAAAAAGAGGGTGTTGATATTGTGTACAATAGCAGCATTGATGTCGTGAGAGTGGTTGATTGTGAATTTGAGATTTCTAGATGGAGGATGGCAGCAATGAGTTGATGTTTGTGCAACATGTTGCTTTGAGAGGCCGATTATCTTCAGAGCAACATTGAGCTGCTTGAAGCTGTGTGCATCTCCATCTCTGAAACTGTTGGGATGAGCACCAGCACTGTGCTGGCCAAGGTATCTGTACTGCACTTTCTCCTGCAGGTGCAGATGCTGCCTCTCCTCATGAGATGCACCCACAATGAGGTAGTAGAATATATGGAAGTTATGTTCTCCAAAGGGTGCAGCTGCAACACTGTTCTGTTCTAGATAATAGTCAAGCATCTTTATCCCACAGTCTACCATGGTCTGTAAACTGCAGTTCTGTTATTTTCCAAAGCAAGATGCATTTGAATTGAAAAGTGTGTTGCAGGTGCAGTACTCCAGCACCCAGCAATGCTAGTCTTAACTAGCACTTGGTGGTTAAACCACACCAAGTATGCCAGAATACCTTGACCATATAGCTCAGTGGTTAGAGCACCTGGTCAAAACCTGGGAGGTCCAGGGTTCAATCCCCTGTCTGGTCACATTTATTGCAACAGGTTATGAGCCCCAGCACCTGTGGGATTTTCCTGATAAGACCTTGTTGTGCCCAATAAGACCTTTACTGGAGGCAGTATGTTGTAAGACCTCCCACTTAAGGCAATGGACATTTTAGACAATGGATTCCCATGCTTGCGCTTTGTTGCTGTGCACTGGATTAGGGGAGGCTGTTGCAGGTGCAGTACTCCAGCACCCAGCAATGCTAGTCTCAACTAGCACTTGGTGGTTAAACCACACCAAGTATGCCAGAATACCTTGACCATATAGCTCAGTGGTTAGAGCACCTGGTTGAAACCTGGGAGGTCCAGGGTTCAATCCCCTGTCTGGTTGCATTTATTGCAACAGAGTGTGCATGCATTTCTATAGGTTTTGATGATGAACTCAGCAGCTGGTACTTAGTTCACAAGCTTGAACCTTTTTTTGCCAGGGTTGGAGATCAAGAGATCAAGAAGTGATTTGATGGCCAGATGATAGTTTTCTGATTTTCTGCTAGCTGTTTCTCCACTGCTGTGGTGTGTGAGCACTAACGTGACATGAGTCTGGGATGTGTTGAGCTCATGTCACAATTGGGAGTGCAGAAGGGGGACCAGTAGAATAGTCTGTCATCAATAGAGCTCAATTGTGAAGACAGCATAGATTAATTTCCATTAACTAACAGCTGAAACACACATTACATACCTAGGCAGTGATCAACTGCAAGCTGTCCAAATACATCTGACCTAGGGACCAAGAACTTGTGAGATGTGGAGTGGGAAGGATGTTGATGTGAATCAGCACCATTTCACAGGAAAATAAATGCTATCTTGCACTCACTGTAGGTAAAACAAGGTACATTATGGGTAAATGCTAGCCACAGCCAGTGATGTTGAGTGTAACAAACCTGGTGTCAACATTTACTCTGGAATTGAAATAGGTTAGTTGCCAAATATAGATGTCATGACCTCATCATTCATCCACCACCAACAGTATAAATGCTGGCTCATCAACTCTGAATGTCTTCCAGGGCACAGGATGGACCTCTCTCTGTCAAAGAGAGAGGCTCTTGATCATGTCCAATCTATTGTGGAGGAAGCAGGTCTCTCCCCCTGTGACTTGGAATCCATATCTGCTCCTTCACCACCACACTCATTACCCCACACATCAATTCTGCCACCATCACCCTCTGTCCCCCACCCTGCTATCCTCAGCTCTAATCACATTCTATTAAGTTGCCTCTGCAGAGAACCACACAAGATCCCACTTGTGCTCAGTGTAAGTGACTAAAATTGATGCTAAGTAATGTGATACAGACCTTGTGCTCAGTGTAAGTGACTAAGGAGTAAAACACTGAGCACACAACATTATAAGTCCGCAAATGGTGTAAACAAATCACAACAAGATGTGAGAAGGAATATCCAAAAGGGAAAAACTGTAAAGGCCTAATAAGATTAAGGTCACATCAACTATAAATCAATAAAGGAATGAAAGCTAGAGGGAGAAATGAGTGAATGTTGGTGAACAAGCACCACAGTTAACACATTCCCCTACCTGTCATTTCATGGACAAGAAATTGGTGGACAAAAGGTAAATTGGGCATCACTGTATATTGTATAAACCACCATTCAATTGCTGATGCAATTGTGTCTATATCATGCTTGCCCCACTAGGTGCTCTATTGTGAAGCCCACCCCAACTACAGATCATTGCATGGTGAGTCCATTTGCACACATCTTTGCTGTTGATCTGGAAAATTTTGACTCACAACCTGAAAGCTAGCTTTTCCAGTAATTATTTCCTTAGCTTAACACCCACACCCACGAGCCATTTTGGCATTATTTGTGACCTCCTGTGTGATAAATCCTGATAAACCTGTCAGATGTAACAAGCTCCAGGAATATCTTATTGTAAACATCTACCAGAGTTGTCCTGAAACCCACTGACATGTAACTTTGCAGGCAAAGGCCTTAAGGTCTACTCTGAGCATGACCCAGAGAGATTTTTAGAGAACATCATGCATATTTATTTGCTGAGTCATGTTGGGTGTTCAAACACAATCAGTGCCTTTGTCCCACAGCATTCGTGATAATGTGATAATGTGCAGAAAGGTGGTCTTTAGAGAAGACCCTTGCACTCCTCTTCAGTACTTCATCAACAATGGTGTTCATTTCATTTCATGTATTTGAATGAAGCCACTCAAAACAACTATCAACTATCATTTGAACAAGGCCTAGTTGGACTTGGACTCAGACTTGGACATTGACTTGGACTCAGACTCAGACTCTTGACTTAGGTACTGACTTGAATACCTCAGATGTCAGACTCAGACTATATTTCAGGTACTGACATACATTTGGATGCAGCAATTTGAATGTGCAGGCACAGACCTTGGACAATTTGGATGGATAGCATAGATTGCTCCCATCTGGGAGCTGGCATGCAGTTTTGACGATTACTATTTTTGCAGCATTTCGGGATGCTTGGCAGCATCAATCTTCAACCACATGCAGTGCTAGCATGGTAGGATGATACTACACCAACAAGACTATTTTCACCAATTGCCACTTTTGTCAACAGTAAGTGATTTGTTGTCTTTTATCCTTGCCTTTGACTTAGCATTTTGCAGGTGCAAGTATCAAACCACTGTCACAATTGGCAATCTCACCCCTCACCATCCACAACCTCAGGAATATGATATAGATTACTTACGAGCAACTTCTGGAGAATGTTTAACAAAGCTGCAATCCTAATTCATCTGGAAAATAGCTGACAAACAGATGACTTGGATACTAGTAAACCATGCTTGTGGAATGTTATTACATGGCATCCCCATGGTACCTGAGCTTAATGGAAACCAGCATAACCACCTGTCATATGTTTTCAGTAGCATTCAACACAAGATGTCTGTTCATTAATAAACAAGCTTGTTTTTAGCCCACTTACATCATTGTCATGAAACTGGATTACTTGCTTCTATAGTTGGAACATTGCTTAGATGGGAGAGTGAAATGCAAAGCTACTTTTGACATCTATGTCCTGACAAGACCTAAAGGATGCCCTGGTTGCAGTCATTTGCAAGAGCCCTGCATCTCCAGTCCAGAGGAAGTGCCAGCACCCCTAGCAGGAATCAACTCCAGACCAATGCTAATCTGGCAGGTCAGCTGTTTTCCAAAAAGCCATCAGAAACTACTACAATATGAACTGGCAGCTTGCAGATGCAACCACCTTGTTGCATCATGCAGGTGATTCTGGCTTTATGCAAGAGCTACAGCCAATTAGATAGCTGGTCTAGCAGCCAGTCATTACCTACACTATCTGACCTGCATCTGTCCTTTGCAAACCTTGACCACATCTGCTGCCTCATTAATTATTAAGTTGCCTGTGCAGAGAACCTCACAAGTTCCCACTTGTGCTCAGTGTAAGTGACTAAAATTGATGCTAAGTAATGTGATACAGACCTTGTGCTCAGTGTAAGTGACTAAGGAGTAAAACACTGAGCACACAACATTATAAGTCCACAAATGGTGTAAACAAATCACAACAAAATGTGAGAAGGAATATCCAAAAGGGAAAAAACTGTAAAGGCCTGATAAGATTAAGGTAACATCAACTGTAAATCAGTAAAGCAATGAAAAGCGGAGAAATGAGTGAATGTTGGTGAACAAGCACCACAATTAACACTTCCCCCTGATTGTGCACCTCTGAGCTCATAAACTTCCCCCTGATGTGCCAAGTCCTAGCATAGTGCAGAACTCTTTCACTTTGGGAGTGGAAAGCACTTTGGTGAGTAGATCTGCTGCCTGTTGATGGGTTGGGACAAATACAGGTGATATTACCTTGTCCTGAACTGCATCTCTAAGCCAGAAATAGCACAGATCAAGCTGCTTCATCCTCCCATGGTGTTCTGGGTTTTTGGCCACAGAAATCACAGATTGGTTGTCAAGATATAGAGTGGAGAGACCAGAGACAGCTAGGTCGATTTCCTGTAGCAAGTTGCGCATCCACTTGATTTCCTTTCCTGCCAGCACAGCTGCCATGTACTCTGCCTGTGTGGTAGACAAGGCAACAACAGATTGCAGCTTAGAACACCAAGAGATTGCACCAGTGCCCATCTTGACCACATATCCACCAGTAGACTGTCCAGTATCCTTGCAGCCACCATGGTCTGCATCAGAGAATGTGTGGAACAGTTCAGGATGAATTGAGTCAGGAGCATAAGTGATGGAGTAGTCCAGAGTGCCCTTGAGGTAGCACATCAGGTGTTTGACAGCAAGCCAATGAGCCCAGCCAGGATTGGAGTTGAATCTGGCAAGGACACCGACAGTATAGGCGATGTCTGGCCTGGTGGTGGTGGATAGATACATCAGAGCACCTACAGCGGAGAGATAAGGAGTGTTGCGCATGATTTCAGCATCCTGAGCATTCTGAGGGCATTGGGAGCATGACAAGCGCAGTCCTGGTTCCATGGGAGTTGATATAGGCTTACAGTCAGTCATCCCAAACCTGGCCAAGATGTCCAAGCAGTAGGAGCACTGTGAGAGCGAAATGGAGCGTTTGGAGTGGTTCCTGTCAATCTTAATGCCTAGGAGCTGAGTGGTAGGGCCAAGATCCCAGATTTTGAAGTGCTGGCTCAACTTAGTGATAAAGGAGTCAATAGCGGCTTTGGAGCGCGATGCAAGGGTCATGTCATCCACAAACACAGGGAGAACGATGGTGACACCATCCTTGCAGTAGATATAGATGCTGGCATCAGAATAGGTCTGTTTGAAGTCAAGGGACTTGAGTACAGAGCACATCTTCTTGTTCCAGCGATTTCCACCTTGTTTGCTGCCATAGATAGCCTTGTGAAGCAAGCACATGAGTTCCTTGGGATTACCTTGGACAAATCCTTCTGGTTGAGACATGTAGACCTCACAGTCCATCTCACCATTGAGATAAGCATGAGAGACATCTAAGGAGTGCAGATAGAGGTCCTGGAGTGCTGCAAGAGCAAGGATGATTCTGATAGAGGAAATGTGCACTGTAGGAGCAAAGACTTCAAGGTAGTCGAATCCAGGACGCTGGTTATATCCTTTGGCCACCAATCTTGCCTTGTAGTGGTCGATGGAGCCATCAGCATTCCTCTTGACCTTGAATACCCATTTGGAACCAATGACCTTGCTGTCAGCGGGTTTGGAGACAAGGGACCAAGTACCATTGCTCTGGTGAGCTACAAGTTCCTCTAGAGCTGCTTTGCGCCACATTTCAGCATCAGGATGCTTCATGGCCTCTGCAAACATGAGTGGCTCATCAGGGATGGATGCAGACATAGCTAATTCATCCTCAGATTCAGCCCAGTCATCATCAGAGTCTTCCATGGCATCAGGATCATTGAGTTGGGTAGGAGAGAGCTTCCACCATTCTCTGGGCTTGTTCCTGGTTCTTCTGGGAAGTCTGGCACCAATGCCAATAGGGCTGGGTGCTCTGGGAGGTGGACCTGGAGATGGAGTGCACTCTGCAGGTGGTGCTAGCTCAGGATCTGCTGGAGGCAGTTGTTGAGGTTCTGGATCAGCAGCAATAGGCATGTCATCCCCCCCATGATCCAGTGCCTCACCACAATGGCTTCCAGAGTCAGATCCAGAGTCAGGATAGTGGAAATGCGCAGAGGGACCCTCAGTGGATCCAGTAGGTGCCATAGAAAATTCCTGTGATGGTGGCTGGATAGATGGGGCATTTGCAGGTGGGGTGGTTGGGGTGGGGCGGATGTGAGAGGCTGTGGGAGGTGATTTAGCCATTGGGAAGTATCTCTCATCGAAGTCAGCTCTCTCTGAGGTCACAGTCCGCTTTGAGGTAGGATTATAAAACTTCCAACCTTTGTAGCCTTCAGGGTAGCCTATGAAGACACATTTCTCCATGTGGGACTCCAAGGGGCGCCTCTTGTCCTTCTCGATGTGCACATAGGCAGTGCAACCCCAAACCCGAAGATGGAACACATCAGGCTTGTAGCCATGCCACAGTTCAAAGGGGGTAGCATCCTTGACAGCAGAGGTAGGACACCTGTTGAGGATGTGCACAACAGAGGCTAGACAATCACCCCAGAAAGATTTAGGTAGCCCAGATTGGTTCAGAATTGCAGTGATGCGTTCTGAGAGTAGTCTGTTGGCCCTTTCTGCAACTCCATTCTGCTGTGGCCTGTTCCTGACTGTATGCTGCCTGAGAATGCCGCACTGAGTGGTGAAATTGTTGAAGGCATTGCTCATATATTCTCCTCCCTTGTCATTGCGCAAGATCTTGATTTTCCGCCCACTCTGAGTCTCAGCAAAAGCCTTGAATGTCTTAAATGCCTCGAAAGCTTGAGATTTAGCCTTTAGAGGGAGGACAAAGCGAAATCTGGAGTAATCATTGATGAAAGTGATCCAGTAGCGATATCCAGAGGCAGAAGGGTGGCCTACATCATGCACATCAGAGTGCACAAGTTCCAGGGGTTGGGAAGCATGCCAGGAAGAGCTGGGAAAGGGATTTGCATGCATCTTGCCAGCCAGACATGGCTCACACACAGGGTCAGGAGTGTTGGCAGAGTTAATGGTCAGTCCAGTCACCAGATTGCACTCTAAGAGTGTTTTGATGCCTGCCAGATGGTGGTGGGCAAGTCTCCTGTGCCACAGGTCCAGATCCAAGGGTAGCGTAGTTGCTGCAGAGGCAAACTCAGTGATTGGCACTGTTTCACCTGCCAGATGTGCGGAGCTGTTATCCAGGAGATTGGCCACAAACAGGATATGTCCAGGACTCCTTCTGAATGCCATCTGGGTGGAATTGATGGTGACAGTGAAGCCCTTGTGTCTGCAGAGGTAGAGCACAGAGAGTAAGTTGTTGCGCACATCTGGGACATGCAGGACATTGCTAAACTCCACAGGGCGGACTTTGTTGCCATTGATGACTGGTGCAAACACCACAGTTCCTATTCCAGCAGAGTAGATGACTGTATTGTCAGCCAGCTTGATGGGGACATGCTTTGGGGAGTAATTGTGCATCCAGTGCCTGTGAGGGGTCATGTGGCATGTTGCCCCAGAGTCAGGAATCCAATGGACATCAGTGTTGAGTTGCAGAGGGTAGATTGGACTGGTTGGGTGGAAATAGCGCAGATGAGCATTGCCAGCAAACTTCATGGCCTGGGGAGAGAGTTGTGTGGGTAGGGGGGTGGGGAGTGAAGGAGTGACATGGGGAGCTGTCCTAGAGTGGTGGGCAGACGTCCTAGACCGCTTCTTTTGGCGCTTGGCCTTCCTAGATAGGTAGTTGGCCTTTGCCTTAGCTAAATTGCGGCACAGATGGACACAGTGACTAGAGTATTCACAGAAGGTGCAGAGGACCTTTGTTGAACACTTGCAAGTAGAGATGGGTGCAGATGGGCCTGCAACTGGTGCAGTGATATAGGAGGCCATAGGGCGGAGTTTGGCAGACATAGGGGCAGTTCAGGATAAATGAAGGAAAGGAGAGGGGTGAGTCCTGAACCAAATGGAGATACTGTGGGTAAAAATGACGTGGCAGCTGTAAATTTTCGCACAGGAGATGGAAGAATGTCCTAGAGGATGTCCTAGAGCTCCTAGAGCGCAGGGCTCATAACCTATTAAGTTGCCTGTGCAGAGAACCTCACAAGTTCCCACTTGTGCTCAGTGTAAGTGACTATATTGATGGTAATGAATGTGATACAGACCTTGTGCTCAGTGTAAGTGACTAAGGAGTAAAACACTGAGCACACAATATTATAAGTCCGCAAATGGTGTAAACAAATCACAACAAAATGTGAGAAGGAATATCCAAAAGGGAAAAACTGTAAAGGCCTGAAACATTAAGGTAACATCAACTATAAATCAGTAAAGGAATGAAAAGCAGAGAAATAAGTGAATGTTGGTGAACAAGCACCACAATTAACATTCCACTCCTAGCACAGAAGAGGTGCAGGATCTTCATGAGGGACAGCAGGAGGTTCTGGATTAGCAGGTAATGGTACAGGCTCCCCCCCATGATCCAGTACCTCATTGCAGTCACTTTCAGAGTCTAGAGTTGCACCAGGGTTGTAATATTCCACAGGAGATGATGTTGGGGTAGGATTAGGAGTAATTGGTGGAGGTTGGGAAGATGAGGGTGATCTTTTAGACATTGGGAAGTACCTTTCATCAAAATCGGCCCTTTCAGAGATCAGAGTGTGCTTGGAGGTGGGATTATAGAACTTCCAGCCCTTGTAACCTTCAGGATAGCCCAGGAACACACACTTCTCCATGTGAGACTCCAGTGGTCACCTCTTGTCCCTTTGCACGTGCACATAGGCAGTACAGCCCCAAACTCAAAGGTGGGACACATCAGGCTTGCATCCATGCCATAGCTCATAGGGAGTGGCGTCCTTTACAGCCTCTGTGGGACACCTGTTCCAAACATGCACTAGAGAGGCAAGACAATCACCCCAGAAACCTTTGGGAAGGCCAGACTCATTCAACATTGCAGTGATGTGCTCAGATAATAGCCTATTGGCATGCTCTGCAACTCCATTCTGCTGAGGCCGATTCCTGACAGTATGCTGGCGCAAAATGCCACATTGGGTGGTGAAATTGATAAAGGCATTGCTCATGTACTCCTCTCCTTTGTCATTGTGCAGGGTCTTGATTTTTTGCTTGCTCTGGTTCTCAGCAAAAGCCTTGAATGTCTTAAAAGCCTCAAATGCTTGTGACTTGGCCTTGAGAGGGATAACAAAGTGAAATCGTGAATAGTCATTGATGAATGTGATCCAGTATCTGTATCCAGACATGAAGAGATGTCCCACATCATGGACATCACTGTGGACAAGTTCTAGAGGTCTGGATGTGCGCCATGAAGAGCTGGGGAATGGATTGGCATGCATCTTGCCAGCCAAGCAGGGTTCACAGATGGGATCAGGAGTAGCTTTCGAGTCTATGGCCATGCCAGTGACCAGATTGCGATGCAACAGAGTCTTGACATCAGCCAGGTGGTGATGGGCTAATCTCCTATGCCACAGATCAAGATCTAGAGGGATAGTGGTAGCATCATTCCACTTGTTAAAATAGACAAATCAATTGATGATATATGAGGGCTAGATTATGCAGGTACTAACTGACTGTGAAGGGAGCACCATCATGGCTATGGTAACAATGGTCAGCCAACAAGAATGCATGCTTTGTAATAAATGAGGGTTGTGATCTGTATGATAATCAATTGATAACTAAAAGCAAGTGTATGATGTGGAGCCTGGGGGATGATGAAAAAGTTTGAATAAGGACCCCTGATACCCTAGGCATGTATGGGCCATCCCAACACAACATTCCATCCCAGGGATGGGATGACAATCAATACTAAACAGAATGGGAAAACCCAGGTGAGAAGGAGACCATCCCTGGGATGACCATGGTCTCATGGGCTCTTTGGCTGAATCATGATACTAAACTATTCAGCCAATTTGCCTATCAAAAATGGTTGCCTGAAGTGAGCTGAATGAGAAATTAGATATAATTCAACATAATTTCATTTCCATCACACTCAGTGATGACTGTGAGTCAGCCATAGTATTAGTGTGCTTTCCACAGCCCACAATAGCACAGTCAGACAATCAATATGGCTGAAGTGAACAGTTGGTGAAGGAGATTTGAAGATTTGAACTCAAATTATGTATCAATTAGACTGTAGCAGTCAGCTACACTTGTATACATAATTACATGTTATATACATGATATTACCATCAATGACAACAACCATACCATCCTCATGTACATAATAATCACCACATCCATGATAATGATGAAAAACAACACCCATACAACATGTAAGCTTGTCAATGTGTGTGAGATTTCATGCATATATTGTGTTAATGTTCTTTATCTCCTTCAACATGATAGCAAAGACAAGGACTCCTGCCATCATCATGTTCATTGTCTTCCCTAGTGATGATAATTCCTCCTACTGCTACCTTTTGTCTATAACCATCATGGCCCAGGAAGGTCTATTATGTGTACTATTGTAAATTAGCTCATGTTTGTGGATTTTCCCTATGAAATACAAATATTGACCACTGAGTGTAGACTATTGAGTGATCAAGTATGCAGGATGCCTACCAGAAGGGTCAACTGGTCATATTTCTATTGTTACTAGATGACTATAAATGATCACACAACTTATTGGCTGAGGTATTGTTTGAATCCCCTTGTGCTTAGGTGTATCATCTCATTATCAATTAATTTGACCTTGCTCACTGCCATATAATTTCTCTGATATTTGAAACTTGTTATGATTCTGTAATTGACCAAAACTAAATGAATTCACTGACCATGCTGCCATGGACTGTGAGAAGAATGCCAATACTCTAACCTCAGCAGACTTTATTCTAACTGGCTGCTAGTTTGGTTATTGTGACTGATATTTTCTTGCAGCCATCACTGGGGGTGTGAGAAAAATATACTTGAATTATACATTGTATTAGGTGAGAAGTTATTTCTCATCCAGTGTCTCAAATTCAGTCCTCACAAAACCAGTGGTGAATGTATATATAGGGCCTGCCTTAGGATATTCCATTGCTTTTAAATATATGGCTTGAATGTCCTATAATAGCCTTCAAAGCTCCCATGGGACATCCCATTGCTTTCTTTTTATATAGTTGGGATGTCCCACAATAGCCTCCAAAGACATCCCATTGCTTTCTTTTTATATAGTTGGGATGTCCCACAATAGCCTCCAAAGACATCCCATTGCTTTCTTTTTATGTAGGTGGGATGTCCCATCATAGCCTTCAAAGCTCTTATGGGACATCCCATTGCTCTCTTTTTATATAGTTGGGATGTCCCACAATAGCCTCCAAAGCTCCCATGGGACATCCCATTGCTCTTTTTTTATATAGGTGGGATGTCCCATAATAGCCTCCAAAGCTCTCACAGGACATCCCATTGCTCTTTCTGTATATAGGTGAGATGTCCAATGATACTCTATGAGACATCCCACTGCTCTCTTTTACATATATAGGTGGGTCATTCTTCAAACCACCTTTTAGACATCTCATTTCTCTCTTTTTATATAGGTGGGTTCCTCCCTCATAGCCTCTAACATATCTCATTACTCTCTTAGTATACAGGTGGAACAGCTTTCAAACCTTAGTGATCTCAGACACACTACAGTTCAAGGAAAACATCAAATAGGATGAGTGGTTGTACTCCCATGATTATGACTTTATGTGAACTTGATGCCAATTCCCTGTCTAACTCAGGATTCTCAGTCAAACAAAGGTTTAGGCAGTGCAGTCAACATTCAACTAGTGGTGGTACATAGAATGTTCAGTTGCTCAGTTGACAAGATAGTTGCTGCCCTATTGGATCAAGACACTCAAGTAGAGGAAGTGAAAATAAAACATCTGAGACAATGCATAGAAATATCAGTGATTCAAGTCAAGAGACAATGCTAGGGAGATAAGTTATCAACATATTGTACATGATGTAAAATGAGAGTGTATCAGACACAGAAACAATAAGATTGACAGAAGGTAAGATATGGGCTGAGTCACAAACCAAGCACTTCAGGATTAGGCTACCTGACCTGCCCAAGGAAAGAGCATGATCATCCACAACACATTGTGAGAGGCCAAAACCATGGACCAAAGTAATTAATCTCATGCAATTCACAAGGAATAGGATTGAGATGCATGCCTTCTGGTTTGATCCACAAGGCCCAAGGACCAAAATTCAACAACAGGTAAAGGAGAAAGAACTGTGGGGAACAGAAGGCCAGTAAGGACACAAAGTACTAGAGGCCCAGGAACAAGAGATGATCAAGCTATATGATGGTGGTGGTTAAAGCAGCTGGCTGTCCAGTTGGCATTGAAGAAGCTGCTTTTGTAGTGGTCACTAAGCCATAAATGTCATGATAAAAGCATAGTAAGGGTGATCATGACCAACAACCATTTACATGATGTACATGACAATGAATGAAGTCCATCATCATGGTTATGGCCACTCCATTGCAACAGGTACATGGTAGCATCAGTGTGGTAATTTTGACAATTCATGGTTATTGTCACAGCCATGTTTGAGGTGTGGTGATGAAGACAAAGCATCCTTGAATCCCTTTGTAACCCAACTGTACAGCAAAGCATCAAATATGAAGTCACCTTGCTTGCAAGATTTCTGGCACCCCATACCCATACTTCCATTGATGCAAAAAATCCAATACAAGGAATAACTCACTGCTCCCTGGTTTGTTGGTATGCACCTGCCCTACAACATCCAAAGTGTACCCAGTCTTCATATGGATCATTCTTCATCTTGCAACCAGTATCCTTGAAGCTTGTCTAGTCAGCACTCACACCTCCAACCAATGTATTCAAAGAAATCTAAGTCTAGCATGAAGAAGACAGTTTATTAGTGATGCTTACTGTCTTTGTGGTGATAGCACTGTTAATGTTAACATTGTGCTAGTGCTGGTAGTGGCCATCAAAGTCACCATAGTAGTGGGCATTGAGCTGATGGTGGTGGTAATGGAAGAGCTGTCAATGTCAAGCTGGTGGTGCAGGTGGGGTCATCATCATTATTGTGCTAGGGTGCTGACCATCAATGTTGTCATGCTGGGATACTTGTCATCAACATTGCCATACTGGGGCAATGGTGCTTACTGTCTTGGCAGTGGTAGCACTGTCAATGTTGATGTTGTGCTAGTGCTGGTAGTGGCCATTGAAGTTGCCATGCTGTTGGTGATGACACTAGCTGTCAACATCACCATACTAGGGGTGGGGTTCCTCACCATCATTGTTGTGCTGGTAGTGGTGGCAGCAGAGTGGTGAATCCAGTTGAGACTTAGCAATTTTTTTTGGACATGTTGTGATTACATTAGTATACATATGAGTTCTTTACTCTGCAACACCATCTATAACTACCTGCAACCCATCAAGCACAAATCCATGGCCCACATCACCACTGCTGCCAGTATGAGAACAACAGCAAGCACCCCACCCACTACCAGCACTAGCACAGCATCAACATCAACAGTGCTACCACTACAAAAATGGTAAGCACCATTGCCCTAGTATGACAATGTTAATGGCCAGCACCCTAGCACAATAATGACAATGACCCCACCTGCACCACCAGCCACACAATGATGATGGCTACACCCACCTGCAGTCAGCAGCAGCCCTCCACCATTGCCATGCATTAATGATGGCTACTTCCTCTACCAATATGTAGTGATGGATAGCCACTGATACACAATGATGCCCATGCAGATGTGACCATCCCTGCTACCTGTACATTTTCTGTCCATACCTTTGCATGTAGCACTGAGAGCTACATAGTAAACAATAGATTTATTCTGCAGTCTCTACTATGCATAAGCTAGCCTTCCCCTCAAGCAAAGGTCACCATGATTAATTGTTGACAATGGTGACAGAAATGCTGACCATTTACTAAATCTATGTTCTTAGTGGTGTCATTGCTGGTCCCACCTGGCACAATTTGAAATTGTCATACCAGTCAAGCAGGTGTTTGTGGTATATCTACAGGTCTGTGGTGTCTGCATGGTCTGCAGCAGATGATTTCAGATGCTGTAAACATGATGTAACTTTGTTGATGCACCAAGTCTTGGCCACCTGCTCAACACCAAATCACTCCTGGCATATCAAACTGGAATGGACCTTCAATGGTGCTTGAACATTGGTAAGGCACAGAGTAAGTGGTAAAAAAAAATAATTCAAGCAATAGGTAATACAAATGATATTGTAACAAGAGATTGGGGGGAATGCCAATAGTAAAAAAAATCAGTGATGTCCCACATTGTAAACAGAAGAGGGGGGGGGGGGGGGTTAGGAATCAAATGAGGGACAATGGGGGGCTGACCAAAATTGTCAAAGAAATGCTGTGTGTAAAATAGTGCCAACTTTTTCTCAACCACCCAGACACATGCAACCACTGCTGATGGTAGGAGTGAGGTCTCCAATTCGGTCAGGAATCCAGGCCAAGATGAAAGTAGAACATGAAAGTTCTCAGTGTAATAATGCTTCTCTTGTAGATCTTGGGAAGCTATTCCTTGGTTCTTCATGAGAAAAGACTCCATGCACATGGTGAATTCTGCATCACCTGGGAAGACCTGCAAATACAGTGAAACTCAATATATATAGCACAGATTACCAAGTATCTTACCTGGCAGACTTGGTTGAGATGAGTATTATTTGGATTGGACCAAATCTGAGGAACTAGCAACCGATCCAGTGCAAGCAGCTCAAATTGAAAGTTGTGTTTGTAAAGATCCCAGAGAATCTTCCCTTTAGTGAAGTTGTCAATTTTGCCCAGGGAAGCAACATTTAAGGAAAGATCCCAGAATAGAACTTCAGATTCTGTGTCCTGGCTAGTCCTGATGAAGGCTGATTCAAACACATCAGCTGTTTCTTGCAACAAGTGACCAGAATGAGTTGAAGTAAATGTAGTTGGGATGGAATTCAAAAGTCGCACTAGGAGCATGCAATGACAGGAGATGTGTCCAAGAGTGATAAGTGTGTGATCCAAGCTGATTGAGATACAAAGGTATCACTCCTTCTGTGTAGAAGAGTCACCCCTCATGAACAAAGTGGGATGAGGGAAATAGTATGCCATCTTGGGTGCATCAGGATGAACTCTTCTTGGGTCCTTATCAAGGTTTTGTAAAGCAACATGCCAGCTATAAATGAATGAAGGAACAGATTTATCATTAGGGTCATTCCACAAGTCAGCATTCATGTTGATAACCACTGGTTGCCTGTCTCCCCTAACTACAGATGGCCAAGGATCTAAACTATGATGTTAATAAATACCAAAGCTTCAGTTATAATAAACACTTGCAAGGGTGTTGATGACAGTTCACCCTTTGTGTCCTTAAAGTGCCTGCACCTGAACATGAAGATGTCCTTTGCATCATGGCTGACATTAGATTGTTATTGGATGCTGGGGGGTTCTCTACTATAAATGGGTGTGCAAACTACTCAATGCCAATGACCAGTGTGTGCTGTGTCTGCCAATGCCATGATTCCCTGCCATGGTACCATTTGCTATCCCACTTAAGGACTTGACCAACATTAAACTCCTCTGGATCTGTGATGATGCCTGTGGGGCAGGTGATTTCAACTTTTTTGTAAACATTTACAGTGGCTCAAAAAACTGTCCACATGTTTGCATGTTTTACATTAGTTATGACTCAATGCAATAACCCCTAACCCTAGCCCTAGGCCATGAGTGTATGGAATGGAGTACTTACTCTTGGCTTTCTATTGGTCCAAGAACCAAGTGATTTGGATAAGAAGTGATAGAATAGTAGCCATTTGAAAATGACATGTCATGCGGACAGTTTTTTGACTTTACAAAAATCCAACTATCTAGTACTTGGTATGAACTCCTTTGGCCTTGATAACTACTTCAACCCTTCTAGGCATGCTTCCTATTCATTTTTGACACTCTTCCACAGAAATCTTTCCTCACTCCACTACCACCCTTTCCCACAATTGATGAAGTCCTGTAGGAGCACTCTCATAACCTGAGAGAGATATTTTGAGGTGATTCCAAGTGTGTTCAATTGGTTGAGATCTGGAGATTGTGCAGGCCAGTCTAGAAGCTTGATATCCTGCTCTTCAAACCATTTCTGGGCTCTTCTAGAGGTATGCTTGAGGTCATTATTGTGTTGAAAAATAATGTCATCTTCTGGAATTCCAGATTTCTCCATGGTTTGAAGCAATGTTTTCTCCAAAATGGCCACACACTGTTCAGCATCCATCCTTCCCTCAACCTCACTCAAAACCCCAACACCATTCCACCCTATACATCCCCAAACCATGAGTGAACCTTCTCCAAACCTGACTATATCTTTAACCTCTCTGGAAATAAGCCCTTCACCCTTTTTTTTTCCATACATACTCTTGTCCATCTGACCCAATATTATTGATTTTGGTCTCATCTGACCATATAACTCTTTTCCAGCCCTCCACAGTCCAATGCTGATACTTGAAAGTAAAGGCTAACCTCTTCTTCTTGTGACCAGTAGAAGCAATGGCTTTTTCTGCTTCACCACAGCCTTCAATGAGGCTTCTCTGAGGGTATTCCTCACTGTTTAAGAAGAAACAGGACTATCAACAATAGAGTTGATGAAATGAGTGGCTTGAACAGCACTTTTGGCCTTGCCAGTAAGGATTTGCTAGACAATAGCTCTCTTGTTGGTGGAGGAAAGCTTGGAAGGGTAACCACCATGAACCCTAGGCCTCTCTGGTTGGGTTTCCTGAAGAACCTGGGATACTATAGACTTCCCTAGACCAATCTATGAGGCAATCTTCCTAGTAGACAGGCCAAGAGAGGCAAGAGAGATGATGTTTTGTCTTTGAGAGGTGAAAATGGATTCATGGTGATGATGAGAAAATGAGCAGAGGGTGGTGGGGTTTATACATGTTGGATGATACTCATTACATAAAGGTAACATAATAGAACTCTTGATGGATGTATGTAACAATATTACAGCATGCCAGGGTCAATATATATAATCAAAACTTTAAGTCAAACAACTGTCCACATGACATGTCATTTTCAAATGGCTGTTATTTCATCACCTCTTATCCGAATCACTTGGTTCTTGGACCAATAGAAAGCCAAGAGTACGTACTCCATTCCATACACTCATGGCCTAGGGATAGGGTTAGGGATTATTGCGTTGAGTCATAACTAATGTAAAACATGCAAACATGTGGACAGTTTTTTGAGCCACTGTATGTCTGCTGGGACAATAGACACCTTCTGGACCAATCAAACAGGTATACATGATTTGAAGAGGCATTGACAGACCTCATGATCTGTGGTAAACATTCCCATCCAATGGTCAAAAGCATGATGAAAGTTGCTGGATGCCAGAGGGACTGGTGTCTCCAAATAATTGAGCATACTGAATACATCAAGGCAGAGGCATTGGAACAGAGTAGCAGTCAAGACAGTGTCACAAAATGTACACAGAAGTTGCTAGTTGAATGAAGAGTGCTCAGCAAGCATGTTGGAGCTGACAAACAGCAAGCTGCCAGAAGGCACCAAGCCTTGTGCAGTTGTCTTAGAGCACCAAACTCTGGACCAAGGATTTGGAACACTCCAAATGTTCTATAGGCCAAGTGGAATAACTCACTTTGAGGTGCATCAAAGCTTGATGACAGGATAGCACCCATGCTTCCAGTCTGATGGGACTGTTATACTTGGGGTTCTTCTTCAGCCACTTCTGTGCGCATTCATCCAGGCATTTGTAGACTGCATCCAGCTGTTGCAACTTTGTTTCATGGGTTCATCCAATCTCAAATGCAGACCCCTACTCCAGAACAAACTCACTGGGTGAGTGACTAATACTCCACCACATAACATTCCAAAGTGAGTCATCTAGATACACCACTTGCCATGGAATACATCTGCTCCATATGTACTGCTCTGCATGGAGTTGCAGCCACTGGAAGCAATCCAGGACTCCAAACCTTCTGTTGCACAAGGGTTCAATGATGTCGTCATGGAATATGTGGGGTTTGGGAACATAGTTGGAGTTTGGAGAGGTAATGACATAGTTGTCGTAGAATGCCAGAACCTGTGCATCAAAGGGACTGAATTTACCTAGCCAAAATATTCTTCAATCCAAATGTAGAACAGAGAAGAAATACACACCATCACCAACTTGAGTGTACAGACAAAACTCTCTTAATTTCCCTCCATTCATGGTGAATCTGATCACACTGAAATTTGTAGAGTAATAAGAATAAATAGTTGGTAAGGATTATCACAAACAATAAATCCAATGAAAGGAACAAACCTTCTGCAGAGTGGAAAGAGTCAAATCAAAAATCCACTGTATCACAGAAGCCCCAGTACTGATCTTCAATGCCCCAGGTTGCACTATGCAAGCACCTCTGAATGGAGTCCTGTTCATGTGACCAATACTGAAAAGGCACACCGAGGTCACCCTGAGGAGGCTCCAAACCTCTCAGAGTGTTCATGGGGCACCAAACCCCCAAACCTCAGTGAAAGAACACTCCAAACATTCCTCTCCATGGCATATACAGAGAATGAACATATAATTACTCACCTTAATTTTTAAACATCAGAGTAGGAAGAAATGAGACAGTTAGGCATAATGGAGGAAGCAAAGATTGAAAGGAAAGGAGAGGGTTAGGATATTTAAATGTGGTATCTGTCACATGACTTTGCTATGTCAGGGTGGAAGATGACAATAAGAGCTGAGTTATTGCATCCATGCATTGCATGACTTTGCATGCTTGCAGTTGCATTCACCTCATTTTGACTCTGAAGGTTGAACATTGATGTTATCAACATGTGCCAGAGGAACACTTGGTGCATTACTCTATTGAGGTGTCAGGGTTTGGTGCACCTCTACAGCTTAAGAAGGTTTGGGGCCTTCAAGAGCAACCTTAGTA
The DNA here is from genome assembly GCA_029372045.1 of Scleroderma citrinum. NCBI lineage: Eukaryota > Fungi > Basidiomycota > Agaricomycetes > Boletales > Sclerodermataceae > Scleroderma > Scleroderma citrinum. The sequence goes on along the minus strand of JARFMN010000005.1, from coordinate 1,866,411 downwards.
TGGGTCTGAGTGCCAACTGCATGGACAAGAACTCCACCTAGTGGAGGCCATGCATTTGCTAGTGCAACTTGGGGCATTGAAGGTTAGTACTCACCCTTGGCTTGTCTGAGGTTATTTATGCAGTTTCACTGGTCTTGACAGTGTGTTTCACTTTTCATGCTGATTTGCTTGTCAACTGTAATCATTCTAGTGCATTACTGTCATGCATCCCTTTCCACTGGTGTAACATTGTGCTGGGTTTGTCTTATCAGTCTTGCCAGGTGAATCTAATATCTCAAATTTCATGCACACTTGAGCAATCATCAGTTACTTTCCTCTAGTCTACCAGTACCATTAGTCCTGCAAGATGAATGCTTGGTGTGTTCTTCTATTGAGGAGCCTGGAGTTTGATACCTCTTGGTGGCTTAAGAAGGCTTGGGGCCTTCAAGAGTGACCTCAGTATGGGTCTGGGTGTCGACCACATGGACGAGAACTCCACCCAGTGTAGGCTGTGCATCTTGTAGTTTATCTCTCACCCATGGCATTATATTTGTCTTCAATGTGAGTTTCCATTCATCATCCCTGGCAGTATTTGTGTATCAATTTGTTGACAGGTTTCTTCTGCATTTCATCCCCATTTGAATTTGGTTGTTCATTCACTCTTTACCATCATACACCTCATGCATGGCCACACAACCACCTGGCAAACACAACCATCAGCAGTGAAAATGATGTGGCTGTTGTTTTCCTGACACCTAGCTGTAGTTTTGCATTGACCATTCATCCATGTGTCCTGAGGTGCCCAAAGGGCTTGTGTATAGAAGGAAGAAATCCATTTGTAAAATCCTACTAAATACATGCTGGCATACACTGTGTGCTGAACGCAATAAAGATAATTAATCACATAGATGTTCCAACATGGCCAGGTCATGCTCTTTTCGAATGTATGTCAAATCCTCCACATCATTCAGCCTCCAAATGTCTTTCTTGTTTATGCTAGGTGGGTATTTCACCTCACTAGCTTTCCCTCCCCAGTCAAAATTGAGTATCATAAACCTTTCTCCATCATGGATAATGCCATGGATGAAATCTGCCTCATGAAACTGCCTCAAGCTCTTGAACAGTCCATCTAGGCAAGATTGAGGGATGGGTTTCTTGAATAAGGTAAGAAAGTTGGGTGGAAGCTTGTTCATGATGACCATGAATCAACCCCCAGGGATCTTTATGCAGGCTCACAGGGCTGGTGCACATCCTAACACATCACAGGCATAATGATGTGCCTCCTCCAAATAGGACCTAGTGAATTTGATGCAGACTTCAGTGGTGTTGATCTGTCTGAAGAATACAAATTTGATGTGGAATGGCTTCTCCTGATACTGGAACTCTATGATCCTGCCATCAGAAGCTTGGTGATTTGTGGGATATGGGAATATTTGGGGCAGAGGTAGAAAGGGTGGGATTGGCTCTTCAAATGATGAGCTTTCATAGCATAGCTTCAATGACTGAAGGCCTCTCTGTAAGGCAGCCAAGTAATGTGCAAGAGTCTCTGTTTTTAGTATGTCAGCTGAATAAAAGCAGCAAGATATGCTAGAGAGGACCTCCATGGTCAGATGCAAATTCCAAGTGGCACCACAAAAGTTAATGTTGGGACCTGGAAACAAAAAAAATCAGAACCAAGTGATGGAACAACATGTTTACTGACTCACCAGTAATAGTAAGCAGAAAACATGGTAGAGGAGATCTGGTAAATTTGAGTGCCATCTCTCAACTGGCCTCTATGTAATACAAGACAGCCTGCAAATATGGCTCCACAACTGTACTCCCAATCTCATTCTTGACTTCAACAATCAAGTAACAATGTTCTTTGATGCACAGGTCACCATCTGCCTTGAATGCCCCAATCTTGGTGTTAGTAAGCTTCATGCCATAGTAGTGATAGAAATCATTGTAAAATGCATTCTTGTGGCACTGTTCATTCTCATCAAATTCAGACAACAAGTCTGCAAAATTCTGAGTGAATACATAGTCATTGCTTGAATATTTGCAAGTCTGGCATTCATCCAAGAACTGGCCAAATGCCAGATGCAGTAAAGCCACAGGAATATTTTCATCAGATAAGTGAGGATGAGCACAGAATATGTGTTGCTCTGAATTGACCTGGCACTGGCGGAATGATGAAGGCACTGCAGAACTAGAAGGTGCCTCTTTGGTATTTTGACAGAGGAAACATTCCCATGCAGCTTTGATGGGATTGCCTCCTGTGATGGCAAGCTTTGAGGGTGAAAGTACTTTTATTGGCCCTGGACCCAGGAATCAATATAAGTCAACAAGAAGCAGGCATCACTTACTGTCTGAAGAATATTGTTCAGCAACAACCCAAGGAGTCTGATTAAATGGCAAGTGCTTGAGAGCTTGCCATATCATTGTGCCTGCATTCAGTAAAGTGCCCTTTCCTTTCTCACTAAGAACCTCATTGAGAATCCCATTGACCTCATCTTCCAATTTCAAGATGATATCCAAGATCAAATATACACCAATAAAGCAATCAGGAACATCACTCAGGGTTGGTACTCTTTGCTTGATGAGGCCCTTGAACTCATCAACTGTCAAATCTGGGTAGACAGAAATTAAGAATTTGTTGTTGGGTTGCTCGCCTTGAAAGCAGCAAGCAATTTGACTTTCATGGTCATAATCTAGAGGAATGAAACATGAATTATCATCATGCTAGAATTATGAGAACCACAAGCCAACAATGAGATGAAGATGGTCCTGGCTTATGCTTGTGTTGAAATATTTCGATAGTGTTGATGTATGCTGCAATGGGGACCTGAGTTTTCCATGACTCAATTCACCAAGAGTGTTGTAGCCAGATTTGTTGTCAGTGACAGGAATAGGGACCTTGAAGAGCTTCAACTGAGTCTGATGAAGTGCATTTCTGGGTAACTTGTCACTTTGAATGAGCTTTATGAAGGCTGAGACCCTTGTGTCTGGCTCAATTTCAACAAACTCCCAATTTGGGAAGTTCTGTGAACAAAACCAGTATCACAACATTAGATTCAGGGAGGATTTAGTACATGGCTTTGAGGAGGGCATAATAGGTAGTAGCTGAGGATATTGCCATGTGGGAAATGTTTTCCAACCAAACAAGTACAAAGTTGGAATAAGTTTTAGCAGAGGCAAGTAAGGCAGCATGCAACTTGTTGATAGCACTAGCAAGGAGATGAGACTTGGTCAAGTCTAAAGGGACTGGCACATAAATACAAGACAAGAGTATGAGATGAGAAAGCAAACAAGAAGTTCAAAAGATCTTCACTATATATTGAACAAACACAGTCCAAAGCAAGCACATGAACAAAAAAGGAAGGAGAATTGGTGTAAGAGCTGGCAGCCCCTCACCACACAGCAGCCAACCCCTGGAATGAAGCTTAGTCCTGAAACTACAATAGTCTGACCACATTTAGCTGGCTACCCCCAGTGAAGAAAACTGGATGTTACTCTCTGTGACATCCAAACAACCAACTTGCTTGGTCATTCAGTACAAAGGAGCATAGCTGGCTGAATTGTACACTTGGGGGGGATATCCAAGGCATGTGTAGATGTCTCCAGTGAGGCAGGCAGTATTGTATATGGTCCATCATACCAAGACATGAACTTTGCTGTGTGAATGGGCCCATTAGTCAAGTATTTGTGACAACAGTGTTTAGTAGACAACATAATCTTATTCCAACCCTAAACTTGGGATCAAGGACCTGCAGATGGTTTACTACATATGCCTGCTGTCTGGAGACCATCCCATATTTCAGGGACATCAAATGTGAGGCACGAAAGGAAATTCATGGCATCAAGCCACTCTGGGTCAGAGACAGTAACTTGGATGAAGGTGACAAGACATGAGACAGATGACCTAAAGGGAAAGGGAGCCAGCATTTACAGAATTTATGGTGTGGAAACGCACCCAGGGCAAGGCCTTGATCTAGCCCTTTTGAAAAATGGACACTTTGATTGATGGTCTTGTTTGTTTGTTTGTTCATTCACTGGGACTGTCTGTTTGTGGGAAACATATTTTTCTTGACACCTGTAAGTGCATTGAGCTCTCCCAGAAGTGTGACATGAACAGCTTGTCAGAGTTCCATAGGTAGGCCATTCTCACAATACCAATGGTCAAAGAAGAGGAGGGCTGTGGTGGAGCTATGACATGGGAGTAGCCCAATACACCTGTCTAGAAGGTCAGTCATGGAAACTTGTTACTAGAAAGGTCAACATCATGGTAAGCAGTCAAGTCAAATTGTCCATAGCTGTAGTAGGGCTATGTATAAAGCACATAAAACAGGGTGCTGGGATGAATAAGTAATAACCTCCTACAAGTAGTCCTCTCCCTCACTACCCTCATGCTCTATATTAGAGTGCCCATCATCCCAATGTTGGTAATGATGAGCAGGAGGATAGGGACCTCAGTGAAAATAAGGATCATAGCATGGATGATATGGAGGTTCAGCACGCATGGGGTGACAGTATAACTCACATGAAGAGTCTGGAATAGGAGCAGCAAAATAGAGCCTGATGACTGCCAGCCTGAGATGCAGTGACTAATGACCAGGATGTCTGAATAAAACACTAAATTGATAATAAATGACATACATTATGATATGGCCTTGATGGCCCTGGTTGAGGGAGATGTTGCTGGCACACACAGGATGGAGGTATTGATGGATCATGCCATAAATCCTTTGAAATTATACTCAATACATGAAACAATAAAGATTGGACCAGCATTACATATTGCAGATCTGGCAAATGCAACTCAGGCTGATTTTTGTGAGGATGAGGGGATACTGCATCCTTGCTGGAGTTAGTAAATTAGCTTTTAACATAGACAGGTGACCTACAACTCCAGTGTGCACATGGACAGGTGGTATTGGTGACCAATATTGTAAGTCATCACAGAGAACTGTGGATAGGCAAGGGGGTTGGCCAACCCCATCTTGATTGTTACCACTATTAGTTGTCCCCATTCACAGCTGCTTGTGGGAGGGACCATTCTTCTTGGGCCAAGTAGCTGCTACTTCTTGGTGCTTGCATTCCACTGCTTGCTGAATTTTCTGCCACTCAGGATCATTAGCAACTGTTCAGAGGACTGTACTGTCAGATGCCCTGATGAGGGCCACATCACCCTTTGTAGGGTTTGTATCTGGAATGCAGATGATATCTGAAAAGCATATACATGAACCATACACAAGACCTAACCAATGAACAAACCTTCATGCCATAATTTGACCTCAATTTCAGGCAACTCCACTAACAAGTCCTGAGATTCTTCATCATCAGTTTGTCCATCATACATTTGACCTAGCTTCCTTTGGAGATATGGCACAACTAGCTTGTGGAGGGAACCAGCTTTCAATTTCTTGTAGTTGAAGCCTGGGCCTGGAGAGGGTATGCCAAGAGGCCAATTGGTAGTTATAAGGTGATTTTTGCGCACAAATTCCAATAGTCTCTGCCAGGTGATCTTCTGGGGATCACCACCCTTGATACCATGGAGGACTTGGGATAACAATGATTGGACATGAGTGTGAGCACAAGTAAAAAGCCATACCTTGTCAATCCTTGAGGGCAGCAGTCAATTTCTCCCTCATCATAGTCCCAAATACATGGTGATCCCAATCCCTAGGTACCTCCCTTGGGCAACAACACAAGTCCAGCTCCACAGAGCCACCACTATTTTCGAAACTGATGGTTGTCACATCACCATTCCTGAGACACCTGCACTCATTAGATATAGTTCACAATGGATAGATGAAAAGACATACTTGAAAATAGAAGTGTACTTGTCCATGAGAGCATGGACATCAATGGCACAATTGTTGATGAATTTTCTAATCATATCAGACCCCCCAAAGATTCCTGAAAGTTGACATCCTGCTGAATCCTCCCTGACATACATAAGAATGCTGACAATCTCAATTTCTTTGAGGTTAGACCAAGACTCAGCCTATGATTCAATGAATCAGAGTACATGTCCTTGATCAACTACTTACCAGTCCTGAAAACTGAACTTTTGCATTCTCCAGTTTAGCAGTGATCGACTTGACTGACTTATTGGAGGGAGCCACCAAGCATGTTTCATTCCACTCATATACATGCTTTAATTTCTCCCTTCTCCTGGCCACATTGTCTTTGAGAATATCCTTCATGAGATCATTGTACTCCTTCATAATGATGTCATTGAATTCATCTCTACTGGCTGGAAAAAAATGTATTGAGTACTTGATAGGTGGACAGAAAGAGGTAGACTTACAACCTTCAGGTTTGGGCTGCTTTGCCCAATATCACAAGTGAAATAGATTAGCTTCATTAATCTTAGTGTGCACAGGCTTGACACCAAAACCAGCAAAGGTCAGAATATCCTGGGAGGACCTGCCATGTCATTGCCCAAGTTCCTCAGCCTTCATCTTGACCTCATTGGAAAACAAGCATATCTCATCTAAGGCCACATTCGACAGGACATCAGGTTTCTTAGAGATGGGAAGCTTGTTGTGCTGGCAGCTCAATACATTATTACTACCCTCCACCATCATAGCTTTAGCCCTTTTGCCTGATTGGGAAGTCTTTCTTTTCTTGCATCTGGGCAGGGGATTTTCTTCATCTATGTCAACTTCCAACTCTGTGTCAGTATCCTCATGGTGTAATTCTTCTGGAGGTAATGACAGGGAAAAAGATGAGTGATTACCACTTGGAGGAATAGCCCTCTTGGCTTTGGCAGCATGTGCATCTGAATTGTAGTTGCTATCATCCTCCAAGTCTAAATTTAATGAGGAGTAAGTAAGCAAGATGATTGTCTATAAAAAACAGAGAGCAAGTGACAGGGGAAAAATTTATGCAAGTATTTGAAGCTCCAAGCTCCAAACCACCAGAAGGCACTAAGCCCACAGTCTCATGGAAAACAAAGGGTGCTAAGCCCTTGGAAATGAAGGTAAAATAGTCAAATATCTAGAAGTGCAGTGTAAGAGAATAGAAGAAAAATATGAAAGTGGCTTACCATCAACAGGTGTCTCATCAGTGATGCTGAGAGATGATCCCATTGCAATATCTTGATTCATCTCATTATTTTCCCCCAGAGCCACTTTCTCCATATCATTCACAACACCTTGGGAGGGCTGCACCTGAGTTTCATGTGATTGAGGCATCTGTGGGGTTGAAACTTGTGCAGGTTGTTGCTAGGGTGAAGCACCAGGAGTGAAGGACCTTCAATCCCTGAGACTAAACATGCTTTCTTCCCAACCCCCAAAGGGTTTGACAGCACAGCATGGTTTGACCTTGCAGATGGCATGTGAGGTGGGACCATCAGGAGATTCCTAGGGTACATCTATTAGATATATACCAGAGGCTAATCAAATATGTACACCAGGCTCCTCATCTTCTACTTTCACTGCAGGACCATGTTTGGCCTGCTTTTTAGCCTTTGAGTCATGAGGCTGTAATGTTGCAGTAGTGAGACAATGGTAAACTATGTCATGCTCATGGTGTACACCACTAGCTAGAGGCCCTACCTTGAATGACACTACTCCCTTTGCAGGACTGAACTTGTTCAGAAGAGGTGTAATCCTGCAATTATGCAAGACACATGTATTGAGGTCTCCATCAGTGAAGTTGGTGAAGGGGTCTGTGTCTGTCATCACTCTGGGCATAACTGATGTGAGTGGTGGGGCAGGTAGACACAGCGACACTGGAACACTCAAGAGGAAGGAATATTTAAGCCTTTGCATCCCAGCAGGTCAGACTGACTGAGACAAAAGGGCTAGCATAAAAACCCTCAAACCTATGTCACAGCATCAACGTTAGAGTTGAAAACATACATGATCTGCATTAAGTGAAGCCAAGATGGAGTAACAATGTGATTAGTAGATAAAAAAGCTAAGGAGAAAGCTAACATACCAAGAATCTATCATGCTGAATCATCCTGGGTGGAAATGAAATATGCAGCATTGATCTATGTCAAACAGGTGTAAGGAGTTGAAAATAGGAATAAATATAGACATGTGTAGAACAACAACATAATCTGTAAGTAATCCAATGGCAGGATGAAAGCATAGGCAGATAAAAGCCCTTGGACCAGCCAAAGACAACAAATATAGTAGTGAGGCATAGCATCTGTGCCTCAACTATCAGGCAAATGTGTATGAAGCAAAGGAACAGCTAGACTCACTGCTGGAACCTTGCAGAAGACAACAGTGGAAGAAGTCAAAAAAACAAAAAAAGATACAGTCAATCAACTGTGGGGACAGTGGATCTCACCATAACAACATGGATATAATATAGTAGCAAGGTATGAAGTGTTTTCTCAGGCCTACAATGGTGAGCATCAACCTTCAACACCCCAGGCCACATCATTTTCACCACTGATGGTTGTGTGGCCATGCATGAGGTGTATGATGGTAAAGAGTGAACAAACAACCAAATTCAAATGGGGATGAAATGCAGAAGAAACCTGTCAACAAATTGATACACAAATACTGCCAGGGATGATGAATGGAAACTCACATTGAAGATGAATATAATGCCATGGGTGAGAGATAAACTACAAGATGCACAGCCTGCACTGGGTGAAGTTCTCATCCATGTGGTCGACACCCAGACCCATACCAAGGTCACTCTTGAAGGCCCCAAGCCTTCTTAAGCCACTGAGAGGTACCAAACCCCTGACTCCTCAATAGAAGAACACACCAAGCATTCATCTTGCAGGACTAATGGTACTGGTAGACTAGAGGAAAGTAACTGATGATTGCTCAAGTGTGCATGAAATATGAGATATTAGATTCACCTGGCAAGACTGATAAGACAAACCCAGCACAATGTTACACCAGTGGAAAGGGATGCATGACAGTAATGCACTAGAATGATTACAGTTGACAAGCAAATCAGCACGAAAAGTGAAACACACTGTCAAGACCAGTGAAACTGCATAAATAACCTCAGACAAGCCAAGGGTGAGTACTGACCTTCAATGCCCCAAGTTGCACTAGCAAATGCATGGCCTCCACTAGGTGGAGTTCTCATCCATGTGGTTGGCACCCAGACCCATACTGAGGTTGCTCTTGAAGGCCTCAAACCTTCTTAAGCTGTCAAGGGGCACCAAACCCTGACACCTCAATAGAGTAACACACCAAGTGTTCCTCTGGCAAGTGTTGATGACATTGATGCAAAGGACACAAGTGGCAGCATTAAGCATACAAGATCATGCATCACATGATGCTATAGACATTTGAGTGTTCAAACTTGTTTGTCTCATCAGAAAAAAGACACTTGGCTACATAGCACTTGTAGGTCAGATAGACGCATAGGCATCCCTACATTATACAGTATGATATAATAAAGTAATGCCTATATAGTTTCCCCATAGCACTTGTAGCTGTATAGCACACAATCTAAATATAGGCTCATCAACTAACTAACCTCATATAGCACCATAGCACTTATGGTAGCACATAAACCTCTGCTGCATTGCATATTGAATGCACAACAACAAGCATTACATTTTCAGGTAAAGCTAGTAGTAAAGCTATTATATATCATAGTACCTACAAATAGGGAATCACATGGGTGTGGGTAACACTGTGGTTTTCTGTAAACAGGTTTTGCAGGTACAGGTATGGTGTAGATTAGCTGTACCCATGCATATACCATACCCTTTTACCTCAACAGTGTTTGGTGGGTTTCTGCGTCACCCCTTGGCACTACTCTGGCTATGAATCTTAGTTTTTTGCAGGCCCAGCTTGTAGGGGCTTGTGGCCTACTGAACTCCATTGATGGCCTAGAGAGAGCCCTGACCTGGCTCAGGCCCATGCTGGAGAGAGAGAGAGAGAGAGAGAGAGAGAAATTCCTTATATGTATACTGCAATGAACAGTACAGATCTGTTAAGATGTGGTTGCCAAAAAGGCATGTAGTGTCTAGGGTGTGGGTGACCCAAGCTGGGGCTTAATGTATTGACAATATACTATCTATGCCTTACTAACCTAACTACAATAAACAGTCAATGAACTAAAAGTTGTACTACATGGCTAGATTAATTCCATGGGCTAGTTGTTGTCAGTGTGATGGTTATGGTGGTGATGTCACAGCAGTCATCACCATTAGTGTGATGGTCATGGATGTGGACATGGTGATGCTGATCATTGTCATGCTGGTTGTGCTGGTCATCTGGTCATGCCATGGCAGTCATCACCATTGTCACACAGGTTGTGGATGTGGTGGAACTGGTTGTTGTTGGGCTGATGGCCATGGTTGTCATGTTGATTGGGCTGGTTGTGGTGGTTCTTATGGTGCTGATTGTCATTGGGCTAATTGGGCTGGTCATTGTTGGGCTGATAGTTGTGGTGATTGTGGATGTGGTGCTGTTGTTGTGATGGTTGTGGATGTGGTAGTGCTGGTTGTTGTATTGGCAGTGCTGGTGAGGCTGGTCATAATGGTTGTGGTGCTGGTGCTGGTGGTATTGGTCGTGGTGGGATTGGTTGTTGTGGCAGCACAGGTCAGAATGTTGACCTCGAAAGGGGACACCCAGTCACCTTTATCATCCCAAAGTATGACTATTCTGGGAGAATATATCATGGCATGATAATAGAAGCCCCCTTGGCAGTCTTTTCCATGAAGTTTGTAGAACTGCTGGGCAGTGTCTGTCATCAGGATGGGTATAGTGTGCATGTCAGTCTGATGTCCATGGTAGTCATAGTCATGGTCATGGTCATGTTGGTTGTTGTTGCACTAGTGGTGCTGGTGGTGCCAGTCATCATTGGCATGATGGATGGTCATTGTGGTTGTAGTCATGCTAATTATATGCATTGTTGTTCTGTTGTTGTCATTGTCATGCCATTGACACACTGCAGAAGTCATCAGCATTATTGATTGCCATGGTAGCACTCACCTAACAGTTGTCTTGTGGATCAGCACACAGGTGTTGGCTGCACAGGTGGTTGTCATGCTGGCATTGTTGTCATTTCCTGGCTGCATGGTGGAGGAGGTTGTGCCATCAACATGTTACTGGATGCATGGCATGGTAGTCATGACTGTGTTGATGCTGTCATGCCACTGGCTGGTGGTTGTAGTCATAGCCATCAACATCATGTCATTGGCAAGGTGGTGGTTGAATCATGGTGGTGGTTGTAGCTGAGTGGTATCCATAGCAGTTATGTTGAAAAACACTTGCAGGGTTCAGGGCTGCACCATCCTGGTAAATGCCAGTATAAGAGAAAACTAAAATATAATGCATGCAACATAAAGGAAGTTGTCATGGGTTCAATATACAGCTGTCCAGTGTCAGCTGAGAGTGGTTGTGGAGCTGTGATATTATGGCCCAGCTTAGAGCCTGCACAATGAGCTGGGTCTTGAGCCCCTATGAGCCCCCTTAAGGCCTGGCTTGTCCCAGCCCAGCTCAGCTTACAGCCTGAGGCCAGGCCAAGTAAAACACTAGGTGCAAGTATACCTAGAAGTGTGGGGTAAGTCTTCCTGTTGAGTGTGGGATTCAGGCATGTCTGCTGCAGGAAGAGGAGTGTTTAAGGAATTTAATCAGTGCTGCAATTCCATCTTTTGTGCCCAGGACTGTTATGATAAAATAGTCAGGGATTGAGCACATGGGAACAATTGATGCTCAAACTCAAACACAAATACATGCCAATGTAGTAGCCATAAATCAAATACAAGCTGCCCTACCACCCTCTATTGCATTTTGCATGCCCTCTTGGCCCACAGCCAGACTCCCAACTTAATAATAGAATGCACCACTAACTCCAAGTACTTCACAAGCTGCTTGGTCCCTTATGACATATTCAATGTATTATATATTATAGACAAAATAAAACCATACATACCAGCCATTGAATATGCCAATATGGCTACCTTTAGTTACACAGTAGAAGTGTGACTTGGTGTCTGTCCTCACTGAGATGTTAAAAAAAACACCATGACACTGATATAGAAAGCATTCATCTGCCAATGAGGCAACCACTTCTTTGTATTCTGTGTCAGAGTGATAAACAATGTAAGGCTTCAGATTGTATCCAAAAGACATGATTAGGCTAACATTTATTGGGGTTGTTGGACCTTCTGTGTGCATAGGGGAAACAAGTGGGGTTGCAATAAATAGTTCATCATCAAGCATTGGGGAGGTTGCCAGGGTCAGCAATAGCTTGTGTTGGTGGCTTCCAATGATGGAGTGGAGTCTGAATACACCCAAGCTTGATGGGCTGGACAGGTTAGTAGGGTCAGAGCCAGAGCTAGCAGAAGGAGTGGATGGATAGGTCAGATCAGCAATTACAGTCAAGGGGATGGTTTTTTTGCTCATCATGGTTGCAGAAGCTTCTCTACAGTAAGTTAAATACAACTATAAACATAAGGCTGACTCACCAGCCAGTTGGGACTTGGTTCTTAATACAGATGCAAGCATTGCAGCATCTGCTGTGCTCAAGCTCAAATTTTCAAGAAGAGAGACCAGTACATCTGCCCACAATTTGGTTAACTGATAAGTTGTAGTGAACATTGCTACCCACTGAGATTATTTTTACCAATGCCCTCATCTCTGGCAGTCAAAGGATGATGTGTGGTCTTGCAGAGCATTGTATGGTAGATATATGGGAAGTGTTCGAGAAGAAAGAACATCAGCATGTTGAAGGCACAGAGAACTTTAAGTATGCAGAGTACCAAGCATTTCTTTGAAAGCTTCCCTTCACAAATATCATTAGTAGGGCAATGCACACCTCAATCACACCAATAACATAGAATGTCAAAACAAGGCTGGATTTGTGATCTGTGATCCAGAACAGCAATACTTGTACCACATTAGGTTATTTCTGTGGCACACTCAATGCTCATCCTTGTTGAAAATTTCTTTTCATGTCTCAGCTTACCCAACTCTTCTTAAATTGCCAACTAGCTGGGCATCAGATATCATGACCCATTTAGGGTCATTCAAACCTGAGAAGAGAACATCATGGGTGAAATGACAGCTTGCAGATATGAACAGGCAGTAAGTGGAATAATGATCACTGCTGAGAGGAATTGCAAACCTTAAGATGGAAATGAAGCTGACATGCAGGCAGAATGCCCTGGAAACCCCAAATCTTCACAGAAACATCCACATTACAATGCTTTGAACAAGGTAGTAGTTGGGTTACAAAATTTTGAGGGTCAAATACCTACTGAGGGCACTAAAGTACCAGCCAAGGGTAATCAATGCCATAAGTGAGATGCAGAGTCTGCATCTCAAACTGTCACAGTACATCCAAACCCTGTCTTGTAGAGGAATACCACTGTAACAGACACACCTCAAGGTATGCAGTAAAACAGGTATCAGGCAAATGTAAGCATAGAAAAAGTTAGATTCACCACTGGAATTGAGAGTGAACTGCGCAGAAGGGGACAACAAACAGAAAGGCAGACAGTCAACTGTAGGGACACTACAACTTGCTATACCAGCATATCTATAATGTAGGAGGGTGGAAGGAATGGACTGCATTTTCAGACTAGTCAAGGGTGAGTACCACCCAGCAAATACATAGCTTCCACCATGTGGAACTCTTAGCTGCGTGGTTGGCACCCAGACCCATACCTAGGTTGCTCTCAAAGACCTCAAACTTTCTCAAGCCATCAAGGGGTACCATACCCTTGACTCCTCAATAGAAGAATGCACCAAGTGTTCATCTAGCAGGACTAATGGCATTGTCACACAAGAGGAAAGTAAATGATGATTACTCAAGTGTGCACAAAACATGAAAGAGCTTACCTGGTAGAACCAATAAGACAAAAAGTTAAACCCAGTGCAACATTTAGACCAGTGGCAATGGATATGCAAACTTTGGATGCATGGCAGTGTATGGTGTAAGTCACTGATAATTAATTGCATGTGCATGAACCACAAAACAAGCTAAACTCAACATAGCATTTAGAATTCTGGCAGTGGATAATGTGCTAGAGTGATCATAGTTGATAGACAAATCAGCACAGGAAAAGTGAAATGCACCGCCAAGACCTGCAAAACAAATAACCTCAGACAAGCTAAGGATGAGTACTGACCTTCAACACCACAAGCTGCACTAGGGGATGCATGGCCTCCACTAGGTGGAGTTCTCATCCATGCAGTTGATGCCCAGATCCATACCGAAGTTGCTCTTGAAGGCCCCAAGCCTTCTTGAGCCATTGAGGGGCACCAAGCCCTGATGCCTTGATAGAGAAACACACCAAGTGTTCCTCTGGTAAAAATTCTGAGTTGAGAGTAGAGATGGAGAATTGCCAGTCCAATTAGACATGTCAGTAAGCAGGGAATGCATAAGTACTAAGCAATGTCAGTGGTTGGTGTAATTAGAAATGTAAAGTGTGTCAGTGATATCCAGGGGCACTGCCACCATAACTTTCTTGATCAGCTTTTAGAGACTTACTGATCTTATCTCTTCCACATGATATCTCAATCACATGCCCTGTATCAGATGTCAACTTCATTTCCTTCCATCTACATACTGATTCACCTTTCTAGCTTGCCATTGCACTTAACTGTTCATTTTTCAGGCAAGTACTCCAACTCCTATGTACTAAACCTTACTTGTTAGCCACAGAGAGGAACATTTGGTGCATCCTCTGTCAGAGTTTGGAGGCTTGGTGCCTCACAAATGTTCTGAGAGGTTTGGTGCCACTTCAGAACAACGTTGGCATGCTTCACAGTATTGATCATGCAAACAGGACTTGATTTAGAGGTGCTTGCATAGCACAGCTCAGGGCATTGAAGATCAATACTGCAGCTTCCATGGTTGAGTGGTTTTGTACAGCCAGGTGCAAGGGGGATATACATATCTTGGTCACCATCTGTGGCTGATACACACTCACCTTAGTTGGTTTGTAAGGTATGTCTACAGAAGTATCCAGTCATTGATCCATTCTTATTACTTCACAGGTATCAGAACTAATTTTTGTGGTCAGGTTCTACATGGCAGAAGGAACTAGTGGAGACTGTTACTTCCCATACTTGGGCTGAGGATGGTATGTGTTCCCATTAATTCCATCTTATCAAATAACATTTTGGCAAACAGACAACTCTGGTCCCTTCGACACACATGTTCTTGCAACCCACAAGGACTTTGTTCTTGCATCCATGAACTGTGACTATGCCTTCCCTGATGATCAGATTGCATCTTTAAGTGATGCATGGTTTGGTTATGTGGATTGCTTATTGGATCAATTTTCAATTCAATGTGGTCACAATAGATCATGTACTAGTTCCTTAAATTTGGTCAGGTCCCAACAATTGTCTTGATCCTGTCTGACAGGTAAGATTATCAGCAGTCAACATAAATGTAGTGTTAAGCTTACTATTCCTGCAGATCTTCCCAGGTGATTGGAAGCTGGCTATGTTCTGGAGTGATTCCTGACCAAGACTGAAGGCATGACTTCTCATGAACTTCAAGAGAAGCTCTGTTACATTGAGAAGTTTTGTACTTTACCTTGGTCTTGGCCTGAGTTCCCAATGGAATTGAGCATGTCAGTCCCACCATCAGCATCTACTATACATTTCTGGATAGTTAGAAAAAATAGCACTTTTCTATGGACAATTGTTCATTGACAATTTCAATTGGCCTCCTGTTGCCCCTTACATCATCTCCAACCCCCTTCCTGTGTATGGCATTGGGGATCACTAAGTTTTTTTCTCTTCCTTACCTGCACCCTTGCATTCTTTCCCTTCATTCCAACAATATTGCCTGTTTCATTCATCATGTTCAACTCATTTTTTTCTCAGTCCATCTCTCACAAGCTCTTAAGCACTATCCAAGGTCAGGTGTTCAGTTTGTGACTGGCTAAGTCACAGATATGATTTACCAGTGGTGATTTGATGTCATGCACTGGTTTGACTGAGACTTGGTGTCAAGGTCATTTGTCCTGCAGTTTGGGGCTGCAGGGTCATCTCTGAATCTGCTGTGTTCCCCATTTAAGTTCACTGATATATTTTTCTAGAATGTCTATGTCATTCCATCAGCCAAGACAGTTCACTAGGTGTTGCCATTCTTCAATCCAATCTGCATGCCCACTGTCTACCTCTGACTCATCTGCACCATCTGCCCTGTCTGGCCCCTCTTCAACCAATCCTACTGTCCTTGTTGACTGTGACACTGTCAAGCATACCTGTCATCTTCCTGGTACAGCTTTGCTGTTCCTCCCAGTTGAATGGTTATTGACTCTACCTGGCTGTCATGCTTTTACTCAACAACTTTGTGTCCCACCTGAGCCATGTGTTCAAACCAGTTCCACCACAGTCCATGCCCCTTCAGCTTGTTCTTCTCTCCATTCTGAGGGTGGAACCTACCCTGGGTCTGAGTTTGACAAAAATGACCTCCTCACAGATGGACTGCATGTCAGTCAATACCCTTTGTCTTCACCATCCAGGCACACCTGCAAGAAAATGAGACAATGGCAATGGTGGTCCAATGAGGTTATCCCTTCCCTTGTACAGCCATACCTCAGATATCAAAGACTGTCGAAAAGCTTCCATGACTGTGTTACCCCTTGGCCATAGATCTGTAAGGGCCAATGTGTCTGCCACCATCTGAAGGTTGAGTGCATCAACTTTGATAGTAGGTTTCTCCTCCTTGTTTAGACATTGTGTTCACTATCTGTCAGATATACAGACCATTGACCTTGTGGTGTGCTCCTATACCACAGCAATACAACAGCTCCTTCAAATGGATTACTTCCCATGTGCATCTCTTGCACCTACACTTCCTGTTAGTCTTAAACTTTTGAATCTTGTCAAGCACTTGTTTGTGCATATACCTCCAAATACCTCAGCTTGGTGTGAGGCACTTCAGTCATACCTTGGAGGCATGGGGTACAGTGTAGATTTCAAGGTAAGACTTCTGTCTTGGATTTATACTAATTGCTGATGAAAGACACAGGAAGGAATCTGACAGAGGTTTAGTAATGCATACCACTGGTACTGCATACTAGAAATCACAGTAGATGAATATGTTCAACAGTGTACACAAGCCTGTTCAACTCTTATTCCAGTTACTTCTGGCCCTGGCTCATTATCCCCTTTATTGCCCATGCCCCATGCCACTGCATCCCCCTCAGCTCTAATGCCTTCAACCCCATTCCCTACCCTTGCCTCAAATGTTCTTGACCACTCCAGAAAGTGGCCCTCAGAATACTTGTGCTCTCATTGCCCATTATGTTTTGGTAGTTGTCATTGGAAGGATATCTACCAAGATAGGTGGGTTGGCTAGTGTATTAGCCAATCAATTACTGAATGTAAACTGCAACTTAGCTCTTTTGAGGTTGATGCCATTGTCTGCATTGATGCCTGTTTCACTCAGAAGTGTCATAGTGGTCAACAAGATGACCCAGTTAATCCCATATCAACTGTATTTCTTGACCAAGATGTTGTTGATGCTATGGAGGATGAAGTAGAGGAACTTTGGGGAGCTCAGTCTTCACTGAGGAGAAAGAGAACTTTAAGAAGTGTTGCACAGACAGAATTGGACTAGTATGAGCAGGGAATGGAAATACCTGTTTCTGTTCTAGATGGCTGTAATGAATCATTTACTGCTGCTGATGAGAAACATCAGAAGGTAAGTGTGGTGTTCCTACATTAATCAGCTTTCTTTATATTCATTTATGTACATATATTTAGGCAAGCACATGCTTCTTCTCTGATATAGGTGTCATGGCACTCCTATGTCGCCATGATCATGTCATTCATCTAGCTAACATGAAATCTGCTGGGGAAAAGCAACATTATGCCCTTGCTGTTAATTGTGATGCTTGTTCACCAACATTCACTCATTTCTCTGCTTTTCATTCCTTTATTGATTTATAGTTGATGTAACCTTAATCTTATCAGGCCTTTACAGTTTTTCCCTTTTGGATATTCCTTCTCACATTTTGTTGTGATTTGTTTACATCATTTGTGGACTTATAATGTTGTGTGCTCAGTGTTTCACTCCTTAGTCACTTACACTGAGCACAAGGTCTGTATCACATTCATTACCATCAATATAGTCACTTACACTGAACACAAGTGGGATCTTGTGTGGTTCTTTGCACAGGCAACTTAATAGGTTATGAGCCCCGACACCTGTGGGACTGTTCTGATAAGACCTAGTTGTGCTCAATAAGACCTTTACTGGAGGCAGTATATTGTAAGACCTCCCACTTAAGGCAATGGATGTTTTAGGCAATGAATTCTCATGCTTGCACTTTGTTGCTGTGCACTGGATTAGGGGAGGCTGTTGCAGGTGCAATACTCCAGCACCCAGCAATGCTAGTCTCTACTAGCACTTGGTGGTTAAACCACACCAAGTATGCCAGAATACCTTGACCATATAGCTCAGTGGTTAGAGCACCCAGTCGAAACCTGAGAGGTCCAGGGTTCAATCCCCTGTCTGGTTGCATTTATTGCAACACTTTGTGTCCTCTCTACTTCTATTCCAGTCCTTGGAGAAGGAGAAGCTTAAGGACACATTCCTAGGGGAGGAGTTACAGCACAAGCAGCGTCCTGAATCAACCACTGGCTCTGAGGCTATCCTATTTATGTCTGGCAGCAGCTGCAAGTGTCCTCCCTTTGTATCCTGCTCATTTTGTGAATACTCTAGCCACTGTGTCCACAAGTGCAAGAGTTTGATCAGGGCTAAATCCTACTACTTGTCTCAGAAGACCAATTGCAATAGGAAGGGTGGTAATACCGCAAACCAGGCCTCTGAGGTGTCTGGATCATCTCAGCCACCTGCAGAGTCACCCTCTGGCTCACAGAGTGCTTCCCATGCCATGGAATTCACAGGAAATGCAAGTCTTCATTCTCTTGATTCCTCCTCTCCCCTCTATCCTCTCCAACTCAATGCTGATGTCCATTGGAATGCAGACACAGGTGCCACTGCTCATATGACCCCCCATCACCACTGGATGTGCAATTATACCTCTAAACATGTTCCTGTGAAGTTGACAGACAACAATGTGGTCTACTCAGCTGGGATAAGATCTGTAGTCTTTGTACTGGTGATTGGAGGGAGAAAGCAACACCCTGTGAAGTTTACCAATGTCCTACATGTTCCTGACTTGAGGAATAATCTACTCTCTGTGCTATACTTGTGTCACAATAAAGGCTTTCTTGTAAGCATTGATTCGACTCAAATGGCCTTCAGATGTCGCCCTGGACCTACTCTATTTGTGGCAAACATAGAGAACAGCAACTGCGCATTCCTGGATGGTCAAACTGTTCCATTGGCAGAATTTGCATCTGCAGCTACCACTATCCCTCTAGATCTTGACCTGTGGCATAGGAGATTAGCTCATCACCACCTGGCTGATGTCAAGACTCTGTTGCATTGCAATCTGGTCACTGGCATGGCCATAGAATTGAAAGCTGCTCCCGACCCCATCTGTGAACTCTGCTTGGCTGGTAAGATGCATGCCAATCCATTCCCCAGCTCTTCATGGCATGCATCCAGACCTCTAGAACTCGTCCATAGTGATGTCCATGATGTGGGGCATCTCTCCATGTCTGGATACAGGTACTGGACCACATTCATCAATGACTATTTGCAATTTCACTTTGTTATCCCTCTCAAGGCCAAGTCACAAGCATTTGAGGCTTTTAAGATGTTCAAGGCTTTTGCTGAGAACCAGAGTGCGCAAAAAATCAAGATCCTGCGCAATGACAAAGGAGGGGAGTACATGAGCAATGCCTTCATCAATTTCACCACCCAATGTGGCATTTTGCGCCAGCATACTATCAGGAATCGGCCTCAGCAGAATGGAGTTGCAGAGCATGCCAATAGGCTATTATCTGAGTGCATCACTGCAATGTTGAATGAGTCTGGCCTTCCCAAAGGTTTCTGGGGTGATTGTCTTGCCTCTCTAGTGCATGTTTGGAACAGGTGTCCCACAGAGGCTGTAAAGGACGCCACTCCCTATGAGCTATGGCATGGATGCAAGCCTGATGTGTCCCACCTTTGAGTTTGGGGCTGTACTGCCTATGTGCACGTGCAAAGGGACAAGAGGTGACCACTGGAGTCTCACATGGAGAAGTGTGTGTTCCTGGGCTATCCTGAAGGTTACAAGGGCTGAAAGTTCTATAATCCCATCTCCAAGTGCACTCTGATCTCTGAAAGGGCCAATTTTGACAAAAGGTACTTCCCAATGTCTAAAAGATCACCCTCATCTTCCCAACCTCCACCAATTACTCCTAATCCTACCCCAACATCATCTCCTGTGGAATATTACAACCCTGGTGCAACTCTAGACTCTGAAAGTGACTGCAATGAGGTACTGGATCATGGGGGGGAGCCTGTACCATTACCTGCTAATCCAGAACCTCCTGCTGTCCCTCATGAAGATCCTGCACCTCTTCTTCGCACTCCTTCTCCAGATCCACCTCCCAGACCACCTAGTCCTATTGGAATTGGCGCCAGGTTGCCTATGCGCAACAGGCAGAGGCCTAGGGAGTGGTGGAAGCTCTCTCCTGTGCAATTGGACAACCCAGATCAGATGGAAGAGAGTGATGATGAGTTGGCAATGTCTGCATTGCTTCCTGATGAACCACTCACATTTGCAGAGGCCCTGACTCGTCCTAATGCTGAGAAGTGGAGACAGGCTGCTTTGGAGGAGCTTGCAGCGCACCAGAGCAATGGCACATGGACTCTTGTCCCTAGACCTGCAGGAAGTAAGGTCATTGGCTCCAAGTGGGTATTTAAGGTGAAGTGCAATGCAGATGGCTCCATTGACCACTATAAAGCGAGATTGGTGGCCAAGGGGTATAACCAGCGTCCTGGATTTGATTACCTTGAGGTCTTTGCCCCCACAGTGTGCCTTTCCTGCATTAGAGTCATTCTTGCTCTTGCAGCACTCCAGGACCTTCATTTGCACTCTCTGGATGTCTCTCATGCATATCTCAATGGTGAGATGGATTGTGAAGTGTATATGGCACAACCAGAAGGATTTGTGGAGGGAGATCCAAAGGCCAAGGTGTGTCTGCTCCAGAAGGCTATCTATGGCAGCAAACAGGGTGGAAACCGCTGGAACAAGAAGATGCATTCTGTGCTTGAGTCTCTTGCCTTCAAGCAGACCTACTCTGATGCCAGCATTTACATCTACTCCAAGGATGGTGTCACCATCATCCTCCTTGTTTTCGTCGATGATATGACCCTAGCATTGAAATCTGAACCTGCTATCAAGTCCTTCATCACTCAACTCAGCCAGCACTTCAAAATTCGTGATCTGGGACCTACCACTCAGCTTCTACGAATCAAAATTGACAGGGATCATTCCAACCACTCTATCTCGCTCTCCCAAAGGCAATATTGCCTTGACATCTTGGACAGGTTTGGAATGGCAGACTGTAAGCCCATCTCTACTCCCATGGAACCAGGACTTCGTCTCTCTCGCTCCCAAAGCCCACAGAATGCGCAAGAAGCTACAACTATGCACCAGACTCCCTACCTCTCTGCTGTTGGTGCTCTAATGTACCTTGCCACCACCACTCGCCCAGATATCGCATATACTGTTGGAGTATTGGCTAGATTCAACACCAATCCTGGTTGGGCCCATTGGCTTGCTATAAAGCACCTTCTGCACTACATTAAGGGTACTCTTGATCACTCCATCACCTACTCTCCTGACCCTGCTCAGCCTGAGCCTTTTATCACATTCTCTGATGCAGATCATGGTGGATGCAAGGATACTGGTCGCTCTACTGGAGGATATATTGTCAAGATGGGCACTGGTGCAGTCTCTTGGTCTTCTAAGCTGCAGAACGTCATTGCTCTATCTACCACTGAAGCTGAATATATGGCAGCTGTCCAGGCAGGCAAGGAGATCAAATGGATGCAAAACCTGATGCATGAACTGGGTGTTCCTCTCTCTGGCACCTCCACTCTACTCCTTGACAACCAATCTGTGATTTCTGTTGCCAAAAACCCAGGACATCATGGCAGGATGAAGCAACTGGACCTTTGCTACTATTGGCTTCGAGATGCAGTACAGGAACAGGCTATAATGCCTGTCTTTGTCCACACAACTGAACAAGCTGCTGATCTACTCACCAAACCATTGACTACACCTAAGGTGAGGGAGTTCTGTGAGATGGTTGGACTTAGTGGGTGTGGGAGGAGTTAATGATCTGCAGAGATGCACAATCAGGGGGGAGTGTTGATATTGGTGTTTGTGCACCTCAGATTGTGTTATTTGATGCTTTCTAGCTTACTTGATCAGCTATTTCCTTTCAAGGATTGATTACATATCTTGTGGCTTTTGTGTTACATTGTTTTCTTCTGTTTGGACTGTTTGTACAGTTAAAATTGTCGTGCCCAGTGTCTCTTCTCCTTAGTCTCTGACACTGGGCACCAGGTCTGTATTCTGTACTGTCTCCTTGAACTTAGTCTCTGACACTGGGCACCAGAGTGATCTCTGAGGTGTATCTCAACAGCCATGGACTGTGAGAAGAATGCCAATACTCTAACCCCAGCAGACTTTATTCTAACTGGCTGCTAGTTTGGTTATTGTGACTGATATTTTCTTGCAGCCATCACTGGGGGTGTGAGAAAAATATACTTGAATTATACATTGTATTAGGTGAGAAGTTATTTCTCATCCAGTGTCTCAAATTCAGTCCTCACAAAACCAGTGGTGAATGTATATATAGGGCCTGCCTTAGGATATTCCATTGCTTTTAAATATATGGCTTGAATGTCCTATAATAGCCTCCAAAGCTCCCATGACATCCCATTGCTTTCTTTTTATATAGTTGGGATGTCCCACAATAGCCTCCAAAGACATCCCATTGCTTTTTCTTTTTATGTAGGTGGGATGTCCCCATCATCAACCTTCAAAGCTCTTATGGGACATCCCATTGCTCTCTTTTATATAGTTGGGATGTCCCACAATAGCCTCCCAAAGCTCCCATGGGACATCCCATTGCTCTTTTTTTTTTTTTTATATAGGTGGGATGTCCTATAATAGCCTCCAAAGCTCTCACAGGACATCCCATTGCTCTTTCTGTATATAGGTGAGATGTCCAATGATACTCTATGAGACATCCCACTGCTCTCTTTTACATATATAGGTGGGTCATTCTTCAAACCACCTTTTAGACATCTCATTTCTCTCTTTTTTATATAGGTGGGTTCCTCCTCATAGCCTCTAACATATCTCATTACTCTCTTAGTATACAGGTGGAACAGCTTTCAAACCTTAATGATCTCAGACACACTACAGTTCAAGGAAAACATCAAATAGGATGAGTGGTTGTACTCCCATGATTATGACTTTATGTGAACTTGATGCCAATTCCCTGTCTAACTCAGGATTCTCCAGTCAAACAAAGGTTTAGGCAGTGCAGTCAACATTCAACTAGTGGTGGTACATAGAATGTTCAGTTGCTCAGTTGACAAGATAGTTGCTGCCCTATTGGATCAAGACACTCAAGTAGAGGAAGTGAAAATAAAACATCTGAGACAATGCATAGAAATATCAGTGATTCAAGTCAAGAGACAATGCTAGGGAGATAAGTTATCAACATATTGTACATGATGTAAAATGAGAGTGTATCAGACACAGAAACAATAAGATTGACAGAAGGTAAGATATGGGCTGAGTCACAAACCAAGCACTTCAGGATTAGGCTACCTGACCTGCCCAAGGAAAGAGCATGATCATCCACAACACATTGTGAGAGGCCAAAACCATGGACCAAAGTAATTAATCTCATGCAATTCACAAGGAATAGGATTGAGATGCATGCCTTCTGGTTTGATCCACAAGGCCCAAGGACCAAAATTCAACAACAGGTAAAGGAGAAAGAACTGTGGGGAACAGAAGGCCAGTAAGGACACAAAGTACTAGAGGCCCAGGAACAAGAGATGATCAAGCTATATGATGGTGGTGGTTAAAGCAGCTGGCTGTCCAGTTGGCATTGAAGAAGCTGCTTTTGTAGTGGTCACTAAGCCATAAATGTCATGATAAAAGCACAGTAAGGGTGATCATGACCAACAACCATTTACATGATGTACATGACAATGAATGAAGTCCATCATCGTGGTTATGGCCACTCCATTGCAACAGGTACATGGTAGCATCAGTGTGGTAATTTTGACAATTCATGGTTATTGTCACAGCCATGTTTGAGGTGTGGTGATGAAGACAAAGCATCCTTGAATCCCTTTGTAACCCAACTGTACAGCAAAGCATCAAATATGAAGTCACCTTGCTTGCAAGATTTCTGGCACCCCATACCCATACTTCCATTGATGCAAAAAATCCAATACAAGGAATAACTCACTGCTCCCTGGTTTGTTGGTATGCACCTGCCCTACAACATCCAAAGTGTACCCAGTCTTCATATGGATCATTCTTCATCTTGCAACCAGTATCCTTGAAGCTTGTCTAGTCAGCACTCACACCTCCAACAAGAGCCACCCATAACAACAACAAGAAGAGCCAAATGGACTGTTGAATGTTAAGGCTCAAAGAGCCTGTAATGCCTTCAGAAGCAGCACTTAAGTTCTAATCCTAACCCAAAGGTTTGGCAACTACTCTTGTGGCAGAAGCCTGCACCCAGAGGCTATTGCTTGCTCCTAAGTCCTAGTAGGTACAAGAGGAGTAGAATGATGTGGATTGCAAAGGAGATGAAAGATGGGGAATCCATCTTTCACCATCACTCTATAAACTAGTACAATCTGTTGTACACATAAGCCTACTGCACAAATAGTACACCTAGTTATCATACTAGAAATGAGTCAGTCCATGTAAGCTATGACACATCTGTTATATGAAATAGAGGAGAAAATAAGTCAATGCAATGCAACATGCAAGGTCATGTGATCAAGAAAAGGGTAGTCCACCAGAAAGGGGGAAAGGTGGATTCCCATACATTGGTAAGGTAAAACAAAGAGATAAAGGAAATGGACTGAGTCCACAAAGTGTCTGTTGTATGTATAAGTAGAAAAGGGGAGAGGCATAAGTGGGAAACAGGAAAGCCATAGAATTGAACAGGTTGCTGGAGGTGAAAAGCAGGGACAAGATGTACAGACAGTTCATACAAGTGACAATGACTTACAGACACTAATGAAAGTGAGTTCAGATGGCTATCAGAATGATATAGGGGTGCATGGGTTGACAATATGCATTGATACTGTAAATTAATGAGACTGGTGGCAACTGGAGCCATGTAATTGAGAATTCAGATGTCCTGAATGAGCTGAGAAGAATCATTATTACATTGACTGAACAGAATGATGCTAAAAATGCAGGCATGTACACTGAACATATAACAACTCATTTAAACAATTTAAAATGTGTTATCAGCCATGAATAGTGAGTCAGTTGAGAAGATTACTTATTCATCTTTCTTATTCCAACACATTAAGAGACAAAGAAACTGATTTAGGTATTTGAAGATAGTGTTTAAAAGTTCAGTGCAGACCAGTTGCAGCCAGCCCAATCAGAGTGGTCTTTTAGCAGCCTTTTATCCTCAAAGGTGGGCAACCTGCAAGTAAACTAGACTGGTTTGTCAGTTCAATCCAGTCCAGTTGCTGGTATTTTGTGGTCCAGCAACTGAACCTTTAAACTATTAAGTTGCCTGTGCAGAGAACCTCACAAGTTCCCACTTGTGCTCAGTGTAAGTGACTAAGGAGAAAGACACTGAGCACACAACATTATAAGTCCGCAAATGGTGTAAACAAATCACAACAAAATGTGAGAAGGAATATCCAAAAGGGAAAAACTGTAAAGGCCTGATAAGATTAAGGTGACATCAACTATAAATCAATAAAGGAATCAAAGCGGAGAAATGAGTGAATGTTGGTGAACAAGCACCACAATTAACATAAACACTAAGTATTGACCATCAATGCACAATAGCAGAGTCTGAAGAATTCCCTCGTCCCCTATCTCCATGTTTTCCATCACCAATGAGGGCTGTAGATCCAATGATGAGTCAAGCATATGATATGCTACAAGTTATTCAAAGTGGCTATTGTATCACCTGAGGGTGGTGAAAAGTTTGAAGAAGGACCCCTGATACCCTAGGCATGTATGGGCCATCTCAACACAACATCCCATCCCAGTGATGGGATGACAATCAATACTAAACAGAATGGGAAATCCCAGGTGAGAAGGAGACCATCCCTGGGATGACCATGGTCTCATGGGCTCTTTGGCTGAATCATGATACCAAACTATTCAGCCAATTTGCCTATCAAAAATGGTTGCCTGAAGTGTTGGTCCTGTTAATTGTGGTGCTTGTTCACCAATATTCACTCATTTCTCCGCTTTGATTTCTTTATTGATTTATAGTTGATGTCACCTTAATCTTATCAGGCCTTTACAGTTTTTCCCTTTTGGATATTCCTTCTCACATTTTGTTGTGATTTGTTTACACCATTTGCGGACTTATAATGTTGTGTGCTCAGTGTCTTTCTCCTTAGTCACTTACACTGACCACAAGGTCTGTATCACATTCATTACCATCAATAAAGTCACTTACACTGAGCACAAGTGGGAACTTGTGAGGTTCTCTGCACAGGCAACTTAATAGGTCCACCCCATATTTCATGTTTCCCAGTTCAAACCAACCACACTGAACTTAATACCAAATCACTTACAAGCACCACCACACCAGTTGACATTGATGGTGAAACTGAGTATGAAATATCTGAAATCCTTGATTCAAAGATAGATCATTGATGATGCAACTGTCTGTTGCTATATTTGGTATGTTGGGCCAGTTACAAAGGAACTGATGAGGAAACCTCATGGTTAGTCATGACTGAACTCAGTAACACTTCAGAAGTCATCACACACTTCCATAAGTCATACCCACTAAAGCCAGGACTGCTTGAACAACTCTCACAACATTAGACAGCAAGAAATGTGCATAATTATTATGCTGTCACAGCCTTGGTGATGTCTGCATTGCCTTCCATTACATCAGCCTGAAAGTCATGAACCAATGTGACCAGCTTCCAAAGGAGCCCAGTCATCTCACCCAAGTGACAGTCTAGAACTTCTGTGACC
This sequence comes from Scleroderma citrinum, assembly GCA_029372045.1. Classification (NCBI taxonomy): domain Eukaryota; kingdom Fungi; phylum Basidiomycota; class Agaricomycetes; order Boletales; family Sclerodermataceae; genus Scleroderma; species Scleroderma citrinum. Next base: position 1,839,398 of record JARFMN010000005.1, on the reverse strand, counting down.
ATTTCAGTCAGCTTGGTCAAATATGGCACCATTCACAAAGGGCCTGCAATCAAAGATCTGGTGATCTCAATTTTGTCATTGTCCTCAGCATTGTCTGGGATCACTCTTCATGCCCACTTCCATTTCTCTCCACCCCTGGGTGACCTGTCTGTCTCTCCTCTCCTCTTTTTGCTCCCTAAATCCATCACCCAGCATCTCAACTTTTGTTGCTGGCACTTCTGGCACAATTTGCTTTTCAACCCAACAACTGTGTAGCACAGCTCATAGGTCTTCACACAATTTGTGCATGACCCATTGCACAGCATCAGTTGGTCTGATCCTGCTCAACTTGATGCCTTCATTGGCATGACCAGGAACTTCTTGGGAATGAGCATGTATGTGTGGTTGATGATTGGATGGTCACTCATGGCTGTTGTGCTCCCACTCACCCATTGCTCCCTCTTCCTCTCTGCAATCATGCACCATGTCTCTTCAATCACTTTCACCTTCACCTCCTCAACCTTTCTCCATTCAGCCTCTTCAGCCTCCCTCCTTGCCTTGTTGTTGGCCTCCCTTTGTGCCTTCTCTGCTGCCTTCTGAACCCTCTCCTCTGTCACAACCATGTCCAGCTGACAATCATTAAGTCTAGATGATAGATCTTATCCCCAGCTAGTATGTCATATCTCCAGACAGTCTATCACATCCCCAGTCTACTTGACTTAAAGAGTACTCTACTGTGCATGGCAGTGCACATCATTGGTGCACTTCTGACACTGCACACAGTATCTGGCCATTGTACATTTCTTATCCTGGACTCATCTTTGTCATCTTTATTCTGGATCCTTCTTTGTATTACTTATCTCTTAATAATCTCTTACTGTACTTCTTAGCCCAGTTTACTGGACTACACTTTGCTATGCATCCCATTAGTATAAAAGCTTTAGATACTTTGTCTGGTAGACTTTAGCCTGAAATCAATTTAGTCTCTTCTCTTCTGATCTCATCCCTGGACTGGGACCCATGCAAGGAGACAACACTTCATCTCCAGGTTGCTGAACTCAAACAGTCCATACCTCTGTTCTACTACTTATCTGACTGACCAGACTCATACCCAGAAATCCCTGGAGAAGACTTAGACTTGACAGTATTTCAGACTCACTCTTGTGTGGGTTCACTCATTCATCTATTCCTGAACACCCTGACTCTACCTTGTCATGATAATGACAACTTGTCTTCATTCCCACACCACAGAGGCAGCTGCACCTTCATCAGCATCTACCTTTGCATCTAGCTCAGCAGTTGAGCTTTGTAGACAAGCTGCAATCAACACTGTAATCAACACTAGACACACTGTGGCAGTAGCAAACACTTTCAGAAGCTTCACCAGTAGAAGTGCAGCTTCTTATGCATCAATCACCCCCATGAAACCATCCTCTTGGAGGTCCCAGCCTCCAACCCACTGTCACAACTGTGATGACCCATAGGCCTAGACACAGTCTTGAGCCATTTGGCTCTTCCCCAAATTATGTAGAATGATTCCAAATGATTTAGAATCTCTCTGAACATGTTTGTCTCATTTCTGAATTGGTGTTACTTTGTTTGTTGAACATGCCCCTATGTTTTCTTATCTCTAATTTGAGAAATATTGCTGCCTCAGGAGCACTAGGCTCCTTTAGGATAATCTTCATCTTGGACACTTGCTTGTAGTCTCTCCCATACCTTAGTCATACTCTTAGTCATCATCTTAGTTATCTTTGCTGTGCATTCAGAAAACTGAATGTATCAACTACATACATAGCATTTGTATTCTTCTGTAGTATAAAAGCTCTATACTTTTGCTGGAGTGCTCTCCAGTTCAGATATCAAATTAGATCCTCTTCTCTGATACTTGCTTTTTAGGATCTATAGAGATTCAAATAGCTAAGGTAATATGATCAGCATGGAGCTATAGTATGAATGGTAAAGTTGTGCCCACCTCAGTTGTGTGCATACAGCAACAAACATCTGAGGTGAAGGCCTTACAATGCAAGACTAAATATGAATTAACAAAATAAAAAGTGAGACATATTACAAGGCATGGATGTTGAATCTGATTGTATCATGTGTCAGAATGCTGTGTTGCGACAGTTCAAGACATATCCTAAAGACATTGTAAGGAGGAAAATTGAGACAAAGGAAATGACAGCAGCCTAGGCTGTCATGTATTTGTACTTGTTATCTATCATCCTGGGAATAGTAAGCATTTCTCATGGTCAAGGTGAGTGTGTCAATTAGCAAGTTCTACTACCAACAACTTGCCAATTCTAACACTCCCCCTCAAGTTGTGTGTAGGCCAAGTTTGATGTCAAAATGCTTCACTTTTGGTGACAGGAGGGCCTTCATCAGGGTATTGGTGATCATCTCAGTGGTAGGACAATAGATCAAGTGAATCTTCCTGTTCTCCACAACCCAGTGGATGAAATGGAAACAGATGTTGATATGTTTGGTGCATGCATGGTACTGATGGTCTTTAGTGAGTGTGATGGCAGACTGATTGTCTGAAAACAACATCGTAGGTTCCTTGAATGGTACAAAGAGCTCTCCAATGAGCAATCAGAGCCATAAGGTTTCCTTTGCTGTATGCATAGCTGCCACATACTTGCTCTCTGTCATTGACAGTGAGATGATTTCTTGCCTTTTAGATGACCATGACACAGCTCTGCCATCAATCAGGAAGGCATATCCAGAGACTGCCTTGTGGTCTTCAGCCATTCTGCCATCCACATTGGCATACCCTACCAGTGCACTCAGTGCTCCCCCATATGTAAGTCTCAAGTCTTTTGTTCCAAGAAGATAATGATAAATTCTTCTGACAGCTTCCCAGTGGGGCATTCTGGGGTTGCCAGAGAAATGCAAGACAGTAGCCATAGCATATGAAATGTCAGGATAAGTTGCAAGGGATGCATACATGAGTGAACCAATGGCTTCATGATAAGGTACATGGTGCATAGCAGCAAATTCAGTGCCAGTTGATGGTGACTGACCTGAATATAGCTTGATGCTAGGTTCCATTGGGTTTGACACAGGCTTGAGCTCATCAAAACCAAATTAGCAGACAATTGACTCAATATAGAGGCGCTGACACAGAGAAATGGTGTGTTCATCTCTATTTCTCATCACTTCTATCCCAAGCAGCCAGTGGAGTTCACTAAGATCAGTGATTTCCACATATTTTCTGATGTCTTGCTTGAACTCATCTATTTTGCTTAGGGATGTGGCAGTGATGGTGCAATCATCAATGTGAATGATGACATGATAAGCTCACTGTGGTTGTGATGCCTGAAGTACATGGCCTGGTCAACAGAGCACTGGGTGAAGCCCAATTCATCAACAAGAATCCCTACCAGCTGTTGGTACCAGTGGTGGCCACTCTGTTTCAGGCCATACAGGGTCTTTTGGAGATGACAGACTTTGTGAGGGTAATCAATGGATTCAAAGCCAGGGGCCTGCTGCATGTAGATTACTTCATCATTGGTGAGTGAGCCATTTAGGTATGCTCCCTTGATATTGATCTGATGAAGCTCCAGATTGGATTGCACTGCCATCACAAGAACAGTTTGAATGGATGTGAGCATGGCAACCAGGGTGAAGGTGTCAAAATAATCAACTCCTTTGACTTGTGAGAAGTCTTGAGCTACAAGGTAGGCTTTGTGGTGGACCACATTGCCCACAGTGTTCTTTTTGGCATGAAATACCCACTTGGATCCAACTACATTGGCACCATGAGGTATGTCTATGAGTTCCCATGTGCTGGCTGCCTGTAACATTGCTAACTCCTCCCTTATGCCAGTTTTCCATTGCAGCCAATCTGGATGACAGCAAGCTTCAGCCAAGGAGCTAGGCACAAGTGCCTCAGACTCAGCAGTGACCTCACCTATGGCCATTGCAAGATCGCTTTTCCCTAGAATGTCATCTGGGTCTTTAATGATTGCTGTGAGATAGGCTGCAGCTAGGTTGTCCTCATCAAGTGGATTAGTAAGTTCAGGGAGTGGGATAGTCAGTAGCTGTACACTGCAGGGTACAGTGGGTTGGCCATGCTGTCCTATGTTGCCATGACCTGCGATAATGTCAGCAATGCATTGGCTGGGTTTTTGGATTCACTTTGCAGCAGGTGGGTCAATCTGAGATGATTGACTCTTAGGAGGAGCTGTGGGGATGGGCATGGGTGGTGCTGTGCTTGTTGCTGGTGCAGGAGCCATTAGTATCATGTTGGGTAAGTGGTTGTCCTCTCCCTCCCCCTTGCAAGAAAATGGCTCAGCAGAGGAGGGGGCCCAATAAACATTCCATTCAACAGTAATGGTCTGTTTTTCAGGCCAATAGACACAACAACCATTCAGGCTGTTGTTGTCAACACCCACCCAGCAACCTTCTGCAACACAGCCACCCAACTTCATTCCTCCTTCTAGGTGAATCCAGACACATGAACCCCAGACACATGCCTGACTGAGATCAGGCTTCTGTCTGGTAGCTGCTTCAAGGGGTGTCCCACCAGCAGGAGCTTTTGTCGGTGTTTGATTTTTCAGCCAAACTGTGTGGCATACAGCCTCACCCCACAATGCACAAGGTAAGCTGCTCTTATGTAGCATGGCTCTGACCTTCTCCAGTAGAGTCTGATTGAGTTGCTCTGCAATGCTGTTGTGCTGCAGAGTGTCATGAACAGTGAGTTTCTGTTTTGTTCCAGCTGCCCTAAGATGCATGACAAATTCCTTGCCTAGGTACTCACCACCATGATCAGAGTGCAGTACCTTTATGGTGCCCTTGTGCTGAGTGTGACACCAAGCTTCAAAATCCTGGTATGTGGAGAAGGACTCACTCTTCTGACAAAGCAGATGGAGGTATGTAAGGCAAGTCTTGTCATCTGTGAAGGTGATGTAGTAATGATGCCCCCCCAAGCTCTCAACTGAAGCTGGTCCCCAGACATCCATATCCACTTCCTCAGCAAACTCTTTGGCACACTCTCCAGCACATTCCTTTGTGATAGGCTTCCTAGTGGCCTTCACATAGACACAGGCCTCACAGAAGGTAGGCTCATCTTTTGATAAGTCAAACTTCAAGCCTGACATGAGTCCATATTTGGCTAGATGGCAGGCAACAGATGGGGCAATATGGCCCATCCTATGGTGAAGCTTCATGACTGTGATGGTTTCAACTGTGGAGTTGGTGCTGTCATGTTCATCAGTGTGGATGATGTGATAGAGTCTGGCCTTGGACTTGAGGATGCAATCAACAACATCATCCATGGGGTTTTGGATGACACAGGTCTCTTCAGCAAACATGACAGAATATCCAAGCTGATCAAGGCAACCAACAGACATGAGAGTGTACCTGACCTTGGGGGAATACAGCACCTCAGTAAGTCTAAGCTTTGTCACATCATACCCATTTGGTACATCAATGACTAGGTCACCAATCATAGTAGCATTGAAGGACTGCTTATTGGCAGCTGAAAAAGGCTTAGGTGGAATATTGGTGAGGGACTCAAACTTCTCCTTGTAAGGGGAGATGTGTTGTGTGAATCTGGAGTCATAGAGTTTGACAGTGTGCATGTTTGTAGGGTTGACATCCACAAGGAAAGCAAAGTCTGAGGAGGCATTAGCAGGCTTGTCAGGGCTCATGCCATTATAAGATAAGTCCTTGTCATCCACATCCTCTACTTCACTAAACCAATCCTCATCAAGAGTGGTGAAGTTTTGCCTCTCCTCATCATCATCTTCAGAGGACATGTTTAACAAGTTGGGCAATGGGTCTTCATCATCAAGTGCATCTAGGGCGTGCACTGAGAAGGCACCCTCTTCCTCAGAATCAAAGATAACAGCATGAGCAGATCCTTCTGTGCCAGCTGACTTTTCCTCCCTGGATTTTTCAGGTTCAGGGCAATGCTTTTTGTAATGCTCCCTCAATCCACAGTTCCAGCAGTTCTCTGCCTTAATAAGTGTGCCCTCTGAAGCTTCCTCCACAATGGTTTTCACCTCTACCATTCCCTCACCTCCATCCAGAAGAATTCCCAGGGGTCACAGCCAAGGCCTCATCACCATCACGGACCTTCTGTTTCAAACATAAGTTCTGAGTCTCCTTGTGGCAGCACCATTCTGACTCTTCAGTGATTAGGGAAATGAGGATGTCTGGGTTGATTGTTTGGGTTGGGCTGTACAGGCAAGTGGTTACAAGTTGCCCAGACATGAAGCTGGCAAGGTATTTCAGAAGGGATTGTATGATGGTAGAATGGTAGTCCTGTTCTTCGATCTGTACACCGACAGCAGCTAACTCATCTCTCTTTGTATGCAGATCATCCAAGAACTGGTGAACATCACCATCGACAGGGCATTGTGAGCCCAAGAATTTGGTATGGAGGTCTGTCTGAGCATAGGCCCCCTTCTCAGTGTACTCACAAATGATTTCATTCCACATAGCCACAACGTTGTCCAGACTCCATGTTCACAGGGCAGTGGAGTCAGGAATCCATTGGGTGAGTAGATGCTTTGCCATATTTTTGCTCTTTTGCCATTTTGCAAGCTCATCAGCATCTGGAGGTAATGTGGTTACAGTTCCATCAGTGGCAGTAGTGGTGGTACTGACAGGGCATATGGAAGTACCATCAGAATGTGACCACAACTCCTTGGCTTTGACAGCAGTTTGGAAACAGAGGGAGAAGATAGCCCAATTTGTGCCCTTAATGTTGAGCTTAGGGACATTGCCCAGGAGGGTATCAGTGGTGATGGGAATGGCAGTGAACATAGGTGAGTTCTGTGCAGCAAAAAATATCGAAGGGTAGTTTGAGACATTGATTTAAGGCTATTAGAGTGTGGGGCTCATAACCTATTAGGATCTATAGAGATTCAAATAGCTCAGTTGTGCACATACAGCAACAAACATCTATATATATTACCTATAGAGATTCAAATAGCTAAGGTAATATGATCAGCATGGAACTATAGTATGAATGGTAAAGTTGTGCCCACCTCAGTTGTGCACATACAGTGACAAACATCTGAGGTGAAGGCCTTACAATGCAAGACTAAATATGAATCAACAAAATAAAAAGTGAGACATATTACAAGACATGGATGTTGAATCTGATTGTATCATGTGTCAGAATGCTGTGTTGTGACAGTTCAAGACATATCCTAAAGATGTTGTAAGGGGGAAAATTAAGACAAAGGAAATGACAGCAGCTCAGGCTGTCATGTATTCATACTTGTTATCTATCATCCTGGGAATAGTAAGCATTTCTCACAGTCAAGGTGAGTGTGTCAATTAGCAAGTTCTACTACCAATGACTTGCCAATTCTAACATTGCTCTCATCTCTGAACTCACTTCCAACCTGACTTAAACTCAAGTAAGGGTGCATAGGTGTGCACTGAACTTGAACTAGTCTTTAGACATTCAGTTATTTGATACTTCATTCAGATAACTAAACTACACTACATAGCAATCTGGCAGTACACTACCTACTTTGCCTGTCTGACCCTAGACCAAGGAGAACTGGTCTTAACAGTATATCCAAACTCTAACTTGCTAATGAGTTTACCCATCCAACCCCAATTATTATGCCTACTATCACCTGATCCTGTGCATGTACAGCAAGTTGCTGAAGAATCTTGGGCAAGTGCCCTGGGACACACAGCTACTCTAAATACTCTTGCCAGTAATAGGCAAACCCCTGATGATGACAACTCCTTCCAAGGATTCACTAGGTGATCTGTCACCTCTATGGCCTCATGACTCACTGAACTCACCTCTATCTGATCCACCCCTTGTTCATTGCCTTTGCCATTATTCCCTTAACATGCTTACACTCCAGGTGATCCAAACCCTGGTAGTGATTACCCAAGGGATGATGATGGTCCTGGAGATGATTCAAGTGACAGTGGCAATGATAGTCTTAATGATGACCTGTTTATCAATGCTCCCAAAGAAAATTCCAAACTAACTGTTGATCAAAGGATGTGGGCCAACATGGCCAATGCACTAGACAACTTCACTCAGGCAGCTTGAAGCACACATGACACAACATCATCCCAGTCAAAGGTTTGGGAACCTGACCAGTTTGATGGGACCAACCTAAGAAACTTTGCACTTTCCTCATACAGTGCAAACTTAATTTCCAAGGAAAGCTGAAAGCTTTCCAAACAGATTGTGCTAAGGTTACATTTGTGCAATCATACCTAAAGGGCATGGCTGTTGAATGGTTTGAGCCAGATCTATTGACCCCTATGAATCCAGCCAATCAACCCCTGTGGATGGACAACTGGCTTGAGTTTGTTGCTGAGCTCCAGTCCACCTTTGGACCACACAACCCCATTGCTGACACAAAACACCAGCTCAACCACCTTCAGATGAAGGAGACTCATAGGGTCAACTTCTATGTGGTTGACTTCAATCAACTTGCATTGCAAGTTCAAGGCTATGGCAATGGTGCCTTGCACCATCACTTTTACACTGGTCTCCCTGACTGAATCAAGGATGAGATAAGCTGAGTTGGAAAGCCTCACACTCTTGATGTGCTAAGATCCCCTGCACAAGAAATTGATGCCAAATACTGGGAACACAAGGAAGAAGTTACTCACCAGACCAAGTCCCCTGGCAACAGCTCCAGTAACACCAGCAATGGCAACAACAAGTCATAGTTGGGCAAAAACAACAAAGGAAAGGCCAAAGCAGCCAACCCATCAGCACAATCTTCATCCAATAACAACAATCAAAACAAGTCCAGATCTAAGCAGCAAAAGACCAGCAACAAACCAGATCTCTCTGGTATGCTCAGACAGGATGGCAAACTTACTCCTACTGAACAAAAGTGACAGTGTGATCAGAACCTCTGCTTAGTTTGTGCTGACCCTGGCCACAGAGCTAAGAACTGTCCTGTTGTTCAAGCCAAGAAGGCCAAAGCCTGAGCAGCTGTGGCCCAATTGAACAAACACACCTGTTCTCATAAGACCCCTGAATCATCAGAAGCTAAGCTGACAGCCTCCTCCAAGGCAAAAAAATAGTTAGCAGCTTTTAGAACTCTGCACAAGCTGAGGGCTGCATTGACTTCCACTGTGCCAAGTATTAAGTTGCCTGTGCAGAGAACCACACAAGATGCCACTTGTGCTCAGTGTAAGTGATTATATTGATGGTAATGAATGTGATACAGACCTTGTGCTCAGTGTAAGTGACTAAGGAGAAAGACACTGAGCACACAACATTATATTAAGTTGCCTGTGCAGAGAACCTCACAAGTTCCCACTTGTGCTCAGTGTAAGTGACTGTATTGATGGTAATCAATGTGATACAGACCTTGTGCTCAGTGTAAGTGACTAAGGAGAAAGACACTGAGCACACAACATTATAAGTCTGTAAATGGTGTAAACAAATCACAACAAAATGTGAGAAGGAATATCCAAAAGGGAAAAACTGTAAAGGCCTGATAAGATTAAGGTAACATCAACTGTAAATCAGTAAAGGAATGAAAAGCAGAGAAATGAGTGAATGTTGGTGAACAAGCACCACAATTAACAAAGGTAGAGTTGTCCTGCAGCCTTGTCTACCCTGAGGTCCCACTGTTGTAATAAATGTGACCAGACAGGGGATTGAACCCTGGACCTCCCAGGTTTTGACCAGGTGCTCTAACCACTGAGCTATATGGTCAAGATATTCTGGCAAACTTGGTGTGGTTTAACCACCAAGTGCTAGTTGAGACTAGCATTGCTAGGTGCTGGAGTATTGCACCTGCAACACCCACTTAGCCTGGAGATCAGACTTGGGGTCACTAGGGCACTTCTCAGTACCACTAACAATGGTCCAGAGACCTTTGGTGTGGAGAAAGGCCTTCATCTCCCCCTTCCAGGTGGAGTAGTTGAAAGAGGTGAGTTTTTCAAAGGTAGGGGTGGAGGAACTGGTGGATTCATCAGCCATGAGGGTAGAGACAGACTGAGGATGCAGTGAGATGACTAAAGAGCAAGTGTGGGGGCAGGAGTAGAGAGGAAGAGTGTGAAAATCAATTGGCAGGTGTTAGAAGTTGCGCAGGCACAGGAGAGTGGTCTAAAAATTAGTCCTAGAGTTCCTGGAGTGCGGGGCTCATAACCTGTTGAGATACACCTAAGGGATCACTCTGGTGCCCAGTGTCAGAGACTATGTTCAAGGAGATACTACAGAATACAGACCTGGTGTCCAGTGTCAGAGACTAAGGAGAAGAGACACTGGGCATGAAAATTTTAACTGTACAAACAGTCCAAACAGAAGAAAACAATGTAATACAAAAGCCACAACATGTGTAATCAATCCTTGAAAGGAAATAGCTGATCAAGTAAGCTAGAAAGCATCAAATAACACAATCTGAGGTGCACAAACACCAATATCAACAAATTCATCCTCAGATTCAGCCAAGTTGTCATCAGAGTCTTTCATTGCATCAGGATCATTTAGTTGTGCAGGAGAGAGTTTCCACCATTCTCTGAGCTTGTTCCTGGTCCTTCTGGGAAGTCTAGCATCAATCCCAATAGGGCTGGGTGCTCTAGGAGGCAGAGCTGGTGATGGAGTGCACTCTGGAGCTGGGACTGGCTCAGGATGAGCTGGAGGTGGTTGTGGAGGTTCTGGATCAGCAGCAATAGGCAAATCATCCCCTCCATAATCCAGTTTCTGGATGATAGTAGTGCACAGAGGGTGCCTCAGTAGGTCCAGGCAGCACTGTAGGGAGTTTCTGTGAAGGTGGAGGAGCAGGTAGTATTGCAGGTGCAATACTCCAGCATGCAGCAATGCTAGTCTCTACTAGCACTTGGTGGTTAAACCACACCAAGTATGCCAGAGTAATCCCTTGTCTGGTCACATTTATTGCAACAGGTAGGGCCTCATTTGAATGAGTAGTGGGCTGGATAAGGTGATTATGACAATCCAAGGAGGTGGGTTTGGCCATTGGAAAGTATCTCTCATCAAAATCAGCTCTCTCTGAGATGATGGTCTGCTTTAAGGTAAGATTATAGAATTTGCAACCTTTGTAGCCTTCAGGGTAGCCTATGAAGATGCATTTCTCCATGTGGGACTTCAAGGGGTGCCTTTTGTCTTTCTGGATGTGCACATAGGCAGTGCAACCCCAAACCTGAAGATGGGAGACATCAGGCTTGTAGCCATGCCACAGTTCAAAAGGAGTAGCATTCTTGATGGCAGAGGTGGGACACCTGTTGAGGATATGAACCAGAGAGGCTAGACAGTTGCCTCAGAATGATTTAGGAAGCCCAGATTGGTCCAGCATTGCAGTGATGCACTCTGAGAGAACCCTATTAGCCCTTTCTGCAACCCCATTCTGCTGAGGCCTGTTTCTGACTGTGTGCTGCCTTAAGATGCTGCACTGAGTGGTGAAATCATTGAAGGCATTGCTCATATACTCCCCTCCCTCATCATCACACAGGATCTTTATTTTCTGCTCACTCTGAGTCTCAGCAAAAGCCTTGAATGTCTTGAATACCTCAAATGCCTGGGATTTGGCCTTTAGAGGCATAACAAAGTGAAATCTTGAGTAATCATTGATGAAAATGATCCAGTAGCGATATTCAGAGGCAGAAGGGTGATCTACATCATGCACATCAGAGTGCACAAGTTCCAGAGGTTGGGAAGTGTGCCAGGAAGAGCTGGGAAAGGGATTTGCATGCATTTTGCCAGCCAAACATGGCTCACAGACAGGGTCAGGATTGTTAGGGGAGTTAATGGTAAGTATAGTGACCAGATTTTGCTCCAGGAGTGTTTTAACACCAGCAAGGTGGTGATGAGCAAGTCTCCTGTGCCACAGGTCCAGATTCAATGGTAGGGTAGTTGCTGCAGAGGCAAACTCAGTCATTGGCACTGTCTCACCTGCCAGATATGCAGAGCTGTTATCCAGGAGATTGGCCACAAACAGGGTATGTCCAGGACTCCTTCTGAATGCCATCTGGGTGGAATTGATGGCAACAGTGAAGCCCTTGTGTCTGCAGAGATAGAGCACAGACAATAAGTTGTTGCACACATCTGGGACATGCAGGACATTGCTGAACTCCACAGGGTGGACTTTGTTGCCATTGATGACTGGTGCAAACACCACAGTTCCTATTCCAGCAGAGTAGATGACTGTATTGTCAGCAAGCTTGATGGGGACACACTTTGGGGAGTAATTGTGCATCCAGTGCCTGTGAGGGGTCATGTGGCATGTTGCCCCAGAGTTAGGAATCCAATGGATGTCAGCATCGAGTTGCAGAGGGTAGATTGGACTGGTTGGGTCAAAATAGTGCAGATGAGCATTGCCAGCAAACTCCATGGCCTGGGGAGAGAGTTGTGTGGATAGGGGGGTGGGGAGTAAAGGAGTGACATGGGAAGCTGTCCTAGAGTGCTGGGCAGACATCCTAGACCACTTCTTTTGGCACTTGGCCTTCCTAGATAGGTAGTTGGCCTTTGCTTTAGCCAAATTGTGGCACAGATGGACACAGTGACTAGAGTATTCACAGAAGGTGCAGAGGACCTTTGCAGAACACTTGCAAGTGGCAATGGGCGCAGATGGGCCTGCAACTGGTGCAGTGGGATAGCATGGAATAGGGCAGAGTGCTGCAGACATAGGGGCACCTTAGATTAAATGGAGGAAAGGAGAGGGGTAAGTCCTGAACCAAATGGAGATACTGTGGGTAAAAATGATGTGGCAGCTCTAAATTTTCGCACAGGAGATGGAAGGATGTCCTAGAGGATGTCCTAGAGCTCCTAGAGCATGGGGCTCATAACCTATTAAGTTGCCTGTGCAAAGAACCACACAAGTTCCCACTTATGCTTAGTGTAAGTGACTAAGGAGAAAAACACTGAGCACACAACATTATAAGTCTGCAAATGATGTAAACACAACACAACAAAATGTGAGAAGGAATAACCAAAAAGGACTAAAGTGTTAAAGCCTGAGAACAGTAAACTGACATCAAGTATCAGTCAATAAAACAATGAAAGTGCAGAAATGACTGAATGTGGGTGAACAATCACCACAATTAACACCTCTCCCTCAAAGGCCTGATGATGTCCAAAGACAAGGTCCAAACTATCTGTGACTGGCCTGAACCTCACAAGGTGAAGGACATCCAGTCTTTTCTTGGCTTCACAACCTTCTATCAAAGGTTCATCTACAATTACTTCAACATTGTGGTCCCCCTGACTCAGCTAATGTGCAAGGATGTTCCCTGGAATTTCTCCAAGGCTTGCTGAGTGGTGTTTAACCAGTTGAATGAAGCCTTTACCACAGCCCCTATCCTCACCCATTTCCAACCTGGTGTGCCTGTTACAGTAGAGACCAATGCCTCTGACTACACTATTGCAGGTATTCTATCAATCACCCCAGATGATGATGAGGTCCACCCAGTCACATTCTACTTGCACACCCTCACTACCCCTAAACTCAACTATGACATGCATAATAAGGAGCTGTTGGCCATCTTTGAGGCCTTCCAAACATGGTGACATTATCTTAAAGGTTCTCTGAACCCCATAGATGTCATTACCAACCACAAGAACCTAGTTTATTTCTCTACATCCAAAGTCTTGACTCAGCAGCAGGCTCACTGGTCCAAATACCTTTTGCAATTTAATCTGATTGTTCATTTCTGTCCTGGAAAGCATGGTGCTAAGCCTGATGCCCTAACTAGACAATGGGGCATCTATTCCAAAGAGGGGGATAAGGCCTTCACCTGGGTTAACCCACAAAACCTTCAACCTGTTTTTACATCTGAACAACTCTCATCTTTGCTCCACACAACATATCTGAAAGCCTCTGTCCTTTGGGCTAGTGCCCTGATGGAATTGAACAGCTTCACAACAATATCCTCTCTGCCCTACCTTCAGATTCACTAGCTCAGACCCAACTCTCAGACACAAATGACCCTAGGTGGAAAGTCAATGAAAAAGGTTTTCTAAGACTAGATGGATGCATATATGTCCCCAAATCAAATGACATACACCTTCACATCCTTTGGTTCAAACATGATCACTCACTGTCTGGTCACTTCAGTCAACACCAAACCCTTGAACTCATTCAGCACAAATACACATGACCAGGCATCTGAACATATGTCATCAACTATGTTAAATCCTGTACTGCCTGTACTTGTGCCAAAACACCACATCATAGACCACTGTCATGACCATGTCCAGCTTATAGTCATCAAATCCAGATGATAGATCTTATCTCCAGCTGGTATATCATATCTCCACCTGGTCTATCACATCCCTGGTCTACTTGACCATAAGAGTACTCTACTGTGTGTGGCAGTGCACATCATTGGTGCACTTCTGTCACTGCATGCAGTAACTGGTCATTGTATATTCTTCTTCCCAGACTCATCTTTGTCATTTTTATTCTTGAACTTTCATTTGTCTTATTCATCCCTTAGTAATTTCTTACCATACTTCTTAGTCCAGTTTACCAGGCTATGCTTTTCTCTGCTTACTTGTAGTATAAAAGCTGTAGATACTTTGCCTGGTAGACTTCAGTCTGAAATCAATTTAGTCTCTTCTCTTCTGATCTCATCCCTGGACTGGGACCCATGCAAGGAGGCAACACTCCATCTCTGAGTTGTTGAACTCAAACAGTCCATACCTCTGTTCTGCTACTTATCTGACTGGACTCATACCCAGAAATCCCCAGAGAAGACCCAGACTTGACAACCATACAGAATGCTGAAACAGCTTCTAGTACCCAAATTACCATGGAACTTGATCTCCATGGACTTCATTGAACAACTCCCCACATTGACTGGTTACACAGCAATTTTGGTCATTGTAGACTGATTGTTGAAACAGGCAATCTTCATTCCAACTCACAATACTATCACTTCCCCTGAACTCACTCAACTCTTCCTGATTCACATATTCTCCAAACATGGTGTACCAGCCCACATAACATCTGACCAAGGCACCAAATTCATCTCTCACTTCTTCTGATCACTCAGAAATGCCCTTGACATGAAGCTTCACTTCACCTCTGAGTATCACCCTGAAGGAGATGGGCAGACCAAACAAACCAATCAGACCCTTGAACAGTACCTCCAAGTATATTGCAACTACCAGCAAGACAACTGGTCAGATTTGTTACCATTGGCTGAATTTGCCTACAACAACATGTCAAGTGCTACTACAGGTGTATCACCCTTCTTTGCCAATAAAGGCTACCACCTGAATATAACCATTCATCCCAAATGAGATCTTACTTCAGCTCACACCCAAGAGCTGGCAGTTGATCTTGACTCCTTGCATGAGTACCTACATGAAGAAATGACTGCTGCTCAGAAAAGGTACCAAGGCCCTGCAGATGCCACCCCCTGATTTCAAAGTTGGTGATCAGGTCTATGTCAAAGCCAAATATTTTCAATCCACCCAACCTTCAAAAAAGCTGTCTGAACAGAATCTGGGACCTTTCCTGATTATCACTCAAGTTGGTTCACTCTCACTTACCATTCAGCTCCCTGATGCCATGCATTTGGTCCATCCTGTATTCCACATTTCCCAGCTCAAACCAGCCACACCAAACACAATACTGAATCATGTACAGGCACCACTACCACCAGTTGACATCAACAGTGATACTGAGTATGAAATATCAGAAGTCCTTGATTCAAGGATAGATTGTCATTGATGCAACTGTCCATTGCTGTACTTGGTGCATTGGGCTGGTTATGAAGGAACCAATGAAGAAACCTCATGGTTAGTCACAAACCAAACTTGGGAACACTTCCACAAATTGTACTCACTAAAGCCAGGACCACTTGAAACTCTCTCACAACATTAGATGATGCAGCCATGCATACTATTTACACATCTGAACAAAGTACAAACAATAATATATAGATACACAAGTAACTACTTGCCCTCTGCCTCAACATCCCCAGACTCCTCCTCATCCTTACCTTCACCCATGTACCCATTGTCACCTTCCAATTCAGTCACCTTTTGTTTCCCCTTGCCTTTCCCTTTGCCCTTACCCTCACTGCCCTCATCCACTATGAACTAATTGAGAAACAACATCACTGCCTTGGTGATGCCTGTGTTGCCTTCTGTTACACCAGCCCAAAGATCTTGAACCAATATGACCAGCTCCTGAAGGAGCCTGGTCATCTCACTGAGTTGATGGTCCAAAACTTCTGTGACTGTTTCAGTTGGCTTAGTCAAATGCAGCAGCACCACTCATGAAGGACCCATGATTGAAGATCTGGTGATCTTGATGTTGTTGTCATCCTCAGCATTGTCTGGGATAACTCTCCTTGCCTGTTTCCATTTCTCTCCACCTCTGGGCAACCAGTCTGTCTCTCCCCTCCTCTTTTTACTCCCCAAATCCACCACCCAGCATCCCAGCTTTTGTCATGGGCACTTTTGACATGACTTGCTCTTCAAGCCAACAACTGTGTAACATGGCTCATGGGTCTTCACACAGTTCATGCATGACACATTGCACAGCATTAGTTGGTTCAACCCTACTTGACTCAGCACCTTCATCAGTATGACTGGGAACTTCTTGGGAATAAACATGTACACACAGTTGACAATGGGGTGGTCACTCACAGTTGTTTTGCTCCTACTTGCCTGTTGCTCCCTCTCCCTCTCTGCAATCACACACCTTGTCTCCTCAATTGCCTTTGCCTTCTCTACTTTGATCCTTCTCTATTCAGCCTCTTCAGCTTCCTGCCTTGCCTGCTCCTTGGCCACCCTCTGTGCCTCTTCCACTGCCTTCCAAGCTCTCTCCTCTTCCTCCCTTCACATCCATTCCTCCTCCTCTCAATGCTTTGCTGCCTCCTCAGCCCTTTTGTGAATGCACTCATGGTACCTTCTACCCTTCTCCTCAGCCTTGGTGACTGCTGTGTTGACATCATCCACAGGGTGCTCTTTGAGAGCTGAATTGGCAACTTTCATCTAGTTGATGGGATCCATGAGAGCAGGAGTGATGGTGGATGAACAGGATTGAGTAGACATGATTAGAAGAGTAGGAAAGAGGGAAGGAATAGGGACTGCACTGCACTGTGTTGCACTTATAGGTGTTGCATAGTCTTTTGTTTGTCTCCAGAACAATGCTGACTTCAAATTACCAATCATGCAAGTTCCACAACTTCTAGGTCTCAAGGACTCAACCCTAAATGGGGGATACTGTCATGATTATGATGACCCATAGGCCTAGACACAGTCTCAAGCCATTCAACTCTTCCCCAAATTATGTAGAATGATTCCAAATGATTTAGAATCTCTTCAAACATGTTTGTCTCATTTCCAAATTGGTTTTACTTTGTTTGTTGAACACACCCCTATGTTTTCTTATCTCTAATTTGAGAAATATTGCTGCCTTAGGAGCACTAGGCTCCTTTAGGATAATCTTCATCTCAGACACTCAGTTGTAGTCTCTCCCATACCTTAGTCATACTCTTAGTCATCATCTTAGTTATCTTTGCTGTGCATTCAGAAAACTGAATGTACCAACTACATAGCATTTGCATTGCATTCTTCTATAATATAAAAGCTCTGTACTTTTGCTGGAGTGCTCTCCAGTTTGGATATCAAATTAGATACTCCTCTCTGATACTCACTCTCATCTCTGAACTCACTTCTGACCTGACTTAAACTCAAGCAAGGGTGCATAGGCATGCACTGAACTTGGACTAGTCTTTAGACATTCAGTTATCCAATACTTCATTTGGATAACTAAACTATGCTATGTAGCAATCCAGCAGTACTACCTACTCTGCCTGTCCAACCCTAGACCAAGGAGAACTGATTCTAACACCCACTCACACCATCAGAATACCCCTGACAATGATCCCAGAGATGACCATGGAGATAACTCAGGGAGTGACAATGATGATGAAGAGAATGACCCATTTGTTGATGCTCAAGAGGGCAACAAAGAATTAGATCCCAGACTGGTTGTCTTTGGCAACCTGGCATCTGTCCTCAAGAAGCTTGCTAGGATTTCCAATTGAAATGAATCTTTGTCCTCTAGAGCAAAGGTCAGGGAACCTGATATGTTCAATGGTACTAAACCCAAAGAACTCCAGACTTTTCTGGTCCAATGTGAGTTCAACTTCCAGGACCAGCCTCATGCCTTTCTTACAGACCGCACCAGAGTTACCTATGTGTAGTCTTACCTGAAGGGCATGGCCCTTGAATGGTTCAAGCCAGACTTGCTTGCAGAAGACAACCCAAATGACCAGCTACTATGGATGGACTCTTGGAAAGAGTTCATCATTGAGCTCCAAACAACCTTCAGCCCCCACAATCCAGTTGCTAATGCTGAGAGTCAGCTCAACCACCTCCAAATGAAGGAGACCCAACAAATTAACAAGTATGTGGTCAAGTTTAACAGGATTGCATCCCAAGTATGTGACTACAGTGATGGTGCTCTGCACCATCATTTCTACTCCAGATTTCCAGACCAGATTAAGGATGAAATATGTCAATTTGGCAAACCCTGAGTGCTAGATGATCTTTGTCACCTGGCCCAAGAAATCAATGCTCACTATTGGGAGTGCAAAGAGGAGACTCAGCACACTAACAGGACCCAATCATCCTCAAGCACAAATAACAATAAGTCCTCAAACTCAGGGGACAATATGTAAGTCTAACAAGACTGGCCAAGACAAGGCCAAATCCAACAACTCCAGCTCTACTCAGCCTACATCCAACTCAAACAAGACTGGTACATCTAAGCCAGACTTAGACAACAAGCTAGGCAAGGACAGTAAGCTAACTGTGAAAGAGTGCAAGCAATGCCACAATAACAAACTCTGCATGTTCTGTGGTGACAATGGTCACTTTGCTGAGAACTGTCCCAAGAAGGCAGCTAAGGCAAAAGCCCAGGCTGCCACCACCTCAGCAACTCCTTGTGAGTCCTGCTCTTCCAAGCCAGACTCAATCTCAGGTGACTCCACTGAGGCAAAAAAATAGAGAGCAGTTCTCAGACCTCTGCACAGACTGAGAGCTGCATTGACTCTGGCTGTGCTCCCCTAGAGGCTTGCCTCAATGTATCTGCTCTTTCTGATCTCAATTCCCTGACCCCTCACATCTTACTCCTTTCTTACAACATACCTCAACTTTGTGCACTTGTGGACTCTGGGTCCACCCACTGCTTCATAGATCACAAGTTTGCTTCTGAACACTCTCTTCCCTCTTATCCTGTTTCCCCTATCTCACTCCAGCTTTTTGACAGTACTTCAAACTTTGTAATTACCATGCTATAGATTTGTCAATCCTATTCCTGGACTCAGGTGAAGTCACTCCTGTAACCTTGTATCTTGCTCCATTGGATTCTGAATGTAGAATTGCCCTTGGACATAACTGGCTCACCTGCTTCAATCCATTGATTGACTGGGTATTGGGCAGTCTCAAGCTCTGGACATCTGCATGAAGAATGCCAACCCCCCTGTCAACACCTCCAGCATCTCCTAGCCACCCTGATCCTGGCCTTGTGCCATCTGTACCCTCTGTTGGCTCACTGGTTCACACCCCCCTGAAGGCTCCTCCTATTGCTCTAATTAATGTCACTGTGTATTCACACACATGTAAATTAGAGGGATTGCTTCAGTTCCAACTTCAGCTGCACCCTGAGGACTCAGCTAAAGCCTGGTCTGCCTCTGCTACCACTTATCTGGGGTCCCCCAGGAGTATCATGACTTTGCCAATGTCTTCAGCAAAGCAAAGGCCTCTACACTCCCACCTTATCAAGAGCATGACTTGAAGATTAAGCCAGAAGAAGGAGCTATCCCACCACTGGGAACCATTTACTCTCTATCCCCAGTTGAGCTTGAAGCTCTTCAGACTTTTATTGATGAAAATCTTACCACTGGTTTTATTCACCCCACCACTTCCTCTCATGCTGACCCTGTCCTCTTCATAAAGAAGAAGGATGGATCACTCCAGCTCTGTGTTGATTATTGAGGCCTCAATAAACTCACCATGAAGGACTGTTACCCACTGCCACTCATTTCTGATCTCTTGGATTCCCCTAGCTGCACTAAAATCTATATGAAAGTTGATCTCCAGCATGCCTACCACCTTGTTCAGATTGCCCTGGTGATGAGTGGAAACCTGCTTTTAGAACATGCTATGGATCCTATGAGTGGTTGGTAATGCCCTTTGGCCTTACCAACACCTCTGCAGCTTTCCAGCACTTTGTCAATACTATCTTTGCTGATATGCTGGATGTCTGTGTCATTGTCTACCTAGACAACATTCTGATCTACTCCAGAGACAAAGAGTCTCATAAGCAGCATGTCCAGGAGGTACTTTGCTGTCTCCAGCAGCATAGTCTATACATATGCCAAGCCAGAGAAGTGCAAGTTCCACTCAGACTTGGTGAAATACCTGGGGTATCATCTCTCCCTGGAAGGTTAATGATGTCTCTGGACAAAATTCAAACAATTGTTGACTGGCCTGAACCTTGCAAGGTGAAGGATATCCAGTCTTTCCTGAGCTTCACCAACTTCTACTGCTGGTTTATATTCAATTACCCTGACATTGTGATGCCCCTCACTCAGTTAACATGCAAGGGTGCCCCTTGGAACTTCTCTGAAGAGTGTCATCAATCTTCCAATAACCTCAAGCAGGCCTTCACTATTGCCCCTGTCTTCACCCATTTTACCTTGGGACCCCCTATCATGGTCAAGACAGACACCTCTGACTATGCCATCACCAGCATACTTTCTATTACCTGTGATGATGGTCAGATTCACCCTGTTGCATTCTATTCTCACACCCTTACAGCCCCAGAGTTAAATTATGACACCCATGATTAGGAATTACTTGCTATCTTTGAAGCATTCCAGACATGGCATCATTACCTGGAAGGCTCTGCCACTCAGGTTGACATTGTCACTGATCACAAAAATCTAGAGTATTTTTCTACCTCCAAAGTTTTGACTAGACATCAAGCCTACTGGTCAGAATTCCTCTCACAATTCAATATGATCATTTGTTTCCACCCTGGAAAACTCAGTGCCAAGCCAGATGTGCTCACTAGACACTGGGACATCTACCCAAAAGAGGAGGATAGTGGCTATGCCTGAGTTAACTCTCAGAACCTCAGGCTGGTGTTCACTCAAGAACAACTTTCCTCTTTGCTTTGTGCTACCTACCTCAAGCTTCCAGTCCTTCATGCAGTTGAAATCATGGATGTTGAAAAACTCCATAATGACATCCTGTCTGCCCTCCCATCTGACCCCATAGCTCAAGTTCAGCTCTCTGACACACCTGATTCCAGGTGGTCAATAGACAAGTCTGGATTACTACTCTTAGACAGTCAAATCTATGTACCAGACTCAGACAATCTACATCTCCAAGTACTACACTGCAAGCACAACCACCCTCTCTCTGGGCACTTTGGACAAAACTGGACACTCAAGTTAATACATCATGAATACACTTGGCCAGGCCTTAGGACATTCATCAAGAATTACATCCAGTCTTGTATAGCCTTTGCCTGGTCCAAGACATCACACCATTGCTCCTATGGGTTGCTCAAGCAGCTCCCCATCCTAGAGAGGCCTTGGAATTCCATATTTATGGATTTCATAGAGCAACTCCCTTCTTCATCTGGCTTCACAGCCATCCTGGTCATGGTTGACAGGCTCTCAAAGCAAGCCATCTTTATCCCTACCATGATACAATCACAGCCCCTGAGCTCACAAAGCTCTTCCTCCTACATGTGTTCTCCAAGCACAGTGTTCCAACTCATGTCACCTCAGACCAGGGTTCAGAGTTCATGTCCCACTTCTTCTGGTCACTTGATAAGGCATTGGATATGCATCTTCACTTCACCTCTGGGTACCACCCAGAGGGGGATGAGCAAATCAAGCAATCCAATCAGACACTTGAACAGTACCTTCAGGTCTATTGCAATTACCAGCAAGACAATTGGGCTGAACTATTACCCTTAGCAGAGTTTGCTTATAACAATACACCTAGTGCCACAACTGGAATATCACTGTTCTATGCTAATAAGGGCTACCACCCAAACCTCATGGTATTCCCTGAATGTAACCTCACCTCTACTCAGGCTCATGATTACACAGTTGACCTGGAGTCTCTGCACCAGTACCTTTGTGAAGAAATGGCTAACACCCAACAATGATATCAAGGTCCAGCTGATGCAAAAAGATCCCTGGCTTTGGACTTCAAAGTTGGCAATAATGTCTTTGTTAAAGCCAAGTATTTCAGGTCAACCTGGCCTTGCAAGAAGCTCTCTGAGAAGAACTTTGGGCCCTACCCTATCATAGCCCAAGTTGGTTCCCACTCATTCACCATTCAACTACCAGACTCAATGTGTGCTGTTCATCTGGTCTTCCACATCTCATAGCCCAAATCAGCCACACTCAATGTCATACCCAACTGGACTCAACCACCACCACCACCACCAATCAAAGTAGAAGGTAACTTAGAGTTTGAGATCACTGAGATCCTCAACTCTAAGATTGACCAGAGACAAAAAACCTGCAAGCTACTCTACCTAGTATGCTGGGCCAGTTACAAAGGGACTGACAAAGAAAAATCATGGCTGTTAGCCACCAAACTAGGCAATGCATCTAAATTAGTAGATGAATACCACACCCAGTACCCAACCAAGCCAGGCCCACTTAGTTCTGTATGACCAGCCTCTGGTGATCCTTATGTTTCTCTCTTATCTTGTCCCCCCTGTATCTTTATCTCTCTTCAGTTTTCCTTAGTTCCTTATTTCACCCTGTTCTTTGATTCAATTGACATTTCATTTTGATTACTATAGAAACTCTAATTATTTACAAAGTCCTTGGCTGGATCTCCCTACAAGGATTTCCTCTTTCCCTTGCTGGCCTTCCAGCTCTCCTCCAGCTCTTCCCTCAGCCCAGCCAGCTCCAACTCAACCTCATCCACATCAATCTCCTCATCACTGCTTGACTCCTCTTTGCTTGACTCCCTCAGTGCCAGAAAGTACAAACATTCATCTACAAATATCTCCAAGGCTCTTGCAGCCTTGTAAGATGCCTGGGCTGACTCTTTGTGTGCCAGGGTGGCCTCCCCCAGCTGGGCTGCCATCCCCTCCACCATGGTAATCAACTGCTCCATTTTCCCCTCTAGGGGACCACTCCCAGCCTTCTTCCCACTGGCCTTCTTCAACACAATCTCTTCAACCTTGTTATCATCATCCTCTACTTGCATCTTTGTCTTGCATACTCTCTTCTTCTTTTCACCCCCTCTGGGTGACAATGTCATAGCCTTACCTTTCCCCTTGCTGGTCCCAATCTCAGACACCTGCACCTCTGGCCACTCACACCTCTCTTTCATCCTGGTGCAGCATGTGCATGCCATCCTCCTTTTGTTGCCATCTACAATTACCTCATGGGCAACATTGGCCTTGGTACACCACATACAACTACAAAAAAGGTCAGTATGATGGTAGGAAACATCACTGGACTTACTCACTAGGATCCCAGATCCCAGGCTATGCTTGGCCCTGCCTCAACCTCCTGCCTCTGCCTTTTCTTGTTGGCCTCTAAGGCCTTGACCCTCTCCTCCTCTGCTCTCTTCTGCACCTTCTCATGCACCTTCTTCTCACACTTCCTCCTCTCCACCTCTTCCTTCTCCCAGCATACCTGGTCCTCTTCCTCCTGGCATAATCATTCCTCCTCCTTCTGGCATTTTTCTCAACCTTGCATCATTGACACTCCTTCACCTTAGCCATGGCAACATCATCATTGTTGTCCACATTGGACTCAAGTTCTGGTGTCTTGGCCTTCATCCAGTTGTTGCTGGGCACAGGAACAGTGACATTGGGGGAAGTAGACTTAGAGGCAGGGGCAGACATGTTAGAGAAGGAAAAGGGTTATTGGGGCTGGTTCTGAAACCAGGCTCATCTTTTCAAGTCTTCAGGTTCACAGTCAGACAATAGATTTGAACTCAGCATTGTCCTGAAGGTGGCCTCATGGGTTCAGCCTCTAAGAGAGAGATACTGTCACAACCATGTCTGGCTGACAATCATCAAGTCTGGATGATAGATCTTATCCCTGGCTGGTACATTGTATCTCCAGACAGTCTATTGCATCCCTGATCTACTCAACCTTAAAGAGTACTCTACTGTGTGTGGCATGTTATTGGTGCACTTCTAACACTGTGTGCAGTATTCAGCCATTGTACATACATTTCTTATCCCAGACTCATCTTTGTCATCTTTATTCTGGATCCTTCTTTGTATTACTCATCTCTTAATAATCTCTTACTGTACTTCTTAGCCCAGTTTACTGGACTATACTTTGCTGTGCATCCCATTAGTATAAAAGCTTTAGATACTTTGTCTGGTAGACTTTAGTCTGAAATCAATTTAGTCTCTTCTCTTCTGATCTTGCCCCTGGATTGGGACCCATGTGAGGCAATGCTCTGTCTCCAAGTCATTGAACTCAAATAGTCCATACCTCTGTTCTACTACTTATCTGACCAGACTCATACCTGGAAATCCCTGGAGAAGACTCAGACTTGACATCCTCTTCCTTTCTTCACATCTGTTCCTCCTCTTGATACTTTACTGCCTCCTCAGCCCTCTTGCAAACATACTTGCAATACCTTCTACCCTTCTTGTCAGCCTTGGCAACAACTATATCAACATTGTCCACAGGATGCTCTTCAAGA
This sequence comes from Scleroderma citrinum, assembly GCA_029372045.1. NCBI lineage: Eukaryota > Fungi > Basidiomycota > Agaricomycetes > Boletales > Sclerodermataceae > Scleroderma > Scleroderma citrinum. Next base: position 1,814,770 of record JARFMN010000005.1, on the reverse strand, counting down.
GCCAAGTTGGTGGCCTTCAACCAGTCAATGGGAATTGCAGAGACAGGGGTAATGGTGGATGAATGTGATTGAGTAGACATGATTAAAAGGGAAGGAAAGAAAGGAGGACTGAAGGCAGCACCATGCCACATTGCATTTACAAGTGTTGCATGGTCTTTTGTTTGCCTCAGAACAATGCTGACTTTCAAATTGCCAACCACACAAGTTCCACAACTTCTAGGTCTCAAGGGCTTGACCCTAAATGAAGGATACTGTCATGACTGTGATGTTCCACAGGCCTTGAGCCATTCAGCTCTTTCCCAAATTACATAGAATGTTTCTGAATTGGTTTTACCTTGTTTACTAAACATGCCTCTACATCTTGTTACCCCTAATTTGAGAAATATTGCTGCCAGAGGAGCACTAGGCTCCTTTAGGTTAATCATCATCTTGAACAGTTGGTTATAAGTTTCTCCCATACCTTAGTTATATGCTTAGTCATCATCTTAGTTATCTTTGCTGTGTTCAGTTTTCCAAATGTACCAACTACATAGCATTTGCATTCTTCTGTAACATAAAAGCTTTGTACTTTCACTGGAGTGCTCTCCAGTTCAGATATCAAATTAGATACTCCTTTTTGATACTCACTCTTGTCTCTGAACTCACTTCCAACCCAACTTAAACTCAACCAAGGGTGCACAGGTGTGCACTACCAGTCTTTATCCATTCAGTTATTTGATACTTCATTTGGATAACTAAATATACACTACATAGAAACCCAGTAGTATGCTACCTACTCTGCCTGTTCAACCCTAGTCCAAGGAGAACTGGTCTTAACAGGAAAATAAATGGGATATTTGTAGCATAACACTGGGTAGTTATCCACATTGTGGGTATAAATGCAGGTTGGCCTCCTACTATTGCTTACCACTTTGTTTGCCTTCCCCACATGTTGGCCAGTTTCTCAAATGACCACTTCTTCCCCAACATCTTTTTTCTCTATGGTTATATGTCACAGAATATGTATTCTTAGGTGCTACAATGCTGAATGACATTGATCCAGACAGTATTTGTTGAGATAGCAAAAACAGTGTGACAAAGTGAGGAATCATGCCTGTGATGGACATGCCAATGCTATGCTGAAGTGGAGCATGAGTTACCTAACTCCATAGCTCCTGCCCAGTCCTGGTAGTAGGTCAGCCCAGGTGGCTCCCAAGATGGGTCAGGTGAGGGTTGGGATTGATCATGATGTTGTCTTGAAGACATTTGACAGTCCTTTGTCCAGTTACAAGCAGAAAGACAACTTGGTTATGATTGCATGCACCCTTAAAATTGTTGTTGAGTCCAACAATAGAATCATGGCTCTCTTCAAGAAAATCATTGAAGGCACATACATATGCATTTTTCTCTTCCAGTCCCACTATTGAATATATTGGTGGCTGCTGCTCACATGTCTTCAAGTGCACTGCAAAAGGCTGTAGAAAGAGCATGCATCAATTCCTTGATAAAGGTGATGCACACTCAACTAGGAGCATGCATAAGCATGTGAAGACTGCTCATGAAACAGTGAACACCTATGCTGTAAATGGGTCAATTACAATGGCATTTGAGCAAAAGAACAAGATAAAAATGCAATACTCTCACCAGCCACACACAAGATGGCAGACAAGGTAAAACTCAGTAGTGGACATGAGGCCTCTGAAGCTGATGGTTCAATAGGGCCAAGATTGTTAGATGGGTGTGTTATGAATGGATCTCCAGAGGGTGATGGAGTGAGCAAGAGGTGGCCTAGGTTGGGGTATGGATGGGAAGGATGTTGGACTCAGCTTATGTGCTGTTCCCTTGCAATATCCTGGCCCTCAGAGGTTGAGGGGTTGAAGCAGAGGATGTAACTAGCTAGTTGGAGGTCTGACATAGACTAGGGATCTTTAGAGAGAGCAGAGAAAGCTCAGAGGAGGTAAAGGAGGGGAATCAATGTCAATATTCAAACTGAGGGATAATCCCTCAGAATACAAGAGCTTATATGTATATGACAAGCAGAGGTAAGGGTAACATGATTGTGGAGGTCATAGTAGTAGATGAGTACCATACAAAGGAGGAAGTTATATTGGAAATATGTAGTTCATCAACAGAGGAGGATGGACTGAGGTTAGTACATAAGTTGTAAACAGATCAAAGGGTAATCCTAATAGAGAGTAGTAGGAATGGAGAGGTCAATGGAATGGCTGGATGTAAGAGTATTACAAAGATACTAAACAGAGGACATACATGGGAAAGCAGAGTGGAGGTGCATAGTATGAGAGCAGATGTGACAGAGTGCAAGCTAGAAGGGTAGTGTGAATGCTGCAGAATCATGTGGTCATGACAGGTGGCAGAAAGCACACATCCATTCAACATTATTGATGATGCTGGGTTTCAGTGTCTCATGAAAACAGGAAGACCTAATTGTTACTTACCAAATCTGAGTACTGTATTGTGTGACATTCAGAACACATTTGTGCAAGTGCACCAAAAGATTGCTAAGAAATTACAGGTGAGATGAATAAAATCCAGACATAATCATTAACTGACATACCTGAAGGTGTATGGTGGTGAACTTAATTTTGCAACAGACACCCACTCAGGCTTCCCCCTTGTTAGGAAGCAACTTCCAAATCACTCCATGTGAAGGCTTCACACCACCACTTGCCCAAGGGCTTGAACCACTACACAGCAACCATTTTATGTGGTTCAAACTCCTTGACACAGCTTTCAGGGGTTACATGCCCCCCCCCCCTCTTTATTCTCTGAATCACTAGATGCCTTCAATATATGTTGATACATGCTTCTCACACAATCTTCCCTTTTCACCCCCACAGGTGAATCAATGGCTCATCATGACAATGAACTCCCAACAAAGAGCAGGAACAACTCACTCAAACATCCCTACAAACTATCACACCCCCAGCACATCCAAACACTCAGCATCCCCATCAGCTGAACAGGTGGAACCCTCCCATAAACACAACAAGTCCTTTCAGGTGCAAGACAAGCATGCAAATAAAAACAAACCTCTCCCTGCATGTGCCATCTGCCTCAGTCACACACCACACAGTGCCCCAGTCATCAAGTGCAAGGCAGACAGAACATGGGACAACAAACACAAGACTTTCTCCAAACAGCTCAACAGATCCCTTATCACAAAAAGCACTGGACAGCACCTCTGCTCCAGATGGCAGCACAAAGATGGATGTGCCAACAAACACACCCATGCTCACCTTTGTTCAGGCTGCAGCTTCTCCTCTCATGGCACTCAACAATGCCCTAGAGCTCTGAAAATCCAGGCCACTAACCCCTTATAACCCCAAAGGATGGGAAAGGATGCTCCATGTTGCTGACCCCACAAAGTGCTTTCAGGATATCCCAACAGGCTTTAGGTCTGGCTTCATAATATATTTTCCTAGTATAAACTGTATACAATCCCCACCTAATACTTCATCAATTGACATTTACCATACAGCATTTATAGAAATAATAGAAAAAGAGATTACCAAAGGATGGTACATAGGACCTTTCCCCCTCTCACTCATTCACACTGCTCTCAGACTGTTTCAATCATCACCCCTTTCCTTAATCCCCAAGTCAGGCCACCCTGGAAAATTCAGGCTAGTTCAGAATTTCTCCTTTCTGTGGTCACCCAACTCCTTACATCATATCCCTTCCATCAACTCTTCTATTAATGTCACAAACTTCCTCACAACCTGGGGAAAGTTCTCTATTGTCTATTTACTTGCCTCCAAACTTCCCCCAGGCTCTGAGCTAGCAACAAGGGACATTGCAGAAGCATATTACACAGTCCCTCTACACCCATCTCAATGGCTGGCAGCCATAGTGCACACTTCCTCCACTCAGGGTTGCATCAACACATGCCTAGCTTTTGGAGCCTCCCCATCAGCTGGTAGCTATGGGCATGTAGCTGACATGGCAGCAGAAATATTCCAACATCATGGAATAGGTCCACTAGACAAGTGGGTTGACAACCACATATTCTTCTGTGTCAGGTGAGAACACATACATTCATATAGTCAAGCTAGAGCAACCTGGCATCAACATGCCTTAAACTCAGGACTTCACCAAGCTGGCAGCCACATTTGGTTCAAAGCACCCACAACTGGTCACACAGACTACAGAGCAGTGGAAGAATCCAACAAAGATTGTTCCTTCCCCATCAAGGACCTCTCCACAGCATCCCCACATTCTGGGCATGATGCAGCTTTCTCTTACAACATGGCAGACATTGACTCTCTATCCAAGTTACTAGGGATCCCATGGGAAAGATCAAAAGATCAACCTTTTAGCCATACTACCACTTACATTGGTTTCATGTGGGATTTACACAATTGTGTGGTGAGACTCAGCTCAGACAAAGCCAACAAGTATCTATGAGCCATCAAGGAATGGCAAGAGCATGAGACCCATTGCCTTGAGGATGTCAGAAGCCTGTACAGCAAGCTACTTCACACATCATCCCTCATCATCAAGGGCAGAGCCTACCTAACAAGCCTAGAACACATGCTGGCCATATGTGGTAAGAAACCATTTATGCCCCACAGACCAGACAAAACAGTAGCAAACAATCTCACCTGGTGGCATCACACCATTTCCTCAGGCACTGTAACTCACTCCATCTTCCCCCCCCCTCCCCTCATCAACCACAATGTGTTTTCAGATGCTAGCTCTGGCATCAGCATTGGCATTATCATTGGACAATGCTGGTGAGCCTGGAGACTCATCCCAGGATGGCAGACCCTCAATTGCAAGCAAGACATTGCTTGGGCAGAAGCTGTCAGTTTCAAGTTTCTCATCCTATCCATTGCTGGCTTCATTAATCAACCCCAGCATGTCAATGGAGACAACACAAGCATCATCAAGAGCTGGAGGGCAGGGAGACACCACAACAAGGTTGTCAACAATGTCTTCAAATGCATTCATGCATTCTTGGCCAACAGCTTTCAGTGCATTAGTGGGATCCATGTAAGATTCATCCCCAGTGGTCTCAACCCAGCAGACCTGCCCTTCTGGGGCATATACAGACCCTCCAGTCTTCTCCTCCCTCCAGTCCCCATTCCTGTGCAACTTGCAGAGCTACTGGTCAACTACTCAGCCCCCCCCTCCCCAGCAGAACTACAAGCCCTCTGAAACAGCAGCTACTCAACTCCAGCCACTAAACTCATTAACCACATTAAGTGTGAGCAGGAACTCAACAAACAGCTCACCAGATGTCAATATGAAGACAATCTTGCCATCAGGAACTCTCTCCTCAATCTATAATCTCCCACCTGAATGCTTCAACTGCCCCCTCCCCACCACAGTACATACCAAACATCCTAAACCACATCCTTACAAACCAGACCTGACCCCTGTTCCATTGGTCTTGCACCCTCACTGTTTAGCTTGATCTCACCTACTGCAGTGGCTACCAGTGAGCAATTTTCTGAGGGCATCCAACACTGCTGTACAACAACCCATCACAGAAGAAGACATCAGTCACATCATGCAGGTCATAGGAGCCTCATGGACAGAGTCAACTAAGGAGCTCTACAGCATGGGATCTGGAGAAGTGGCAATGCAGAGGAGCACACAGACCAGGGCTAATTGGTCCTAACTTCTACTATGCAGTGGAAGTTCACTAGGTTGACACTAGTAAACTTACCTAGTTGTTCACTTGACAATTTCTGTTGATATGTTGAGACTTGATAGGACACTGGTTTCATGTTAAACACAAACAGTGTTGTGAGAAATAGAACACTGAGTTATAGAGATAGTAAAAACTATTCTACTGTTACAGCTGTGTGCATGGGGTTTATATAGTAAATGGTGACCTGTCCTATAAAGGAACTGGTCTGTGCATAATTGCTTCAACTTGTGGGTTGAGCTGCATATGGTGAGTGTGCTGTTGCCATATAAGACATAGAGGAGATAAGAGAGTCTTCTTACTAATCATAAAGATAAGAGATAAGGAGATAAGAAATGAGTCATTCACAGTCATGCATCTTCTCATGACTCAACCTATTGCATAATTGGTTGGTTCTAGATCCATAGGTCTAGACCTTGACCAGTATATCAGCTATATTGGTGTTTCCAAGCTGTATCACATGTCTGTGATGATCATGTGCTTGTGCACATGACAAATCTCTTTCTATCACAAATGGTGGGCATCTGATTATGTGATCAGGGGCTTTCACCTATTTGTTCAACATGGGACTACTTATTTTTCATGTCTACTGTGATGTGCACAACATCACAGACTCCCAGAGAGCACCTGTCCCCACCAACACCTTCTCTACTTTCCTCACTAACTATGCCACAGCAGACAAAGTGTGGCACCTACTACATGGTTTAGAATGGAAAGTAAAAGACTCAGAATACAGAGCCCTCTTAGAAGGAGCCAGCAGACTAGTGCTAGCATCCTCCAAACACCCAAAAAAGGTTCCATTCACTGTAGAATTTCTGGAAATCTTCCACTCCTTAATGGACCTGAACAACCTGCAGGACATGGCCATCTATGCTTGTCTAACATGTACCTTCTTTGCATTGCCTGCCTAGGTGAATTTACAGTCCCCACCATATCCAAATTCAACCCAACTGAACACATCACTCAAGCCAACATCTCCTTCACACAGAATCACCAAGATCTCCCAGTCATCAAATTTACCATCCTGGTCACCAAAGCATCATGAACCAGCAAAGACACTCACTGTACCCCACACAGAGCTACCTTTCCTGCAGACCCAAAAACAGCCCTTGACCAACACTTTGCCATTAACCCGGGCACACCTGCTTCACACCTTTTTGTGTAGAAACACCCCAACATGGGCTTGTGCCCTCTCTCCAAAAGAGAAGTAATAAAGCACATTGACTCCATAACTAAAACTCACCTAGACTTACCTGACCTCAAGGGTCACAGCTTATGCATCAGAGGCATGCTCTTTTATCTTCTCAAAGGAGTACCATTCAATGTGGTCAAGATAATGGACAGATGGTCAAGTGAATGATTCACACTCTATCTTAGACATCACACTATGGTTCTCACCTCATTTCTACAGCACCAACCAGACATTTTAGACAATCTGCATCACTACATACTCCCTCCCATCCACTAAAGAATTCCCTGGTAAGTCACCACTCCTCAACATCAGGGCTACAGCTTTGCATAATGCATTGCTCACTCCTACCTTTCTCAGGGTACCACAGCTCATGTTGCCCAACAGGTTTAGGCTCAGTTTCAGACTGGAAAAACTTTAGTTTTTCACCCACTCCATATCTCAGTTCCATATACATTCAGCTCCTCTCATCACACAGTACATTAGCTTTCCAGTAGCTTCACACATCAGACACATCAGCACACCACTCATACTAATTAACAGAGCATGATACACATAGATGAAACACCAGTCAAGGACTAGACCCAGAAGTCTAGAACCAACCAATATGCAATAGGATGAGTCATGAGAAGCACATAACTGTGAATGACTCACTTCTTATCTCCTTATCTCTTTGTCTTTATCAAATAAGAAGACTCTTATCTTCTATGTTTTATATGGCAACAGTACACTTACCATATGCAGCTCAACCCACAAGTTGAAGCAATTATACACAGACCAGTTCCTTTATAGTACAGGTCACTGTTTACTGTATAAACCCCATGCATACAGCTATAATAGTAGAATAGTTTTCACTATCTCTATTCAGCATTCATCCTCATGAGCCAACCAAGCTCATATCAAGTATCAAAGTATCTACAGAAGTCATCAAGTGAACAACTAGGTAAGTTCTCTAGTGTCAAACATAGTGAACTTCCACTGCATAGTAGAAGTCAGGACCACTTAGCCCTGGTCCATGCATTCCTCCACATCACCACTTCTCCAGAAAGGGTAGTCCTAATAGAGAGTAGTAGTGGAATGGAGAGGTTAACAGAATGGCTGGATGTAAAAGTATTACAAAGATATCAAAAGGAGAATGTACATGAGAAAGCAGAGCAGAGGTGCATAGTATGAGGGCAGAGGTGACAAAATATTAGTGGAGGCATGCTAGAAGGGTAGTGAGATTACTGCAGAGTCACATGGTCATGACAGTGGACTTGCTCAGAGGAAGCTAACAGGAGGTGTTCATGTGTCAATTTACAATCTGAGGATAAGTCCTCAGTTCTCTAGAGTTTATATACAGTCAACTCCCTTATAACCCATACCTGTTGGGAGACATCAGGGAGTATGGGTTATGAGGGAGTATGGGTTTTTTGAGTGACCTACTGCTGACACCCAAGAGGTGTTTGTATTGTTTGTATATGTTGAATTATATGATCTAGTAGTGTTCTAAGGATATGAAGACTATTTATGAGCGAAATAACTAGTTAGTTTAGTGTCCTTCATGCTCTCCATGTTAGCAATGTGTGTTCTCCACCCAAATGAACTCAGCATCACCTCCAACTTCTGAGTGAATAGATTGTCCAGCTCTTGGACATAATTCATCAAAACTAACACTGCTTGAAGTGCTTCACTTTGTGTAGGAGCCAGTTCAATAGGCACATCATAACCAGGTCTGTCCTCATCTCCTTCCCAGGCCTTCTTTGCATCCATCACTGACTGATATATGTCTTCATCTGTTGCCTCAGCCATAGTGTGTGCCTCAGTAGCCAGATTGAGGAACTCTGCAAGATCCATTCAGTTCAAATGCTGAAGAATTCTAGTCAACTCTAAATCATCCAAAGCTATGCAAAGAAGCTCTTCTGCTTGCATGATGGGATCATTTGGAGGCTTGGCAGTATGGATGAGGGAAGAAACAGGTATAGATAGTGGTTGGATGCATGATGATGACTTGTTTGCTGTGTTGGGTAGCACACCAGCCTTATGCCAGCAGTTGCAGATCATTGTTGTATCCACTTCATTCCATGCAGCTTCAGCAAGTTGCATAGCTTCAAGTTGATCAATGTCATATATTTTTGATGGGGTGATACCAGCTTCATAGAGATCAATGGCACAATGGATAAACTTTGTGTGGTAATGTGCCTTGAAGCAATGGATAATACCCTGATCATTAGGCTGCACATGTGCAGTAAGGTTTGGCTTGAAATTTTCAATGCATATCCTGGTGAGATTATCAGGAATGATGTGTCCCAAGAAATTACCCTGCAAAAGAAGGATCCTCCTGTCCTCATCCTGAAGCTTTTTATCCCAATCCAATAACCACTCCTGATAAAGAGCAGACATCATCCATGCTTTGGCATTGCTTCGATAGTAAAGCCAAGCTGTGCACCTGTCTTTTTCTTGAATGCTCATGGTTTCTGGGCTTTTCTGATGACAAGAGGGGGTAATTTCATTGAGCCATCTGCATTTGCTGTGAATAGATAGGTTAATCTAATCTTCTTGCCTTTGATGCCAAAGTGTTGCTTGTCTGAGAGTCCCCAATCAGGAGGCATGCTATTCAATTTCATTTGAGACTAACTGTGTCCAAAAAATAAAAGAGAACTCACACATAGAACAATGCAGACTCATCTGTATTAAAAATGTCATGTAGCTCATAGCCACTTTTGTTAATTAGCTCCTGAATATGCAGTTATTCCTTCTCAGCTGCCTCAGAGTCTGCAGAGGCAGCTTCTCCATGCTGCTTCATCTCCTTCAAGTTGTTTCTCACCTTATACCAGCTCAACCACCCTTCACTTAAGTTGAGATGCTCATCCTCTGGCACACCAACAAGGTCTGTGAATTTTTTCCATTTTTGGCAAATAACTTCACCTGTGAGAAGCAGCTTCTCAGCCATCACCTTCGAAACCCAAAGGTCCAACATTTCTGTCACCTCAGGGTGCTGTGTTTGATGTGCTTGTTTTGCCAAACAACTCACACCTGCACTTTGCTCAAGTTCTTTCTGCCACATTGCTTCAAGCTTGAGCCAAGCAGATATCCTTGGCTGTTTAAGTTGAAGGTTGGGATAGATTGCATCAAAGTGCTTCACAGTTTTCATCTGGTTGTTGCCATTAGCATGATGCCAGTTAAGGATCTCAATCCTTTGTTTGAGTGTACTATTTTCTTTTTTCTGAAAACCTGGTTGTCTCATGAATTTTTTCTGGACATTGGATATGTTGACAGGCTCTGTAGGACCTACCCAAAATTATGGTTTCAGCATACCTAAAACATCAACAACAAGAAAGTCATATGCTTGTGCTTCTTTGAAGGGGCACCATATCCAGCCAGCTCCTTTAGTTTGTCTACAATAGACTTCCCCTGTAACCCCAACCTCTCAAGCCCCCTTTCATAATCAGATGCCTTGTCCAATGCTTCAACAACCTGTTCTTCATCCACCAAATTTCCAGCATTATCCAACCATTCTAGGTCAATCTCTGATATAGACTGATTGGTTTCAAGTAGGGATTTTTGTGCTCCTATCTGGTTTTGAAGCTGCTTTAAGCCCTCTTTGAGAATTTCAATAGGTTTCATAATGATGAAGTGTTGATGTTTTGGGTCTTGCCTGCCAATCTGGAAATGTCTGAACATATGATTATATAATAATAATTCCTAATTTAGTATTAATTCAGACTTATCCAATGCATGTATGGATTATGATGTGTCAAAATGGCCATGGGTTATGGGTTATGGGTTATGGGTTATGGGTTATAGTTATAAAATCCCCACCTACCAACTTGGGAGATAAAAAAAGCTATGGGTTTTGAGGGAGTTATGGGTTATCTAGGGTATGGGTTATAAGGGAGTCAACTGTACAACAAAAGGAGGTTATGTAAGTCCAATGGAATGAGTAATTGAACTGCAGAGGAATGAAGGGTAACATATGACTAGGAACAGAGATAAGAGTTAGAATGGAGAAAGGTTACAGAAAGTGAAGCTAACTGGAAGAGTACAAACATATTGGAAACTGATCAGACAAGTGATATGTACAAATGAGATCAGAGGACAGATTATGTAATAATACAAAAGGAGAAGAAAGCAGAGTCACACATACTAAAGTCAGAGTTATGCCTACTAGAGCAGAGTTTATGTCTGACAAGTGAGACATGTGCATTGGAGTTTGCACAGTCATGACACTGTTGTATTTCAAGAGGCAAACAAGCAATCAATAGAAAGTGAAAGGAAAATAAAAGGAATTTTTGTAGCATAACACTGGGTAGTTACCCACATTGTAACCCACACCTGCATTGTGGGTATAGGTGCAGGTTGACCTCCTAATACCCACAGGTTTACCCATGCTCTGGCCTACCATCAGCAAAACAGTCATTTTCATATATACATAAATTAGCCAAATTACAACATTACAGATCAGGTACAGTTACCTCATTGCTGTAAGCTCTGTCAGTCAACTACTAATTTGCTGATATACATACAAATGCTACCACAGTTGAGTTCAATTTTGGCAAGGGTGTTGTCCCTCCCCTTTGATATCACATGTATATGTTGTGGATGTGCTTGTCAACTATACGGACAAGTCAGTCACATCCAATCTATTTTACCCATATGGTGATACATAACTAATCATTAGAATGTATACTATTTGTACCACATTCACTGTAATTTGAGAAACATTACCCTAGATTGTTGCAAAGCTGAAATTTCTGCTTCCAGTGTTCTTTGCTAAGAAGTTGATCAGACACCTAAAGAAAATGTACTGGGGATGAAACTAACTTTCTCATCATTGGCTAATTGAACTGCAGCTGGGACACTCTCTTGATAGTCTGGTTGGGACATGACCTTCAAAAGCTTCTCGAGACTGAGGTTTACAGCTGTGAGCTTTTTATCACATTTTGCCACCTCAACTTCTATATTGACAAGGCCCTAAGCAATGATGAGCACTTGTCTATTTCAACAGGTCTGAAAACTCTACCTGGACAAGCAGGTATACAGCAATTGTTGGGGATAGTGTAGCTGAACCACATCCAGCTGGTAGGTGCGACAGGTCCTGGAAAGTCACCACCTTGGTACAACCTTTAATTAGTGTTTGCATGGTTGACGTCTGAGATTGGAAGAGCTCTGCTTCTTCACTACTGCTGGCATGGACGAACACTATGGACCTATCAGAATATGAGAAAATAAGACGTAAGATACTTACATTGTATATCCGACTGTAGGTTGTATGCTGCCGCAAGGGAGCGACCAGTGCGAAGCACAGAAAAAACAAGGTCGAACTGCCGTTCTGCCTCGCCAAAGACAAAAGTGGTATCCTAAGGAAAGAACGACATATGAATGGAAATTCAAACATAGAGAAGCAGCATACTTGAGTGGGGTATGATGCGATCATAATAGATGGTCCATCATTCATTCTCCGAGGCAGCCGCTGCCACAATTCCTCCGTAACAAAGGGCATAAATGGATGTAGGAGCCTGAGACCATAATCAAGACATGTGTAAAGTGTCTGCTGAGCTGAGGCGCGGGTCTTCAAATCAATTGCGGGATCGGACATTGGTTTCATGGCTTCCTATCACAAGCTATAGTGAATACTTCCGCACTTCGACAATAAAGTAAACATACGATATACACGTCACAAAGCTCGTAAAGCCAAAAATTGTAGACTGCCGTCGTAGCAGCCATGAAGTTCCTTTGCTCCAGGTGGGTGTTGACTTGTGCAGACGCTATGTTGAGCTTGTGAAGAATCCATCTCTCCACAAGACTTTCGCTCCCAGTAGGCTAGATGGGTGTTAAATGGGCAACCACCCCTACACACCGCAAAGAACCTACCGTTGCAGAAGTGTTGGGAACGAACGTAGAGTCTAATTTGAGCATCGCGAACTTCGTTGCGTTGAATATTTTGTTACAGAACTTCCGATAGCCCTCCACGCGAAGAATATCCAAGTTGATGTCACGGCCTACACAGTCGTAAGCATGTCGTACACTAGACAGACACATGACTTACCTCCGCCAGAATAAGCGCAAAGCGCGAAGCGGAGCCCGTCGGTCCCACATTCCGGTATGCCTCGGGGAAAATCCTTCTTTTGGCCCGCAATGGCCTTCGCAATTTCCTTTTCATCTAGGTTTCCTTCATAAAGCTTCATGTGTAGATCCTGAAGAGGCAACCCGTGGATAACGTCCAGAGGATCGACCACATTGCCGAGACTTTTACTCATCTTCCTCCCATGGGCGTCGCGTACCATAGCGTGACAAAGCACTTCAGAAAATGGGACCTTGTCAGTGAGGTAAACTCCCAGTAAAACCATGCGAGCGACCCAGAAAAATAGGATATCCCATCCAGTCTCAAGCATACTCGTAGGATAGTAATAATCGAGATCAAGAGTCTATATACACGATAAATCGGTCACCGACAATTGGTAGGATCAATGACAAACCCACCTTCTCGGGCCAACCCATAATTGAAAAGGGCCAAAGACCAGACGAAAACCATGTGTCAAGGACGTCCTCATCCTGTTCAAGTGTGAAGTTGGCACCATTGGCTAGTACTTTGGCGCGCTCGGTCGCTTCCTCAAGATTGCGTCCAACGACCCAATTTTTGCCATCATTGATCTGTGGTAGTGTCAGGTGTATAGTACCGAAATGTCCAAATCTACCTACATCATTATCTGACCCTTCGATTCGAACGAAGTATGCAGGACAACGGTGGCCCCACCAAAGCTGACGTGAGATACACCAGTCCTGGATGTTTTCCAACCATCTGTACCAATCCGCTTCCGATTGTTTTGGATTTATCACGAGCTCCCCGTCGCGGGTCCGCTACCAAAATACATGAGTCAACTTCTTCCAAGACGAGACACGGTTACCTTAATTGCCTCCTCTGCAAGCGGCTTACAATTCACCCACCATTGTGGCTTTAACATGGGTTCGATAATGTCGCCCGATTTGCTGCAAATCGGTATTTGCATGGGATTGTTCGTCGTCTCCACGTAAAGTCCAGCTTCGGTAAGTGCTTTGATGACCCCATTCCTGGCATGGAACCTTTTCATACCCTAATAACCTGTTGAATTCACCGTGTACAATAATAAATATGATCACATGCCTGGAATCTCTCTCCCGCATTCGCATTCAAGGTACCATCGTCATTGAGAATGTTGATGAATTCTAGCCCATGTCGCACACCAACCTCATAATCGTTGGGATCATGCGCAGGAGTGATTTTCACAGCACCGGTACCAAAAGCCATGTCTACAACAATTCCATCGGTGACAATGGGCAAACGACGATCAACGAAAGGGTGTTTGGCGAATTTCCCGTGAAGATGCTACACCAATGTCACTGAAGGCTACCATGCGTAGAAAATTGCATACTTTGTATCGAGGGTCATCCGGGTGTACAGCGATTGCGGTGTCACCCAACATCGTTTCTGGTCGCGTGGTGGCAACGATAATCTTCTCGTCTACAACGATTTAACTAATGAGGATAGGGTGCGTCGAATACACATACCGGAGTTTTCAATAGGATACGCAAACGAGGTTATAACACCGAACTCGAATTTTTCCTTTGGATCATATCCTGGTACCCCAAGTAAGGTACGTCCCTCCAGTTGTTTTTGTTCTACCTACGATGATTGTCAGCTGCGCTAGTGCTGTTGGTAGGTGTTTCGTACCTCTAGGTTGGAAAGCGTGGTATTTAACCTTACACACCAGTTCACAAGGCGGTTGGCGCGGTACAGGATGCCACCTTCATGGAGTCGGCAAAATGTCTCGATGACAGCTTTAGAAAGCGACTGCAACAAATGAGAAGAAAAAAATGCTATCGGATGTAATACACACCGGGTTCATGGTAAAGGCGACACGATCCCAATCATAACTCCCTCCCAATCTACGTAGCTGATTGGTGATACGAGCTTGGTAGCTGTTAGTCTTCGTCAGATCAAGACCCTTCGAACAAATAGCAATGCATACTCGTTCTTCCAGTCCATTACTTTGGTTAGGAAAGCCTCTCTTCCTAAATCGTGTCGCGTCTTCCCTTCTGTCTTAAATAGCCTCCGTTCCACGACTGACTGGGTCGAGATGCCGGCGTGATCAAATCCTGGGACGAAAAGCGTGGTCCTTCCTAACATACGATTCCTTGGGACGTAGGAGGTGAATTGCGAATTCGCGTCCAAAGGAAGGCGGTACTAACCAGCGCACCATACAATCTTGGATAGCAACAGTTAGCGCATGGCCGATGTGCAAGCTCCCTGTGACGTTAGGCGGGGGTGCGGGTATGACGAAGCATCCCTCTGGCTTAGCACTGCCATCGGACTGTGTCTGAGGTTTGAAAAAACCTTGGGCCTCCCACCAATCGTACCAAGCGGCCTCCACAGTGTGTGGGTTATAACTGGCAGCCATGGGTTGAGACATGTCTAGCACATAGACCTCAGAAAAAAAATCATAAACATAGATATGTAACATACCTTTCTTCTCGCCCTTCGGAGTGGTGTTGATGAAGACGGCCCCCTCCACTTTCTTTTCATTCTCCAGCCCGGCCTTCGCCTTTTTTTCCCCAGCAGGAGTGGAGGTGGCCTGCTTGAGTTGCTTTGCAGCTAACTTAGCTTCCTTCTCCAGCCTCTTCGCCTCCTTCTTAGCTGCCGATGATCATCAGATCCCGAATGTGGATGCGGGCAAATCTCACACCTGCATGCTTGGATGGGGCACCATCTGGTGTGGGAGCCCCTTCAGCGTTCGCCATGTTCTCTACAGGCTGAGACATTCTAGTGAGGTGATGTCGTCTAATAGGAGATCTGAGCAAGAGATATCGATGTCTTGCTATAAACATCCAAAGCCGAGTCAGTCAGACTCAAAAAAGATAACTGTCAATCTTGGGTGCTTATGTAATGTGTCTATACCAGCACATATTCTTCATGTCTGGACAGTCTCAGATCTCACTGAATTCCCTCTCGACGTTCTCAAGTTCTAACTTGTCTGTTTTCAGTTTACCTCCTTCGTCCTCGCTGACAGTCTCTGTCGCACTATGCTCCTTGCAAGCCTCCTCTGCCCGATTCTTTCTCACTAATGATACTACCATTTCCGTTCCAGGACCTGAGGGTGGGATCGATGTATTTGAGATATTACTAGAAAATGGATATGGCTATTGGACCGGCCCAGCAGCTAATGGTGGGTCTTTGACGGCCGACAACCTCAACAATGGTATTTTCGAGGTCGCGGTTTCCAATAACGGTGCGCTTACTTAGGCCCTTGCCATACCTGTAGCTTCACGACACCATAGATTCGGTACATGAAGTCCTTGACACGTTACCCCTCTTCGGCGATACCGCAGTAAACCAAGCACTCCTCTTCTCACCTCCATTCTCTACCGAGGTTATACCCGAGCCAACATACCCCAACTATACTCTACCCTCTGCCAACTCTTCCATTCCGGATGCCCCCACATCGCCTGTATTTGACCTTGTTCTGGCACCTCTTTCTGCTCAACTCACCTCGCTCCCTCAAACCGGTTGTAGTTTAACCAATACCTCCTCGAGTGGAACAGTAACACTCAATGACCTTTGGCTTAGAGGAAATGAAGAATGGAGATCACAATGGCTCGTCGATGGCCTCTCTCCCAGCACAAACTACACCGCCTATGTCATCCAGGACCACCTCAAGGTCAGTGGGCCCATCTATTTTGCTACAAAATCTGGTACGCGCTCTCCTTTCACCTCCTATCACCACGGATGTGAACTAATTTTGAACATGCAGCTGGCTTTCCATGCCCACTTGTCCACTCCCTACCGTACTGCCCCTCCACTGCATATGCTGTCCCACTACCTCCACCACAAGCTCCATCAATTGCATACGATGCCAGTATCCTCCCAACAAGCATAAGTGATCCGCTCCTCCAATACATGACTAACTTTACGACAATGCTCTTGACTTTTGCCTGCGGGCGTGACCTTTACTCCCCTTTGCAAACATGTGCCGACTGTCAGCGCGAGTACCGTTCCTGGCTTTGTAGTGTTTCCTTCCCGCGATGCTCCGAACCGACGCCCACGTCTCTGGCTGGAAGCAGCGCACAGGTACCACTCTCAGCCTTGCAACCCCAAGCAAGCGGAGCGACACCAAGAAACCCCTTCTTCCCAGTGGTCAACTACACCTACGAATCCCTCCTCCCGTGTTTGGAGGTTTGCAATGCCGTCGACCGTGCATGTCCCAGTTTCCTAGGGATCAAGTGTCCTGTCCCACAGTTTAATGCGGACAGTAGCTACGGTGTAGGCTTCATAGATGACGGTGAAGCTGGGGTAATTGGTCAAGGATCGAGCGGCACTGCCCAGGACAGATGGGGTAATGTGTGGTGTAATCCTGGTTAGCAACCAGGCCTCTCATCAACGTACTTCTTGAGGGAACATCATATGTTGTGCTTCGTTTACATTGCGTTGCATTACAGTTATGATACTACGGGGTGTTCCGTCCACCTTGATTTACTTTCTGACCTGGCCAAAGTGATGACTAGCTAATGATACGTCGTTTCAAAAATAAAGGGTTGGGTTCCATTATGATCCACTAAGGATAGACTAGATTTCGATATTATTGTTCGATGCACTTAAACAAGCTTGTTCTCAAGGCTCTTGGTATTCTTAAGTGCCACCAATTTTTGGGCGACTTCTTCCAACGAGATCATCTCCCCCTTGGATTTTGTGCCCACGTCATCGCGGTTACGTACGTTAACCGAGCGGCCGTCGAGTTCCTCTTGGCCAACCACTATCGAAAGAGGAGTAAGAGCGTGAATAGACCAGGATGGAACTGAGATACCGAGAATGAAGTTGTAGTGAGCAATTTCTCCGTTGCGGATCTTCTTGGGTAGGGTATCCGGACCATTGTCAACGTCTGCAAAGAGACCGAGGCCCTGGAGTTTGTCGGCTATCTCTTGGGCATACTCTCTCTGTCAAAACAGTATGGGCACGACACATAGAAGTCTCAGCCTCATATTTGACTCACGTATGGAACAGCTACGGGAATGACAAGGACTTGACGCGGTGAAATCCAGAAGGGCCTGTGTAACAAATGTTTATAATCGGAAAATGTTTTAGTGCATGTGTTCGTACGCACCACTTTCCACCAAAGTGTTCTGTGATGATAGCAATGAACCTTTCAAGGCTACCAAGGATCGCGCGATGGATCATCACGGGTCTTGAAGGGGGCTTGTCAGGGTTAGTCGTTTCGTCCGCAGACCGGTACTTGAGGTTGAAGCGCTCGGGAAGCTGGAAATCTAATTGAATGGTCGCGCACTGGAATGATCGCCGTAGCGCATCACGGATGTAAATATCTATCTTGGGTCCGTAAAAAGCACCGTCTCCAGGATTGACTTGCCACTGCCCAGGGTGATGCTTATCAAGTGCCTCCCGCAGTTGCTAGGTCACAGGATTACATTTTCCTATAAGAGAAGCATGACAGGAAGCACTCACTTCCTCGGCCCTATCCCACGTCTCAATAGTACCTAAGTAGTTGTCGGGACGGGTAGACAGCTCGAACCGGTACTCGAAACCGAATATGCCATATATGCTTTCCATAAAATCAAACAACGCGCCAATCTCTTCGGTGATCTGTTGGGATAAGTCAATCACGTCGTGACGCAGCCCATAGCAACAAACAAACCTGGGAGGGCATACAAAATACGTGCGTGTCATCTTGCATGAACCGTCTAACACGGGTCAAGCCAGTCAAAGCTCCAGACGCCTCGTTGCGGTGGATGATACCAAATTCAGCCATCCGGATTGGTAGTTCTCTGTAACTCCGGTCTCGAGAGTCGAAAATAAGACAGTGCCCGGGACAGTTCATTGGCTTCAGTGCCCATTTCTCTTTCTCGACGTCTAGTGTGAACATGTCGTCCTTGTAGTTCTGCCAGTGTCCGGAGGTCTCCCACAACTTCGCGTTGTACATGTTCGGCGAAATGACTGCGCAAATGGTGATGTCAGTCAAAGAGCTTATCCTATAACAGCGCGAGGACGTACCTTCTTGATAACCTCGTTTCATGTACTCTGACTAACGGTATTCCTATATCAGTGGTAAACTTTCCATTGGGGAAAGGGACTTACCCGCATCAGTTCCATTAAGGTGTTATAAATACGAGTGCCGTGGGGAAGAAAGAAACAGCTTCCCGGGCTTAGATCGTTGAAGAAGAATAACTCTTGTTCCTGGATACAAATGTCAGCCCCTACATGCAGAGGGCAGTCCTCTCGCATTACCTTGCCTATTTTACGGTGATCTCTCCTAGCCGCCTCAGCTAGGAATGCTTTGTAATCCGTCATTGCCTTCTTGTCAGGGAATGAGACGCCGTATACTCGTTGCAAAGAGTCATTGTTTGAGTCCCCAAGGAAGTATGATGCAGAGTTCTGGTCGGTAGTAAGAAAAATATCCTGTTCAAACAACGGCATGCATACCTTGGTAACCATGAAAGCTTTGATCTTCCCCGTGTGCGGAATGTGGGGACCAACGCAGAGATCAATCATCGGTCCACAGCGGTAGACAGTCGTGGATGAACCGTCTGGAATCTTGGTCTCGATAAGATATTTCTTGTACTTGTTATACTTTGCGACAGTCAGCCTCGCTAGGACAGCAAGTAGAGTGTCTTACATGGAACATTTCCAAGAGCTTCTCTTTTGACACGACAAGACGCTCGAACTTTTGCTTGTCTTTGATCGCCATCTCGGAGACTTTTTCCAAGGCCGGGTAGTCTGCCATAGTGACGGCTCTGCTTTTCTAGTCAGAACAATGCACGCAGATTATCGAAATAACACTTGCCTCTCCGGAATGGCCATCTCATAAAAGAAGCCATCTTCCGTAGGTGGTCCAATGCAAAGATGACATCCGTAATGCCGCTCTGCAGCTTCACCAAGGACATGGGCGGATGAATGCCAGAAAACGCGTTTCCCTGATAATTCGATAACGATCAATCCAAGGAAGTATGATGCACACCTCGGTTCTACCTTCGGGGTGATCGAAATCCAGAAGCTCTACTTTGCACGAGTCCTCTAGTGGGCGCTCGAGATCCCAGAGCTCGCCGTTTACCTGATGCTGATCAGTGAATTCATCTACCACATAACGATGCCAGATACGCACCTTTGCAATGACCACCCGTTCTGACAAACTTTTCGACACTTCCTTGGCAATATCCATAGGACACGTCTCCCAGCTGGTTCCTTTGCGTTGAGAGCCATCTGGCATCGTGATGGTAATTTCCTGCCGTGGTTGGGCTAATGCGTCATCAGAGGACGACTGAGCTGGGCTCGATGTGTTACCCACATCTGACAAAGGTTTCGTACTCTACACGTAGTTCCTCGAACATCGTGATACGATGATCTATATATTCGGGCCGTGGTTGCAGCTGCCCCGGTGATGCGTATCAGAGAAACAGCACCAGCACTCGCTATGATACTCACCTCTAAGGGATACTGCGATACGACGGCAGCCGTTTTATCTTTCTTTTCCTTGGGCCTCTTTGCATCGTTGGGGTGGATGGCCTCTACAACAGGTATCTGAGCGTTGGATGCGACTGGGGTAGCCATCGCAGATGAATAGTTGCGGTAGAAATGTGCACGGACGAGTGGTCTGAAGCGATATATACAACGATATCCTCGATGAGTAGACAGTCTAAGCATGGACTGACTCGATCGTTGTCCTCTTTGGGACGAGTCGATTCCCCAGAAAGTCGTTCCTAGTCAAAGTGAAGTTATCCGCGTGCGAGTCTATCTAGCCTCAAGCCCAAGACGATAGCGTGTGTAAATTATCACGTCTAGTTCTGGCCTATGTAGTCTGCAAAGGCTCATCCAGCCCTGGTTGCCTAGGAAGAACATAAATGCCTACAGGTTCAGCCTGCAAGAATCCCTCCCGAATAAGGGACCTATATAGGTCACCCTAACGTCGTGATTCTCACTACCATCATGCCCACCAAGGGAGCGCCAGGACAGCTTCCTGAGCCAATTTCAACTCAACCATCACTTAAGAGTTCGAAGAAAGCAGTTCTCCTCGCACTCATTGCGATCCTAGGTCTGCTGGCAAAGTGCACCTGGAACGGTTTCGACTACACCCATCACGGCCCTCATGATTATGTCTGTCCTCAAGCCTCTGTGTTGATTCCAGAAAAGAACTATGAGCTCTGGGAAACTCTGAATAGTACTTTCAGTACAGGCTCGTTCAAATTAAAGGCAGTCGACTGGCTCTCAGGGGCTGTCCAGGTTCCGTGAGTCAATCACTGGAGCCAGACTAGTGCACACAATGAAGAGCACACACTTAAAACCTTTCCCGCACAGAACCGAGTCTTACGACGATTTCGGACCAGTAGGGACAGACCCGCGCTGGGAGAAGTTCCAGGCGTTCCATGATTACCTCTTCCATGCATTCCCCCTGATGTATGTTCCTTTTGTGGTGGAGATAATCTGGTAGCTGGAAAGCTCATCATATACTTTGTTTTGGTGGACAGACACAGCACACTAGAGTTGACCAAGGTCAATATTTATGGTCTCATCTATGTCTGGAAGGGATCAAACAGTCCGTTGAAACCGCTGCTTTTGGCTGCACATCAAGGTTCGTCAGGTCCGCTGGATTGGTGGGTACATGTCTGACCGGCCTTTTTGGATAGATGTGGTGCCTGTAGAACCCACTACAGTGGATCAGTGGACCCACCCCCCTTTTTCGGGATACTACGATGGTAGTCCTCGAAATCATTTTTTGTCGGAATGTCTGTCTTATGCTAGGTCCAGGAGAAGCCATTTGGGGAAGGGGAAGTACCGACAACAAGGGTGGTCTGATCGGTATCATGTAAGTATATCCTGGCGCTATGCCAAGACGGACTCCCGCATATACGGTGCACAGGTCTGCTATAGAGACCATGCTGGAAAATAGCCACAAGCCAACTCGAACGGTGGTTTTAGCCTTTGGATTCGATGAAGAGATTGGTGGAGCTCGTGTAGGATCACCTGCTTCGTCTGTATTTGTGCTTGTACTGAAGACAGGTATACGCAGGGCGCGCAAATGTTAGGTATCGAACTCGAAGAAATGTTCGGCGAAAATGGCTATGCTATGTTGGTCGACGAAGGGTGTACGTTTTCTGTGCTGCGCAGGACTTTTGCTAGAGACTCATGGAACTTCTCAGCGACTTATGGAGAGCGTTTTGGACGTGTCACTGCTTATCCTGGAATCGCTGAGAAAGGGTACTTAGACGTTCGCGTGGAGGTTAACACGCCTGGTGGACACTCTAGTCTGCCCCCTCCCCATACAGTGGGTACACTCTTTGTCTTCAAGGAATGTCACTCACGCGTTGATGTATAAGAGCATCGGTATCCTCGCGCAACTCCTCGTCGAGATCGAAGCAAATCCTTTTGAGGCCCACTTGGTAAGTCCAATTCACGACCTCCCGACTTCTATCGCCCAAGTCAACAGGTTCGAGGTTCACCCACGTACAAGGCTGCTCAGTGCATGGCTGTACATTCACCGGGCCTCCCAAAACGCCTCAGAAAGGACATCCTTCTTTCTGAACACTCTGACAAGGCACTTCGTGCTGCAGAAAAGCAGTTATTGGCCATTCCTTCCTTTAGGACTCTTATTGGTACTACCCAGGCAATTGACATCGTAAAGGGCGGTGTCAAAGTGAATGCACTCCCTGAACAAGTTTGGGCCATCGTCAACCACCGTATATCGACCGAGAGGTGTGTTATCATTACAACTACGAACGATCGGCCATCTGACTCCCTCGATACCCAAGCTCGCTGGGCGAAACTAAATCCCACCACACCAATTTGCTCAAATCCCTCGCCCACGCGTTCAACTTGTCATTTGTTGCATTCGGTGCCAACATTACCAATCCCACCGCTCCTGCATACGGCAGTCTGAATTTATCAGAAGCATCTGAGCATGAGCCTCGCGAACCTGCCCCAATTACGCCTATTGATGGCGCTGTGCCATTCGGGCTTCTTTCTGGAACAATCAAAGCGGCATACAACACCCATAGGGGAATAGAGGGTGACGATAATATCATTGTGGGTCCGGGCATCATGCCCGGTAACACTGGTGAGTATCGTCCTTCGAACTCGTGTGCGTGTTCTAGCGTGTTCTATAGATACGAAGCACTACTGGAGACTAACACCTCACATCTTCCGATATGGTCACCTACGAGGCGCAGGAGGCGGGTTGGCCCCTGCTGGGTTGCATACAGTCAACGAAGGTAATGTCCACTCGTATGGCCGATGGAATTTTCCTGTTTGACCTTGTGCTCAAATGAAGCTATACCTGTTGATAACTTTATGGAGTTAATTCGGTTCTTTACGATTTTGATCCTAAACGCAGACGAATCGGCCTTGTTGTAGACGGGTTAAGGTGTAAATGAGAGGAGATCATCGGACACACCCAATATACCTCATGGACAGTATTCCGTATTGCGTCCTGGAATGTACCCACTCCGATCGAGTCCTACCTGTGAAACACAACGTCTCCGTTATCCTTGGTCACCTCTAGGCAGACTAAAGACGCCCGAGGAAGAAAGTCGTTAGTCCACCATTAAAAAAAACTCATGGTAGATTTATCGACAAGTGAATAACTAGTGGCTAACATAGTTAGTAACATGTCCATAATTCGGTGACAAATATGGTGTATCCACTTGTCAATAGCCCTCTTGAAACCCTGGGAGTTCATATGTGCAGTACCACTTGAGTTTACAACTGGTGCGGTAATGTATTCGGTTAGCACTAATCTGATCTCTATTCCCTGATTCTCGGGCTCTGAGACTGGTTGGCACATGTCCGAGTAACATTGATTTTCAGAACCTGTTCCTCGAAACTTTGGCCAGAGTCAGCGCGCTAGACTCCAGCCTTCCACGATTATACGTCATCCAGCCTAGCGGATGGGACGGACCACACTGGCACACTTTAAACATTCTAGGTGCCGACATATTCGACAGCTAGTAGGGGAAAACTGATATCCACTGAGATGGTCTTTTCCCTCTGCGCAAGCGAGGTGCTTGGATGGGATGTCATTTGCTGTAGCGTGCCGCTGCTAAGTGTCACGGAAAGTACACCGCGAGACAGAGGGGCTAATAGTGATGCTAACACCTACCTTACAAGATCAGCAAACTTCTTGCAGTGCGGGATATGGTTATATTTTACTTGCCACCATGATCCATTCCATTTGCACCAGGCATCTATCCCGCGAAAACCCCGGGTGCGACATCCACCCCAAACGCGCTTTTTGCAAAGCCCCTCATGCTCCTTTCTAGTTCATCTTCGAAGCCTTCACTAGTTCTCCCCAACTTGATCTTGATCCACTGTTTCAATTTGCTCATCCAGAATGCCAGATCGATCGAGAACATTATGGCTCTAAACGTGATATCATGCCAATATTCTTTCACTTGCTCCCGGAAGGTGAGATCCATTGAGGTGGTCAGTGAGCGTGAAGCCCAGTATCCAGTTATCTTGATACGATTAACAGGTGATCCAAGAACTTGATTGTTTCCTGACAACGTAATGCATGAGCAGTGAAGACGTCAAGAAATTACCCCGAATACCTTGAACGATCCGCATGTTACGACCAAGGAATATAAGTTGCTTTGGTAGTTTATCCGTATCAAGGAGGAATCCCCTCAGCCTTTCCTTCATCCGTACACTCTGCTCGTACTGGTTCATCGTTCCATTCTCAAAGTCATTCTCCCCACTGATGGTCTCTCTCTTCGACCTGAACCTTACCGGACGCATTAGTGTTGCACTTGCGAAGATGTCGGGGGTTCCAATGCCCCAAGACTTCGTAGTACGTTCCACAGTATCCCAATCTGCAGCCAGGAGTGCTCTCCATAGCTCTGCATACTGACGCCGGAATTGGTCACCAACTTTGACATATAAGCCGTGGTCCAACAGGACTAGCTGTGGTCTTGTTGAGTGGCGGGGGTGCGGTCGAATAATAATGTTTCCGGGATGAGGATCACAGTGTACCCAACCCCAGCTAAACATTTGTGCGCTGAATAGCTCGACCATCGTTTGCATGATCGCACGGAGACCACCCTTCAGACGCACATCCCCAAGAGTGGATTGAACGGACTTTGTAGGGGCACCAGAAGCGAGGTTTTCCTCACCCATGAGCTTCCGAATTCCAGTACGGTCACTCAGGCGGACGCCATCAATCCATTCCGCAGTGAGGACTCTCCTAGTCGAGTATTCTGAATAGACTTTTGGTATGTGGACCCTTCCACTGAGGCGCGGCTCCGCGGCGATGAACCCAGCTGTTGTTGTTGCATTCTGCGCTTCCTGCAGGAAATCAAGTTCTTGACGAAGGTGGCTGGTTATGAAATCTAAAGAGGATCATTATGCATTAGATGAGAAATGAATTTGACGTGTGGCAACCCACATACCAACCGCAAAATAGACAGGCATGTCAAAAAGCCAGTTCTCGAACATCCACATTACGATGCGGAAAGCACCGAGATCCCACTCGACCTGCTTGCTCACATCAGGCTTCTGTATCTTGACTGCAACCCATTCGCCAGTTTTAAGTTTCGCACGGTGTACTTGGGCTATGCTTGCGCTCGCTATTGCTTGTTCTTCGAATTCCGCGAACACGCCATCAAGACCAGCCGGCGGCCGGCCGAATTCTGAGCGAAATACAGATTCGATGAATGAGTAGGGAATCTGCGGAGCGTCGTCGAATAGACGGCCGAATCTATCCTGCATCGGGCGTGGCATTAGAGCCGCGTTTGCACCGATTGCCTGACCTAGAATACGTGGGTCCAGGTCTTGTTAGGAAAGGAGGGTTGTGACTTGGATAAGGGATTGTTTCACCTATCTTGATGTAAAGGCCACCATTGGATGTGAGCAGGTTGTAAATTCTGTCTGCGACCCTCTCATGAAGCTGAGGTATACGGTCTGCCTTATCTGGCCGGAAGTTTATCTTGTAATCCAAGGTAATGAGGGTACACTGGGAAGGCATCAGGATCTGCGATGGAACGTATGATTCGATCATAGCGGTGGTTCTGATGACCAGAAACGAGGAAACCATGTGAATTATAACCCACGACCCAATGGTGCAACACATCGCGGCGCAAAGAAGGTCTCGTAGGAACCCCCTTGCATCCACGAAAATGCAGAGATAGGTGTGTTCAAACACTCACCGTCCATAACGTCCGAAGGTTTCGAGCTACAGCGGAAGCATTGAGCTCCTTGTCGGCAAACCAGAATACACCAAGCCCTACCACAGCTAATGCTGTACGTTGGCTATAGCAGACCAACCGTGAGTGGTGTTCACGAGAAAAATGACGCCGCCAGATGCTGTGAGGTGACCTGACGCCATTGAATGACTGCGCTGCACCACGAACAAGCATGACAGTGGATGGAAAAGGGCTTATACCATTTTTGTGAGGCTGGTTCGATGACGTAAATTTGGCTTACGCTGCTTCTAATCCAGGATTACAGCAATGTATAGATTCATCCTGTGCAAGGCCGCATAGCAAAGCCAGATGCCTTCCGCAGCTGCTTCATGACCCTACATGCGGTAACCTATTTCAAGACGGGGCAGTCACTCAAAGTCAAGGATGTTCGCCGAAGGGGTGTTACGTAACAGCCTGATCTGGAAGTACCCATAGTATAAATCGTGCCGTCTTTGATTGTAATTTCCCCTCAGTTTTTACTTTTCCCGCTTCGAATGGTACCAACGCCTCTGCATTCGCCCCGTTCATCTCGCCTGTTCATTACTCTATTCTCTGTTCTACCCCAACATGTGCCCAGCCTCTCTCGCAAACTCCGTGTCACCGATGGAGAGCCCACCCTCCTCCACTCTTACGTTAAACGTGCCAGTCAACCTCACAGTACCGAGTTCTTCGTCTTCGTCTGCCTCATCCCCGTCCTCGTCCTCTTATCAGGTATATTTGCCGGTTTAACATTAGGCTATATGAGTCTGGATGAGACACAGCTTAATGTGCTGAGTATGAGTGGCACTCCGTCAGTACAACATCGTCGTGGCATGATCACAGTGTCGTTGCTAATTCGATACATACGTACAGTCAGCAGAAGCGCTACGCGGCGAAGATCAAGCCCATCCGTAAAGATGGTCATCTTCTCTTGGTGACCCTTTTATTAGCCAATATGATCGTGAATGAGACACTTCCTGTCATATCTGACCCTGTCCTTGGCGGAGGCGTGCAAAGTGTCGTCGTCAGCACGGTCCTCATTGTTATGTGAGTCCTCTGTCAACATTGCGTTGACACTTGGGGTTGCATTTCGTGTCTACCGTGGCGTCGTGTGGCAAAATACTCCATGAAACGCTGACCACGACCACGTCATCATCCTTACGCCTCTCTCATTAACTAAACCCATCTCCCCAGATTCTCTGAGATCATTCCTCAGTCTTTATGCACTCGCCACGGCTTGTATCTTGGTGCCAAAATGGCAGGCTTTACACAGGGTCTGATATACCTCTTGGTACGCTGATAATCTGTCTACCATACACCTACGATTCACCTTCAGGCAGGGCATAGTGGCTTGGCCTGTTGCCAAATTACTTGAGCTCATTCTTGGTCCTCACCATGGCATTATCTACCGTAGAGCAGGTCGGTTTTATGTCTCTTAGCTTCTTTTCTTTTCGTAATTATGCCATCAAAACAGAACTCAAGGAATTGATTGCCATGCACTCGTCTATGTCCCCACTCGGAGGTGACTTGAAGACAGATACCGTCACGATCATTGGTGCTACCCTGGATTTACAAGAAAAGGTGGTAAAACAGGTAAGAATGGCCGGCCACATACGTTACCGATAAATAAATAGTTTCCGATCAGGCGATGACTCCCATCGAAGACGTCTTTATGCTTTCCATCGATTCAACACTGGATTATGAATTGTTGAAAAAGATATGTCTGACTGGTCATAGCCGTGTCCCAGTGTATGAGGAAGTCGAAGTCGCTGTAGACTCGTCCGGGCGTCTGGAGAGAGTCAAGAAGATCATTGGCATTCTTTTGGTCAAACATGTAAGAACTCTCACCGTCGTACGTTTTCTAACGGCTGATCGTTGCACCTCAGTGTGTGTTACTTGATCCGAACGGTATGACGGGTGTCCTAGCACTCTCGAAAATTCTTAAATACTGTTTAGATGCTATTCCTCTACGCAAGCTGCCTCTTAACAAGGTTCCATTCGTTCCAAATAATGAATCCTTACTTCGTATTCTTGATAGATTCCAAGAAGGTCGTTCCCATATGGCCATCGTTTCTCGTCTTAGCGCGGAGAAAGCTGCATCTGTCAAGAAGGTTGCTAAGCGCTCCCTCACTCAACGCCTCCGCGAACGTGTGGGTATAGGTGATTCCAGTGATTCCAGTGACGAAGAGAGCAATTCGAAAGGGAAGGACAAACAAGAAAGCAGACAGTCAAAGGGTATTTCATGGGCGGATGACGCTATAGGTGAAGATCAGGATGGTACAGAGGAGAAGCCGAAACGCCGGTCTTTCACTCCTAGGGGACGTGGAAGGCGCAAGCACAACGCTCGGCGTGACATAGAGAAGGGTGGGTTGGACGAACAACAGATGGAGACGGAGAAAGAAAGGCAGAAAATGAGATTCCCCCGGACATCACTTGCACTGGAACAGACCATGCCCGCTGACGCTGTTTTGACAAAAAAGGGTGCCGAAGATTTCTTGCAAGTAATTGACCCAGCTATCAACCCTCTTGGTATCATCACCCTTGAAGATGTTCTTGAAGGTTAGTTTTCTGAATCCATCTCTGACAGAATATTGAACAAGTCTGGTACAGAGCTTATCGGTGAAGAGATCTATGACGAATTTGATTCTAAAGGTGCAAATGGTACAGTTTCGTCGTATGTCCCAACGGAATCACCCTATTTGAAGAAGGCAGTTCATTCCGAGTCGACTCCTGATCTCCCCTCGACCGCAGTTGACGAGATTGTCGCCGCGTCACCCCGAACTGCGAAGTCGAGCACGGGCACTCCTGTGTTGCGCCCGCTCGCCCTCAAAGGTCTCGGCTTCCTTCGTTCCAGGAGCGCCCCACCCAGCCCACGCGATGATAACAGGACTTCATCTGCTGTTTCCCATTCCAGGAAAGATACTCTGACAACTGTCCTAGATTTGGAACCCGAAACTCGAAGTTCCTCTTCGACCGCAGGTCAAGAACGGAAAGTGGATATTGCTCCCGAGACGCCTAGAGTGAAGGACAAGATCGAAAGAGCTACGCGCCCGCCCACTCCTCGTGAAACGCCGCCCCTGAGGAAGAAAGTACCCAGTGGTATCCTTACTCCAATTCCCAATACTGTCAGCACCACCACATCAAGGACTGCTTCACCTGTACCTCCGTTCGAGGCATTCCTGTTGGATAGGAAACGTCGTCTTACCGCTGCTGTCAAAGATGCGGGTGCTCCTGGGTCCCCTAAAGGCGAAGTGCGACCCTCGGTCCCCCGGGCTGCGACACCCAGCGGTAAAGGTGTTAACATGTTCAAAAGCAGTCCTTTGGGAGGTGGAGAACCTACCGGGATTGTAATCGCAGAGAGGATCAAGCGAGACATGAAGGACCGAGAGGAAGTTCGTGGACATGACGAAAGTGACAAGGGAGACTCCGACAAGAAGGAAGATGACTCTGGGTACTTATAACATTAGCTTTTGGACCGAGCGCCTTGCTGCTAACGTGAATGCGACTCTGTCCGATTTATGTTTCTTTTTTATCGTCGTGCATTCCATTCCAGTGTTACTTTGAGTCTGTACCTTGATCCCACAATGTACATGCTACGTTTGGTTCGTTCCTCACTAGTATGCGACTTGCTGGGCAAAAAGTAGGAAAACAAAAAGAAATCCGACCTGCCTGGCTCGAACAGGCGACCTCAAGATGTCAAGTGAACCATTACAGTCTCGCGCTCTTCCAACTGAGCTAAGGTCGGTATGCCAAGAGGGCACTCTAATCATAAATGGAGCAACACGTTTCATACTTCGTGTAGTTGGTTGTGAACGACAAAACTCGAGCATCGCTCTGAGTACTGCACTGGGTCTCCAATGGCCTTCCTCCTGCGACGAAGTGGACTAGCGAAGCTTCTCGCCCTCGCAACAGTTTTCGTCCTCGCACGTTCACTCTTCTCTTCTCATGACTCTATGCCCTCTTCTCTTTCTCAATACCAGGGCTACAATGTCCTCGAGCGTGTCACTGGAATGGACAAGACCCTAAATGTCCACAAACACCGATTCCTGCAGGCACGGGTAGGAAGAGACGATAGGCCGGACATCTTTGACGGTCTGATAAGGGACGGCGTTCGCGATTATTGGGAGCGCTTCCAGGTTCCAATGTGAGTATCCAGCTGGCTTGAAGTCAGACATCCACATTCAACCGATGGGCCAGCATGCTTGGCAAGGACACTGCGCATGCAGATGCTCAAAACGTTCTCACCGCTGTTGAGAGTCTGCTCTCACTGAACGGCTGGGTTGCCGCATACTGTCCAACTCTCGTACGGCCGTTCGGGCAGAATAAAAATGTAGATGAGGATGCATATGATGACCTGGCTAGAGAAGACCATCTATATTATATTGCGCTTGCTGTCCACTCGGCCGACCATTTCTTGGTCGACCAACTGGCTGTCATAGTCCAGCTGGCAAAACGTTTGGGGACCTCCAACCTGTTCGTCTCCATGTTGGATTATGGCTCTACAGACTCAACGGCCACACTCACGGACCTCTGCGAAGCTGTCTTGACTCTCCTTGGTATTCCGTTTAGGATACGACGCGTTCCAGGGATGACGGAGGATCCTGCGGCAGCCTATTACCCTCAGGAAGAGGCATACACGCGCAACTTTGCCTTGGAACCCCTCCATGAGCTTCGTGAAAATCGTCAGGTTTTCTTTTATCGCGTAATCTGGCTTAAAGGATTCACTTGCCCCAACGACATCCTGGAAACGCTTCGAGTTAGCATCGCGAACGAAGCTGCTATGGTTTGTGGTATGGACTGGGCCGAGTCCAATGGTCAATTTATCTTTTCAGATAGGTGAAACACGAACAACGGATTCGCGAACGCGCCATCATTAACTTCTCCTTGCAGGTGGCGCACTCGAGATATCCATGGCGATCAATTCCGACATTCGAAGTCATCGTCGAAGCCTGACGCTGTTCCTCCTCGAGACAAAAATGCTGCGGCGCGTTACATCCAGCACCTCCCCTTCCAAGCCTTTTGTTGCGAAGCTGGGACGCATATCGTAGATCCGGCCCAGTCATACTACAAGGGTCTCAAGTACCGCTATGGTTTGGACTTCCATAATGCATCATCCTCGGAGCCAGCTCCACAGCGTGCCCCAGATGCCACGTGTTTAGATAGTACTCAAGCGTGGTTCTGTAGAGATCTTTGGGTCAGTAAAGCCCTCGAGAGCGTTCAAGAGGACGAATATATAGATCCTGGGAGGCGCAAACATCCCGGATCAGATTCCAGGCAACACCGCCGTCAGGTGCCTGCCGATCCGGATGTCAACGCGGGCTCAGACTTTGACGCTATGCCAGACTCCGACTCTCCTCTGGAGGCACCCCCGCCTATACGTCTAACTGTGCCTAACTCAGCATACACACCAGCTCGGATAGTAGTAAATCCACGTTGTGTCACAACCTACGCTGGTGTGAGCCACACCCAACTAGCGCTGGATCTTTTCGGTACTGGAGAGGATGACGATATTCGGGTTAATGCAACCAAGAATATTTTGGACGACTGGGAGGGCGCTCCCGAGAAATTTGTTTGTCAGGAGCAAATGTAAGTCCGCCCACTGCTGTACAAAGCCCTGACATAACATTTCCTTCAGTCAAACAGGTGGCCGTGTCGCCGCTAAGACACAGCGGTTACTTAGGTTCTCCATCCACGACGAACTGGCGGCATACCATTCATAGTTGGGTAGGATCATGCACTCATACCATGTAAAATCACGATAACATATAGAATGCATAGAATGACCTCATAGCTGTCACCGGAACCTCCGCTTCTTTCCAAATCCTTTGAAAGCGGCATCCTCGTCTGAATCATCATCTGCAATAATAAACCGCCTCTTATTTCGTGCGGGCGCGCCCGCTGAATCATCGTCGACCTGCATTGTCTGACGTGTAACGCGCTGTTGAGAGCCTTTATCTTGGATGGACTCCTCATCGGAGTCAAGGAAAAGTGGCGCTGTCGTCTTGGCCTTTGGTTCACGTTGAGGAGCTTTCTTGGTCTTTTGTGTTACCAATATATCGTTGCTTTCTTTATCATCATCATCAGACTCAAAAACTGTACGAGCTCGGCGTCTCTGGGTCTCTGGGTTGCTGGGTGGCAACCTTGTGTAGTCCTTGGGAGCTGTATTATCTTTCCAGTACCCTTGATAGGCCCATAAGTCTACTGTGGACAGTTGAATGATCGAAAATACCTGAGCCCACTCCGTAATCATCCTCTGTCTTTATCACCAACTCCACAGGGGCCCTAGATGATAATGTTGGCGTCTGAATATCGGCTATGAGAAGAGGCAGAATACAGTTAGACAAATAATGCAATGTACCTTCTTGAACTTCTTGTAGTTTGGCTTTCCGTCATAAGCTATACTCAAGGTTGCCGTTCCACGGGGATGAGAAAGTCTGTGGATGTCCATATCCACCACGACCATAAAGTTCCCTCTTATGTTCCTTATATCATCATCAAAATCCCCGAGTACGGCCCAATCCTCCTCTTGTTCCCGGTGAATCTCAGGCTTAGATATGCGCAGCTTGTTAAACTCCCGATCAAAATCATCCTCGCCCTTCTTTCCCCTTTTCCGTGATGCTACAGCGGTCAAGAACACCTGGTCCGTGTCGACCTGCTTCGGTCCACTAGCCTTCACAGTCCTTGGCACTCGCTGACCTTTTGCATCATCCGTTTGATCTTCTCCAGCACTGCCGGTAGCACTAGGATCCCGGGGTTCCTGAAGGGTTGGCGTCGTCCGTTGTGTTGGCTGATTAACAGCGAGCTGATTCGGAGGTGGCGCTGATTCTCTTAGGAGAGATCCAGGACGAGCGCTCTCTTCTTCCTCTTCTGCAACTGTATCCAGTCGTTGCGGGACAACCTCGTGTTCCTGGTGAGATCCATTCTGCGTAGCACTACCAGTATTTTGGGCAGCGCCAACAGAAGTGTCGATTATGTTATCGTAAGCAGCGGAGACGCTATTTGGAGTGTCAACGACCATCTTGTCGGGGTCACTTGCCTCAAAAAGTGCTTTGAACTTCTTGTGCGGGGGCTCTTGGGTTCCTTCGTCCTTAACAAGAGTGGAATCAACAACTGTGGCTGTCACTGGCGTAGCAGCCCTTCTCTTCAGCTTAGGACGGGTTGCGAGGGGTGCCTGAACGACTTGTCAGGTAGCATTCTTGCGATAGAAAAGTAACATACATACCGGTCGAACAGCGGATGCCGAGTTCACTAGTGGCCGGGATGAGGAAGCAGCATTGGGTTGACTTTGGTCGCCAGTGTTAGAGAGGGGCTTCAGACGACGAATAAGTTTCTTGAAGGTGTTTCAGCACAGAGCAAGATTCAGATCAAATGACTTCCACTCACCTTCCGGGGTGGAGGTGCGGGCACCTCAGGTGGAGGAGGAGATGGGAGCTCCGAGATAGCATCCTTTGGTTCGACCGGAAAAGGTGGCGCAGTTCCATTATCGATGCCCATAGTTTCTTTGCGTGGGATAGACGCCGCAGGAGGCGATGGCTCTTTTGGATGTGTGTTTGGGACGAAGTCCGGAAGTGGGGATGAATCCCTGGCTGAAAAGACTGCAGTCAGCGAAAGCCAATGAAAATACTCTCATGTGTTCACTTTGTGACGGGGGAGTGCGATGAATGATTGAGAGATCAATGCTGATTACTGCATGCAATAGCGTTTCCACATCAATAACCGGTACCGACATGCTATAATGGCAAAGCATGGTGAACACTAGATACTCGACTCACACTTCTTGAACATACGTACGTTTGTGCATCTACAACCATTTCCTGCCATTTGTCCGACCCAACGGTCATCTGGATGATCTTCTCGTTGGAAATTGCGACCACGTTTACACCCACTTCCTCTCTCTTGCGTTTGGCCTTTGCAAGCATCTGCCGCCATTTCGCATGGCTAGATGTCATACAGAATCCATCGTACTCTGCACCACCTCGTAATGCAAGTTCCCTGGTGTCGCTGTCAAGTTCTCCGTCCTTGTTTGCGAGAAGAACAAAGCGATATTCCTTCAGGAAGTGCAATCTCTCTTCGCTTGGCTCCCAATATTTGAAGGATTTGAGCAAGGAAGGCAAGGTAGGGGAGAATGCCGGACGATACTTGTTCTCTGGTGGTGGGACGAATGTTTGTTCAAGTTTTGTAAGTTTGAAGGGGTTTGCCTCGTCACTGGTACTTCCCAGGCGTATATACTCTTGCAGCCATTCTACTTTCACGAGCTGTGCTGCAGAAAGCAGGGAAGTTGCTAGTGGGACAGTGAGTTCGTATTTGGAGGTGATATGATGTGTTACTAGGGGATGTGAAGCCATCCATAGGCTTATACCTGGACATTTGCTGCTCAGTTGCAATGAATGCGACGGTGAGATACCACACACCCATTGAAGCACAGTTCTCTCTTGAGATAGAAGGCAAGTTCCGGGCAGGCGGTAGGAAGCATGCTACGCATCTCCATTCTACCCTTGATGGAAACTGGATCAAAGAAAGGAAAGCAAACGACTTGTCACTTACTCAAGGGTAACCCCAGCCACGATATTGACCTTGTCGCCATTTTTCAGCTCGCACGATGAAGAGGGTTGTACCATGAAGGGCTCTCCAGATCTATCTACAGGCATTGGTTTCTCCTTGGCATTAAATATCTCGAGCCGTGGAATGAAGGAGGGGTTCTCCTGACGAAAGTAACACGATGTCCGCCATCAGTGTATGAAAAGACTCAAGGAGGATGTCAGTGCACCATGTCATCTTCTGTGTATGGGCCAACAGTGAATTCGCAATGGAGCTTTGAGATCTTTTTGTTGTTCACAAGAAGCTCGCGGTCCTTTCGACCTAAAGGGTACTTTCTACCCGATCTGAGTAGTTTCGTCTCTGGGAAACAGGGGTATCAGCACCTACTGAATTCCGATGCAACGAGACTGTTACTTGTAGTCGTGACATTCCCCTGCTCTCCGTCGAACGGGCCAGTGACAAGCCACATCGTCGAGGATAGGATGAGAGTGGAGACACGCACACGTGACCAAGAGCAGACAGGAGGATGTCCCGAATTGGAATTTTAGTCAGCAATCGAAAGTCTACTCAAAGTTGACACAGCGAACGGCCCAACGACTCCATCGATTTTCCAGCCCGTCGACTGCCATCGATTTTGACTTTAAAAATGGTAAGGAGTCACTGTTTCGACATCATCCCGAGATACTAGCTATCGAACATGCGCGACATTGCTCTTGGGGAGGTGGATGGGTGGATGTGGATGTGGATGTACTGGTGTCCGAGTGATCGATAGTACTGACTTGGTATTTGTCTGACAGGCCGCAGTAGAACTCGCCCCAACATACGCTGCACTTATCCTTGCCGATGACGGTGTCGAAATCACCGTGGGTGTATGATCTTACAGCTGGATGTACTTTTCTGACCTCTCATACCACAGTCTGACAAGATCACGACGCTAATAAATGCCGCTAACGTTGACTTCGAACCCATCTGGGCAAGTCTTCTTGCCAAGGCTCTGGAGGGAAAGGACGTTAGGGAACTCCTACTAAACGTTGGTGCCGGTGGTGGAGCACCTGCCGTTGGCGCTGTATCAGCAGGTGGTGCTGCACCCGCTGCTGCAGAGGCAGAAGCACCAAAAGAAGAAGAGAAAAAGGAGGAGAAGGAGGAGTCAGACGACGACATGGTGTGTTGGCCCGTCTGTTCTTTGGGCATATGGCAGAGTCTGAATGTTTCTCGTTCTGCAGGGCTTCGGGCTTTTCGACTAATCTGTTTTCCCTCTTATCTTATTTCGCTCTCAGAGTTCGCATGTATCATGGAGGCATCCAATGATTGTAACCACCATCCGTTCTCTGTGTGATCTACCTCGAGTGTGTGATGTCAGGCTATCATCTGCATTGTAGAATGACTGGTACCTTTGATCTCTCCCTTCCAGTGATGAATGATATACTTTATAGGGTATGCTCAACGGGCATCAGCGTGGCCATGTCCATGGATAATAAAGCCCAGTGGAATGCAGTAACAAAGCGTTGGTGTATGACCAAATAGGATCGATAATGGACAAAGCACAATACTTGGCCCAAACCCGTTCGTGCCACTCAGTTCCACCATTCCACCACACAGCCGAGTCCACTTGTATAGCTGAGGCCACCTGCCAAAGCGCTGTCCACCGTCCACGGACCAACTGGCAAGACATATAAAAGCTCTCTCCATCGCAGGATGAGCTTCCCCAACCAGTCAAAATCCCTCGATCTTCATTCTCTATTTATCCGTTTATCTATCTCACCATGTCCGCTGTTGCGTGTGCTATGCGCTCGAACACTTGCTTGTATATGCATGATGACACTGCATCCCTTACCTCCAACTCCCTCACCCCTCAGCAACGTGCAGCCATCCGCAGGTCGGATCGCAAGGCTGAGCAGATCTTAGGAGTGACACTCACGCGCGACGTGAATGTAAATGCAGTTAGTAAGCAAGTTTCATTGACCCCCTTTCCATATTAAATAGCCCCTCACCCGTTTCATCCCCTTCGCTCAGACACTCTCACCCCATATCGATCCTTCGGTGCCTTCATGGCTAGAATTAGCGCGAACCGCACGAAGAGCCGTCAGATGAGCAATGTTACGCTTGGCGTCACGCTTAAGGATTTTGGTGTCAAGATGAAGGGTCTGGACAAGTTACTGATGACCTATGGCCGCAACAGGAAGAAGCAACGGTATGATTCCTCGCAACGCGTTGTGCTTGGATCGCGAGCTGGTTCCAATCACTCGATCCGAGCAGAAAGTGATGAATCTTCGTCGACTGCCAGCAGTGGAGAAGATGGTCGTGATCATAGGTATGAAGGGGATGCAGACGAAGAGAGTGAGGACTTGTCAGCGTTCCATGCTGGAACTAGTTCGCCTACCCCACTGGCTCCATTCTCTCTCATTCCTGTAAGAAATGAGATCGAGGAGTCTGAGGACGACACCACGCTCGTCGACCGGTTTAATCCAAGTCGACCACGATTTCCCCTTGCACCCCTCTCACTCACCGCGGCTGAACATTTCGGTGGGCTCGGTCGCAGACATTCCTTCCTCGACCACTCTCCCGAAGAAGATCATATCAACCCAACATCCTGTACCTTCCCATCCGTTGTAACGTCCATCAGTTCAGAGGAGTTATCCGACCCCTCTGACACTGTCTCTACGGGCTCAGACTTCGCGATCCCTGATTTCGAATGGGACTTCCGCGACCCCTTCAACACACCACCGACAGACCCCGCATATGCCTTCCTCCAGGCGCACTACTCTAAAATGCACCTTGGAGATAGCATTGCGCCACACATGCACGACGACACGGGGTTCGCAGAACACTTCCCCTTCGCTCACCTGCCTCCCCCTCCGCCGTCACCATCAGAGTGGCAAGAAAAGGGGGACATGAATAGGTTCGATACACCAGTGGCCCGTCTCTCGTTGGGTTCTGTCGAAGATATCCGAGAACTACCTCCGCAGGGACGCACATGGGTTCCTATGCACCGCACATCGTCTTCCTCATTTGAATCCGTAGAAAGCACCACATCTGACAACGGGCTCTCGCTGTGCTTCCAGCGTGCGAACCTTGACTACGTCAATGCCATGTTCCGCGCTCAAGAAGCGCATGAATACAGAGAACAACTCGCGGAAGAACTGGCCCGACGAGAGAAGCGCGCCAAGGTACGATCGCAGCTGAAGCAGATTGCGCTGTTGGGGGAAGAGGCAAGACAAGCTATCATTGCCTAGTGGTAAATGTGGCGGGGAGGAACGGTGAACGCTGACACTATCAAATTATTTGCCAGCATTTACTTCTGTAACTAAGTTGATATCTTCAACCAACATGTTCTTCTACCTGATCATTGCCTACGGGTCAGCACTTCAACAACCTAACACCTCGGCTCGTACCTTGAGGTGCAGCACCAAACAAAAGATCTCGCAGTCGTTGAGTATATGAGAATCCGATATCTATTGCCCAAATGCAGTCCAAACACTTCTGCAAACCCTATCTACATACGGCCAAAAAAACAGGGGCATTACAGTGCACTTGGTTATACAAGAAAGCAGATTGATGGCGGTGGGAGTTAGTCGATGAGAATAAATAGATCCAGAAGAGGATAATTCACATTCTCATGAGAACGAGCGGGATTACCACTTTGTCGGTCTTCAGAAAATGAACGTCAACGTGCCATCCTTGCCGATACAAGCAAAAGCTCTTACCCAAATGTCCCATTCACGGCCAATAACGGTGTCCCCCGTCCATCTGCAGTATTCAAGAATACCGTGTTGCCCCACCACGTCTGTACATTGTTCTCTCCGATTGCGCCATTCTTTGGGTATTGAAGACAGAAAAATACAAGCACGATGGAACATGCCAAGCCCGAGTCAAGAGCAGCAGAAAGGACGTCTGAGGTGCGTTCAATGGATGATCGTGTAGGCATGCAATAACGAGATGAGAGCTTACAGTTATATTTTGTCCACCATGAGAAATGTCTCCTCCGAATGACATACTGGAATATAAACCCGACGACACCCCACGTAACATAGTTGACAGCCGATGCTGGTGGGATAAGTGCTATGCCACTGAATATTACAGGGAAACTGCAAGAACCATCAGCACCAGGTATGGAGGTATTCAACCGCGTGAACGCACTTGATATACCGAATGGAACTGTGCGGCCACTTGAGGGACACTAGCCACGCTACAAACGGACACAAGATCCCAAGGAGGAAGAACCACACGAGATGGTTGTATATCTGTCCAGACGAGAATTGTCTCCGAGGACCGATGACACCCCACAAGACGGAGGCCGTTCCGAACACCTGCGTATTCGGACATATGAACTTGTCCTTCTGCGTCAAACTGCACATATCGGGGATATGGGTGAACATCCACGCTTGTATGCCAAGCTGAACGGTTCCTGAGATGACAGATGCGATGACCTGGGCACAGAACATTGTGCGAGGTGGGATCTTCATGTAATGACCAAGTTTGAAATCGGAAGCAAATTGCAGTGCTTGGGTCATCGTGATGTAGCCCCACGTTTTGAACATCATCATGGCGAGTGGCCGACCAGGCAATGCATACCCGACAATGAGCTCTGTGATGACATTCAGCCCAACCTGCTGGTTGGTGATGGCCTGGATCATTCCAATGGGGATGATATACACGAATGCGATGAGTATGGCGACAACGAAGCCCCAAACGGGGAGCTCGGAGGGCCATACTTCAATACAAACAATGCCAAAGATAAACATGACCATGAAGATGATGCCATACCACCATTCGGGAACCTGTGCATAACGGGTCATGAGGCGGCCGTGGACATCGGGCTGTTCGTGCAATGAACGGCGGGTTTGTGTCCAAATCTGTTTCCGGAAGAATAGGATGGCATGCGTGACAGTAGCTGTGATGGACGCAAATGAGAGACCGTAGGCAATCGCGAAAGTCGAGGAAAGGAAGAGTGGGCTGTACTCCTCGTACGCAGTTAAGTTGAATGTACCCTCGGGAGTGATGATCCGGGAGACGTTGTAGGACGCGCCAGTGTTATCGAATGCTGTGCGGGAGGACATGGGCATGTACTTGGCATACCAAGTATTAGTATAGTAGATGATAGGGGCCAATATCCAGAAGAATATGACGAATCCACCCATCACGTTAGCTTCTGCCCACCAGGGTGTGGCAAGAGGACTCAAGATATAAGTGATCTGCGACCAGTCGAATGTGATGATACTCATTCCAAGACCGGTTTGGTATCCAAAAAGTTGGTTAACGACTACATTATCTGGGGCGATCCAACAGACCCAAGTGAAGTAGCTGAGGGCCTGGAAGAGGTAACCGGGCACAAAGTACCATAATAGTCCTCCAAAGAAGACGATGGCGAAGAATCGCTCCCGGGAGATACCTCCGCGAGAACCAATGCCAGCATATTGTTGGGAATGCAATGTGTTGAAGAGGGCACAGGTGACCAAATTGACCGGCCAAACTAAGTCAAAATGAATAACGGCGTGACGTGAATGGAATCGCGTGTACTCATGGATGGAGGCTGCACCAGGTAGCGGCGCATGATGCCTCCGAGAGAGAAACCAATCATCTGGGTTGACATGACCATCATCCATTGGTCTAGGAGGGGGTAAGGGTGAGAAAGGAAAGTCGGGACCTGGAATGGACATACAGCTGAAATTGAAAACCTGGTTATAATAAACTCTCTGAACAGCCACTATGTCGGTCTATACAAGGAATCAGGAAGAGGTTGAAGATAGACAAAGAGGTACACACGGCATAGGCCGACTGATATCCGACTGTCGCCATGATAGTGACGAGGACGTGTTCTTTGATCGTGAATGGCCCGGGATTGAGAGTAATACCGAATACTTTCCAGTTTGGAACGACCTTTGCCCAGATACGGCCCATCGGGAAAGAGAGCAACTGGGCAACGACACCAGTTATAATTACCGACGGATACCGAAAGAAGAAGAATTGGTTTAAACCGGGAACGATGATAGCCCAGATGATTCCTAAGGGGAAGTGAGAAGGTTGATGAGGAGCCAAAGGCATGATATTTACCCATAACCCATGCACGCAAAGTGTTGACTGGGATGGAAGGATCGTCGGTGTTCGCGACAGCGGACCGCACTTCTGGGTAAGGCGAGTCGTCCTCTGAAAAACGCATGCATGAAGGACATGGGGCACGACCGCAGTGTCAATGCACATACCAAGGATGCCACGGAGGGCTTCATCCTGATCGATGTTTGGGTCGTCAAACTCCGCAAACGTGTCTAGGACGACTGTTGAACGTGAATGGACTGGTTCATTTTGGGTGAAGGTTCTACATACCTTCTGGTGATGTCTTTTCAGCACCAACCTTTTCCTGATCGAACATGTTGTCGATGGCCATGTTGAGGTGTCAGAAGACGGAAGGCAGGGCGCCTTTAATATTGCAGACACGAATGGGTGTTTAAGTATCTTACTCGCCACCATTCTGGTGCCCAAGGGCCAAGTTGTGGGGTGAAAATCTGGTCCCGATCAACTTCCGATAAAATGTTTTCGCGTTCCCATTTCAGGATCGGCTGCACATGGTTCAATATATCATGTGCCACTACTTATCACTATCGTGGGTTTCTCACGGAGGGGACATGGCGCACCGAGACCGCCGCTGCTTGAGCAACATACAAAGTATAAATTACCATATCAGGAACCACCCACGTGCCCGACGAACACGTTTAGCTTCGCCCTGTCTAAGGCCTCCAGAAAGATGGTGAGTGTCTGACTCGCAACATATCCAAAACTCACTCGGAGGATGTGCTAGTCGGCGCTGTTCAACTTCCAATCACTACTACGAGTGATCCTACTCATGATCTGCACATGCACGTATGTTCGTGCAGTCACGCCTCGACTCATCGACAGAAACAAACAAGGGTGGGTTTTCTTTTTCGTTGTGCTGCCGTCTTCTGCTAATAACACTCCCTGCAGCATCCTCGGCCTCTTCTTCATGTCAGCCCGCATAGGTATAGCTCTCCTCGCCTCTTCACTTCAATTCTTATCCAATGCACAGGCGAGCGTCTCTCCCCATACGTCGCTATGGCTTGTGTTGCAATGGCAGTCACAATGCTCGTCCAGTAGTGGTACTCATACATCTCATGGATATCCGGCATAATATACAGTATAACATACTCATCTCTGCCTGCCCCCTCTCCTCGTCCCTTGGTCACCCTCCCCGTCGTGTCCATTCCCGCTGTACAACGTGGACCCAGATCGATCTGCAGTCCGTTCAACAATGGACGTCCCGTCTCTAAACCTTGTTCTGAACAAGACGTTCGCATTCGTGAACAGTCCCTCCTTCAGCGATACAACGATAAATTGTGCCCCCTTGAAGCGCGTCCGGAAAAGCTGCCCAATATGCTGTGTGTGTGATAGGTCAAGAGCCGCATCAATCTCATCCAGGATATACATGGGCGCAGGCTTGAACTGCAAGAGTGCCATAATCAGAGACAATGCAATCAGCGACCTGCATCCACACGTCAGAGCAGTCACATGGTCATAGGTTCTATTGATACATACCGTTGTCCCCCACTCAATTCTGTTAAACTTTGCTTCCAAACGCTCCCAAGTTGGACCTTCACTTCCAGGCCTTCCATCAGATCCAAGCCTTCCGGCGGCTGTAATTTTGCGAAGTTGCCAGGAAGAAGTTCCGCAAATATCCCACCAAAATCACTAGATAGCGGACCATGCCAATAATAGGTCAGATAGGATAAAGTTGCACATGATATGGATACATACCCGTCAACCTTCTCCCACGTCTTCTCCAGTGCGTCCCGTTTGTATCGATCAAGTTCATCTATCGTCGCCTCGATCTTT
The DNA here is from genome assembly GCA_029372045.1 of Scleroderma citrinum. NCBI lineage: Eukaryota > Fungi > Basidiomycota > Agaricomycetes > Boletales > Sclerodermataceae > Scleroderma > Scleroderma citrinum. The sequence continues at coordinate 1,772,381 of JARFMN010000005.1, read as the reverse complement.
TCCTTATCCTTTAATACCGTCTGGAGCATCCTCTTCACTTCTGTCTCTTTCTTCTCCACACTGAGAACAATTGAGAACATAGAATAACATGATCAAAGAGTGTTGGACGTACGTATCGATCATATTCATGACCTTGGGATTCACTTTCTTCTTCGAACCCCTCTGCTTTTCTTCCAACTCGTCCGCTTTCACTTGGAGCGCTTCAATGTCGATGGCGGAGAAGTCGTACTGTGTGCCTAGTTTACCGAACAACCTGCATGCGTCAGACCCACATTCAGCCCTCAGTGGAAGTGAGACAGACAACAAGCAATCACTCACCCACACTCGTCCCTGATCCATTCATACCCCTTCTCCAATCTCTCAACCATAGCAGCCTGGGCCACCTTTTCTCTCTCCAATTGCGTGACTTCATGGTCGATTCTCTTCATAGCAAGCTCTGCATCAGACACACCATCCTTGGCCGCACGCATCGAGTCTTCCAGCGTTTTTAGCATCGTATCGAATTGCGTAAGGGTCGCCCTTTCGGCGTTGAGGAGGCCGGTGGAACGTGAATGTTTGCCCTATAGTAGTGTGAATAATGAAACATCGACAGAAACGAAGGGGAACACACCTCGATTTCCTTGACTTTCCCTAGCAACTTGTTGATGTCTTTTTGCAGCTTGTCTACATGTTCCTTTGCATTCGCAATCGACTCTTGGGCACTTGTAATATCCTTCTCCATTTGCTCTATGTGAATAACAACATCAATGGTATGTCTCTAGCATCCAAGGAAGCGGATTACCAAGTTCGAGGACGGCAGTCTGGTGCTCCTTTTGTCGGGTCTTCACGACAACCGCTTGTTTCTGTAGCGCATTCTTTTGCTTTGAGATCTCGCCCTGATACCTAGTAAGTAATCGATCCAATGGACTAGTAAAAATAGGTTACTTTGAGTTGAGTGATCTTGCCCTCTTTGTTGTTCTTGAACTCGTGCATGTCCTTTTCGAGTTTCTTCACATCTTCCTGTGCTGCTTGCTGCTTTTCCGCTGCAGCCTGGACGGCGTTCTGCAATTCCAGAATAGTTTTTTTGAGGTCCTCGATAGCTGAGTCAAGCTGTGATCACGACGATGTCGGTCGTGCCCCTGCGACAGAAAGGACAACGCTCACCCTCGCAGCATTGCTGCTCCCAACCTGATCCTCCGCCAGCTTTGCCTCGTGCTCTTTGATCTCCAGCTCCCGCTGTAGAGCTTTCCACCTCTCTCTCCTGTCCCTACCTGCCTCCTCCCCCCTCTCCAGTTCTTTCAGACGTCCCTGTGCCTCCCCAACATTCCTTTCCACCTCCAGCAACTCCTGCACGCGTGTCAAAACACCACTACCACTCGGCGGCGCACCGCCACTCAATGTGCCAGAGGGATCATACTGGTCCCCTGCAAGTGTAACAGAACGAACCTTGGCGCCGAAGGTGACCGCGTTGGCCGTTTGGGCGTCTGCGCAGACAATGGTATCGCCGAAGACGTAGGCCATGGCGCGGGCCACTTCGTGTGGGTAGCCGATGAGGGAGAGAGCAGGATTGGCCCTATCGGACGCAAGTTGAGAGACGTGCGCGAGTTTCTGCATGACGTCCGTGAGGCATGAATGATATGATGGAGACTTCGACACACCTGCGCAGACAACGTAAATGTATTGATCTTGTTGAGCGGGATAATCGTCACGCGTTTCTTGAGCTTCCCGTGCTGAAGAAGTTCTTTGCCAACACGCTCATCCTCCACGACGACATTGTACAACTTGGAACCTGCTGCAATTTCCAACGCTGTTGCTTTGTTCAGATGCTCGGGTGGGATCGACGTTAACGTCGCGACAAGCCCTTTGACTTTGGATCGGTCAAAGGTGGAGTTGGGTGGTGTGTAGTCGAACGAGAGAGATGAGAGGCGCTGCTTCACTATATCGCGATCCTAATGAGGGGCTGTCAAGTCATGTCATATAACAACCACTTGCACTCACTTCTGTTAGCCGGCGTACTTCTTCTCTCGCCGTGCGGAGCTCAACTTCACTCGCCTGCTGTTGCTCCGCACTCCATCCGCAACCCGCAAGCTGTTGCTTAAGTTTGTTCACCTGTGCCTTCATATTGGCGAGATTCCGTTGTCCCTGGTGTGCATCCTTCTCAAATTCTTTTCGTCTCGCCTCGGCTGATTTGAGCTCTTTCTCGTTCATCGAGAGCTTCATGCGGTTTTGCTCTTCCTCTGCAGCTCCTTGTGCGAGACGGGCTTTTGCATCTGCCAGTTGGCCCATATACCCACCGCCCGAGTTGTTCGTGTTCGAGGATGAAAGACCGGTAAGAAGACTTTGCAACAACTCCTCCGAGTTGGATAGTCCCGCCTGTGTAATGTCGTGCTTCTTCTTGACCTCTTGGTATACTTCTTCCACTGATTTCACCTCCATCTGTTTCTCTTCCAGTGTCGCTTGTAGTATTTGAAGCTGCTCCTCTTCGTTTGCCATGCTCTTCCGCTCGTCCACGATGTTCCCATTCGCAAGATCAACCTGCGTCTGGAACTTGACAAGTTCCTTCTCGAGCTCCGCAACTTCCTCCTCCAGTTTCTTTAGCCTTCCGCCCTTCCGGAGTTCAGCTTCACGCTTCGCCTTAACCTCTTCGTGCTCCCTTTCTGCTCCCTTGAGATCCTTTAACAGCTTCTTCTTTGTATTCCCCAGTCCTTCCTTTTCTGCTCCCTTTTGCTCGATTTCGTCGTCAACAGTCTGGACGCGTCGTGTCGCCACCATCCATTCCCATGCCCTGAGTACGCGCCCGATGCGTTCCAACTCACTCCGCTCCTTTTGCCATGCGAGGAACTGTCGTTTCTCTGCGCGGAGGTTGTCGAGTTTTGGGGTGATCTCTTCCGCGAGAATGGATGTGAGCTCTTGTACGCGTTTATCTTTCTTGGACATGGTCTTCTTGGCCTTGTCCTTGCGGTCTTCGAACATGCGTGTTCCAGCGGCTTCTTCGACCATTCCAAGGATCTCTTGTGGTCGCATATTTAGGACCTGAGGAGAGTGTGTTAAAGTGATTGTAGGAAAGAGGGATAGAATAATACCTTTGTGATGCGGCCCTGCATGATGAGGAAGTTGGGGTTGTTGATGTTAAGCTGTACGCTCTGGAAGAGGTTCTGAATATTTTGTTGGGTAGACTTGTGACCGTTGAGAAGGTATTTAGATATGTTCGGAAGCGCAATCTGTAAATGGAAGGGATATTGTCATGTGAAGCATTGATGCTACAAGACAACAAACCTGACGAGTGACTGTGATCTGCTTGAGATGTTCTACCCCCACTGGACTCCGTTCACGATCTGAGTTGTCGAAGACGATGGTGACGCTTGCTTTTGTGACACCTGCCTGGCCTCGTTTGTAGATGAGGTCTTGTTGGTTCTGTGCGCGCATCTGAAAGGCCATGACCACCTGTCCTTTACAACAGCAGACTGTTCCCTCACCTGTGACATATTCGTGATCCCAAGCACGAAACATATGGCATCGAGGATGTTAGATTTACCAGATCCATTGAGACCGGTGATGGCGTTGAACGATGGGTCCCATCCTGTAATCTGGGTCCGTACAGGATAGGATTTGAACCCTGTCGACCAGAAGTATTGGTGTTAGTGTTTTTTCCTTCTTCCTCTGTGTTTACCTGCCTTCAATGACGAGCTCCTCTATCCGCATCCTTCGTGGTGGTCAACGACGCGACGCGACGCGGCGGCGGGTCAATGAGAGTGTCACGTGAAAAGCTTAGCAAGTGAAATCATATTTAAATAAAAAAATCAAATGTGACTGCGCGGAATGTTTTTTTATATTTTATTTTGAATTTGCACAAGATACCCGATCTGAGCTGGGAAAATTTCCAACACGCGGTCTCCGCTCGCAGCGCGTTCCCCTGCCAGAACTGATCATGTCGCTCTCAGACTTTTCAGATCTCACAGAACTGTCTTCCGAGGAAGAAGAACAGTTTCCACAGCCGAAGAAGTCACAAAAGTCGAAGAAGCAGCCCAAGCAATACAAAGTCACAAATGTGTTGCGGGCGCCTCGCACGACTCAATACACTGCAAAATCATTATACGGTATCTCCACCCTTGCCTCATGCCTTCCCTGAGCGCTCATTTTTGTCCGATTTAGACCAGATAATCGACAATTCCATAGACCTCGACCCAGAATACCAGCGAGGCATGTTTCCTTTCACCAGAACCCAGCTTGGAGATTCACGTACCTTTGGATAGATGTCGTGTGGTCAGACGAGAAGCAGACCGGTCTCATCGACTCCATCCTCCGCAACTACTACATGCCACCCATCATTTTCGGTACTGCTCCTGTCTCTCTGTCCTACGTGTCCCCTGACCAACATCCTTTCCTAGCTGTCTGTGCCCAGGAGGACGGGAGCGAGCTGCGAACCTGCATCGACGGCAAACAGCGCCTCACATCAATCCAGAAGTTCGTCTCCATGTTGTCACCTCACCCCATGTCCTGACCACCCCATATCTCAGATTCATAGATGGACAGGTTGGTTCCACGTTTGGCACCTGCACTGTGTTTCTGATCATGCCTCCCTCAGATACCCCGTCAGTCATACTAGACTTACTAAAGGAAGCTCACCTCATATTCTTGCTGCGCGCCATAGACAAGGACTCGTAAGCTATCCAACCTTTTCACTCACTCGGCAATATACCTAACCTCCCTTGAAAGCTTTACCAACGAGAAATTCTGGTACAAAGCCAGCGCATCAAATCCAAGGAGGAAGATCCTTCCCCAACCCCTTCGAAACATCTTTGCAAATAAGCAGGTCGTCTGTGTCGAGTACTCGGATCTCACTGATGATCAAGAGCGCGAGATCTTTCAAGTGCGTGTTTCTTCCCTCTCATTCTGGCTTCCCTTTAATTCCTTCTCAGCGTGTTCAACTTGGTGTTGCATTGACGCCCGCAGGTACAGTAGCACGCATCCTTGGACCATCTCATATTCTCACTTCCCTAACACTCAGAACGTCTACAAGCCATCGTTGGTCCATGGCCCACCGTCATCCGCGATATCCAGTCGCATATCTTAGGCGAGGATGGTTTCGAGGGCTACCTCGACTGGGGACACGCTCGTGGGCGAGACTTCCAGTGTCTCGCGTCCATCGGGTACCTTATAGAGCACTACCCAAAATCGTCGGTCCCCTCCGCAAAGGTCCTGGAGAAGTGGCTGCATCGCACAGAGCCCGTAAAGCAAAGTCTTATAGCAGACCTCCAAGACACTTTTCGCATCTTTCTTATTCTCGCGCGCGACAAACAGTATAGCGGCTCCTTGAATCGCCCCACACGCGTGTCTCCGATCGAGTTTGTAATGATTGGCGTACTGATTTATTTAAAGAGATCATCACTTTCTCTAACTCAACTCTCATCGGCCATTGAGAAGATGCGCAAAGATGTCCGTGCCTCGGAAAAGGACATTCGAGCCAATACTCGAATAACAAAGTTCATGCTGGACTTTATGAATAAGCGACTTAAAGTATCCGAGCTCAAGAAGGACGGAGAGGGTGACATCCCTGCAACGGTCACAGCCAAGACGTTCAAGTCGTCTGCGAAACGAAAACGTCTCCCTGAGAGCAGTGATGATGAATCAGAGCCAGAACCTCCTCTTAAGGTGCCCGCTGCGAAGGCTTCTCATTCAACTGCAGCAAAAGCAGGTCAGTGCTCAGTGTCTCAAGTCAATATTGTATACTTAAACGAGGTCGTAATATCTTAGCATCTAAGTCGACTAAGCAGACTCCTGCTAAGAAGGCATCACCGCCCACAGCCTCTACAGCTTCGGTGACGAAGGCACAGCCGGCTGCATCGCGCAAACCAACAGCAGCCAGTAAATCTTCAAAACAATCGATACCCAAGCCCCCAGTAAAACAGGCAACCCCAAAGCCTGCAGTGAAACAACCGACACCCACACTCGCATCCGCTCCAGTTGTAGCTCCAGCCACTGATCAGCCGACTCCAAGCCAACCTCGACCCCCGCAACCATCGTTGACGTTGTCTGCGCCTCCTGCTTCCAACTCTGCCGCTACCATCCCTACTTCGGCTATTAAAGCCGAGCCTGTGGCACCCTCTTTTTCCACTCTATCACGTGCCCTTCCATCCCCTTCGGTACCAAGCCCAATCGCCTCGTCATCTTTCATGGACAGACTAGCACCCATTAGGGCGGCCAAGGCTGCACTTGTCAATTCCGATGTGGGAACAACCCAGTCTAGCCAAGTCACACAGCCAGTAGGTGGTCCAAGCCCAGTGTCGAGTTCCTTTGGACAACCACACTTGTTGACCAACGGGTTGTCTGGTACCTCGATAGGTTCAAGTGGTCTCCCTATGCATCCCTCGTCCGCTCCATACCAGCATCCTCTTCCTCAGTATCCTCCGCCTCCTCGGCAATCCCCGCCTCAACAACCTCCACCTCCACACCAGCCTCCACCCCCCCCGCACCCCCCGCCTCCACAACACCCCACATTTTCGTATCAGCCCCCACCTCCCCTACCACTGGCCTCCCAGCGACCACCTCCGACCCAGATCGAGGCGCCTGTTCAACATCAGCAGCATCAGTCAAGTAGTAGCATCCAAGGAACCCATCCCCTCCCAACACGACCACCACCTACAGGCCCTAGTTTCCTAGCCCAACAACGTGTTCACTCTCCCGCTAACAGTGCTGTGTCTTCCCAAAGTTCACATTCCCATCAGCTCCCCGCTCGCCCGCCTGCTCTTGCACCAAGTGCATCGATGCACCCGCATCTGCCTCCCCTGCCCGCGCCTCACCGCTCCGCTTCCATAAGCGGGGGATCGTACGGGACAAGTCCTGTACCAGAAAGGCGCCAGAGTTTCGATGATCGACGATCTGTACACGGACCAGGACCTGGCGCATATGATCGTGATTATGGTGGGGGTGGGCGAGGATGGGAAAGAGAGCGAGAGTGGGATTGGGATTGGGACCGCGCAGACAAGAGGGACCCGTCATGGGGACGTGGGCCGGATTGGCCTCCTCGGGGTCACCGAGGCGGAGGGCATCCAGGTCGTGGACGGAGACGGGGAGGTTAGAGAGGACTCTGCCGACCGAGTTATGCATTGTCCGTAGGGTTTTTCTACCTACCCAAATGGCATGATGTGCAGGGCATTCCCTTGAAAGAAGAATGCACGATTCAAGCTGCGCTCTACAGATGTGTCGTTCGCATGCTTCACGGTCCCATTATTATACCATTTCTACACATACATGTTCTCGTTAGGTGTGGACATATATTTTCCTATGTCGAATAAAATACATACAGTAATGACATGCATCCATCGATCCTTTTGAAACAACCGTCCTAGCAGGGCATGAATGTATAAATACCTAGTGTTCTCCAATTGTGAATCACTACACCTCCAGCACGAGAGGGAGGACTCCCGCAACCACAGCCTGCGCGACCGTCCTAGGGTACGAGGGTGCAATCGTGCCCACGGCTGTATTCGCCCCTTTCGCCCCGTCCTCTACCCAATCACGCCACGCAGCCTGCATAGCAAGAACGAATGCTTGACCCTCAGGACTTGTCTGCCCCTGATTGGAAAACGCATACGGATCAACGACAGGTGTGAGCCATCCATCTACGGTGAAGTGAAGCATGCCAGGCATATTAGTACCCGACACCATTGATGATGCAGATGGTGATGAAGACGTTGAGGTACTAGTGGGCGGAGAAACAGATGAAGTTACGGACGCTGAGATATTTATAGTTGAATCCATGGACGCAGAAAGTGCTCTTCTGCAAAGCTCTGCAGCAGGAAGGTGTTTGTGTACACCCCAAAGGAGAGAAAGGCGGTAGACAGTGCTCGCCAGCAAAGCAGTCGAAGAGGCGTCGGTGAACGTCGACAGATCATCTGCATAGTTATGAAAGAGGCCACTAGAGTCCTGTGATAAATGTCTCTTACATCACCCGTTACGACTGAGAATCAGAGGTCAAGTTCATACCAAATGCAGATACATTCCACTATGGATTTCTTGTACCCAGTTGGCAAGATCCTTTTGTTGCGATTTCATGGAGTTAGCAAAGTCTGAATGCTTGATCGTACCCAACACGCGAAGCATTCCTGCAGCTGCCCATGCATTCCCTGAAAAGTATTATGTATATCAGTGACAACAATAGCGGAGTATGTGCGCACCCGTAGACCAATGACCATCATCCGTACCGTATGACCCGAGCTGAATATGTTTCCACATATTATTGGCGTGTTCATCTCGGAGATACTCCCGGTATAACTTTATTTGATTGTACGCTTCCTGCAATAGAGTCTGATTTCCTGTTACCGCACCGTAATATGCGAGAAATGGCGGAACCATATACACCGAGTCACTCCTGCAAGCAAAATCTTAAAAGCCAGGAGGCACACGAGTCCTCGTTACCTACCAAAGTTGCACTTCATCTGTTCTGTGCGAAATGGCACCATCGCTTGTCCGAGGGACATTCATCAGGAGGAACTCGAGTTGATCGCGGGCCGCTTCGGCATAATCCAACCCATCCACTTTCCCCTGGCCTGTCCAATTGGCGAGAAGTACTGCCACACCAATGCTTGCGGGGTCGCCAGCAGCTCCGTCGTTCATGAGGGGTTGGGGACCGGTGATGTTACCGTTGGAAATGCTACGATTAGCGACAATAGCATGTGCGATGTCAAACACCTCGCTGAGCGGACCTGTGAGATTAGAGGGTATCTCAGAGGGGGGAGGTATTAGCGTTGTGGAGAATACAGAGTACGAAGGGGCATTGAGCTCCAGAAGCACTTGTGCGCGTGTGCCATACTCCCAACTGGTGTATTAATGTGGAACGGTGAGTGGATTAATTGTTACAAGAAGGTAATGATCACCTATGTGTTGTACCTTGCACAAGTCTCCGACTGACGACATTGATCTGGTTACTGGAAAGGCTCTGAGCATGCACGGGTCCAAGTATGATGGCCAAGGTCATCAGGCACGGCAGACACATATACCACAACCCAAGTCCCATGGTAGGTGCTACTTAATGTCTTCCAGGGCGTAATCACTTGGTGGATGGACAAATCAGATGTAATGACCTCCTAGAAAAAGGGGATGTTTATTATCGCTGGCTTACACATTGCAGTTGGTAGTTCTGAGAGTGGCCAGCATGATGGGGGCCAAAGGAGTCACATTGCTTACTTAATTGCTGCCAATTCGAGGATCAGTGTAAAAAGAGGGAGGACGTTCCCATAGCACAGCCACTGTAAACTTTTATAGTAATCTACACTTTGGTGTGATGTCACCGACTTCGAGCTGCACCTCTTGTTTTCAATGTATCCACCAATTTTCCCCTCCTTGGAAGTCTCTTAGATCTTTTACAAATAATTTTTGGTGACCTATTCCTACAAGAAATAGGGCATTTTGGAAAAAAGGCCAGATTTGCGAAGGGCAAGAATATTGCACCATAGCAGAGCATGAATTTAGGCAAATGCCTAGTACTCCCCCAACTTCTGTGAATCGTCACATCTCCAGCACGAAAAGGAGGATTCCCGCAACCACAGCCTGCGCGACTGTCCTAGGGCACGAGGGTGCAAGCGTGCCCACAGCAGCATTCACCCCCTTCGCACTGCCCACTCCCTTCGTACCGACCCCCACCCAATCACGCCACGCAGCCTGCATAGCAAGAACGAATGCTTGACCCTCAGGACTTGTCTGCCCCTGATTGGAAAACGCATACGGATCAACGACAGGTGTGAGCCATCCATCTACGGTGAAATGAAGCATGTCGGGCATATTGGTACCCGGTACCATTGTCGATGCAGGTGGCGATGAAGACGTCGAGTTACTAGTAGGCGGAGAAACAGATGAGGCTACGGACGCTGAGATATTTATAATTGAATCCATGGGCGCAGAAAGTGCTCTTCTGCAAAGCTCTGCAGCAGGAAGGTGTTTGTGTACACCCCAAAGGAGAGCAAGACGGTAAACAGTACTCGCCAGCATAGCAGTCGAAGAAGCATCAGTGAACGTCGACAGATCGTCTGCATAGTTGTGGAAGAGGCCACTAGAGTCCTGTGATAAATGTCTCTTACATCACCCGTTACGACTGTGAATCAGAGGACAACTCCATACCAAATGTAGATACATCCCGTCATGGATTTCTTGTACCCAGTTGGCGAGATCCGTTTGTTGTGATATCATGGAGTTACCAAACTCTGAGTGGTTGATAGTACTCAGCACATGGAGCATCCCTGCAGCTGCCCATGCATTCCCTGCAAGGTATTGTGTATACCGGTGACAATAGTGTAGTATGTGCGCACCCGCAGACCAGTGACCATTGTCCGTACCGTATGACCCGAGCTGAATGTGTTTCCATATATTATTTGCCTGTTCATCTCGGAGATACTCCCGGTATAACTTTATTTGATTGTACGCTTCCTGCAATAGAGTCTGGTTTCCCATCACCGCACCGTAATATGCGAGAAATGGCGGAACCATATACACCGAGTCACTCCTGCGAGCAAGGTGTCAAAAGCCAGGCGGCACACAAGTCCTCATTACCTACCAAAGTTGTACTTGATCTAATCTGTGCGAAATGGCACCATCGCTTGTCCGAGAGACATTCATCAGGAGGAACTCGAGTTGATCGCGGGCCGCTCCGGCATAATCCAGCCCATCCACTTTCCCCTGACCCGTCCAATTGGCCAGAAGGACTGCCACACCGATGCTCGCAGGATCGCCAGCAGCACTGTCATTCATGAGGGGTTGGGGACCAGTGATGTTACCGTTGGAAATGCTACGATTAGCGACAATAGCATGTGCGATGCCAAACACATCGCTGAGCGGACCTGTGAGATTAGAGGGTATCTCAGAGGGGGGAGGTATTAGCGTTGTGGAGAATACAGAGTACGAAGGGGCATTGAGCTCCAGAAGCACTTGTGCGCGTGTGCCATACTCCCAACTGGTGTATTAACGTGGAACGGTGAGTGGATTAATTGTTGCAAGGAGGTAATGATCACCTATGTGTTGCACCTTCCGCAAGTCTCCAACTGACGACGTTGATCTGGTTGCTGGAAAGGCTCTGAGCATGCACGGGTCCAAGTATGATGGCCAAAGTCACCAGGCATGGCAGACACATATACCACAACCCAAGTCTCATAGTAGGTGCCTACCCGATGTCTTCCGGGGCGTCGCCACTAGGTAGATGGACAGATGGACAAAGCAAACGCATTCAATTATAACCTCCTAGAAAAACTCACAGCTGGCTTTAGCCTTTGTAGTATTGTGCATCCAGAGTAAGAGCAATCAGATTGATTCGGCTGTGTCTCCATGCCATTGGGCCAGCAGCCTCATTCCCGACGTCATGATCTGCAAAATCAACAAGTGAGAGGGGTCTTTTTGCGCTTGAGCGAGCGATCTCGTATTAGTCCTTAGCGGTTTAAGCGACATCTTACAGCGTGAATTGTCCAAAACGACTTGAGGTTTCCTCGGGTAAGTAGTTTTGCAGATAGGCTGGGTGTTGTGAAATGCAATATCATGCATGATTTAGGTGATCAGGCTTTCCTTTTTCGTTCACCATTCACCATTTATTTTTAGGGTATTTCAATACATACGATAGATTACACTCTGATCTGGACTGGCCAATTAAGAAGCCGCACGTTGGGACTTTTCGCGATCGAGTCGCGGGAAGAGAAAGTCTTTCCTTCTCCACTAGGCCTTGAACTAAACTTGTAGAATCTCTCCGAAATTACTTTTTCAAGTAACACTTTCATGCTTCAATCACCCTTACTATTTGTGCCCCAGGGAGAACGCACAAGTAATGGAGTTTCAGACAACAGGCCTGAATTCTGTACATACATAGTATAGCAATGTTTGAAAAAAAAAAACAGAGTCACGTAACATTCGTAGGGTTCCATCAAGAAACCCGAAAGGCCCAACACATCATGCATTCACCAGCAACTCAACCACCCACTCCATGTACAGCCTCGATACGCAGCTCTCTCAACGCCTTCCGGCCCCGGGCCACCCAATACGACACAATCGGCGAGTCATTGAACCAGATCGAAGAAAGAAGTTCCTCGCAAGCAGTCGCCGTCACAGGGTCCGACGATGTGCGCGCATCATTTCCCATAGGTATTTCTTCGGAGCGTCCCGGGTCAATTTCATTCCCCCATAATCCTCCTGCCCGAATCCACGCGGCGACATTGCTCTGATGCTTGATCTCATCGAGGATACCTATGACCGTAAGGAGAGTCACGTCAAATGGTTCCTCAACGGCCCGAGGTGCACCCGTGAGAGTCATTCCTACAAACTCTCCGTCCGATATGCTCAGATCAGGGGCATACAGATCAGGCGTCAGTGACACGGCTATTCGTTCCGACTCCTTGTGTTTGTTCTTTTCCTTTTTCTGCTTCTCTGTGACTCGTTGTTCTGACATTTTGACAACGAGAGAAGCGAGATCACGCTGCCTTCTGGGGCGATCATACTCGGGTATGTAGACATGATTGTAGGGTTGTAGGGCTGCCTTATGTGGAGAATCATCCAGTAAGAGGGTGGTCAGTGCCGAATGAGCGATCGAGCTTGGGGTGCCCGTGTCCGTGTCAATATTGGTGACTTTACGATCCCGGTTTGGAGTTGAAGTGCCTGCTTCAAGCTGGGCGGGGCTGAGTCCAAGAGGAAGGAGTTTCCACGGTTTTGAGAGGTCTTTCGTGGTGGTTGTCTTTCTATCTGTTACAGAAATTGCACATTAGCATGATCATACCTAAGGACAAGGCCATATATATCGGGTACAAAAGGACGGATGGCAGGAGTGAAACACACTCACGATACTGTTCCTGCGTCAATCCAAGACTCTTGCGATCCCATACCGCCACAAGTTCATGAGCATAGTCCGCAAACGTGCGGGAGACCATATCGTCCACGCTATGTGGCTGTGCAGACGACCACACCATCGTGTCCAGCCATGCGCGCGTCTCAGGAGCGAATAGATACGCACGAAACGCGGGTATGTATGGACGCGGATACACGGTGCGCAATCGTGGGTCAGCGGTGGCTGTTGAGTCAGCGCGGGACGTGTGTCCGCGATAGGGTAAGTGTGAGCGGGGCGCGCGGATGAGGAGGGTGCCATTGAGATCAAGCACGAGCAACTTGCGTGAGCTCGCTGGGTCGTTGATGCGTATCGACGGCTGCTCTGCTAGGGCAATGTACCCCGGCTCAGGCTTCGGTGGCTCCGCCTCTGCTGGTTTTTGTGGGGAAGGTGGGGGTGACGATGGGTAGCTTCTGCCGCGAGACTCGGGTGGGAAAGGCTTTGGTTCGTAGGGCTCGTAGGTGGGTGAAGGACGGCGAGAGAATCGCTGTGGTGCATCTGTAGCGTAGCACTGTCTCCATGGATACTGGTCTCGCTGGATTTCCCTGTCGTACTCTCTCCAGTAATTGTATCCCGAGTACTTTCCTCGTCGTATTCGCTGCATCGCGCTGAATCAACTGAGTTGGCTAGTCGGCGTGGAGGCAAGAGTGACACGTCACACGTGTGACTCGTGACACGAGTCGTTTTTATTGCGCGTTTAGTTTTTCTCGTTTCTTGTCCTCGTCCATCCACGAAAAAAAAAATAAAAAATGCTGTCTTCCTCGTCGTCAAAGGCACTTCGCCGCGCAGCAGCCAAGGCTCCAAAGCTCACGCGCGGGGCCCACAAGGAGATTAAATTCTCCAATGAGGGTCGGGCTAGCATTCTCAAGGGTGTCGACATGCTCGCAAATGCAGTCAGCGTCACCCTCGGTCCAAAGGGTATGCGTTCTGTCTTACACACCCGTCCGGGAGCTGACACTATCCAGGTCGCAACGTTATTATCGAGCAATCGTTTGGTGGTCCAAAAATCACCAAGGGTGAGTGCACGTCGCGTCTCCCACAGTTTCATTACAATTGACTCCTCGAACCAAGACGGTGTCACCGTAGCCAAATCCATCACTCTCAAGGACAAGTTTGAGAACCTCGGTGCTCGGTAATTCGTAATTTTTATTCGTTGTCCATAGCCTTATCCTTGTGTACAGTCTCGTTCAAGACGTCGCACAGAAAACCAACGAGATAGCCGGCGATGGTACCACCACTGCAACTGTTCTCGCACGTGCCATCTACTCTGAGGGTGTCAAGAACGTCGCAGCTGGATGTAATCCCATGGACCTTCGCAGAGGCTCCCAGGCAGCTGTCGACCGTGTCGTCGAGTTCCTCTCAGCTCAGACAAAGACCATCACAACTACCGCCGAGATCGCTCAGGTCGCCACCATCTCTGCTAACGGCGATACTCACATCGGCAACCTCATTGCTCAGGCAATGGAGAAGGTTGGCAAGGAAGGTGTTATCACCGTAAAAGAGGGCAAGACGATCGACGACGAGATCGAGATCACAGAGGGCATGCGCTTCGACCGTGGTTTCATTAGCCCATACTTCATCACCGACGTCAAGTCGCAAAAGGTCGAGTTCGAGAAACCCCTTGTCCTCCTGAGCGAGAAGAAGATCTCCCTCCTTCAAGACATCCTACCTTCCCTTGAGGCTGCTGCTCAGGCCCGCCGCCCTCTCTTGATCATTGCAGAGGACATTGATGGTGAAGCACTTGCTGCTCTCATCCTCAACAAACTTCGTGGCCAACTTCAGGTCGCCGCTGTCAAGGCTCCTGGCTTCGGTGACAACCGCAAGTCTATCCTTGGCGACCTTGCCATCCTCACTGGTGGTACTGTCTTCACGGATGAACTTGGTATCAAGCTTGAGAAGGCAACGCCCGATCTCCTTGGTTCATCTGGCTCTATCACCATCACCAAGGAAGACACCATCATCCTTAACGGTGACGGCTCAAAGGATGCCATCCAGGCACGATGCGAACAAATCCGCGCCCTCCTTGTTGACCCCTCGACAAGCGAGTATGACAAGACCAAGCTCCAGGAGCGTCTAGCTAAACTGAGCGGTGGTGTCGCGGTCATCAAAGTCGGCGGTAGCAGTGAAGTCGAGGTAGGCGAGAAGAAGGATAGATACGATGATGCTTTGAACGCTACACGGGCCGCCGTTGAGGAAGGTATCCTTCCCGGCGGTGGTGTTGCCCTTCTCAAAGCATCCCTCGCCCTTGGAACCAACACTCCAGGATCGTCCAGTTCACCGATGAACCCCGATGCCAAGGTTGTCCCCACTGCCAACTTCGACCAGGACCTCGGTGTCAACATCATTCGCCGGGCATTGACCAACCCTGCACGCACGATCCTCACGAATGCGGGTGAGGAGGCATCGGTCATCGTTGGTACTCTCCTTAGCAAGTACAGCAGTGCCGACAACTTTGCTATGGGTTATGATGCCAGCAAGGGCGAGTACGTCGATATGATCAAGGCGGGTATCGTCGACCCCCTCAAGGTCGTCCGTACAGCTCTCGTTGATGCTTCTGGTGTTGCTAGCTTACTCACGACGAGCGAAGCTTGTGTCGTCGAGGCTGAGGAGGAAAAGCCTGCAGGACCTATGGGTGGTGGAATGGGCGGCATGGGCGGTATGGGAGGCTTTTAAACGGGCAACTGACTTTCTAGAGCTCGACTGAGCTCACAATCTTATCTTATGTGTTGACTGTCACGATTCTATTGCATGTCCGTCACTACGTCTCCTCCCCCCCTCCACTGCATGACAATACTTACATGGTACCTACATACTGCTTTTTTATACTTTAATCCTCAATAGCATCACCACTCACCCATTCTCTTGCTCGGGTCCCAGATTATGGGCCCACTAAAATCATTATCGATCGTTCGATGCGAAACAATAATCGACCAATGCATAAAAGAAGACCCAGTGCACACCGCTTCTAGTATCATCACCCATCATCGCCATCTACAATCTACCGCAGCACTGTACCGGCTACGATGAGCACCACTGACGCAAAGCAACAGAAACGTGCAAAGTTCCAGAACGTTTATACCGACATCCGCAATGAACTGATCGAGCACATGAGGACCGAAAATATGCCCCAGGAAGCGATCAAATGGTACCAGCGCGTACGTTTCTCCTACGTTACTGGCTGTGCAATAGTATTCACCGGTCATCGCGCAGAATCTGGACTACAATGTCCCTGGAGGCAAGCTCAACCGGGGCATGTCTGTCGTAGACAGCGTCGAGATCCTACGCGGGCGACCGCTCTCAGACGATGAATACTTCAAAGCTGCCCTCCTCGGATGGTTGATCGAGTTCGTGAGTAGCTCCTGTATCATTATTTTAACCCAATGCACACATCGCCTGATCATTGGGTGCTATTGGGTAGCTTCAAGCGTTCTTCCTCGTTTCAGATGATATCATGGATGCATCTGTAACGCGCCGCGGCCAGCCATGCTGGTATCGCGTCGATGGCGTCGGGAACATTGCGATCAACGATTCGTTCATGCTCGAGGGTGCTATTTATCATCTCTTGAAGAAATACTTCCGATCGGAACCATACTACATTCATTTGCTCGAATTATTCCATGAGGTCCGTTAATCCCCTGATGCTTTCTACCCGTGCATGCTCAGATGAATCCCTTGTTTATGACAGACGAGCTATCAAACCGAGATGGGGCAGCTGGTGGATCTTATCACTGCACCAGAGGACCATGTCGATTTGAACCGATTCTCCATCCAAAAGTATCTATTCATCCACCGTAACCCATGCATACATATATTAAACGGGTCAACCTCACAGACACGCCTTCATCGTCCAATACAAAACCGCTTACTACTCCTTCTACCTATCCGTTGCACTCGCCATGCGTGTCTGCGGTGTTCCCGAGTCCTATACTCTCAATGGCAAGACAATTGAGCCCTACAAAGTTGCCCTCTCCATCCTGCTTCCTCTCGGGGAGTATTTCCAGATCCAGGACGACTTCCTCGACTACTACGGCACCCCAGAGCAGATCGGCAAAGTCGGAACAGATATTGTCGACAATAAATGCTCGTGGTGCATCAACATCGCGCTCTCGGTTGTTACCCCTGAACAGCGCCAGATCCTTGACGAGAACTACGGTCGCAAGGACGCAGCAAAGGAAGCGAGAGTCAAGGCGCTGTACGAGGAAATTGGCCTCCCGGGGAGGTACTTCGCATACGAGGAGGATGCGTACCAGCGGCTTACGAGCCTTATTAACGATATTCCGGAACCGGAGCCTGGCACGGACGGGGGATTTTTGAGGGGGGACGTATTCACAAGTTTCTTGAACAAAATTTACAAGAGAACGAAATAGATAACCGGAGGTTCATAGAGTCAATCATAGAAATCGCGTCTGTTGTGTGTACATCTACTGTTTCGGTGCCGATGTCAACCCGAAGCTTCATTGCACGTGTGCGTCACTGGAGGTGAACTGTGCTTTTGAATGTCTGTACAATGTTGTAGGTTAATTCATGGGTGGCTCATCGTACTTTGCCCCTCCGCTCTTGTGAATATGGCATATTCAACTCTGGCACTAGGTCGTGTCCTCCATATTGTACCAGAAAGCTGCGGCCTCTCCCATCGGTGCGAGTGGGTATATATAAAACTAATACTACTACAGTGAATTCTGCTCCTCGACAAAAACCGTCCCGGTACGGCAGTGTGCAGCCCATCTGTTTCATGAAGTCGCACTGGCTGCACCGGGAACCCATATCAAACGTGACTAGAGTTCGCGAGCTGTTCGACGGTGGCCGAGAATCTCCAGCGCAGATGCTGTAGATTCGTAGGGTGAGACCGAAGTGGGACCACCATAACTCATCGTTCCACGCCAAATGGTAATGAATAGTAAATAAATACACTCGACGACAGGCCCAGTGCATAGACAAGGGAACAAAGAGGGAAAGAGAGAGAGAGAGAGAGAGAGAGAGAAATCGATTCACAAACTGTTTTTGGTCTTAACTCTCTAACTTGAGAACATACGTCCGGTCGACCCCGCGAAACCTTGGACTCGGAGTAAAGGTACATACATCGCTGGAGCGTCATTCAATCTTTCTACAATAGATGTAGCAGACCTTGGTCGCTGCTCACGATAAGGACTAGTGTACCTTCAATGGGATGCGCCGATGAATTTGTGTTCGTGCGGCGGAGGGAACAAATTAGCCATGATGAGCCTGGACGTCGTGGTTTAAGTTCAAGTTGAACTTGTGATGCCCTTGACTAGTCGCAGGATATCATACCATTTCTCTGCTCAGCCAGGGATCAGTATGTATCCTAAGGGCCATTCCACATGCCTTCGTACAGGACCGTCGGGAAAGTTTCACCCCTGGGATACGCAGCTAATACGTGCTCTCGTTTACCCCGCGGGTCATTTGCCATCCTACCACACATTCATACATCCGACCCAGTAAGCCCTGTGGCAGCTTCTTCCGATGAGCAGTACATGCATACGGACTAGTGTCTGGGTCTACAACGCCCGCGTCGGTAAGCCACCGCACACCAGACAGCTTGGCATGTGCCAAACGCCGATACCACTCCTTCAACTGATCCGCACGGCACAATGATCTTTCTGCACGTCGATCACTCGCGCCGCTATGAGCACGAACCGCTCGCAGGGAGCGAATGTCCTCAAAAGCGTTAGCAAGGTTGACCAGTTGGATTAGACGCACACATGGACAATTCAGATAAGTTCGTGCATAGTAGAGGGCGCGCCAGTTCAACAGGTCTGCATAAAGCGTGTCTACAGTTGACTTGTTCAAGGGTCGGTAGGTGTTAGCAAGGTAAAGGTGAGAGGTCACTCTCTGTATCATGCATCGGTAGAAATGTATTGAGCCAATCTTGGATCCGACGCCTGCACCCTCTCAATGAACGGCGACAAAGCATACATGCATGCAGTGAGCAATGGCCGAGCACTGATGCATGTTGATCGAATGCCAGAGATTGCTGTTGTCGGTATTGACAGAGATGTAGACGTGTGCGATGGAAGGAGATGGATGCAGGTACGGGAGGAGGGTAGGTTGAGATGAGAATAGTGGGACGAGGACATCGGAGAGAGCGAGTTCACTGTCTGGCGTAATACAATGAGATTTCACGTTAAAGCCAGGGGAAAATTTACAAGGGTGAGATGCTGTAATGGCACACGGGTGTATTGTACTAGATTCCAGTGTCATAGAAATGATGAGAAGCTATTTGGTGGCGTTTCTGTGGGATAGTAGCACAATTCGCAGCACAAGCGCTGTAGGGCGCGGAGATCGGTCAAAGAGGAATGGGGAGACTCACGGGGACGGCGATGCGCTAGTGGTGACCTAAGATGTAGCAGCGCAGAATGCGCAGCTACGTATACTGAGGAATGGGGTGTTACACTTGCCTGAGCACAGAGTGAAATACATAAATGCAGGGTCCTTCTTTCCACAGTAGACGCAGCAGATATGCGTCACTGCCCATGCTGGGAAGGACCAACCAGCTTTGAAGGGAGGATGGGTTGCGGTTCGGTTCGGTGAACACAAAGTGGGTGAGATTTAAAGTTCTCTTAGTAAAGCCCACGTTTTATCTAGTACTACGCCCCTATCATGCACTTGAAATACAATACCTGAACTGACCTTAAGTCACTGGCGGAAATCCCCTTAAAACGCCATGTCGGCCTCGACAGAGCGCTCATCATTTTTCATCCTCTTCACTCACATCACTCACAGTATTCAATATTATGTAAATGAATGAAAGATTTAAAGAGGGTGGGTGCTGCTAGCTAGTAGTGTGCTAAGAGTATAATCAATATTACCAGTGTATTTCCATTTTCTTGTACACCTCAAGCCAAGTTGTGAAGGGAGGTATACTGGGGCATCTGAATCGCCAACAAAGTGCCTCTGGGCAGCAATGCGTCATCTTCTACTCATAGATCCGGATGTAATCAAACTGGAAATACGCTCCAGAAAATGCCTTTGGATTGTCTACATCAGATATCAAGGGTCAGCAAGTGGTGACAAGGTTACGGCAAGTGAACGTACTGTTCACGTAGTCTACGTGGTAATACATCAGTACCTTCCCCCGCACCTATAACAAGGGGCAATACTCACCAACACAGGTAGAGGGACAACCTGACTGGCTATAAGTTGCTGAGTCACCCGCCCAGTCACCGCCTAAGGACACATGAGCAATTCAGCAGTAAGTGTGGATATCAAGATACCCACAGAACGTCAAGTCAATGATGATATTGTTAGGGCCGAAGTGACTGGCAATGTCACAGTTGGTGTTTGGGAAATGCGCGGAAGGTGTACCCTGTCCGCAGTATTCAATGCGTTGAATTAAATATACACAATGTACTCACCCAGCCACTGGTGTCAACTATTGGGAATCCTTGCTGTACGTCCAGAGGGGTAGTGAAGTCAAAGCTGCCCCAGTACCACACGCTGATATACTCATTGGTTCGCTCAACAGCATACCTGGAACTATATCAGTTACGCACGAATCATGTGCTTGTTTCGACTCACCATCCACCACCAGCTTGGTTGAACTTGGGCCCAAAACTACTAGGAGCATAATTGAAAGAGGAACCACATCCGGAGTTGTAATTAACTGCAAGGCATGTGAGCAGAGACTCAACGAGCAAAGCTAGTGACATACCACTAGCATCACAGTCCGTAGTGACGACGGTGCTATATCATCTGTTTTAATCATGTAAACTAAGTAATCCAGAGTTGTCCTTACCCAAGTTGATCTATGTTCTTGGGAATGGAGCAGTCTGCGTATCTGCTGTAAGCCATATGGAATCTATTGGAAGACTTAACTTACTGGGACTGGTATGAAGATGTGCTTGATTTGGTCCCATATTATTCACGCCTTCGAGAATATCAATTTCGCCCTATATCAACATGAGAAACTTAATAGATAAAGGATTCTTGACATACATTCTTGGGCCATCCAGCCTCCAATGTCTCCCAAACAGCCTTAACAAAGGAAATCAACATTAGAAGTAGTAGAACATTGACCAAGCACTCACGGGCCATGTACTTGAAGAGATTGACTACGAATAAAAGGTGAAATACTCGTGGTGTTGCACTCACCCGCATCCTTCCGGGATATGACTAATTTTGAATCTGGAAAGGAAATGTCAATTACAGTTGCTGGATGATCTGCTTCATGGGCAACATACACCGCTACGTGAGTGGTGTATGTCTTGTCGGAGCGAATCCTAACCGAGTTTCGACCCGGACCAGTCGGTGATAACACGGTTGTATCGTCTGCACGTAGAATGAAACTATCCGATGTGGCGACTGTTAACCCCAAATTTTCAGCAGTCTCGCGGTCAACATAGTTTCTGTGTTATACACGTTAATACGAATACAAAACGCATTCAACGCGAAGCTACGACACGTACACTCTGCCATGGGTGGGATCGGTTATAGCCTCAAAGTTGAACTTGTCGTAGAAGCCTTCGCCGATGATCTCATCACAGAGAGAGTAAGTCGCACCAGTAAACACTGGCTTGACGAGTGACGCGATCGCGAGGGCACCGCCAACCAAAGAAAACCTCATAGCAGTGGAAAAACTGGTAAAAATTGAAATCCGGTACCATCCAAAGCTATTAGTGATATTTATACTCATGTGAACGAACTTTGTATGGACTTACGCAATATTTACCGCATGACTCCGGTGTATTAACTTGACCCACTGATCTGCCAGCGAAACTACCCTGGTGGAATGAGCAGCCTGTACCACTCTCCGGTTGGAAACTCATGCTGTAAGACGTGGCTTAGAATGCTGAGGGCCAATGAGAGCGCTCGAGCGCACGAGGAGCCGCCTCACTTGTTAATTTGGCAGATTGGCAGCATTACAGCCAGAGGGCCGAATAAGGGCACATCTTGGGGGTTCTATCTCCATTCTCCATGATTTGTCGGTATTCCGTTGGCCAAACTTCGATCTTTAAAGATGGACCTGACTAGTTGGGTGGATGGGGAGTGTCACTGTGTTCTGTATATTGTTCTATTCTCGTATTACTGTAAGTCGGGGAGGTGCCGCGTAAGGTTCCGAAACGTGTCCAGACACGAGTTCTGTGAGGTTCCTGTGCCCAGAGGCGAACAGCGGCGTCTGTCCCTGACCCAACGTCTACGAATTGTTCCGATGCTTCTCAGGTGAGATGGTTGAAACGTTGACTGCTTGCGAGGGTTTGGTTTCGGTGAAACATATAGTAAGTTATGTGGTTGCCGTTGCGGCCAACTAGGATAAATAGTAGTGTCAACTTAGTGTTGGCTTTTCGATAGACGCCCCTGCAACTTAACGGTGGCTCAGACACACATGCATCCAGTCAAGTGGTTGAGCGCCTATCAACATCCTAGAATTCCACCCGTGCACTTGGGGCGTGGCTTAGCCCCCCTGGACAAGAAAGGTGGTCGTTTCTTCTCGACTGGCTTGGAATGCTTCGAAACTTTGACAGGTTTCCGGTGAGTCCTTTCAGGAGCCTTAATGCATTCATAGGTTGCTATTTGGCAGAAAACTATTTTGTGACTTCCACAGATCCGTTTTATTACACCCACACAAGCAACGTGGTTAGCCACGCCTGGAACTTGTTTAAATGAAGCACGCTGGATGGCTACTGAGCAGGAGGCGTTTGCATGTTTCGCCTATCCGCATCTCTACGCGCGCGCCTGCCACGCAATTTGGCTCGTGGCAACTGCAACGGCATGATTGTATGCTTTCTGGGATTACCTGCCTCACTGTTCATTCCATGCTGATATCTAAATACTTGTTCCGTCCCGCCCCTCGATAAGGAGCCCTCAGCAGTAGTTTACGACCATGGACCCCGACCGCACACCTCGTGTCTCCCCCGTAATCATAGGCAGCTCTGAGGCGCATGGAGAACATAGTTCCAAGTTGCATGGAATTCCGACCTCCCCAGGAAACTCTATCAATGCCAGCAGACGTCATTCCTCCCGAGGCGACGATTCACAGCATGTCGAGCATCCACAGAGTGCGCCACCTGTTCCACCAAAAGCATTGATACTTCCTCTCGATTCGGAAAAAAACCCATCAGATGCATGGACACAATCACAGGAGAACTACCAGAGAGAAATGGAACGGGGATCACGCCGAAGAAGCTCCTCTACTCTAGGTCGAGGGGGTTGGGAAGACAATTTATATTCCCCTTCTCGCCGTACCACGTTGAGACGAGTGAATCGGGAAATTACGCCGGGGATGGACGCACACGTACCCGTTATACAAAGCCCTGACGTGAGTATACCTTAGACTACATATGCTAAATCCTCTTAGCAACTCGTACATACAAGTCTCTCACGGTTAGATACCGCATTCAAGAAACCATCTCCGAAGCCGAGAAGGAAAGGGATTTTTCTGCTCAGAAAGGTAAGGGTGTTCAACTTATCTGCACGCCAATTGAAACATTATATTCTTTCATTAGCTAAACGAACCAACTTCGCGCTGAACGTTGCTGTTGGGATACAAGTAATGCTCGGTGCATTGTTAACCGGATTATCTGCTGTAACAGTGGGTAGACAGGTGGGTAATAGAGCACATCACTCGATATCTCCGGTCAGCAACATCTCTCCCAGACCTACGTGATAACTTCCATATTAGGTCAGTCCGGTTATGATGCCTCCAAATTGGTTTATTTATGTATCCGTGCAGGTGGGGTATCTACACTGGTAGCCTCCTACCTAGCCCGCTCCCGAGGTTCAAGCGAGCCCGAGCTCTCCATTGGTCGTGTCAAGGACCTGGATCACTTTCTCAGAGACTGCCGAGCGTTTCGGACAGATTATGGGCATGCTATTGCTGACCAACATAATGACCTGGAACAAAAGGTAGAGGAACTAAGACATCGCTTTGAAGAGCTCTTGGGCAATGCAAACGGGTATGAAGCATGTTTATGTCAATAATACCACGTTGCTGACTGCCGAAACTGACTTAGCGAACGAAAGCTTTCATTATCTGTTTGAACGACCTCAACACAATCTTACCTCGCATTCCTGTTTTCTATTACGGTATATGGTTTATATACCCCTATAAGTCATGATTATGTCGATATCATAGCATCATGTACATCAAAACCACCCAGGAACATGGACAATATGATATTAACATTGTGTCAATAACCATTCCTTCTTTATGTGAACCTGAGGAACACAAAGAGAGTAATCGGGACAATCCTAAAGCAGAATGGCTTGCGAGCTACTAGGATCCTCTTGCATCTTGCATACTGCATCATCACACGGTTGTTACGCCTTTGACAAATCCCTCTGCAATGGCTGCAATGCCCCATGCGCCAGGATCGGGTGAGGCGTCAACAGGGGGTGTTCCTTCGCCTCCTCCACTGAGGTAAGCTGCACGGCCAAGTCGTGCATGCATGTGCCGTGTAGATTCAGCACCTTCTTTCGCGGCACTTGCAGCGCGTGCAAGAATCTCATTCCTACCCAAGGTGGTGGTAGGGCAAGACATAGTGTGGAAAGACTGCGGGTTTCCCTGGGACATCCCCGATGGGACCTCGGAGTCACTAGGGTGGGAAGATATAGTACACAAAGGCGAGAGAGCGTCAATGATGGTACGATCGCCGGGACGCGCAGGTGTATGAGCGCTGAGAGCCACAAGTGCTTTACTAAGAGCAGACTCTTGTTGGGGTCTAAACCCTGGGGGGTAAGCACGCATAGCCGTGGACCAAGCAGCAAAAAATATCGAAAAAACTGGTTATTAGTAAGTTCAAGAGAGGTAAGGATAAGCATGTAAGTTCCGACACAAGTTGACCGCTTACGTGCACCGATTGTTCCCCCCATACTCCCTTCTATGATCTCACCAACGTCCGCAATAAACGCAGACGGAGGGGTAGTCGTTGCATTAAGTACACCCGTATCGAGTGCAGAAAGAATGGCTACGAATTCACATAGCAGGCGAGGGTATCCAAAGTTAGTGTACCGCGAACTCTAGTGTCCAAGCTGGAGGGTGGGCAATCACTATACATACCTCTGGCTCCTTGAGAGAACGTCTCTCCACAGTCGCCATCTCCAAGAACCGTATCAAATTTGGTCAATTCCCTTTCTATCTCCAGTAGTGCATAGCAAGCACCTCGGACGCCACGGTGCACTTCAGTAGGCGTGAAATTGTGGGCCTCCCAATCCGCTGACGCAGTTACAGGGGTGATGTGGTAGTTCAGGTTCAACGATGTAGACGTAATAGATTGTAAAGTTCTTTCCGCCTCCGCTTCATCTGTGGCAATTAGTGGTTTCGATGGCCAATGATGTATACCCATCCATGAATGTGCATCAGTTGGAAAGTCCAACAGCGCAAGGACGTCCATAGATATCTCCCCATCTTGACCTGGGAGAAAAATGAGACCAAGTACAAGTCCAAAGGGTGGCGCATGAAGTACCATTCAGAAGTCCATGAATACGCGTGATGTTTACAAGCGATATTGAAAAGCCCGGAGCATTCAAGGAGGTCATGAATGGTGCACTATAGATACGCATCGGAAAGATGTTATATGTGGCTGGTACACACGAGTACATATATGTAGTTGGCCAGCCACCACCGATCAAGCATCATTGAACATCATTAAAGGACCGGTGATGAGCCTTGAAAATGAAACAAACAAAGTGCACGCACCAAGTTCAGTCCTGATAGTCTCTACAATGGCCCCCATTTCGAGTTGGGACATCCCTCCGAGGTTATTGATAAACAATACCATCTCATTTCCAGGTTGAATCCACAGTTCAGTGGGGTCAAGGGCGCCTATCTAATGTATGGATAATTGTATGGGAAATGGGTTGATAGATATACCCACCTTGATCTTCATAAATTTCTGATCCGTCCCACCCTGATCCTGAAGTGCAAATCATCTTTACCATCTCAGAAATAAGTGACGTAGGCGAAGTAAGGGCGACACGCTGTACACCAGGCTCGTTATGCAGGCCAAGACCGAGCTCAACAAAACCCGGGGCAATGATTTCTGCCCCTATAGGTGTACATGATATACTCCAGGTCAAGGTGATGGTAAAGGTGATTTAATTCAAGAACCCACCAGAATGAGGTGCTCTCCCTGGAACATGACAATGTCCAAGGGTGGCTCCTATGCTTCGTAAGTGAGCCACTAGGGCATCGCCAAGTCTTTTGGCACGGGATAAGGTGGGTTCAACGAACTCCGTAGATGGTGCTGGTCGATGGCTGAATAATTTGTGGACCAATGCAGCGGGCAATGCTGCACTTTATCCAGCTCAACCACTTACCTCCCTTGGCGCCAAAAGTAGTATAAGCTCCCAGTACCTTGCAAACAAAGATGTTGCCAGCTAAGCCACGTGGGCCTACTAATGTACTGTTCCCTACTTGTGGAAGCAGGGAAACGTCATCCGCATTTAGCACACTCGCAATATTCAAATTCGGGAAGCGTGAACGAGCTTGCTCCATAGCCAACCCAAAGTTCAAACGATCGCCTGTGTAATTGTTAATGATGACAAGAACATCTCTGGGTTGAGTCGTTTCATGCGGAAGACCTGCGAACGCAGCGAATAAAATAGCACTGAGGATTTGCTTTGCGCTTGGGCTGGCAAAGATGTCGCCGGATACCGAAGCAGTTAGCATACCACGTCCTGTGTAACCGGCATGAGCAGGTTCGTGACCTGCACCTCCGCCAGAGACGAGAGCGATATGTGTGGAATGATGTGGTTGTGCAATGTATACAGATCTGGAAGGAGGATGGCTGATGGAGCACATCGTACGAAGTAAGGCAGATAAGAACGGAGTATACCCACAGACGGAGGGCCGGATTCAGTGCAACTGCACCCCTGAGAGATGTGAGGACGAGTCCGTCAGGGGATGAAAAGATATGCTTGTCAGTCATTTCAAACCGTCAGAAGAGTTATTGGCCTTGGAGGTATGGTGTCGGATGACGGAGATCTGGTCAGATGATCACCTTGGAGCGCTGTCAAGTCTCTGTAAGTCAGTAAGAATCGCTAGGTGGATCACTTTGGCTTTCGTCGATGCCTCAACACAAATCACTAACAAGCAAAGTCATCGGCCATGTCCGAAGCCAACAGCCTACTCAAACGCTGTCTGCGTTGGAAAAACCCTTGCTTGAGAGAGGTTGATGGACAAGTACTACGACCAGTGGTAGAAAGTCTGTAAAGCAGTGCCCCACGCGACGAGCTCGAATCTCCGAATCTCCCTTTTCTCTTTTACACATTCAGATGGCAACTCCAGTCATCGTCGGCCTCGGCGCTGTATCAGCCGCTCTCGTTGGTCGACACCTCGTCCGAAGTGGGATTATTGGAAAGAGGGCAGCAGAACAATGGGTCAAAGGAGGTTTCAAGGCAAAGATGGATCGCAATGAAGCTATCACCATTCTTGGTCTCAAGTATGTCCTTTTCGCCTTTGCCATGCCGCATATCAACAACCCACTCTGTGCTACTAGGGATGGACCCAGCCTTCGGCTCAGACTGAAGGACGCTCATCGTCACATTATGCTCGCCAACCATCCTGACCGAGGCGGATCACCGTATCTGGCCAGTAAAATTAACGAAGCCAAGGACTTGCTTGAAAAGACCGATGGAAAGCGATAACTTGTTGGTCATGTTCGCTCATCTTTACACTTGATAGCATCCATTCCTCGTACCAACCTACTCAGTCGGTTGGCGTGGTGCATGCAATGTTTGTTCTTCCTTGTTCAAGCATCAGTTAGAGTAATGCTATTCAGTACACCACATTCCTACAACTTCGTAATGGACCAAGACTTTAATATCAAGGAAAAGACTACCCTGTCCCACATCTCTTCCCAGCTCTGTGTGGAATGAGTAATGTGCTGTGCGCCCCCTGATATCCTGCAAGTAGATGTCCTTCTCTTTCTTACCCACCTGGACGCCACAGCTAACAGACCCCAGTAAGGTCAAGATCAAACACATCTCTGGGAACCGAATGGGCTAGCCATGTACCCTTGGATGTCCTGAAAAGGATGTGACCGAGCTCCAGGAATTCTACTTTTCAAGCGGAAGGAAAGGGGTTGACTTACCCTTCTTCAGATGCTATGGTGTTGATATAATTTACCGAGTCTGGGACCATTATCTTCGCCTTCTTGACCAGCTAACCCAAGATCTGTGATTCATTCCCTCTCCACGATTCTAGGCCTTCCACTTCTCCCAACTCAGCCTTGTGCTTGTCCAAAAATGGGTAAAAGCGAGTTTCGCATCCAGAATCCTGGCCAAAAGCGACGTTGCAAGAGACGTCATAGAATATGGCTTTTCATAGCCCATGCAAGGTACATGTTACAGCTAAAAACCTTACCCACATTGTTATGCCATCGTACCAGGTAATCATGCTCGACAAGAGGAGCCAATGTTCGTACGTCTTCTTGCTTCTTTGCCAGTCCACTTTCGTCTCCTTCAACCTTCCTTTCTTTTCCTCGTCCTGCGGATGAATATCCTCGTTGGAAGCAACGGTTATGAGTGGAGCGTCATCTGACACTACAATCTTGATACATTTATCTTTGGCATTCTGCCCCAAGTACCGAAATTTCACTTCCCGTAGGAATGATTGTAAGATGATGCTTTAGAGTTGGCCACAAATGACCAAAATATAGCAGACGCATGATCTGTGCAGTAAGGTGGCTTGCCGTGACCGCTGGATCACTGAGTGCGCCTTCTCCAGACGTCGAATCCTCAAGACTCTCAAAGTGGCACGACTTTAGCTCTGCTGGATCGTTGAGTGTGTGTAGTTTCACGCTGTCGAGTGCGTCGTGAGGTTGTTTGAGCGCGTCGGAGGTCGACGTCATGGCACTCGTTCGTCACGTGCTCGCGTCAGATGCTTGCGAAATCCGAGGACATTGGTCACTACGCGCATTGCTGGACGAAAGAAGAGGAGCCCAGTTGATGACGGACTCGAGGCGATGTCGACTATGTACAGTTGATATCTCATAGTGTATATGGTTCGATCGAACTGAGGAAAAATCCATTCATTATGGGGTTATGCAAGAGCCCCGGGCTGACGAAATGTTCATGCAGTACAACATTTATGCGGATCGATACCATGCAGTACGGGGTACCTCAGGAGCCCAAATGAGGCAAAAAGTTCCGTCGCCAACCGTCCTCCAAGGTAACTAAATCATCGGGGCACAAGAACAATTAATCCAATCATCGATCCAACTCGAAGATGGGCAGGAACAGTAAGCCGTGCACTCACACCTGAAAATAATGCTCAGTAGAAATCCAGAATCCCGCAAAGCGACTGTACCACAAAGACCCAGTGAGCACATATGTCGTCCCAAAGCACAAATCTGATCAGAGTCTTGTATCTGCCTCTCAGAGCTGAAGAAGGATCCTGGTATCCCCAAACTCCCCGATCTCAAACTCCGGAGTGCAGAGAAGCAGAAGGCTCATGATGTGGTAGGCTACAATCGTTACGTGCAATAGCACAATGGCATTGAAGTTTTTCATCTTCTGCTTCAACAGGCACACCTATCTACTCGGTCAGACCCAGACGCAGTGATGGCCTCCGAGCCCACATTATCCTCGTTGGCAAGGCTTGCCTCTGAAATGGAAAGAGAACCCGACAGTTCCGAATCTAGTGGTTTTGGATCAACCCAAAAGACGAAGGAGCAAATCCGAAGATATTATGTACGGGAACTACACAAAGTCATAGATGAAAGCGACATAGTCATTCTAGTTCTCGATGCGCGCGATCCCGAAGGATGTCGGAGCCGGCTTGTGGAAGAAGAGGTGAGGAGACGGGAATCTGAAGGCAAAAAGCTCATATTTGTACTGAACAAGATAGGTGGGGTCTTCTGGACTATAGCTATTTTCGACTTCTGATCGTGCCACAGATCTCGTTCCCAGAGAGAATGCTCAGCTGTGGCTACGGCATTTGCGACACTCAACTCCCACTCTTCCTTTCCGTTCCGTGACATCTAATCAGAGGTCTAATTTGTCGTCTTCCACCGCTCCATCTCTCCTGCGGCTCATAAAGGCGTTCAAACCCACATCACAAAGTGCTACTGTTGGTGTTGTTGGCTTCCCAAATGTTGGTAAAAGCAGTCTTATCAACTCCCTCAAGCGTTCCAAAGTCTGTTGTTATGCAGAAGTGTGCAATACATCTTCTTATAAATTATTAGGTTTGCGCAGTCGCGGCGCAGGCTGGGCACACAAAAGAGCTCCAAACAGTCCAGTTGGAGCGTGGAATCAAAATTATTGACTCTCCCGGTGTCGTGTTTGATGACGACTACCTTGAACACAGTTCAGGTCAGCGACAAAAAGGTAGTATATTACTCCGCAACGTGATCAAGGCCGAGGATGTTGAGGATCCCATTGTTATTGGTAGGTCACATCATATTTATGGGTGTCCCTTAATCTAATTTCCATACAGTGGAGGAGATCCTTGCGCGAACCGAGCACGAGATGTTGCGGAAAATCTATAACCTTCCGGAATTCTCGTCCGCACTAGAGTTTCTAACCATGTTTGCCCTAAGTAGTGGGCGACTGCTCAAGGCAAGTATTGGGTGTATACTACTAATATACCAACGCTCACACGTAACCAGGGCGGAACCCCAGATATTCTGTCCGCTGCTCGCCAAATCCTAATGGACTGGAATCACCAAAAAATACCCTACTTCTCAATCCCACCAACGGTACATCCGTCCTCCATACCCTCCACAGTCGTAAGTGCTGGTGATGAGCACATCACTCCAGGTGCAGAAAACGTCGGTAAAGCACAGATTGTGTCCGAATTCTCCAGGCCGTTCGAATTAGCAGGACTTTTTGGAGCGGCTGATGCAGGTGCCTTCGGTAACGAATCCACTACAGAGGAAATGGACATAGAAGGAGTTACTACAGCTCCCGAAGAAGCTGAGATGGTTATCGATGAGGCTATGGCTACCTCTATTCCTCGGAAGAGGGGGCGATCACCATCGTTTGAAAGTGACCAGCAACCTTCGCAGACACAAAAGCAGACTGTCGAAGCTCCAACAACCCGTATGCCCAAGCGGTTCAGGCGAGCCAAGGACCTCTCTGCATACGAAAAAGCTGCGATGCAAAGCCATCCATTGAACAGGAAAGCACTGAAGAAAGACGCCAAGCGGGCGAGACGAGCAGCAACAAAGTTGCAGAATAGCATAGGACAGAGTTTGGGCATGGAAGTCGATGATTTACAGAGCACGGTTATTACTGGTATGGAAAGTAGTGCCGACGTGTCACATCTATGATGAGGCTCACGTTATGTTTTCGGTTGGTTCATACTACCTACATTACAAGACCATCTATCCCTTGTGGGGCAAAGTCCTGTTACTGCCACCGACGATAACAAGAGCTAGGAACTCTCCCAACGGTGGCAGTGCTAACTTCTTCAGCTACTCAATGACGATGTTAGTCAGCATGTGGCCTAGGGTTGTCTTCCGATCAGTGACTTCTGCGCTGTAGTAGGAAGATGAACCAACCGAAAACGCACCGAGGCATTCAACTCCCTCTCATCATTTATCTATGGGCCCAAGTCTCAGCTTTGTGACCTGTCTGGACTGGGTGGAAAGCTAAGTGACAGCGACAAGAAGATCATACTTGCAACGATCAAGGACGCGATGGAGTGGATGAAAAAGAACGGCCAGATGGCGGGTACAGATAACGTGAAGTTGGCGGAGGTCCATCGATCGTAAGCGGCGCAGTGGAGCATGAGGCGTTTTACCGACATCACGAGGTTTAGAAATTGAATAAATAACATGGGACGTTCACGATGCGATTTGAACGTTGGACTTGAACGTCCATGTCGTCCAGAAGGCGCAGCAAAAGGGACGTTCGGGTTGCTGCTCCGAGTTGCCCTATAACAGGTACATTTCTAACTCATGACATGGTTGGCTCTAACTCATGACTATGCTATGAGGTACCATACAGAAACACAGAGCATGCTCCACCTGTCGAGCACGCAAGTCACGTTGCGAGTTCGATCCTGGAAGCAATGCATGCCGAAGGTGCACGAACATCGGACGTGCTCATGAATGTATTGTTCCAGAGAGCCGCACTCGTTCTGCTCGTTGCACCAGCGCCCCACCTGTTGATGACCATCAACCGATCAGCCAGAGTCAAACACGCAGACGAAAAATGCTCGTGTCGCACAACCTGTTACCATCCATTCAAGCAATGACCAGCCCAAACAGTATCAGTTGAGGTCGAAGTCACGAGAACATGCGGCAGAGACTCGGGCCAGTTTCATGCCAACACACGACATACCTTTGGATCCGATCTCCGAATCAGAGGGCGACTACACCTCTAATGCTGTTGATTCTCTACCAGATGGACTCGATGGTATTGCTAAGTTTATCCGCGCTCTAGTTGGTGATGCAGAAATGGACGAAGATGAAAGCGAAAGCAGTGAAGACACTGACGTCTCGTCGAGCACAGATGACGATGAGTCGGATTCAGACCTTGACGGGTCGGACTCGGACCTTGATGAATCGGCAGGAGACGTGACGCGGTTCCTCCAGCAATATGGTAGTAATGTCTGCTATACGCCAAGCATCAGTAGCCTGAAGTTCTGGGATCCACGAATGGCACGTTTTTCTCAACGCAACCCTAATATACTCTTGCTGATCGTAATATTAGATGGAAGGGGATAGGACAGTGAATGAGAAACTCATTGGGGTCCATGTCACTTCTGCAAGGCCGCGTGCCCACCCATTCGCGGTCTCATCTTTCCCGATGCAAATGCCCGTGCATCCAGGATTTCTTCCCAGTGCAGGATAAGGCTGTCCTTATCCTATCATGCCAGGATGGCAATCATGGGGTTGTAGCGGCCGATTTTACCCACCCATACCGCCCCCTGAACCCCAGTTTTACAGGCTACCATCGGGTCACAATATGCCATCTCCATACCTTCGAGTTTCTGATACCACAGACATTGTCAGCTGGTTCTCCGCTCTCGATCATCACGAACAACGCAACAAAGATGGGATTATCTTCACGCCGTTTGGGGCTATTTTAAAGGCGAAAGGATTCCTCCGATTATCTCAACTGACATCCAAATTTATTCAAATCTCGGATCTGCAGGCTTGGCTGAATATTGAGGCAGGGGTTGCTATCCTCATCGTGAAGTATGCGAAGGAAGATTTAGATGCCTTGAGGTGGGGACAGGTAGTTCCTTAGGGATAGTTAGGTCATTCATCTAGCCTCCATGTTGCTATCTAGGTACTAGTTCACTCGTTGTCCTGTCGTTACCAATGGACAGACATTTTGCTGTCCGTGTGAAGCAGAGGGTGTACAAACCCTAATGGCTTGGAAAGTGTATTTCATGTAAGATGTACCGAAGGGCTCGACGTACATAGATATATTGTATCGACGAGAGAAGAAATTATTGGTGTGATTACCATCCCCTATCCGCAAGGCGACCACCTTTTATATGTGAATTGCTCTCTTTGCACGATAGCACTTGCCCCTTCGACTGGATCGGTAATTTCCTGTGAAGTACAGGTCCGGTGATCCTTGAATAGTGCCGAGCGAAAACTTAACATCAGTATATCCGAGTCAGTACCCAACGAATCACAACGTCAATTTCAATACTTAATAAACGACCCGAAGATTTCGATTATCCTTGTGTTCCCTCTGAGCTGAGTTCTCGTCTGCGTTCGAGATTGTCCCATGGGCGTGGAAATGAGAAATTACACGTCTCACAGTGCGTGTGGACAGATCGAGAGACATGGTAATTTCTTCATGGTTAAGTAGCCTGGATAGTCGTATGATGGCCCATTGCATCAGATTGCATCCGGGGCCGATTTTCTTCCCTTGTCACAGGTCTGCAAAGCGTTGGAGGTCAATAGTTTTGAACGGTGAAATTACGATCGGGTCCAAATACCAGTATCAGAAAATTCGCGCCTAACCGGTTGGTCAACTCTAGTCGTATCATCTGAATTTTTCCAAGTCGAATGCTGTCCTTTTCGACAGATTTGCGATAGTGACACGTCGATATCGTCCACGGTGTTCGTGGCCGTTGATATCGTCGTAGTGGTCGCAGTAGTTGGCGTTGGCGGGTGGTTGCAGATAATGCTAATTAGTCATTGCACTTCTAAGTCCAATGTTTACACGGTAATCCTTACTACCACGCTACCACCACCCCTCTGATCATTGCCAGTGCCGGCCATCAAGCGTGGACGACGTTTCCACTACCAACGCCGACCGTCATCCACCCCCACAACAACAAGAACCAATACGGACAACACCACCATCGTGAACCGGCAAGCTGCAACACAAGAATGACGGCCACTCCCACAACCGTCGTACAGCAATGCCCACGCTGATGTGCACCACCACCTTGGCACGACGATGACGACGATGGCCACCTACCTCAACCAACATGCAACAACGGATAGCCGCCACCACCACCTTGGCATGACGATGGGCTCCACCACGATCATGCAACAACGTCCACGCTGACGTGGTCATCCCTGTCACCTGTTCACTATCTCCGTCTATAGTATAGCATGTAGTACTGGTAGGTAAAAATTTGATTTATTGTACCGTCTCTACGTGCCTAGCCTTCCCCTCGAACAAAGATCATCAATGTTGATGACGGTCACGGAATGCCGACCGTTTAGTCGTCTCGCTTGGTACAATTTAAAACTGTCAACAGTCAAGCGAGTGTCTGAATATCTGCCATGTCTGCACCAGATGCTGTCAGACAGATTAGACTAGATGTAACTTTGCTGATTAGTAGTTAGTTGTATCCGGA
Source organism: Scleroderma citrinum (assembly GCA_029372045.1). Lineage (NCBI taxonomy): Eukaryota > Fungi > Basidiomycota > Agaricomycetes > Boletales > Sclerodermataceae > Scleroderma > Scleroderma citrinum. The sequence continues at coordinate 1,737,819 of JARFMN010000005.1, read as the reverse complement.
AGTCATGGCAAGGGCATGGCTCGAGGAGCATGTATGCTCATTCGCAATGGTTCAATATTTCAATGCCTGCTCCCAAGTAACAAGCTAGGACTTAGCCAGTGTCGCGGAGGTGTCGTAGGTACGGTGCTGAGATCCACTTGCCTTCCTCATTTGAATTAGAATGGTGTTCGATGAAATCTACGATCCGGCCCCGGATGCACACTCATCTGATGTGGTCGTTGTACTACAGTGACGACCATGGGCTATGCTGAACGATAGGCCTGTGTATCAGCCTGCCTAAAACGCTTGAGGCGTCGATAGACAACACTGCAGACCGGCATCCAGCCCATTCCAGCTGAAGTTAACGTGCGGAATGTCTGCATATTCAGAAGTTAGCCACCTTGTGCGGGGATCAACACATTACTTGCAAGAAGCTTTGATTGATCGAGGAATCCATATCCCTCGAATGATGCATATGGCAGATGGCATCTCTTGACATACGTACACATCATGATGCTAAGCTCATCTGTGTACTAGTCTCCCAAAGCCAACGCCTGATAAAGGAAGATAAAAAGCCGTGCCCCCCAAACCTCTATGCACTAAAATCTGATGGTAGATTCAGACCGAATCACCTCCCATAATCCATTAGCATATCGACGGCACCACCATAGACGCACATATGACGGCTTTGCAAGGTTGTGTCAACCTATACTGGGCTACTTCTTTGTATCCAATACCTTTCTAACTTGGGAAGACGGCCATCGATCCCTGACTGATATCGAAGCAGCAGCACCCATGACCAGCTTCTAGCGCTCACAGTGAACAGACAAAGTATCACTCTCGAAGGAACGATGAAGTGCGAGTGGAGATTTCCGAGACACGATAAACGCGGGTATGACAACGATACTGATCCAGGTATCCAACTCCCCATGCATGGTCTGGTTATTCGTGGCACGTTACATGGTTGTTGGAATCAAATGCTATTGGATATTCGTGTAGTATTGGCCACGGTTTGTTCCGACATGTCTTAGAACTACCGTACATTCAGTTGCCGCTGAGAGCGCACGAAGACATGATGGAAAGATCCATGTGGTCGCCTCGTTCATCATTCGGTAATTCTATTGATATCAGGTTACTATAAAGTCCACATCTATCTTATCATGGCTCCCTCTTATTTGGTCTACAGAAGTCTTGCAACCTTCTCCCTGGCATGGTCGTCGCTACTAAGCGCGCTTGCAGGTTTTTCTCCATTCGATCGACATGCATAGTTTTCTTCGTCTGCTTCATTGTGTCTACTCTTCGCTCGCTCTCGATCTACCCCAACTATCCCAGCCCACATGTCCAGCTATTCTCCGTTGCGGATAAGGTCCCTCCCCTCAATCAAGAGCAAGAGCATAATAATTCCTATCAGCGCCGGTTGCATTCACTGGAGGAACACACGTATGCAGACAATGGTCTGCTATTCGTAAACCCAAATGGTCCTCATCCTATCTTCGAGTTGATCCGCAAGGCAGAGCAGGAGTGGGACATGATGAACAAGCGTGCTAGCAGGACGTTGGACGAGGCAATTATGGAATACAAGCGGCGTTATAAGCGCGCTCCCCCACTTGGGTTTGATAAGTGGTAAGTTCCCGCAGATTCCGTTGCATCGCACAGGACTCAACATCTTGATCTTGGGGAAGGTGGGACTATGTTGTGAAACACAATGTCCAGCTCCCCGATGAATATGATGAGATCTATCATGACCTTGAGCCCTTCTGGGGTGTCGATCCAATGGATCTGGCCCGCACACAAGAAGAACTCGAGAAAATGTTGGACATCACCACAGTTGCAAAGACCCCTTCGAGTTTGGGTTTTGAAATAGTGGATACAACCATCGGTGGCAATACTGAAGGCCCTTACCAGCGAATCAACGACATTCTGGATCTTATTAGTGACGTCGAACATGGACTTCCACCAATGCGCCTTTCATTCTCGCATCATGATAACCCAAACATGCTGTCGGACTGGAGGATAAGAAACATGGCACTGGAGGCTGCCAGAAATGGGAAAAGTGCGAGTTATTGCATCATTATTGATCTGGGAGGGAAACTGATGGGAACTTGTGGGTAAACGTAGCCGTCAAGCTGGGGGACTTTCCCCCAATAACGCAAGTTGGCTGGATCCAGGCTTGTCCTCCGACCTCTCCCGCGCGACAGAACCCACCCAAAATCCCTCCACTGTCTCCGCCTACTGAATTTTCACTGGAGCAATTCTTAAACATCACCGCACCGAAGTCTTTTATTGCCTCTCACTGTGCTACGATGGATCCGTGCGTGCACCCTGAGCTACTGGTGTCGCATGGTCAATTCCTTTCACACAATAAGGGTCCCTATCCTCAACGTTCGCTATTGCCTCGGTTCTCGCTCTGCAAGACGTCGCTTCACCACGATATCCGTCCACCTGTCCCCTATGGCTGGGTCCCTGGTGCGGACTTAGAGTTAAAGGGAGACGTTCCGTGGGCGCAGAAAGTGGACGAAAGGTTGAACTGGAGGGGAACTACGACAGGTTTGTTCGCCTCTCCTCAAAATGCATGGAGGCATGCCCATCGATCCAGACTTGTTTCACTCGCAAACACCGTCCAGGGGACCTTGACCATTCTTCCGGTACCAATGCATGAATGGGAGAGAGTTGGCGAACCAGAGGAGATGAAGGTTGCAAGGGTGAACCCTGCCTGGATGGATGTTGCATTTGTCGGAAAGCCGCTCGCATGCGATGACGCAAGGGGAACGTGTAGGGAAATGAAGGAGACATGGGAGTTTAGGCGGATGCAGAACCAGAAAGAAGAAGGCAGGTACAAGTACATATTTGATGTGAGTACCCCATGGCTCGCAGGGCTTCAAAGCTCAACCCATGATATGGTTCACTTCCTGGACAATCATAGATTGATGGTAATGGGTGGTCGGGAAGGTTTAAGCGCCTTATCGCTAGCAATTCTCTCATTTTCAAGGCTACCATCTACCCTGAATGGTGAGTCGTTCCTCCTTTCATCTTCTGGATCCCGTAATGTTCCCCAATCATTTAGGTACAGCTCTCGCATAGTTCCCTGGGTGCACTATGTGCCCATCCAGATATCTTATACAGATCTATACGATGCACTTGCCTTCTTTCGCATACATGATGACTTGGCGGCGCGCATTGCAACGCAAGGAAAGGAGTGGAGTCAGAAGTTTTGGAGGAAAGAAGATATGACTGCTTACCTATACAGGTAAGTCCGAATGTGCCACATATGCCAATGACTATACTCCGGCCTTGTGGTCGATCTTATGTTTGGGGGGCTGATCCTAGTATTTGATCGTACAGGTTATTGTTGGAGTATGCAAGAGTAGCAAGTGTTGACCGCGATGCGATGTCTTACAAAGGATCGGAAGTGTATTATGAGGACAGTCTGGATGATGACATGCTATGATTCTTCATTTGTGTAGTATCTCCTATCTCGTACAAACCGCATTCTGTATCACCATTTCGGGTTCTGTATATTGCTAATGGAATTGTTGGATACCACTCACTTTTACCCAACTTCACCGTCACTCGAGTATGTTGCTGCCTCATTCTTGTAGAGCCTGGATAGCAGTCAATAGTAAATGGGGGGCTCAAGATTCGGGGAAATACACAGCCAGCAGGGTTGGCATGGATAACTTGCTTGTTAGTGAGCAAGGGCACTCGAGCTGAAAAACGAGACATGTGTACACAAGCCCTCTAGGAAACCCAAGACGCGTCTGGTCTTGACCATGGACACAATGATATATATATGAATGAAATCAAAAGTTTTCTGCTAGTCCAAACAAGAGTAGTACAGTCAGAATTATGTATTCATGTCCAACGGCACTTGTTCATTCACAACACGAATAAATTTCGAACGATGACAAGAGGTGTCGAAAACGAGACGACAGTCAGACGATGGGCGAAGTTGATGTTGATGGCAGTGATCAGTAACGGCGATGACACGGAAAGAGAGTCGAAGATGTGTGGCTATTCACAGAGGGTCAGCGTGCGTGTCCACTCACACCAAAAATCACGAGATTATGTCATCTGGGTCCCCCATCTGACCTGCAAAGCGTCCTTGGGAGACCTGGACGTTGACAGTAATGCAGAAGGGTTCAGGTCAAAGGTCAATCAAGCTCAAGAACACAAAATAAACCTATGTACCAGCGCATGCCGCACAGCCGCTCGAAACATGCCTGTGGGGTGGTTAGGCCCAGGAGTCGACGTGAAAGAACCAAACTCGAACCTAGAAACGTCAATAGAACGCCAAAGATCGAGAACACGTACCTGAGCTATTGGAGCGCAATACAGTCGATGCGACGTGTTCGAGAGGGCATGGGAGAATCTTGAAAGCTGGGGGAGTACTCCACGTTTCTTCAGCAACCTCTATAACCAGGCGATAGCAGTCGCAGAATTGAACAAAGAAGCAAGATAACGATCACACGTTGCTCTCAGCCTACGTTCTACACCAAAACCGACACTGACTGGATAACTGCCATCATGCGGTCCGGGGGAACAAAGCATGTACAACTGAATCTTTAGGGCAGGGTACGGCATCTGGCGGTCCGTCGGCGCGGTGAAATCTGATGTACAGGGTCCCCAAATCTGATCCTAAGCCAAACAAGGAATAAACCAGGAGCTATACTGACATTACGCGTTGGACATCTATGAGCTAATCTCACTTTAGATACCACCCTCCTTTGGGCAACCGCGTCTTGACAGCTTTATACTGTTTGTTGCGGTATATTTATTTCTCTCTGAACTAAACGTCGGACCCTCTCATACCATTCTAATCAGATCGTCCGAAGCATTCCAGGATTACTTTTCACAACAGCCCCATAGTTATCCTTACATTATTTTGTTATTCAAAAACTCGAAGTTGAATAGAGTTGGTATTTCCAATGCCAACATATTCGTATCGAGAAACGCGCCGGTCAAGGTCCTGGGAAGTGCGAGACGAAGGATCATCTTTGCAAGAGTTGACTCCAATGCGTGTGAGGGGATTGAGATCGGCGACGACCACATGAGAGACGTCGAGAGCTAAATAGTGGGTGACAACATTGGGAACGAAACGTGGATGGAGATGGCACAGCGAGTAACAGCAACGCCAATTGAACGGTGCGCGGCTAGCTGGAAACAATCAGCACATTCATCGAAGTCTGCAATCACAAGACAGCAGCATACCTGTGTCACCTCGGCCACCCATCCAACCCACAAAGTGTCCTTGGGAGATACATCGGCGGTGACACGGAAGACTCAGAGACCAAGATATGAGGCGGTCCGAAATCGGATATTAACGTAGACGGCATTTCACGTTAAAAAAGTGGATCTAACTCGAAGTCATCTACCTTGTTATGTACGTGCACGCATGGAATAACTGCCACAATCACTATTAAGCCAGAACCGGACCGTCGGGCGGGCCGAGAGAAGGACATGTGTTCCCAGACCGCTTATTACACATCTTGGAGTTTGTGTCCTGCACCCCCCCAAAAATCCGGGAGGCTATGTGATCGAATGCGTGGAGATAGGTCATAACGCTACGGACTGTTTGGCAACGTAAATCAAATATTTATGCAATGTTCCAGGTCCAGCAGTGCAGGCTAAGTCGCACGACATGTGAACATTGAGCGCAGCTCTGCGGGAGGCAAGGGGTGAATCCGCAGGGGGGAAGGGAATTATCTCCTTGACCAGAGTTGTGCAACCAAGGGCTGGTAACAAGAAAATATCATATTAGACGGTCGTGAGGAAGTGCCAACAACGGGATGTGCTGTGTGAAGGGAAACTATCAAGACAAAAGGAGTGGCGGGTGGATGCAAATGGGAGAAGGAACAGTACTTTGAGGCGGTGGTCGAGGGACAAAGGCCAGCATTCCTGCTTGCTAGTCGTTCAGTTTGGTCTTGGGCTGTTGGTACCTTGTGAGGACCCTAGGGCCATAGTTGTTGCTACACATTTCTTATGCACCTTGAATGAGGATCAACATCCCGAGAAGGATGTTGACTATCTCTAAGCTGCCTTTTCCATCAGCACGAAAGTGATGGGAGTCAGTAAATACCTTCATGGACATCATCAGTCTGCAGGATGATGGCATTTGTGTTGAGCTATGAGAGGTTATTTAACACAGGCGGCCTATGCCTAGTCCTGGTGTGCCATTAATCTAAGCACCTCCAAGAGCGAATGCACACATACTGAGCCCGAAATGATCGAAACTGCACTACAAGTGCATAAGTGACTATCCTATTTGCACTCATAAGTTGTGGAAACCGTACGCCTAATTCCCCATTTCCCGGGAATTCTGGGGGGTCAATAGTACCACATCAGTCGAACACTTGAGACCGAAGATCGCACACGTGTGTAAAGGTGGTACGATGTAGCCGATTACCGGAGCTATTGAAATTAGGTCAAACCATTCATAGAATTTACTGTCAAGTGAGAGAAGCAGAGGGAGTGTGATTGAGTTGTTGGAGATGCGGTGGGCATCCAAAATGAAAACGGCGTAGCCTTTTTTAGGTTCACTTTGATCGACGTCGCGTCCTGTCCTGACGTAAATTCCTTATATAATACTCCTATTCCGGCTTGGAAATCGAGAAGACAACAGGCTTATCGATGTCCTTGTGTGCAGGCTAATATGTCCCCGGCTGTATGTCCCGTACAGCATGTCTCATTACATGGCCATTGTCATAATGAAAATTTCCAAATGCCCACTCATCCTTAGTCATTTCACGTTTAAATATCCAGAGCAAGGTGCTCTATGGACCGTACTACACACTTCCGACCACTGCCCCACGAAATATTCATGGAGTACCGAAACGTCCTCGTTAATCTGTGTGTTACTTTTTATCATATGTGCTTTTTTATTCAAACCCGGATAACAATGCAGTCTTTCCTATTCCCTCGATGGTGCCGTGGCAGACACTTATACCAATCCCCAAGTATGTGTTTCTTTTCAGCTTTCTGTGTAGCAGAGTTACTAAATATGCCTATGTTCAACCAGAGTAACACTTGCGACTTTTACAGGCCATGTCGGTGCCCCAGCTCCCATGACGGATTCTGTGGAGAGACAATCAGTTGTAATACCGTCGCCGCTCACTTCCGTGATAGACACGGTATTGTAGATCTGCCACGAAAGGGCCACGTTGTCTGTAGTTGGCATGGGTGCTCAAAGCAGATCTCGAGACATAATTTTGTGCGCCATGTCCGTGAGAAGCACCTCTGCCACCAAAGGCCATAGTGCTACACTATCCATGGATAAAATGTCCCCTCTCACTGGCATGTCCATTTTGTTTCTGTTTCATGATTACAATTTGTGTCTAGCACACTCTGCTTTCCTACGTTGTTCAGAACACCACCTGTTTTACTTGTGTTGTATACAGCCAATGTATTCTCTCACCTTCTGTTATGCAGTCTCTGACCAGTAGTACCATCGAAGTTAGCTATGTATTATGTACTTTTAGTGGACAGCTGATCACACAGGTAACATCTGCCACATATTCACATCATGGTAGCCAGGTTCCAGGTGTGAATGTAACCGAGGAGCTTATCAGCAACAGAGCCTGTCACACCCAGCATGGAGGGCTGACATCAGCAAAGCCATAGGTCATCCAGACCGCTCACGACCACTCGTGACCGTCGGCTAACTACCACCCAGCTCACTGATGGATGGAAGATGAAAAACACTATATGGACTTCATTTGCCAAGGCATCCGTCCGCAATAAGGTAATATAAGCTGACCCGATATATATAGTAGGAGATATTTAGATCAAAAGGCTTAGTGTGAGGAATTTGAATTGGCAGCCTGGTACGGCATCTCGTTGTTGCTGTGACATATGGATGGGATGCGGCGGAAAGGTTACAGCACAGTGCTGCAGACCCAAAAATCCCGTGGAACAAGGCATTAGGCACGCCGTTTCCCCAACTTATCAGTGCAAATAGAACAGTCATCTATGCGCTCGCAGCGCAGTTGCATATACTATCCCTTTGCATCCCAAACATTTCGCGTGATATTTTGGGTAGCAGCATGTATTTACCTCCGAGTAATTTCCACATGACCTCAATACTTTGATTTGCTTCCCTCTCTTGATTCGATTAGAAGGGGCACATAATCAGCGTCAGTTGTGTGGGGGGGGAGGGGGCGATGAGATGTCGCAGTTAGTCTCAAAGACAAACTCTGGGGAAGGAAGAGTCGTAGATCTGTCGGTGGCTCCGCGATGAGGTCGGAAAAGTTGGTTTTACCGCTGTTCTTGCATTCAAAGGATCGTGTATTGGATGACCATTATTGACTGGCCGTGAAAAGTGAAGGGTTTGTAATAACGTTAAATGGTATTTACGACTCAGTTGTATAAAAATAGGTACCTTTTGTATGCAATACTTATATGCAATACTGTGTCCTGAGCCTTCGAAAGAGCGCCTCATCTACTTGTTGTGCGGTTGTTTCGTGAGCATCGTTTCGCATCAACGTCACGCCTACATACTCCTGCCGTTGCTTGAGCATTCCATGGTGTTCATGAGGCGTCTCAATCTATATATCTATCTATATCAGGAACGATCCTATAATATGCACATCATAAAACTAGATAAATTCAACCGAACGTGAGCCATGATGGCATGATGATAAGCATCTAGCAGCCTGGAGCTACACGCCCAACTGGCTATTTGGTCCTAACGAGGCCAGATGTGGAATCATTCTGAAGTGATCTTTGAGGGAAATATTATAGGAGTGTATGGTATCCAAGTCAAGGACCAGCATGCTAATTGGGACGATTTTTTTAGGTTTCGTTGTGTTATTGAGTTCTTCCCTATTCGGCGCCTCGTCCTCAAACCACTCCCTGTGTCTCGTGACACCTGATATGGGCCACACCTCAAGTTAGTTATATGCTCCAATTACAGTTCATCAAACAATCAATGGGCGGCCCGAAGTGGATCCAAGGTGGATTTGCCCCTAATTACGGCGCTTCTACAGGCCATCGCAAACCTCGTTTTCAATCTGTTATTATACTTACGTGCGGACCGCAGTAGACACCATTTCATCACTCTAGAGTCTCTAGATCTGACCATTAGCAACGAAGCGACACTGTGGTGGCAGCCACAATATGTGATTTACATGCAGGGTATCGAGCTGCGGTGACTTCGTGATGGGCTAATCTCCTGAAAGTACGTACTGTTTCTGCTTTCCCAGATAGGTCATGGTGACTATTTTCCCCTTGAGCTGTAATTTGAGCATCCATAGACCCGTTGTGTCGCCGATACGTCCATCACCTCAATAGCAATGTAGTCTCTCCCCAAAGAATTGACACCGTTTACTTGTCCCGTATGCTCGGGTCCCTGGTGCAGATTTAGAGCTATAGGGGGACGTTCCTTGGGAACAGAAAATAGATGAAAGGTTAAATCGGAGGGAGAATACGACAGGTTTGTTCGCCTTCCCTCAAAATGCATGAAGGTATGCCCATCGATCCCGACTTGTTTTACTCGCAAACACCACCGACAGGACCTTGACCATTCTTTCGGTTCCAGTGGGCAAATGGGCGAACCAGAAAAGATAAGGTTGCAGCGGTGAACCCTGCTTGGACGGATCATCATGGATGTTGCATTTGTCGGAAAGCCGCTCGCATTCTACGACGTAAGGGGAAATGAAGGAAGCATAGGAGTTAGACGGATGCAGAAACAGAAGGGGGGTGGGTATGAGCAAATGTTTGACACGAGTACTCACTTATATAAATAAGGATTACGGGGCTTCAAATGTTTGGTCCACTTCCTAGACATTCTAGTGTGCTTATGGGCCGATGGTAACGAATGGTCTGGGCGGTTTAAACATCTTGTCGCTATTTTTCAAAGCTTGCATTTACCCAGACTAGTACGCCATTCTTCCTTTCACATCCAGGACCCTTGGTCTGATTTTCTTCGATCACATGGGTGCAGCTCTTGCATAGTCCCCTGGTTGCATTATGTACGCATCCAGTTATCTTATGTAGATCTATACGATGCACCTGCCTTCTTCCGCACACATGACGACTGGCGACGCGCATTGCAATACAGGGAAAGGAGTGGAGTCCGAAGTTTTGGAGGAAAGAAGATATGATAGCTTACCTATGTCGGTAAATCCAAATGTGCGATATATGCCAATGACTATACTTCGGCCTTGTGGTTTGGGGAGCTAGTACTGATCCTAGTATTTGATCGTACAGGTTATTGTTGGAGTACGCAAGAATAGCAAGTGCTGACCGTAATGTGATGTCTTACAAAAGATCGAGTGTATATTATGGGGGCAGTTTGGACGATGACGTGGTATGATTCTTCATTTATTCTTCACAGTATCCCCTATCCTGTATATCTTAATCTTAATATCTTAGCTGGCACTCTGTATCACCATCATTTGGGGTTCTGCGTATCGAACAAGGGAGCTGTTGAATACACCCACACTTCTCCAACTTCAGTCGCTCAAGTACACGAATACTATCTCGTTCTTGTCGGGCCCGGATAGCAGTCAATAAACTGATAGCTTAAGATTCAGTGAAGTACCCAGCCAGCAAGGTTGGCATGGGTGACTTGATTGGTAACCTACTCATCCTCTCAGGAAGCAATAACCTCCCTTTGGGGACCACAGATAGCCCCCCTTGGCACACAAGCTTAGCGGCTCCCGGCGAAAATGACCAGACATGCCAGGGATACACCCCAATGGTCAAAAATTCCTGATGCTTGTACAACATATAATTAGCCAACCATGCTGCGCTTTCTGCCCCGAAGACGAACTGAAGGTGGCAAATGAAAGAATGACAAAAATCACTTAGAAATGGAACTAACCATCGTCTAATCTCTTCTTTATGGGAAGCCATTGTTTTTCCATCCGTTTCTCATATGAAGCCAAAACAGAACCGAAAAGGGGCTCCGAGTCTGGATGTGTTGATGCAAATGCGCGCTCTAAGACATATAGGTCAACTGCTTTGTCTTCCACTAAGGTGGAATGATACGCCAGCCCGAAATCAATGAGAACCTAGTTGAATGTCAGTAATTGGGCAGGATCACAACAAAGTACCATACTAGGTCGTTGGTTTCCTTGCGAAGCATCATATTGGAGGTTGTAAGATCTCCGTGGATGATGTCTGTAAGATGCATTTTTGCGATCTCGATGCCAATCATACTCATGAGAGCATCTGCGGCGGGCGGACCTGAGTAGACTCAGTGTTAACCTCCCAAATCACTTACCTTGTTTGACACCGAACTCAGCCAAGGTAGCATCTTCAGGCAGATCAGGAGTATCATGTTCGCGATCGTGGTGGTCCTGATTTTCTTCCTCTTCCCCTCCAGGAAGTAACGCACGCACCACTTTTCCATCTATCCATTCCAGTCCCAGGATGCCCTCGGCTGCATCGACCATTCTAATACCGGGAACATTCACGCCGAACCTGCACCGATTTTCCCGTTCACAAATGCGACCAATGGGGTTACCAAGGGAAACTAAAGTACGTACCGCAGGCATCTCATCAGTGCGCGAGCCTCTCCGGCTAATCTTTGTCGAGTGAGTGACGCATCGAGCAAGGGATGTCGATACCGTTTGTTAAACCGGTACTTAAGTAGCACAGGCACTTCGCTCTCTTGTTGCGATGGTGAATCTTTGAGATATGCTTTGTAGACTTTCTGGACGAGGTAGAGGCCAGTTGGAGACCTAATGAGTACGATTATGTGCTATAGGCATGATGACTAGACTTGCTGCTTCGGCACCCTGTGATATCAGATGTGAGCAGGCTAGTAGGCGCCGCATTGGCGATGCCGATGAGTCGTTTGATGCTGCGTATGCCATGCTGGATGAAATCGAACTTGTGGAGATGGCCAATTTTGAAGTCAAATTGGTTCCCAAGCTGATGTGACTCGGGGACAGATTTCAGAAGAACACATCTTGCTGAGTTAATTGCGACTACATGGCTGGCACCACTTCTTTCAATTGCCAAATCTCATGTGATTTAGACAGCTCGGGGGAGTTCCACTCTGGGTTGACCCATACGATTCATCCTAGAGGAACTAGAGGAACGAGTATCCTCTACGAAGGGTTTAGGGAGACTACGTAGGCTTCCTTCCGACCTTCGGTGCTTCCAGGTCGGCGACATTTTTGCTCCGACTCCCACCTTCCAAAGTGGTCGACATGCCAGCCGTCATCTCCTTCGCATCGCTTCTATTCCCCTGCCCGTGGCTTGATGACAACGTTCAACGTTCATGTGCGTTTGTGTCTCAATCTATCGTAGGGACTGTGATGCTCATTGCTTATGGCCGTATGTCTAGATAAATTTCAATCGAAGTTGAACACGAGAGGCACCCAGCAACTTGGAACCAGTTCTTAATCAGACCCTTTCGACTTCGTTGCTTGCGTATTCTATTTCTGTTTATCGGTTCATTATTTGTCGGTGAATGTTATGCCCCGGTAGTGGCAACGTCATGCATTTGAGTTTAGGCCGTTGCCACCAACTTGGCCTTTCTCCTTGATTTGTGCCTCCCCTGCCCCACTGCGCAGTAGTACTGGCACACACGAACGAAGCGCTAAGTTGACACCCTAAATTTAGAGGAACGACTATCTTCCTCTCTTAGGGTCTGCCTACGGGAGACTAGAACGAAGCTGATCACTGACTAAAATTTGGTGGTTCGACTGTTTGGTGCGATCGCGGCAAAGGCAGGGCACCTAGCTTATTGTGCGTTGCCTCTGCCTTGATCTGACAGGCATATATTCTTTAACAGCATTCCCCTGGATTCCCCACCCTTTATCAGGTGCCAGGCGTGTACATCGTTGTGAGCAATCAAACCATGAAGTTCGAAGCGGTTCGAACCTTAAGCTATCTTTCATGTAGGATATCCCTTGGTGTTGGCGTGGACTTGCGGTGGTGCTCTTTCCTTGCATTTTTTGATTGATATAGTTCTTTCCTTGCCATCTGGATCCAGACACACGACCCGATAGTCGTGATCGTTTCATTATTCCATTGCCGTCAGTTGACACCACTTTTTGTCATGAACCACCTTCCGGTGTACACGCAAGTGCCTCAAGCACCCTTCCTTACACAATTGGATTATAAAGAAGACATCGAATATGAGACGTGGGGCCACGTCCACGTTCAAAACGTGCAAACTTACCAGGAATATCAACATTACCAATATAATAGCCAAGAACAATATCCTGGAACTAGCACGTCCCACCTGTCCTTTCCTATTTCTGTTCCAGGTCCATTCAGAATGATGACAAATGTCAGCACAACAGACCCCGCTGTGCTTGGGCAGCTAGTGACGTTCCCATTCAGCGGGAAAGTCGCCAAGAACAGGCTGCTAAAGAGTGCCATGTCAGAACGCCTTGCTACTTTTTCACCGTGCGACCCGAAGGAACGTGGTCAACCTACAGAAGAGCTCATCCGACTCTACGAGACCTGGGCAACAGGTGGAATGGGTACGTCATGTCCCACCGACGCTGGACTGTGTGGCACTGAAGAGAAGTGTTGATGCGCGTCATATAGGTATCATCATTACTGGGAACATCCAGGTCAAGAAAGACCATTTGGAAGCCACGGGTAAGACATTTTCATTCATTCGCGGGGCTTCTTCACGCACTCTTGAACTCAGGGAATGCAATAATTGATAGAGACCTCCCCTCTGACTATCTTGAAGACTACCGGGCACTCGCCCGCGCTGCCAAGACTCGCGGAAGTCTAGTCCTCGGACAGCTCAGCCATCCAGGCCGACAGGTCTCCCTCACAATCCAACCGAACCCAGAGTCGGCTTCGGATATTGAACACCCATCCATTGCAGGTGTGTTATTTGCGCGACCAACGCCCCTGACAAAGGAAGGGGTCAGGGCCATCGTGCAACGCTTCGCATATGCTGCTTCCGTCTTGCATGAAGCAAGATTCGACGGTGTACAGGTAGACTATCATTCATACCAACACCCTGCTGCAGTGGTTTATGCTATTTTTCCATAGCTGCACGCAGCCCACGGGTACCTCCTCCATCAATTCCTTTCTCTTCGGACCAACAGACGCACCGATGAATATGGAGGCGCCTCACTCCCTAACCGTGCACGTATCCTGCTTGAGATAATCGCGGAGATCAGGCGCGCTGTGAACGACCCCACGTTCATGATTTCTGTCAAGCTCAACTGTCAGGATTTTGTGTATCCCGACGGCGTATCTGGACAAGAATGGATTGCACTGGCACAGATGCTCGAGGGCGCTGGTGTTGATCTTGTCGAAGTTAGTGGGGGTACATATGAGTCCACACAGTCTGATGTGCAACTTGAGCATGATCATACTGTAGGTGTTATGTTCGCTTGAATGCTTGTCTTTCTTTGTCGTATGAACGAGATCCGCTGTCAGATCCCTTCACGAAGATCCTCACAGGAAGCCTACTTCATAAACTTCGCAAACCACCTCCGTCCACACCTTCCCTATACAAAGATATGCGTAACTGGTGGGTTCAGGAGTGTGTCCGCAATGGCAGACACAGTCCGGAATGGTTTTACAGACGGTATGTAAGACTTTTACAGGATAGCTAGGTCAAAGGGCTGGAGTTAACCTGTTTTCGTAGTTATCGGCATGGCACGCCCCCTCGCAGCGGAACCATTTCTTGTAACAGAAATGTTGAACGGCACCAAGTCATGCGCCAAAGAAGATAAACTTCCTCCTGGCCAAATATTTCGTGTACGTTGTTTTCCGTCCCTTTTTCGTCTTATCTTATCTCCCCCGTGAAAAATGAAACTGCTCATCCTGATATAATTCATCCTGTACAATGAATAGATTGCGGCGGCAGCCGCTCAAATAGCTGAGATCGGAAATGGATATGACATCACCGATTTCGATAACGCGTTCAATGTATCCCGGTTTGTGGCAAGACTGCAGAAGGAGATTCCTACTGCCATGTCGGAAACATTTGCTGCAGGGCCATCCATGTCTTTGGGGGGGGAATGATTACGGGTACCACCGATGAATAGGGCCCTCGCTGCCTGGTGAACTGCTTATATGTATACCGCTCTTGATGAGAGGCTTGACAGGTGGAATTCGAAATTACCTCACGTCTGTACACTGAGATTCCTGTTCGTAAATTTGTTGATACCATCAATTATCTTACAATACCCCAGTTTCATATTATGATGTACTCTTTGGCTAGCGTCGACCATGAACATTATCATCCCCAACAAAGTAACCTCCAACTTTGGCGGTTTATCAAGCAGGGGGGCCTGGACACAGCGCCATCATGCTGAACTCTACGCTCTTGGCTTGCGAGACATAAAAATCCTTCACATATTTGGCTGCGTCCTGGGAGCGTGTTCAGAGACGTCGTACCAATTATTTAGCAAACAAGGCTGTTTACCTTCAACAAGTCCGTGCAGTCACCTCTGTCGATAGGACCCATCCTCCTTCCATCTAGTTCAACTAGTCTCCATACCTTGTCCCCCTCCACTACCTCGCCAGGCTCTTCCACGCTCACGCCCTCCTCGACCTTCCGCACATGTGCACGCTCGCTTGGAGCTGGAGCGCGTACGAACGTTATAAAATGTAATTCTGTGTTCATATCCGCTCTGGCCGCGTCTGTTTGACCCGAGTTCGCTGCAGAAGCATGGATTTCCTCGAAGAGAGATGTAGTTTCTAAAAGATTGGCACGTTCGACGGGTGTTTTCTCTGAGTGGATAAGGGTAAGATGTGTGATGTTAAAGTTGGTGGTTGGTTGAGACATGCAATGACACCAATACAGTAGTAGCGAATGAAAACAAGAACGAGCGGTAAGGAGGGAAAACCACAGATGAGATGAACGGACGGTGGGCATACCTTTACAGTCATCTATGAACGTGGCGAGTGGTGATGCCGGGGAGATGGTCCAGTCCGACTTTTCAGAATGTCAATCCAAACCGGAGGTTAGGTTATCAGCTTTGATATGGTCTCAGAAATAAGTACATACATTGGCAAGGGCATGGATCAGAGCCATCGTGCCGCATGCATTCGATATCTAGTTTATATTGTGAACAATGCAAAATATACCACATATCACAATTTCTTGCTTCCCCCGTGCGCACCAAACGAGCGAACAGTGGGAAACGGGTACAAAGACATGGAGACATGGAGACAAGACATACCGTCTGCTTTATCCAAAACACCGTCGGATCCACGGGTGTCTGACCTGCTTGCTTGAACTTAGCGTCCTCCTCGCGGGACTTGTCGTCGATTGCGTCCTTGCAAGGGAAACAGAGACAGACGGCTGTGGCACCTGGAGTAACCAATTGAAGCAGCTATTGGACGCGAAACGTTCAGCGTCGGAAAGTAAGCAGAGATATGTTACAGAGAGAACAGAAGTTTTTTGTTGAGTAGACATTCGTTCAGTCAGCCAGTTGTCGACGACATCATTGCCAGTGCATCAAGTAATCCATTTATTGGCTCCCATTCCTTCCGATCCTCGGTACATCGGAAGGGCAGTGAACGTGAAACGGAAACCATACTTACTTCATCATCCAGACCGTATATGTCCTCAAAGTGGGCCTGTGAGCGGACAAGTCCAGCTGCGTATGCCCACTGACATTGGCCAAAGCAGTGTAGTGCGCCCGTACAACGGAGTTTGTTTCATCCCGACCCATTCGAATCGGTCATGAGGATATGTGTGTCCGAGTGATCGTGATGATCACAATTCGTTTGCCGTGAGGGGGGCGGAGATGAGGATGTGTGCATGTTCTCGTCAAACCAGTGCGTTTTACTTCGCATGCGAAGCACTCACTTTGTTAAACACCTGAGCGCATCAAATCGACGGAGTGATATACATGTTATCAGTGAGTGAGTGACCAAGATGGGGTAATGTCTCTGATCTGGCAAGATCGGTATCGACACTAACCTCTGGATTACTCTCGAGTGGAATCCATTTGGTTTTATTCGCTGACATGTTTTTGACAGATCAGTGGTCCGTAGTAATGGCAGCGCTGCGGTCTGTCTGACAATTGGAATGTTACTAGAGTGAACCTGCAGAATCACGTGAGCTGTCCTCGTAGGTGGTGAGCGTTAGCATCGGACATTATATCATTACTCATGTCGAATTAGTATACGCTGCGGGCTCATTGAGTACTTATGCAGTAGTGAGCACAGGCTTGGGGCTCCATCGCTTCTAAATGGTCTGCCCACAAATCGGTCATTACCTGTTGCCGGTACACGACTCTATGATTGGACACGATCATTCTCGTGGGTTCCGAAAGTCGTGGCATACTTTCAAATAAATGCCCACCCGGAAAATGTTCGCAAACATACACTGTTTTTATTGGTGCAATCATATCAGAAAGGGCGATCGGAAGCTTCCAAACTAAGAGAAAGCATTTCTCTTTTGCTGGTGCCTGGCCCGAGATGCCGACCGATCGTTAGAGTCCCTAATTCTGCTACACTTTATTTTAGATTTTGATCTACAAACGAGGGCATGGGCGCGTCGCCCGAAACCAATTCATTGCGTGTGCCAGACTCAGCTGACCGAGAGGACCATCGAGGGCGAGAGCAGGACAAAGATCAAAGATCGCTGATAATGCGCGCAGTGGGAATTCTGCCAGTATCACTAGTACTGATATATCTTATCTGAGTGATGCAGATGATGCCAGGCCCACGGAGGAAGTATGTACTTGCCCGGAAGAGCGAAGGAAAATGAGAGATAACGCAGTTGAGAGGGTTTCGGGTGTGGCGAAGGAAGGTCAGGTGTGCAACCGGCGTAGAATTTCTAAGCTCTTTTGAGGTAGTAGCTCAGCACGAGACCTGTTGTGGATATATGACGGGAAGGTTCGAATGATTATGTACCGAGGGACTAGACACCCTCGACTAGTCTTGAGGGTGAAGGTTTACGCTCGTTTCCATGTTGTGTCGGGACATACGAATGTACGGCCAGGGTTGGGAATGAAATGCGTGCGTCGGCGTCGGCGGATTGGCGATTGAACGCGTCTGTCAGGGTACTCGGGGTCTTCTATCACCGCTTCAAGACATGCCTTGCGAATAACTGGGTATTCCTTCCAAACCGCGCGCTTTGCTACACGTGTAATGCGGTCTCTTTGTGTGCTTACAGGCCCCTGTATAAATATCCCGCGTCTTAATGTATCCATACACCCTCATCCCTGGTGATTTGTCTGCAACATGGTCTACGAGAACACCGCCAACTTCCGTCTCCGCATAGCAAAGGATATCGTCGGTTTCCTTCTAGTACCCCCTTTCGCCCTCTCCCTTTGTGCCCATGCTGCGCGCGTCCATCTGGGGTGGTGGTCACCCGCTGCCTACTTCTTGTCCATAGTTCTCGTGGCATTTGCCCGAGTTCAGTATACCGACTTGGTCCAACGTAGGGAGGCGAAGCAACTAGGAGCTAGACTCATTCCGAGAGTCGTTGGCAAGTGGCCGGGGAACATCGACGTCATGCTCAAGCTCAAGAAGGGCTTGTCGAATGGTTATATTTATCAGGCATATCTGGAACTCTTCGAAGAGTACCAGTGTACGACACTTAACACACGCTTCCTCTGGATGGATAATGTAAGTAGTGCACCGTTCTCCGGAAGACCGCGTAACCCCTTCTTGGGTGTCCATCGGAATTTTCACGGACTCATGGATTGTTAGATTATCTCGATGGATCAGGAACACTCCAAATACGTCCTAGCCACTGGCTTCAACCATTTCTGGCGCGGTACTGCGCAAAGGGAACGCCTGTGAGTTCAAGTGATTCCCACCACATAAATTACTTCATGTCCCCCAGTGAATCCTTCCTTGGAGACGGCATCTTTAATCGCGACGATGAGGTGAGGGGAAATCCAGTTCATCTCCACCGCTCTCACATGCATTGACAACCAATCACCTTGTGTAGGCGTGGAAAGGTGTAAGACAACCATCAATCTCATCTCTGCCGATCTGAACCATTTTCACATGCACAGCATCGCACCCTCGCACGTCCCTTCTTCGCCCGCGACCGTATATCTGATTTCGAATTATTCGAGCAATATACCTCCCGGGCTCTTGCAATCCTCTCCGAAAAGGCAACTTTGAATCAGCCTATTGATGTCCAAGATCTTTACGCCCGCTTCACTCTCGATGCCGCTTCTGAGTTCCTCTTCGGCAAGAACCTTGATACGCTTTCCGGTAAATTTCCTCAACCTGGACTTGCTACACAGTGTGAGCGCGGATCGACAACGAATGACGCGTGGGGGACGTTCGCCCAGGCCTTCGAGAAGCTGCAACAAATCAACACCCTCCGCGCGCGTACGGGTCTTATCTGGCCCCTATTTGAACTGTTCAACGATAAGACAGCACCCTATGTCGATACCATCCGGCAATGGGTCGATCCGCTTGTGAGGCAGACACTCGAGGACAACGCTGCTGTGAAGCAAGCAGGCATCGAAAGGAGCATGGCAGAGAAGACCTTCCTGCAACATCTTGCTGATAGCACGAAAGGTTGGCTTTCTTTGTTGTCGCTTGGCAGTCCCGATGATGATGTCTGTAGACACCGGCATGATTCGAGACCAGCTTCTGAACATGTTGCTTGCAGCTAGGGATACGGTATGGTTGATTCGGAGGTGTCAAAGTGGAACACTGACTTTCTACATCAGACATCATGCCTGTTGACATATGTCACTTATTTCCTTGCCCTTCACCCTAACGTAGCAGCGAAGCTACGGCAAGAGGTTGAGGATGTTTGTGGTGATCAACCACCCACTTTTGAAAATATCAAGAAACTGAAGTACAGTGAGTGCGCCTGCCTTTCCAACGCATTCATGACTTTGACGTTACACTCCAGTGAAAGCTGTCATCGATGAGACCCTACGACTCTTCCCTCCCGTTCCGCTCAACCAGCGTCAGAGCCGACCCGTTTCATGCACACTCCCTGCACCAGACCGGACGTTTCCCGTGGAGTCCCAGCGACCTTTGTACATGCCCAAGAGCAGGACATTCTTCTATTCGACTTTGTTGATGCAACGAAACAAGGCGCTTTGGGGTCCTGACGCAGATATGTTCGATCCAGAGCGGTGGCTGGACCCTAAGAGGCTTTCGAGGTATACGTCCAACCCGATGATGTTTACGCCGTTCAGCGCGGGGCCTCGGATCGTGAGTATTCCTCTTCTACCTCTTTTTTTCTTTGCTCCCACCTCTTCCCGATGCTTCGATCGGTTCTAATTGGTCTGGATTATAATCCCTCCTCATGGCATGATCCAATTGGCGCCTCCTTTTTTTCTTTATTTATATCGCAATGTGTGTGCTGATTGTAATTGTTTTTTTCTATCCCCTTCCACTCTCCGCCCACTACCATTTCCGTCCAATGTCCACTTGCTGTTGCATGGCACCCGCATCGCTATTACGCTTTCGACAACATCGCAAAACCATTATGGGTAATCCTAAATTCGCATGCGCCCGATCCACATCCGCACACATCAAATATTCACATTCATCCAACAACATGCATTGATATGCTCACTCTCCCCATTCCATATGCATGGACACAGTGTATCGGCCAAAACTATGCCTACAATGAAGCTTCCTATTTTCTTGTTCGACTCATGCAAAACTTCTTCACCTTCACCTTGGCTTCTGATGCTCAACCCTCCTCGTCCCTCCCTCCCGCAGAGTGGAAAGCCTGTCGTGGACGGATGGCTGTTGAGCAGGTAAGGCCAGAAGCAGCGATGACGTTATTTATTAAAGTGAGTAGGATCTCTGTGCGATGTGGGGATGGTGTTTGATACTGATCACGAATGTGCAACGATACATTAGGGTGGGCTATGGGTCAGAGTTGGAAAATCGGTTCGTGCTGGAGAGTTCGCATAACGTGACTCTCCTTGCATGCCATGACGAAAACCGACAAACTTCAGAAAAATGAGTGGCACGATACCTCCATTAATCATTCAGAAGGACCTCTACAACCAACGAGAAATTCTGATTTTTCGGACTGGGGATGTAATATAATTCACTTGTGGACTTGATAGAGTTTGTATGTATAGCATTTTTCGTGTAGTTGTAGGCCACCTCTGGTCAGGGGTACATATATTCAAGTCACTTGCCTGGCGCAGCGTCTTCCTGCCATAGCGATCCCGAAACATACATTGTTATGGAAACTCCTTACATGTAGTCCCGCGAGCACTGTCACGTCACTTCTTGTGCACATTTTGGAAAGACCTTAGTTTCGAACATGGTGATCTTCTCAGCAACAAGGCGGCAAGGGGAAGGTGTCTGTTCGTTATGAGGATCAATGTATCCTTGCTTGGAAGGCAAATGGCCCGATTGTGTATACTCACTATGAGGTGTACACTGCGTGTGGTCATGTTCCTGGATTAGTTTGAAGATACTTTGACAGAGGAATAGTCAGCGGGCTTGTTGAACTTGATATCTTGCGCTCCAGCGTATGTAAGGGGGGAAATAGCAAGCGCAGTGAGAGAAAGAAGCTTCGTGTCGAGTCGAAGTGGAAAGCAAGCACACATAACGCGTCTTTTATACATGCAGGGCAAAGATTTTACGCGCACCTATGTTGATTGCTTACCTGGAGTGTGATCTCCGCAAGTGCTGTGTTCACATTGTTGATGCCCACGTACTGGATGACCGCCGGTTCATGTAGCAATATTCGAGGTTTTATTTCACAACGATGGAAATGTCAGTGGAACTGTAATAGAGAATGCTCCCGGGGAATTTTCCAGAACAACTGTGGGACAGAAGTACTGGCTGGTGCGCCGGTTATGAGGCAAGACGATCCACCTCATTCGGTTGAATGCAGTCGATGTGCTTGGACGAAACCGAAACTGACGAACAGAAACCACCTCCATGCTTTGAATAAGGCTATTACTTGGACATATCGATTCAATGACCAACACTTTCCCACGATATACCCCGTTGCCTGAACCTTCTTTTTTCCAAGTCATTCGCCTTCATCTCGCTCGACGACGAAAAATCTGGGAACCTCTGCTCCTTCCACAACGCATAAAATGTGTGTAGACTTTGTTTCTATACCTTGTTTCTTACGCACGAATCTTTACAGCCCATCATGGCGCCTTTCACAAAACCGGAGGCCGTCCTGAAGCAGGCAGAGGGCCTCGTATCAGTTGGGCAGGCACATGCTGCACTCCAGTCATTGACAGAGATGTTCACTTCCAAGAAGTTCCGTGCAGCCCCTTTGGCTGTCCTAGAGCCCATCCTACTTCGTTTCGTCGAACTCTGTGTCGACATGCGCAAGGGCCGCACAGCAAAGGAAGGGCTCATGCAATACAAAAACATTGCACAAAACTCGAATGTCGGATCAATAGAAGTCGTCATTCAGAGGTTCCTGCAACTCGCTGATGGCAAAGTTCAAGAAGCACAGGAGAAGGCTGACAAAGCTGTTGCCGTAGATGTTGACGATCTTGAAGCCAGCGAGACACCTGAGAGCATTTTATTGGGCGCAGTAAGCGGCGATCAGAGCAAGGATCGGACGGATAGAGCACTAGTCACCCCCTGGCTCAAATTCCTATGGGAGAGTTATCGCACCTCACTCGAAACCCTGAAGAACAACGCACGGTTAGAAACCATATATCAGGTCTGTCTCCTTCATCTGAACCGATAATATAACTCACGCCATCCACGGCACATAGCAAGTAGCACAACAAGCATTTCGTTTCTGCTTAAAGTATCAACGGAAAGTCGAGTTCCGCAGACTATGTGAGACCCTACGACTCCACCTTACCAACGTAGCAAAATATGCACATCAGCCTCACGCCATCAACCTCGCTGATCCAGAAACCTTGCAACATCACCTTGACACACGATTTGCTCAGCTCAATACTTCTGTCGAACTTGAACTCTGGCAGGAGGCCTTCCGATCCGTCGAAGACATACATAACCTACTTACGATGGCCAAAAAGCCGCCTCGTCCTGCTATGATGGCAAACTATTACGAAAAGTTAACGAAGATATTCCTTATGAGCGGTAACTCCTTATACCACGCAGCAGCCTGGGGCAGATATTATGCCGTAGTCACAAGTATCGGTGGTAAGTCGGACGAAGAAATGAGCCGTTTGGCGGGTCAGGTGCTTGTTAGCGCCCTGGCTGTGCCTGTTGGACAGCAGCCAGATGAAGAGGAAGCAAAAGGCAAAACCGCAAGACTTGCTGCCCTTCTTGGCCTCACCAAAGCTCCCACCCGTGCTGGGCTACTCAAAGATGCCGTAGGTGTCATTTTCAACATTATTCATGATTTACCCAATCCAGTTTCATATGACTAGTTATCACGGGATGTATTGCGATTATCCCCTGCATCCATCAAAACCTTGTATAATCTCCTCGAAGTCTCCTTTGATCCCCTCACTCTATGCACTTCCACCGCACCAATTCTCGCTACCCTCTGTGCTAATGATACTCCATACACTGGCTACTGGCCCCTTCTTGCTCGTGCCCTTCTATCACGACTCCTTGCCCAACTATCCCAGGTCTACAGCACTCTCAAACTCAGTACTCTTCTCAGACTCGTCGAACCTGTAGATGGTTTCGGTGCCGAACAGGTCGAAGCTTACCTCATGGGTTGCACTCGCAGAGGCGAGCTTCGTGTCCGTGTGGACCATGCAAGCGAGACAATCACCTTTGTTGACGAAGCATTTACACATGTAGACGACTCCGCACAGGTATCAACGTCCGGACGTGAAACGACTGTACAGCCCTCGTCTGCCGAAATTGTACGCACCCGTCTTAGTACCCTCGCTGGTGTGCTTCATAATGCACTGCGGGTAATCGAACCAACACCTGTGGACGAAGACCCTGTGGCCACACAGAACGCACGGTTCGGAGAGCTGGTTGCTGCAGCCAACGCGGAACGTCGTGCGTTGGCATTGCGCAGGGCCATCGTGGCTCGTCGGCGCGAGTTGTTGTCTGAATTGTCTGTGCGTAAAGAGAAGGAAGAGGCGAGCAGACGTGCAGAGATGTCCCGGGTAAAGAAAGCTATGGAGGAGCAGAGAGAAAAGGAGGAAACACGCAAGAGGGAGCTCGAGCGGGCACGGAAGGAGATCGAAACAATTCGAACAGAGGAAGCGAAGAAGCTTGCGCAGGACTTGATCAAGCGCAGCGGGCTGAAGGTGTCAGCTAATGTGAGTGCACTGTTCAGCATGCATTTATGCGAATTTGAACACATTGGTTATAGGATATGGAGGACCTCAGTAAGGATCGCCTGATGCGTCTGCAGGTCGAACAGCTGGAGAAGGAGAAGCGGGACATGAATGAGCGCCTACGAGTGATAGCCAAACGCGTGGACCACATCGAGAGGGCTTACCGGAAGGACGAGAGACCTCTTCTCGCACAGGACTATGCTGAGCAACAGGCTGTTGATCGCGCTACCTTCGAAGCCCTTCAAAAAGCGCGTGTTGAGAATAGCCTGGCCATGCACAAGGAGGGCCTGGCAATGAAGAAGCGCGTGTCGCGCATGCTGTCTGACTTTGGTTCATACAAATCTACGATTATGGCGAAACGCCAAGCAGAATACGAGCGGAAGCAGGCAGCGGCCAGAAAGAGGATTGAGGAAGAGAAGGAGAGGCGAATCAAGGCCCACAATGCCGAGAAAGAAGCGGAAAGACTTGCACAGGAAGAGGCGGAAGCGGCTGTAAGAGCTGAAGAGGAAGAACGGCAGCGACAAGAGCAAGGTCGGTAAATAACTTCCTTTCAATCCATGTGATCTCATTTTAGATATAGAGCGACTGGCAAAGGAGGAAGAAGAAGCAGCCAAGAAACGCGAAGAAGAGGAGAAGTTGGCCGCTGCTCGTAGAGAACGTGAGCTTGAACGCCAAGCTGCTGCTGAAGAAGCCAAGAAGAAAGCTCAACGAGAGGCCGAGGCGGAAGAGCGTAGAGCCTTACGTCATTCGCAGGCCCCCACACCCGCTGCTAGTGTTTGGAGGCGCTCCGCGGCACAGGCCCCACCCAGTCCCTCCGCTCGTGCAACGCCTCCACGTCCAGAGAGTCCTGCTCCTAGCCCTGCTTCTGCAACAGCTGGTGCAAAGTACAGGCCCCCAAGTCAACGACCAGAGAGTCCCGCACCAAGTCCTGTAGCCACGCAGAAATACAGGCCTCCTGGGGCAATGGGTGGTACTACCCCTGGATGGCGGCAGCGCGAGGCTGAGAAAGCTGCTGTTACCACTCAAAGGCAACCAGCCTCGCCAGCGGTTAATAGTGCGCCATTACCCACTTCCAAAGATGACGAAGGATTTGAGAAGGTCAAGGCCTGGAAACCGAGGCGGCTACAAAACCAATCGTAGTAGCAGTATGTTCAAGAGTCATTAATACTTCATCTATTCCTGGCCAGTTTCGAATACTGTACAATTTCCATGTTGTATCAGTACAAATGCTAGTCTATGTCTGTCCATAAGTAGTCCATGTGAGATAGATACTACATCAGCGGTGGAGAACATGTGAGCTAGCTGTCAGATTCTTCCCGAGCCGCTTGTAACATCATTTCTAGCATAGCAGAGCAGTCAATTCCCGCTCGTGACGCAGATAATTATAGTAGATACTTACCACCCCACATTGACTGCTGGATAGATGAGATGAGATCACATTCACCTTCCAGTTCGGGGGAATGCTCTCTCCTGTTACAGACATCAGAGCGGCAGAAAGTAGTCGCAAGATGTACGAACCAGTAACTCTGGCTCATGTCAGCTGACAGCATACTGACATCACTGACCCTCCGTGCACGTTGGAGGCTGCTTCTGAACGAACGATCGACGGTTGAAAGAGAAGGAATACGAATACGAGGAGACTGGGTCGGGCTGGGTGAATCGTAGTCCGACTGCCCTAGTTCGTGATCGCTGTGGGGTGAAACAATGTCCCTAGTGCCCAGTGGCGGTGGAGTGGCGGGGGAAGAATTAACAAAGATAGTTGGAATGTCTATTTGTTTATGATAAGCTCCTGCGGACACGATATGACGTAGGACTAACCTCGTTGCTGACTTGAGATATCCTCTCTCTTTGCAAAATACCTACGACGAAGGGAAATCATCTTGAGCAGCGAGCGTACTCTGTCTAAGTTGACCAAGTCCGTGACGAGCTTGTTCATTTCCTGGCGTAAGACAAGGTCTTTCAGTCTGCACTGCTGTTAGACATCTTGCTTCTGCTATCGGGCGTTGTGACTTACACCAATGCCTCACGATCATCAATTAACCTGTGGTGTGCCAGGAGCAGCAGCATATCCGTGAAGGATATGCTTCCACTGCGTCGAGACGCGACATTAGCCTCATGGTAGAGTCGAACGTAGACGCTCCTCCGTTTTCTGATGCTAGCATAATCGATTTTGTTAAGCATGTTATTTAACTTCCTCAAATTGACGCCTCCAGTCCTAGCTGCCTTCTTCGAATTGTCTTGACAAATGGCCAAGATAGCGCTTATCGAGAACTCTCGAGGGTAGATACGTGCCTCGAAGACTCCACTGAGCCTCTGTAATGATCGTTCAACTTGCAAACTGTGCAACGATGACAAAAACGTACCGATAAAAATGGGGCGATTTTCTGACGGTCGAGCAGACCTGTTTTTGCATCGGAGAATTCTGCCCATATTTTCTTGAAAGAACGCATTTGCTGACGAGTGACAGATTTCGCGCCACCGGTGGATTGAAAGACGTAAGAAAAGTTCTCAACAACCACACCAGTGAACATGTTCAACATGATATACTATGCTCGGGTCAGCAGCAGAAAGCACCCCCACAAAGAGCCATACCATGCTCAAGAGATTCCATGCGATGAAAAGTGAAAGCGCCCATGCAATGCTCCCGCAATCCGTCTGGAAGAACGCGCTGGTGGTATAGGTACACCGCGGGTATATCGTCGCACTGTGGGTTATTAGTCTATTTTGAAGGAGGTGCCATGAAATAGGATTCTCTCACTAGTCATGCATGAATTGGTTCCAACCTTCACTAGTGACCGATATCAGATTCAATGAATCAAAATAGCCGAACCAACCAACCCAGTACTCATGAAAGCCAACATGACAAGAGCATTACCGATTGACTGATAATTTTGCAAACTGGTTTCCGCCGAATACCACTTTGTCATGCCAAATACTTCCATAAACATAATGGCGAAAAATACAAAAAGGACGAGCCACAGCCCAAGCAAATTGAGGATAACCGGTAAACTGGCCCTGAGGAGGGGTGAGTGTGTGAGAATAACACAGAGACAACGACATACGTTGCCGTCTTGAAAAGATGATTCAGAGAGTCCATTCTTTGCACGAGTTTAAACGCAATGCAAACGAGAAACAGTTTCTGAACCTGTTTGATGGTGGGATTAGAAGATCCGACCTGCACAATTAGGGTTGCAGTAAAGCTGTTAAAGGCCACAATAACGTCGAAGATATTCCACCCGTTGTCACGAAAAGATTCCCATCCAACACCATAAAAACGGACTAAAATATCAAGTACATAGACCGAAGTTAAAAATAGTGAGAAGTCATCTAAAGTAGTTGATCAGCCACAGGGAGACAATCGAAGGTATATATGAGGGACGAACCACGGAATTGGTCCATCGTGGGTTGTGGTGCGAATGTCTCCGTCCTAATCGAACTCAGTACTAATTTCCAGACACCTCAGTATATGGAAAGCCTACATTAAAACTATGATCTGCATGACAAATAAAAATGTCATGGTCCTTGACCACCACCCATGCTTGTGAACGGCGCGGTCATAACACCAAGCTCGGAAAGCTGAACTTGGGCGGCTATGTGGTCGTTTTGAGGGTTTCTGACGCTGGAGTAACTTCTGCAGATCGATCCATTCTCGCTGTGGTTGGGTAAGGAATGCAGAACCCGTTTTGGACGAGAAATTCCCAATGATGATACTACCAATAATCAAAGTCAAATCATGTGGACCGCATGAGACTCACCTAACGAAGAGAGTCAAAATGACAACTCCTCCCAGTAGGTTATAAGTGACGAAGAATATCGCATTTGCTTCGGAAGCATTTGTCTGTGGCTGCTGACCGGGTCCAGTGATGCTCATGGAAACCGACATGACATCAATCCAACCCTCAAACGAAACGATCTCGAAGAGGATGAGCATAGAAGCGCGGAAATTGTCAAACGAGAACGTAGTGGAAGGCGATGGGTTGTTCCAAGCTCGGGGAACAAGGAATCCGAAGGAATTACCCGGGATGGTGTTCACGTACTCCCCAGTGCAATCACTGATACCCTGTACGCTACCATCGTTGCATTCATTCATTAGCCCGGCAAAGATATTCGTGCCCCATACACTGAACGGGATGAGGTAAAGAATCGCGAGGAGAGCAGCGTCCAGGATACGAACCACCCCAGAGATAATCAAGTTCTCGAACGTGTTACGCATCTGGTCGATCAAGGTAATCAACCGCAGAGCACGCAGCGCCTTTAAGGCATGTATGAAACGGTTGAGATGGGCAAGGTAGACCATATTTAGCCCAACGTTGACAAGGATGCCCACTAAGATGACGAAGTCAATAACGTTCCACATACTTCGAACATAAGCATTTGGTGTGAACAGCAAACCGTCGGCGATGATCTTGATTAGGAACTCCACAAAAAGTGCAAGTCCGAATGTGGCCTCCGCAACATTAAACCACGCTGATTGACGTACGCCGTGTTGCAAGTACCAGTTACGTCGGTAAAGAGGAGGAGCAATGGCCTCCGTAATGATTCCGCCGATGATCGTCAGAAAAATGAGAAGTTGAAACACGGTGTGAGCAACTGGATCGGGAGAGGTGCCGAATATCCTTTCACCTCCCGCTGGTGTGACGATTTTTTGGCAAAGTCGACGGCAGCGGTTCTGTTGAGAGAACACCCAGAACGTTTTGTCATACGTGGGATGGTCCCTGATAAAATCCGCTCTGCGCGCACGCTGTTCTTGTAACGCGTCGCTCAAGGCCTCCGCAGAAAGAGTATCATTATTGATTCCCGCCAAGATTTCACTGGCGTCCAAAAGGAGGTCATCAGCAGTAAACGCAGCAAGAAGCTGATCGATCCTACAGGTACTGTTCAGTGTGATCTTCTACCGCATCCTTTTCCGACATGGAACCAGATTTTGGCTGGCGTAAGTCGACAGATAAGAAGTTGTCTATTCTCGTATTTCCCGTGAATAGTCGTTGTAGCACCGTAATGGATTTGGATGGAGTATGACGGCCGCCCTTGGAGAACGCACGCTTCTACCAAAGTTACACAAGCTGAGAAACTTGCATGAAACATTTCAAACAAAGTGTCGCACCACAGAGCCCATTCGGTCTCGTCCAGAGAGCGAGTAGTCCTGCACTACACTCTCTCGCACGGGTAATATGAGGTTTGACGGCAGGTTTTCGACTCTGACGGTGACTGGATCTGCCTTCAACCAGTGATAAGGGTTCAATCTGTACGTCCATCGGCTGTGAGTCGCTTGTTGCTGCTGATGACGGGCCCAGTAATCGGAAGCTTGTTTATCTTTCTTGGCTTCTTCAGCAACATGAAAATTTTCATTGATGACAGCGATGAACATTTGAAGGACGATAACTGAAAAATCTCGTCAGACTGGGGGCTATTCGCAGCTGAAAGTAAAGTCACACAATTCGCGAACACGAGCCAGCACGACAGAAAAGTGGCTACGATGACAGCCTGCCCAAGGGGGAGTTCCGCCCCCGTAGCATTGTACAATACAGTTGTCCAGTTTTCGGAAGAAAACAGTTGGTAAACAGCGAGAAAAGAATTCCACAATTGGCCGAAGTTCATCGTTGTGGTATTAGTCATATCCCCTTGGATGAGTTGGATAGCCACCAGAGCTGCAAGGAAATTGACGAGCATGAGAAACAATACCATGTTGAAGAGAGCGTAAAGATTTCCGAAGACCGTTAACTGCGTTCGGGTATTAACTCAGTAAGCATTAAAATATCAGCGTACGCACCAAGAGGGGTTTCATGCGCGGGAACTCCAAAATTACCCGGTAGAACCTCCCCAGTTGAAACATAGTCAACCAAGGATACGCCCTCGATTGATGAATAACAGGAATCTGTATCACAGTGGACCCAGTTGCGAGAATTAAATCGATCCAATTGTTCCCGTGCTTGAAGAACACCCTCCATGCAGGTAACTCTGCCGCGATTCTGATGATAATTTCGATGTCGAAAGCTATGGCCAGGAAGAGCTCAGAATCGTAGATTATGTCTTGATGTAGCGTACTCATGTTGGCCGTGGTAGTGGCCTGGACAGCTAATGAGGAAAGGGTAAGGAGAATCCAGCCCCACCGGGTATAGGAATAGAATATCTTAAGGCCGTTCTGATTCGAGTGACGCCCAGCTACGGCTGACCAGCCCTCTTCTCGTTCTTCGACTAAAGGACCCAATCTATGTGGAATAATATCCATGGTCAATGACAAGAAGGTGAGGATTGACATACCACCCACGGGGCTGCACCGAATGCACTCTTTCTAGTTTCGGATCGAATGGCAGAGAAAGTGTTTGTAATGACGGCAACAAATAAATTGATGAGCCAAAAATTCAACACAAGGATTCCAGCAATGAAAAAGAGACAAGAAGCGAAATATTCCGCGTTCATGATTTGATACATAGTTGTCGACCACTGAACACAGTTGACGTGAGAAAGGCTGGAAAATAAAATCCTGTATGATTTACCGTATTGGCTGAAGCTACTACGATCACTTGAAGAGCAGAATTCCAGACTGCGTCAAAGCTCTCTACACCACTGTTAGGGTTCTGACCCTCCTACAAAGTGGTATTATAAGTAGTTTCAAGTGTAGAAAAAGGGGTAATACCTGACATATCTGACCAAGAGGGCAGATAAAGCCCTTGACTCCCACCCCGGGCGAGCCGTCCAGTTGTAGATAAGGAGACAGTTCTAACGTTGTAGCATTTACATGGCCGCCGCAAAATGTGTTCATTTGCGTTGGCCCTTCGCCCAGGGTCGGCAGAAGGTAGCAGTTCCGGCGTAAAGAACCTTTGAACGATTGTACGCCGACAATCCTAAGTGCGATAAAGTAGGGTCCATACACAGGGTAAATTAAAGAAGACAACTCACGAAAAGAGGACCATGGCAAATACAACAAAGTAGGCGACAGTGGCGAGTAAAGGACGAGCGACCTTCAAAGATCGCATTATAGTCTGCCCGGGAACAAGTGAGCTGGAGTTGTCGGAAAGGTTGTAAGGGCTCACCGTGGTACCAGAAGTGATCGCCAACAAACGTGCGATCCGTAACACACTCAATGCTCGAAAGATCCCGATATGGTATACACCCCTTTCGACACCAATTGTTGCCAATACAAAACTCACCCAGAAGGTAACCATTGCAATGAAATCAATCCTGCCCCAGCTTTGTCGTAGGTAGGGGATGTTCCGCGTCAGCTTCGAATGTGCATCATGAACATTAAGGCGGAATGGAAGAGCAATCACTTCGTCTTTTGATTTCGTTATGTCAGAGCGAAAAGCACGCGAGAAGAAAGTGCTCTCTGAAGTTTGAAAACGTGTCCGTGAGTTGGCTAGAGGTTGCGACTGCGACTGCGCAACTGGAGTATAGCTCTTCTTGTCACGCGACGACGAAAGCTCAATAGGTGGCTGCATGAGTGGCGTGGACGTTGTAGTCTTGGGCAGAGCAAAGGGTCGGGTAAAAGACTTGTAGAATCTCTTGAAAGATAGGCCCCGAGACAAGGTATCTGAACGGGAGACTACTTCCTCTATGTTCATAGTGGAGACGGTGCCGGCAGGAGCACTCGAAAAGGTTGGGATGGTGAATAATGACGATGTCGGAACTCCGGTGTCCAGGATTAAACCTGAAACACAGATGCGAGCGATAGACTCGACACTGCACTCGTTAGTACGCCTGCAACAACGGAACGGGTAGCACTCACGTAAAGAGAATGTAAAGTACAAAAAGTGCGTAGTCTTCCCATGTGTAGAAATAACCTTTTTGTGGAGAAGGACTTGATTGGGTAGGAGATAGAAGAATGGTTCGGGATGCTTGGATAACTAGAACGATCGCTGTCGCAAGTATTAGGGCGAGTATAATGGGTTCGGAGTACCTAAATGAACATTAGGTTTCTGCAACCATCACAGAGGTAAACGAACGCACGAATGGGAAAGCACGTGGTATAATTTAAGCCGAAATGAATTTGTGGGTCCTAAGAAACCCAGAGCATATCCCCTGAGAAGTGTTACCTTTTGTGACCCGCAAAGGTCATTTGCATCCTCTGTTTCATCTTTCCTATCGTTGGGAATGGGGAAAACATCCGAGTACGTGTCGTCGTCGTCGTCGGGGAGCCGTATGGATGTATCATATGCACGGACATTGGCAACACGCATAGATGCCCGACGCCAAGCGGTCTTGATCGCGGTGCCTGTTCGCTGAAGAGGAGATGGCGTAGAACTGAACCGCGCAACTGTGCGTCTTCGTGTGCGAGGGGTAGCTCCACCGATATGCTCTGAATCAATCCTGTGATCTCCCAGCCAGCCAATGTTATCGGTGCGAATGGACAATGTCTGCTTCGTGGTAAGATGGGCCTGGTCGTCGTCTCGGAATGCGTCTGAATCGGAGTCTGTTGTAGAAAGGAGGGAAACGAATGAAGGACCTGCATGATGTGTTAGAAAACCGTGGCACGTGGTCTCTACTTTACGCTGATACTCGCCTCGTATGCTATGTTCTGGGTCTATTGGAGAATAAAAAGGGTCCTCCAGACCGGGTTGTAATTCTCTTGGCGTGGGTGTGCTTCTTCCTAGAGTCGAGGGTCCAGCTTCGATGGAGGGAAGGCTTAGATGTACAGGATCCCCCTCTGCGTCTACCTTACTCCAGCTGGCGCGTCTACGCGTTCGACCTACGTCCGAGTTCGGTGGCTGGGGGACTGAAAGTCCTGCTCCGGTGAAGTCAATTGCAGAAGATGACGAACTGGTGGTAGAGTGGCTGAATTGAGACTGGTGCTGGCCGCCATCCATTCGTCCGTCTTGACGGTCCTTTCGCCGTTGCGTCGTAGTCGACTGTGCACTCAAATTTGGCACTCTCTCTTTGCAAGTCTTGGAGATGAGAAGAAATTGCCATTTTCAGATCCAAAACTATTACAAGTCGATCTTCCAGCTGACCACCACAATACATACAACATGTCTGATGAAGAATCTGAGGGGGACTTGCCCCTCCAACGTATGTTCAGTGTAAAGAAATAGATGGTCTGTGTGTATGACGATCAACCTAATTGCAGTCCAACAGGATTTGCCAAGGCCTCCTACACCACCAGCAACATTTGCCCGCTATGCCCGCACAGATGAGCACCATGACATTAATGGTCTTCCATCGGAAGTCAAAATCAGACTTGTCGGATCACACCCCCTTTGGGGGCATCATCTGTAAGAATTACTGTTGTTCATTTCCCCGATGTTTACACCCAGCTTAGCTGGAATGCAGCCATTGCATTGGCTCGATATCTCGAGATGAACCAAAATTTAGTTCAGGACAAGTTTGTCCTAGAGCTTGGTGCAGGAGGTGGCCTTCCTGGGATTGTATCTGCTCAGATTGGTGCAGCCAAGGTCGGTGACAGAATCGGTGGTCTCCGTTCATTGACCAGGTTTAGGTTGTCTTGACTGACTATCCTGATAATGAACTTTTGGAAAATCTTCGTTTTAATATTGATCATAATATTTCATTGGAGAACAGGGTGAGGGCTGATGTACAGGTGAATGTCCTTCATGTAGATATTTCCGGAGTGTTATAACCCAGTTCGTAGGGATACATATGGGGACAGAGTGTTGATCACCTGTTGGATGCATTACCACCCAACCATGGACCAGGGAGAGCATTCGACTTGATAATCCTCTCTGATCTTGTCTTTAATCATTCACAAGTGCGTGTTGGCATTGCCATATGATATCCCTGTCTCAGGACCTAGTGCATTTATTTAGCACGACGCCCTACTGAAGTCCTGTGAATTATGCTTGACATCCCATACACTGTTACTGGAGTCTTCTGCCATGGACCATCCAGCTCCTAGCATGCTTGTGTTTTACACACACCACCGTCCCCACCTAGCCCATCGTGATCTCACATTTTTTGACAAAGCTCGTACTTGTGGCTGGATTTGCGAAAAAGTCGTGACCAGAAAGTTTCCTGTGAGTTGCTGCTGAAGTTTTCCTTCTAGCATTTTGATGACAATCCCAAGCCAATGTTCCCTGAGGACCCTGGGGATGAGGAGGTCAGATCTACTGTCCATGGATGGAAATTGACTCGCCAAGTCATCACATAATGATTCTTCCACACACTCCTAATGGTAGTGGTGCAGTCTTGTTTAGGAGCGAGAATCTGAAACTTGGATCATCGGTTTTACATATGAAATTGTCTTGAGGTTCTATTGATACGCTACCCCAAGTAGCTAGCCATGACTACAAGTAACAGTACAGTGATTTCACATCCACGCAGTAATCGCATTTCTATCATCAAACCCAACGTTGCACCACCACGCTGTTTACCAATCCGGCATCCTTGATTGTCTGGTTGTCGTCGTCTAGAATACGGTTGGGGAACGTCGTACCGATCGTATAGGGACGCGTAGAATTTTCGGGACGTGCGCTACAACGGATATCAGAAACCAAAGGAGATACGGGACGAGGATGAACGCACGCATTGATGAAGTTTCGAATATCTCGGACGGTGTGAGTATGATTCATCCTACACGGCAACCTAACACACGTTAAGCTTTATCTCAAAGCCACGAACGCTGGACAGTATTAGAACTACCTTGTGCCGTCTGCCAAGCGGATTTGAACAGTTGCTGTAGGCAGGGTCTGATCGACTTCAAACCGCGTATTTATACGTTCTCGTTCATCAGCCGGGCGACCTGCTACAGGAACAGAAGGCGAAATTCTACTAGGGAAGGAGCCAGGCATAGTAGCGTTGGTAGAGGTTCCAGGATTGAAACTAGGAGTCGGGGAGCCCAGTCTGTTTCCAGCACCAGAGAAAGCAGCGACTGGGCGCCTCTCTGGAACATAGTCCTCGTTCACCCTCTTTGAAACGACAACTTCGACTGGCTGACCCGGTGTGACGTTCAGCACAGAGACCGAGGCACGACTGAAAGGGTTATCAACAATATAATATAATGATAAATGATGGATTACCCAGTATTGATCTCGGCAAGGAGACGCTCATTCGCTGGATCCTCGTAACTATAAAACTCGCCACCTTCGACGCTGAAACCATTGCGCCAGAATGTGATGTTACGCTGAGCAACTTCCTCTTCCTCTTCTGTACAATGGATAAAAAGAGACTACATCCACAAAGCAGTCAAACGGCTTACCTTCTGGCGCATCGGGATCAGGGATGTATGCACTTTCAACCTCGTCGCTTCCTAGGGTGTGGCCACCTCCTCTGAAGGTAGAGGATGGTTCTCTTCCACTAGATGGCTGAGATGGGCGGGTCGTTGATGTTCTGTGGAACAACAAAAACAATGAAACAGAGATATAAAACAGCGACATACTCGGCAGCACGCCTTAGGATATCCTGGACGATCCGTGGACCGGGATCACGACTACCACTACCAGGGTTTTGTACGGAGATCCCACTAGATCCAATGAACACATCATCGATGCGACTAGAATCACACGTACCTTCGTTCTCCGCCAGCGAACCAGCTCTCGCCTTCTCTGCTCAGTCCTTCGTCTTCGTCCTCCTCGTCATCGCTTGGTACGGGTGGGCGCGGAGGTCCAGAAGAAGATAGGGATGAAAGACTTGCAAATCGACTGGTACCGCTGGATCTTGACGATGGTGAGGATTCCGGTCTCCATCGATCCTGCGATCCACATACCGAGGTTGGGCTGCATTGTTGCTGCCACTGTTGCTCCAGTCACCGATTCGGCCAATACGTGAACCAGATGGCCCGTTAGACATAGTCCTGGTTCAGATGAATGTTGTGTGAATGATATAAGCCCACTACTGCCCCCGTTGGGGTGAAGTGAGACAAAAAGACTACGCCGAAGGGGAGTCGAACCCCTGCCGCTTGCTTGGAAGGCAAGCATGATAACCGCTTCACCATCGGCGTGTCATTGCTTTGTGGATTTGTATGTGATTACGCAGTCGCAAATTGCTGCGCTCAACTAGTTTAAGTCCTTCCGTCTCATCTCTCCGAACCCCCACAACCCGCCAACGACGACAGCGGCAACACCACCAAACCTGAGCGCGTTCGCGTGCCATGTCGCTGCAGCATTTTGGTAAAGGCGCACTCCGAATCGCCAAAAACTACACCAAGGGCTATTCCGACACACAGGCCAAAGTGCGTGATGCAACCTCCAACGATCCTTGGGGCCCTTCAGGAACCCAGATGAACGAACTTGCTCAGCTGAGCTACAATCAGTTTGTCGTCCCCGTGGCCACAGCGAGCCAGGCGTTGATTTACACACAGGAATGACTTCGTCGAGATTATGGAGATGCTCGATAAGCGACTCAATGACAAGGGGAAGAACTGGAGGCATGTCTTCAAGGTAATCCGAATTCAGTGTCTCGAACCTTTCCAATGACCTGAGTCGTTTTACTCAAGTCACTTACCGTACTCGACTATCTCCTCCATGCGGGTTCTGAAAACGTCGTTCTCTACTTCAAAGACAACATATACATCATCAAGACCCTCAAAGAATTCCAGTATATCGATGAGGATGGCAAGGATTGTGGTGCAAACGTACGACAAAAGGCGAAAGATATTTCCAACCTTTTAAGCGATCCAGGCCGGCTGCGGGAGGAGCGGCGTAGCCGGGCTCACATGCGGGACAGGATGTTGCGAGCTAATCCAGGATTTGAAGACGAAGATGAAAATATCAGTCGGAGGAGCTCAGGTGGTCCACCTCCCCGAAAGAACCGCAACCCCGAAAAAGATGAAGATGATCTTCGGCGTGCAATCGAAGCATCAAAGCGTACTCACGCAGAAGAGCAGACTCGTGTGGCGGAGGATCAGGATCTGGAGACTGCCATCAGGCTCAGCAAGGAGGAAGAAGAAAAGAGAAACAAGGCTATTGAAGACTCGAACGCGGCTGCACTATTCGATGATCAGGCACAACTGTAGGCCTCTTCCTACTTTACTGGCATCATAGCTGATATGAGCGACGCCACTAGACCAGCTTCCACTAGTAATTCAAGCAACCCTTTCCCTTTCCTCGATCCTACACCTTATGCTACTGGGCTGCAGCCCCAGCCTCAACTACAGCCACAGTTCACCATTCAGCCTCAGTTCACAATGCAACCACAGTTTACTTCTTTCAACCCTTACCAGCAGCAGGCTCAACAAGAGGCCATGCAGGTGGGCACCTTCCCAACGCCGCCATTCGTTCGTGGCCAATTGACCCAATCTTTACAGGCAGAGTATATGAGGCAGCAGCAGGAATGGCTCCGTCAACAACAGGAGCTCCAAGCTCAACAACAGGCCTTATTACAACAACAACAACAGCAAGAGGAGTGGATGCGGCAACAGCAAGCTCTCCAGGCTCAGCAACTTGCCCAGCAGCAACTATTTGCTCAGCCCACTGGATTTGGGTAGGTGCAGTTCAAACCTGTGCATCTCAGTTACTTATCGTCCCCTGTAGCTCAAACAATCCGTTTGCACCGTCGATATCCCCAGCCTCGGCGTCCCCAGCACCGAGTGCACCTGCTAATGGGACCAGCAGCAATGGTCCCATTTTCAACCTGCAAGGCACCTTTGCCACCTCCAGCGCGCCCTCATACACATCAACACCTCCTCCTGCATCGAGTTCCTCTACACCATCTCGGGCGGATAGTTCAAGCACGGGTATTCCCAGCAGACTCCCCACTCGTGCAGATCAGGAGCACGCCCACCTCGCAAATCTGTTTGTCAATCGTGATGATGGACAAGATACCTTTGGAAATATTGGTTTACTTCGGTACGGGCAGACGCAGGCCGGCCGGATCGCCACGCAGAAGACGGGAACAAGCGTCAATAACCCCTTTGCGCAAGCGCACCAGCAACAATCGCAGTCGGGCCCCAGTAATGAACAACCGTTTTTTTCTATATAATGATTTGGATGGGATACAGCTGGTAGATCTGCTTGGTTCCATTTTCTTTATCGTCCCTAGTACTTCACGACAATCTTTACTGTGTATCTTTTTACCGTTACATTCCTTCTTCTGCGTTACCCCTTCAGGATTTACTGTATAAAACTATCAAATCTTGGTGCAGCTCAACCAATTGGCCATGGCTAGGCTCCAGGTACAGCGTCAAAACGTGACATCATCACAGGCACAATAAGGTGACAGTTATAGACTGCTCTGAACCTCTACCACCTCCACGACTCCGTTAGCAGGCAAGCTATGTCGTTTCGAGAGCTGATCTCTACCATTTTAATTTGCATCTTCAGATACCAAGCAGACACCGTAGTACAATGAGTGGCTCAGCTATTGTTCTCGTCATTGCAAGTTGAAGCCCACCGATTGAGTTCTCTCTATGCTGACAGGAACACCGAAACACAGGTTGCTATCATCTTCCCTCCTGCAGCGGTAGCATTCCTATCAGGATGTAGCTGCGACCTTATTGT
Organism: Scleroderma citrinum; assembly: GCA_029372045.1. NCBI lineage: Eukaryota > Fungi > Basidiomycota > Agaricomycetes > Boletales > Sclerodermataceae > Scleroderma > Scleroderma citrinum. The sequence continues at coordinate 1,699,370 of JARFMN010000005.1, read as the reverse complement.
CAATATCTTGTTGACGATGTGCGTATCCATTTGTCATACACAATGTTTCTGTGCATTCATCGTGACCCTTGTTTCACACAATAAGTTTTGGATATATCCCCGGACTCATCGTACGTATTATATACTTGAGCTTTCGCAAGGACAAGAATAGCGGACTAACTTGACCCTGCAGCACGCGTTCTGGCTTATTTACACGAGATCTAAAGCCGAGGAGAGGTATGGCCCTGGTGGATACCGTTGTACGTCCAATCGGTGTTCCTCCGTAAAGACCAAGCGTTTAACGTTGCTTGTGGTCATAGACGTCGGAAGTGGCAAGTATCAAGCGATCGGACCGGCGGCGCCGCAGGGTAACCCCCCACCAACTTACGGGGCGACGGCCCCTGCGTAATGAGCACGACGGCTCCGCTCTGCACCCTACATGCCGTCCCATGGAACGAAACATATGCGGGCCTTTTGTATCTTTTTCTGTACTTTCTGTACTTCAGGATGGATCTGTACACATTTCCATGGCTGTAAGTACGTTTCTCTGCGTTCACGCGCACAGCAGGACCTTTCAATATTGTGGCATACGTCTTGTGCATAATTGTCCTAATGCATCTACTTTTACTGGTCCCGTTGATATGCATTATGGTGTAGTCAACTGTAGTATAACTAGTCACTCTGATGTAAAACTTCCTTCGGTCTTCTTAAACATTGGTCTGACATTTTGGAACTAGTGTAATAACCAACAAGTAGTAAAATCTTCAATCCAAAATGCCTGGCTGCCACACATATAGTCAACTCTGGTGTATCACGAACCACAAGGTTTTTAGTGCATGGGTACCAATATCTTCAATTTTGGAGAGGGATATTAGTACATACTTGGTTGTGCCGCGGAAATAGATGTAAAAACAGGAGAGAATATGTGAAAGATCGAACACAGTTAAGTGCTTTGGGCATGTACGCGATGTAGATATTGACTCTTCCGGCTGATATTGTGCGATTCGGCTCATCCTAGGTCTGTAGCAAGGGTCGTCACACAGGCAGTGTGAGTCAGCTAGAAGAGAAAGGGGGAGAGGGACGGAGAGGGAAGGATCGATGTATGACGACAACAACAAACGGATCCTAATAACGCTAGCGCTGATTGTTCATTTGCAGACAATTTACACACACCCTATTATCACTTCAAGTGGGGCGAACGATCCGGGTATCGGAAAACGTCGGGTTTCGAGACTATGAAATAATCTACTTCGTCAGATTCCCCGTCTGTAACAAGGAACGCATCCGGGTATGCCCGCCTCAATGCCAACTGTCGTGACTTGGTATATTCGACACCCAAAGTCTTCCAGTCCAGTAAGGGGCTCAGGCTTTCTATCCGGCTACGCTGATCGGCACGCTGCCTCCATGTCTTGTTGCAGAATCCTTCCAGGCAGTCTGTAAGTTGGCTCACCGACTGTTCGAATGAGTTTGTGCGACGGTCGATAATGTAGCAACCTTCGTCCTCGGGCCGCTCGATCGTATCTTGCATAAAACAGCCGAATCCAGACAAATTGGTGGTGATGGATGGTATGCCCATCTGACCAAGACAATAGTCTAGTGACTTAAAAGCCAGAAAAACTAGCATAAATCCACTTACAACTGTACACTCTGCAGGAGTGTATCCCCATGGTTCATAGTAGCTCGGGAACACACCAAGATGACAGCCTCTGACGAACTCTTCGTAGTCGAGGCCAAGAATGGGATTACTGGAGGTCAAAAAATCGGGGTGAAACAAGATCTTCACGCGATCTTCGTGGGAGTTGAAGAGCTTTACCCGACGAATCTGGGTGAGAATCGGATCGTTGGCGTCATCCACCATGTTATGCGTAACGAATGGAGGGAGTGAAGTGCGCTTGAGAGCGGATATTCGTTGCTTTAATAACACCTGGTCCTCGGAAGATAGGAGGTCTGAAGGTGCCACCTCAAGCTTGCCCTCACTACAGCCATATCAGAAATCTATCACGTCGCATTCACTCATTCCATACCTATGGAATCTCAAAGCATGGTCCAACAAACGGTCCCCAATACGCTTTTGAATTTCGGTAACGGTCTCCTGGAGTTGCCTAACCAGGGCTTGTCCCTTAAATGCCTCAATCGTATACGAGTTTGTAGAGGCAGGCATAATAATGAAAGCAACCACCGTTGTCTTTGAGTCCGATCTCTTAAGGCGATAATTGAGTCCTGCAAGTTTTGTAAGAAAGAGGGCAGCATTTCCACCACAGAACCCACGTGCTAGCGATTCGATGAACATATCAACACCTTTGTTGCGATATTCATAACGACCAGCAGTGAAAATCTAGAGGCTGCATCAGCATATAGCATGCAAGATGAGTTGAAGGCCCACGTATAATGTATTCTCGAGGTCGAAGTCGTAGTGGCCATAAAAATGGCCCCGCACAAATTCGTGGATCTTAGCTCTTGCAATTGAATACAAGTTCTCGGACTCATGTTCATGCTTTCTCTGAAACTTATTGATGCTGAGACCATTTGGTACGACACCGTCAGGTCTGCGCTTCAGGAGATACTCTGCTTCCAATGCAGTGATGTGAGATACAGTGGTGAAGACGTCCGCACAGTGCGCGGAAGCACGCTCGATACAGTAACGGTGATATATGCCTCGTTTTCCAGCTTCGTGGTTAACGTCAAAGTACTTGAGATTATTATAAAAGTCAACACTACCAGCACAGAGATAGCGACCGAGGAGAGTAGCATGTGTTGTGAATACGGTCGTAACATCGATTTGGCGTTTCCTGCAGATGGGAATGGCTACACCTGCTTGCCACTCGTGGAAGTGCGCAACGATGGCAGCGTCAAGCTGCCGGGAGGCATACTATCGTCAAGACACTAGGAGTCAGGCGGGAGGAGTCGCTAATTGGTAAAGGGGATTATCACACACCTCCCCTAAGAACCAGGCCATGAGATAGCCGAACAAGATGACATCGTTAGTTTCAGCGTCATGAGGGGGGGTAGAGATGCCTGCAAGGTTCCATAGGTCCCCTTTCCACTCGTCTAGACGATGCGAACAGCTTCCTACGTCGAAGAGAAGCACTTGCGGTTTGCCTTCGATGAGCCACCGACCGTAGAAACACTTGACGCCATGGCTACGCATTGCCTCCAGGGTAGTGGCGACGACGGGATCCACCGGATCAAGCACCCCAACTTCCATGGCTGACTTATTCGTGAGGGGGCCGATGAGTGTATACCTGTCACCATACTCTGCGATGGTGACGAGGACTTTAGTCGATATGACTGTGTAGATACCGCCGACCTTGTTGGCGACCTCCCACGCGCACTCGAAGAGGTGGTGGTTCTGGACGTCACGCTTCGGTGCTGGTTGTCCCTCTGCCATGATCGTTGTCGTAGTCGTCATATAGATACAGTGCGGAGGAAGAAAGAGCGCATGAGAGAGTTTACCTTTACAAGTTAGGTGGCCCCAGCTGACCTGCTAGCTCAGGGACCAGTCCACGTGAACATCAATCAAACCAGATCTATCCAAGCAGGTGATATCTACCCGGGCCTACCCCAAATCGAGGGATATGGCAGTACATGTCCGAATCGAGTGTGGTGATTCTGATTCTGAAGAACGCAAGGGTCATATTGTTGAAAGTCGTCAAGCAAGCAGTGCAACTACCACCGCCGTCACCGTCGAGGAAACTAGGTTCACCTGGTAATTATGGTAGGTTGGTAATACCTCATCGTTGTTCACATCGTGGGCGCACCTGGTTGTTGGTCAGTAGGTTCAACCCACTAATCACTTTGATCGACTCCTTGGCACCAACCACAGAGCCGTGCTGCAAGATCCATTTGTTGTCCTCGGAATACCGGGTACGCTGGATGGTGGCTCCAAGGAGGGAGTCCAGCTGGCCCAACAGAACATTTAGCTACGCCCGTTACTCCGATATCAATGATGTGATACACATGCCATGGATCCGGGCATTCCCGCTGTTGATCCCCAGAATAGAAGCGGAGGTAGGATATCTACCCACTCGGCTCCGCAAGTATGATTCTCCACAACGAGACTTGTGAAGAGCGTCAGCCCAACCATGCACCCGCCGGCAACCGATGCAAGCGTGCCCCCGAATGAAATAGCACCGTGTGTCCCCGGTGGCACGGGTTTGAGTGTGGTGATGAGGATGGGTGGGGATGGGGAGAGTATGCCAAGTTCGGAGGCTAGTGTGTCACCCAGACAGCAGGCAAACTGGCTGTAGTAGGAGCATGAATGTGGGTCCATATCGATGATGACATGAGCCTCACCCGAGCACGATGTACAAAAGCGCCCGACTGAGGCCATCGGATATCGTTGCAGACAACGGGAACCAGCTTTCACCATCATACAGGGGCCCTCTAGGCAATCCAAGAACAGATGCGAGCCAGGACCATGGCAGGATATTTGGTGCAAATGTTACACTCCATAAGACGGTGGCGATGAACGCAGCTATCGAGTTGCAGAGAACCTACCAGCCATTGCGATAGCCAGCATCTTGGAATCCTTCTTCCAGTTGTGCTTTACGCTTTTTTCCATCTGTACACGTCGTTATACGATCCAGCGCTGTGTGTGTGCACTCACATTTGGTTGCCCGTGAGGCGAGGTGGTAGAATACGATGAGAGTTATGCCAATACCACGCACTGGGGCTGACAGCACTAGGAACCCAACCACGAAGGCCGTGGCAGCCCCAGACGGAGACAATTTGCGAGACTTGGCTCCATTCACGGCGAGCAAAGTCGCCACAGCGAGTGGTATGCTTGGAAACTCGAACATGGAGAACGTGCACGCGAGTAACGAAACAGCGTGTTGTATTACAACACTCAGTACTCCACATCGATAGAGGTGGCGTGCACGAGTTCAAAACCTTTACTGCTGAGCTTGCTGTCCGCGACGCTACGACCTTGAGCACTGGGTCGAACCAATTCGAATTCTTAGATTCCTCACTGCACGCCTTTCTTCCAGGGCACGCTCCACTTTTTCGAATGCAGACAACACTGGACACGGATGTGCACAGGCTACTCGTCCCTCACCAATTGACAGTGCCATCAACCAACTCCGTACCTCCTCTATACATGCGTTATGTGCTGCGAGAGGCCTTTCGTATTGTGCAGTTAGACTCCCAGCGCTCTGAAAGGTCCCCACTGATTCCTTCAGCACTTGACCCTTGAATTCAGCAACCAGGCGACACGGTTGTTTCCAGGCGATATTACGTCCTCTGGTACTGCAACACCGGCAATAGTCTTCTGTAGCACATTCCCAGACTCCAGTGGACTTGTGCAACTCTGTGATGAAGAAACATATCTTTTTCACGTATGCTATTGTCGAGTGTACCATATAGTTCAGTCAGGCCATGTCTTTTGCTCTTCGGTTGACTAAGTCATGTAGGTGCATTTGTGGATCGGAAGATGGGGTGGATGGGATGGGTATGTAGTAGATCATCGAGGACTCTGGTGAGCATGCAATGAATTATGCCAGGTTGCTTAATCTTGCACCACCACCCCCTATTCTTGTATCCCACTCCTCTTGACCCCATCTTACTTTCCTTGGCTCATTACTGACACTTCAATGACAATAACAAGCGTACTGATGACGACGATGCCCATGCATGCACACTATGCATGGAACGACGATGACCCTGTCCATGTATGTCCACCACACATGGCATGACAATGCCAACGACAATGCTGGGCAACCAGTGCTGCAGCGACAAAAGACGGCGAACAGAATTATGTTATTCATACATATGCTGTATCATCATAGGTAGAACTATGAATAGCATGATGGAAGACTACGAAAGAATAGTCTTGTCCTCTTGAGTCATGTTGGGAGGTATTCGTACTACAAGTCCCTGTAAATGGTTGTGAGGCTGCACTCCGGATATGCAAGATGATCTGACAACCGAGAATGGCAAGCAGGGCACATGCAACATTTGTTGTGACATAGAGGGTCTGATACTGTCAAAGTGGTCAGGTGAGGTGAGGTGAGGTGAGGTGTTGGAGCTGTAACCTAGTAACCTACAGGCAAAGTAATCGACACGACCAAGTAAGTAAGCATCTGAAGAAACGTCCTGTTCATGTCAGCCAGGGTTTCATTGACCAGTGGTGATACTCACACAAGGAAATACATCACATTTCCCTCTATAAGAATGATCCTAAGATTTCGAGCTCCAATCTGATTTTCTGCTAAGGAACGCCTAGAGCACTGAACGGCAGCCCACAGTGCCAAAGAGAATAATAGAAATTCATAAAGCAGTAATGCAGCAGCATTGACGTAGATATCAATGGTTTCTGAAGCAGGGAAAGTAGCAAGAACAGTTGCTGTTTGGTTAACTGCATTGTTGGCTTGAGGTATCAAAGATAACTATCAGTTTCCACCCAACATCAATCAATGACCGACCTTGGAAAATACTGACTCGTATCATGGTTACAAGTGAGACGGCGACTTCGATGATGAAGCCTAGAACCACAATGAACAGAACTCTCCTTGAGCGGTTATGAAGAATATAGACCCGCATCTGGAGAACAACTGAGAATGTGAGGGTGCAGCATTAAATGGTGCGAAGAACACCTACCATGCACAAGCCAGGTTCCTATCGATAGAGGCCAGATTTGGAGAAGGCGAAGAGTAAAACTGTCTGTGTAGAGTCAATTAAATGAGAAAAACACATCTGGGGGCTCTTGCTTACAACTGCCATTAGAAATAGGAATATATAAGCTGATTATGACCTAAAACTGATAGCGGGATGCTCACAACTACGAAGATGATCGATTATCAGCTACACATTATGAACCTGCACAGTACATACCTGGATCTCGTTCGAGGTATTCCAGTCCCAGAGGAGTGCTGACTGGTGTGAAGTGCTGTGTGATCTTCGGTGGATCCAATGACCTACCTCCGGTGTAGTACCTATCATTTTCTATAGCATTACTTATAACACGCATGGCGAAGGACGTACAGTGCAAATATGGTGCCAACGTATCGTAACTGAGCCCATTGAACTCAAATAAGTAAAATGCTAGAATAACTAGAGCATACCGTGAAATATATCAGGTTGACTATCGACATGGACCTGTTCTATAGGATTTTCATATCAGATACTGACCCAACAGGGGGAGATAAGTTGGGTACCCATATATACTTGATCTTTCCGATATACATTAAGAGAATTAACTTTAATTTGACATTGAAGTGAGGTCAATACCTCGTTATCCAATGTAATGGCTGGCTCATCCAGTCAGTTTCAGATTTACTGAACGAGTGTCACAAATCCCCACCATAGTCATACAGCATCAGGGTGAGGGGCATCACTGCAGTGATTGAAATTAACGGGATGAGACTGTCATAGAGTCAGTTCATTACCTGTCAGCAAATTGATCACTTGATTGCTCTGTGCCATGTCAATGAGCTGCGTATCACTGGAGAGGGAGTGGGGGTAATGCGCGTCTGACTGGACCCCAGCAATATATAGTCAGCACAGGTTTATCCTGGGCCACGAGGTTTTCGTAACTGCGGGGACTAAGACCGGGCTAGAAAAGCCCCATCGAATTCTTTGCATCTAGTACAGGTATCAATATTTGATTTCATAAATCCCGCTGATGCTTTCCATTAATGTTACCGCTTACATTGCTTTTGTTGATTTAAATTGAAGGCCGAACTACGCGGGAAGTTACCTTGTTTACCATGATTGAGGCAAACAAGAACAAGAACAAAGAGGCCACAACAAAGCCACAATGACGTGAACCAGGCCATGACGATGGCACCACAACTATTGTGCTCACCATCACGACCACCCCGACCACACCCACAGGATGACAAGGCAGCAGCAACAGCGGTGAGACCACAACGACGGAGACCAAAAATTATAAAGCTGAAAAACAACATGATCACTCCAGTTTACATAAAAACCGTTAGTACCAACCACCGAAATGTGTTCTAATTAGTCCCCGTTTGGTTTGGCTTTTTCGTAAACATGGTCTCCATCCAATCAGATTGCTTCCTGAGTAATGGATACCTCAACAAGCGGATAGCATATTTCGCTTTTGCTGATGCCGGCCCACTTGCTGTAAACAAGGCGAGGCCTGCGGCGGTTGTTGGAATATTGGACCTCCATCGTGGCGTGCTGTGGCCACCGCACACATAAGTGGCTGAAAACACAGAATCTCTTCTCTCATCTTATTCAGCACAACTGAGGGTAAGTACTACTTTCACTTCCGGATGCTTACAGAACTGATCAATTGCCAGAGCTCACTCGTACACTTTTAGGTACATCAATCTGGCTTCTTCATCATGACTGAGAAGCTCACACACGTTATTTAGCACATAATGGGCATCCCTTCAACCCACCGCACGACTGATAGCATTGATGCATTCGTTGACGATGCCCCTTTCCCCGATCATGATTCAGAATATGGATCCCGCAGACGACTTGATATTACTATCAATAGAAAGTCAGAGCTGCCTGACCCGCTTTTTAAGGAAAAGCCAGTAAAGCTGTCCCACCCGATTTTTAAGGAAAGGCCAGTAGAGCTGTCTCACCCGACTTTTAAGGAAAAGCCTATATGGCTTTCTCCTCACGAACTCGATGTTGTGGTGGCCTTACGTAACTTCCATGCCGTTGAGGTGTGCTTGCTACTTTTGATAGCGATCTGGTCTAATCCGAAAAACAGCCAGGCGATCTTTCGTTCACAGAAAAAGACATTATTACTGTCACCAGTAAGGGTGATAGCGCGTTCGACTGGTAAGTACATCGCTACTATGTATTTGGGAAAGTCAAGTCACGACCATATTGCAGGTGGACAGGCAAGGTCAATGGGAGAGAAGGAAGCTTTCCAGCCAATTACGTGGAACTCGTGTAGTATACGGGCATTGTGTATTGACGTCTTGTGCAGCTCCATAGCACCGGGCAACGACGTGATCACGGAGGTGTGATTTTTGGACGCTGGAACGTTTTCACTCATCAGATTGACAAGGATAGTGATTCGTGTAGTAGATATACTATATAGCTATATTCTATAAGACAAGACACCAATGATGGAATGTATTCTATCGTGCATCATTCTAGAGCCTATTCCCAGCACTTATCCGGTGACGGTGTCACCTGATGTGCTCCGTAGTAGCCCGTCGGTGTTCCAGTCGTGGTCTCAGCCTGTCCAGACGGTATAGTTGGTGGCCTCACATGGGGCGGCATACCCCGGAGCAGGAGTGGTCCATACGGGCCACATTCCTATGACACCAGCTCCTGTTGCTGGGCACAGTTTTGCGGCACCTCCAGCACCACCTGAGGTCAACACCGTAGTCGCAGCGGCGTGCGAGCCAGATGTCTGTATTCATGCTGGAGAAACTGGCATGCGTGGTGGCAACGTCGTTTGTATCTGACCCGTCGTCTGAGGGTGTATGCATTGAAATAATAAATTTTCGGAGCTTTGAATTGATACTCTGTGTGATAAGTGGCGGTAGAGTTGTACGAATAAGTTGGATAAGGCTGAGTGGGTGCAGTGGTGGCTGCAGCGGTTGCTTGAGCGACGGGAGTTGGTGTAAACGCGGCGGGTGGATTAGAAGGAATGGGCGTCGCTATTGATTTGATGTAGAGAGTTGAGTCATCACGTAGAGCAATAGATCGAGTGGAAGGAAGGGTGCTAACCAGACATGGGTTGACGCTGTGGGTAATGTCCGGCGGAGCTCACGGAGCACAGAAGCAGAGTGGAGCATCACTGCCAGCGGACCTTGGCTGTAGCAACGCCAGGATTCCTTGTGCTGTAAAGGATGGAGGGTTAGTAATCAAGGTTAGGGACCAACGAAGACGAACCAACCCGTTTCTCGCTCTTTTGAGCCTTCTGGTGTGAACTCACATGACGTCATAAGTCGCATGTTTTGAAGTTCCCGAACCGCTTTAATGCATCAGCATTGCGCCTCAGTAACTCCTGGATGGCTGCTTCGAATTCAGAGCTGCCCAGCACCTCCTTCAAGAGGCTATGTGATCCTATGGGAATAGGCCTTCAAGATCTTCCAGGATGACATTCTCTTGATGGGCGTCGATGGGATTTATATTGCTGAGATGGGAACACTCGATCTCACAAGCCCTGTGTCGATTCTGGCGATGACGAGTGAAATGGAACTTACAGTTCGAGGATGTCGAGTATTTTTTGAGCATCTGAGGGAGTGGGAGGCGTGTCTCTGGTGAGCTTTTAGTTCAGGGACCAGAGTATGGCCGAGGCTCGGAGCTGTGCCGGCAGTCGCCTTGTTTACCATGTGCTCATACAGTAGCAAAGAAATCCAACTCTTCGCATGCTCATGCATAGACACGATTGGTGGACGCAATTTGACGCTGGAAGGATGTTTCACAGTAGAAGTAAAACGGAAGGGCAGAAATTCAGGTAACCCAAAGGATCGGGCAGACTTATCAAAAGAGATTGAATTGTCAGTAGGAATCCATTGACGGACCTCGATGTGGCGAACGGTGCCAGGGGCAGAGTCGTCAAAATAGTTCTGGACGAAAGAGAGGCAGATTATTCGCCAGAGCTGCGGTACCCACCAGCTTACACCTTGGTACGCATGAAACGGACCAAGACACAACAACTGGATCCAAGGCTTAGACAATGGAGTATTGCCAATGGCCCCATTAACAAAAGCATTTAACATCATATATATCGGAGAGGTCGGAGTGTTCGCTCCACAACACCGAACACATCGTGACAGAGCGTAACACCTGACCGAATGATGGAGACTGAAAACACAGACTGAGACTGAAAAACTACATTCGTTGCAGTTCAAAAAACGTGCCAACCACGTGGCATCTCCAGTGGTAGTGACCTTGTTGATTAAAAAAAGCCTATCATGTAAAGATGGCCACATCAGAGTGCATTGACTTCTGACAATCCCAGAATCAGACATGTATTTGCGTCGATATATTTATTAGTGAGATACGGTGCATCGAGCAGTCTCGAGTTCGATAGTTAGAGGAGTAGGTACGGTAAGTACTGTCGCGTTGCGATATGTACACATGTACCCAAGCTCTCATCAAAACAATGCAATGCGCGAAAAGGACAGAGAGCAAGCCTTTCAAATAACCACAGTGCAGGTGCCAGCCGATAGCGCAAACAGGAGGCAGATAAAAAGGGGCGCGCAGACAGGCAAAGAGGGAATAAAAAACGAGAGCAAGCTGTGCACACCAGGCGGGCCAGACCAAAAAGCGAGTAAAAAAACGAATGACTTGCGACTTGAGAGACATGTAGAAAAGGAGAATAAAACGCGTGCGTTGCAAGGACATATACTATATGAACAAGATAAATTAGCGTCCGCGAACGCGGAAGTCATCCAGACGTCAAATGGGTGAGTCAGAAGTATCCAGGCCCAGGACGGGCAGTAGGGAGAGGCGGGTAAGGCTCTTTTCCCCAGTAATGGCTCCCGGCGATGACAATATCGTCCCCAGACTCGACCGCCTGTCCATTCTCAACGAGATACATGGTCCTGCGGCCGGCAGTCCTCTCATCAGATGGGTAATAGGACGCATCGTCCTCGTCTACATCTGCTTCGGTTTCTTCCTTACCAACCTCTTCGACATCAGCGTCCGCATCGTCATCATCGGTACTAACTCGACCGAGCCGCGAGTAGATACCGACGCTGGCATCAGAGAAGCGCGAGACAAGGCGAATCGGCTCAGTAATTGGTTGTCTGTAGCTCGACACTGACCCTGACACACGAGAAGAGCTTGTTTCGGGCGACTCGTCCGTGGGCGTGGGCGTGGCGGTCGTGGTAGTGCTGACCCGAAGATTTCGTGTCGGAAGGCGGGCAGAGCTCCGCTCAGAAGACGATGTGTAGGAAGAATGCACAGATGGACCTGATGAAGAACCTGAGCGACTGGGTGCTCGTGACGTCGGCGTAGATGTTGGGGGTGATAAGATATGGGAGACCGAAGAAACGGAAGAGAAATGTTCGTGAAACTTGGATGGTCCGACAGGAGATCGAGGTCCTGGACTCAATGGCGCTGGGCTAGGTGCTGGCGGCAGGGGCACATCTGGCGGAGGGCGGGGAGGTGACGGTGGTAAAGCACTGTTCTGTTGGCCGTGTAGCCGACGGTGGAGAAGTGCAGTTGCCGTTCCAGTGCCATGTGGGATTGCCGGAGCTGAGTTTTGTCTTAGCATGACGGGATGCGAACGTCCTGCATCAATATAGGAGCTCGGGCCGCTTAGCATGTCGCTATGGCTCCTGGCATTGTTCGATCCGCCCGGGCGAGGTATTGGTGGAGGTACTGGCGAACCACGACGAGGGGATAGGGACCGGAAAGGTGAAGAACTTCTCCTTGGGGTCAACGGTTGCACAGGGGCCAGAGTAGCGTTCGTAGGATTGCTCGCGGCCAGAACAGGGGAGGGTGGGACCTGTCGCGCAGGAGCGCGTCTCCCAGGTGTCACCGAAGAAGGTGGAGTGGGCAGTGGGTTGGTCATCCTTTGCGAAGGAGTTGAATGTATGGATGACGATGGTAACTGCGGAAGAGGTTGACTAGGAGGTGGTGCAGGGGGAGGAATGGACAGGTGGTACCGCGAGCTAGAGATATTGCTCCTGTGTGTGAGTGGGGTGCTTGATGTCAGTGAGTTGGGGTGTAAAGTGGGGGAAAGAGGTGTGTGAGGTATAATGGATGCATCAGCGGAAGGGAGATTGAACGTGGCGCGCGTTGAGACGGGTGTGGCCTTCGAGGTATTGTCCGGCAGACGAGGTGAGGGAGAAGGTGATGCACGGACAGGAGGCGGGCTCCTGCTGGACCTCTGTTTAGGAGGGGACCCTAGAGGTTTAGAAAAGTTCAGAGTCAATGGAGTGAAGCTAGACCGTGTAGGTGATGAAGGTGCGGCACCATTGCGTCCCAGTGGCTTAGGGCTAGCAGGCTTTGGAAACACGGGTAATGCAGGAACTGGAGGAATATGGTCTTCATCCTCGTCATCACTGCCTCGCTGTGATTTCTTTGGACGTCTTCGAAAGAAGGCCAATGCCCGAGACTTTGCCTTACCGGGTGACTTGCTCGTGGATTTGTTCGATGACGCGGAGAGATATCCACCATCTGAGGCATAGTCACGTTCCCGATCGTCGCCTTTGCTGAGGTCAAGGGCTGCGGGTCTCATCCACTTTTTGATCCGTTTTTTGTCAAATTTTTCCTTCCCTCGCTCTTTGCTGCCTTTTCCCTTGGAAAGGTATTGACCTTCGCTAGAATACCCTGCCTCGGCAGGACCAGGGCTAGGGCTCTCGTTACTGCGACTATGACTTAGAGTATCATCGTGGCTCGAGGGACGATGTGACTCCTTGGAGCGCCTGACCATCAGGTTGCCATCATGTTGTCTCGTTGCGGCCAAAGACGAGACATCCGAAGATAAGGAGAACAGTTGCAAGTTTTCAGAGGGAAAGTCGTCAAAATGCACGTGGGGTGGGGGTTCGACGACACTTGGTTTGTGCATGTGAACCTGCAGGCCGCCAACGGTTGCAGTTGCAACGTTGTTTTGCGGGGAATTGAGTACCGATGAATCATCCGACGCCGCGTTTGAGCTGTAGGTCAAAGTGGGTGTAATCGACTGGTTGTGGATTGAGATGAGAGATGCGAATAAGGGAGACGAAAGTAAGTGCACCTCTGCGAGCTCTGTCTCCGGTGCATGATCGTGGGGTTGCTCCTGCGATATTTCCTCTGGTTCCTCTTTGAGAGGGCTGTTGAAGATCCAGTTTGCAACGGTTGAATTCTGGGCTATGCCGAGTTCCAAGGCTGTTTGGAGGACTGATGCGCGGACGGCACTCGAGTCGCGGTTGGCTGATCCGATTCGTGACTTTGTAAATTGGCGACGAGCTGGGTGATAGTGTGCGGATGACATGGGTGGTGATGAAACAGAAACGAGCGCTGCTGCAATGAGGGGGGGTAAGGACTGGAAGGGGAGGCTCGACGGAGTCAAATCAAATGGAAGCAAAACTGCGTGCAGCCATTCGACGCGTGAAGAAGACAACGGGTTGGTCGGATCCGGTCCAGCCGTGGACGTTTGAATGCGAGCAGACTTGAAGAGCCTTGAAAACTCGCGCCGCTGCCTTTCTGGGAATTCGGCTCGACCCCTTCCGCGTGGCCATCAGATCCGGAGATCTCAAGACGGCCATATCAAACTTTTTCGTCATAGGCAACACCCAAACTTGAGTACCGTCGACATGATGGTATCACCGCGAGTTCGGGGTGATTTGAGGCCGTAAATAACAATATACTATGCTACTTGTCCTCCACACCACAAACTCTACTTGCGTTTTCGGCTTGTAACGGTCTTCCATGAAGAACAAGTCACGCCTTCCCCAGCACCGAGGCAAAGATATGTATAACAGTAGATGGGGACAGGAGTTCACGCCCTTGCGATAAGACGCATTCTACAGCCGTTGCTGCGAGGTAACGAGTCCCTAGCAGATCGAGTCAACTATGAAAGAAATACCAACCTGGGACAGATAGGAAGTCGAGGGCCATCCAGTGCAGTGTGGGCTACATGCGGTGGTTGTCTTGCTACTATGCAAGCAGGACTTTGGCTGGGGGCTGGAGAGTGTGATTGAAACACTGGTCACAATTTGCCATTTCAAAGGAGTTGTTGAGGCCGGAAAGCTTCCTTGTTTATCGATTGGCGCCTCATTGAGTTCCGACCCTGAGGATGTCAGGTCGACGGGATGCACGAGAACAACAGAGTGTAGCAGAGGGTTTTTTGGGAAAGGGATTGATTTTGAAAGTGGCTATTTTGAATGACAAGTGTAATACTGGCCTAAAATAGATCTAACAAGTCTTTTATACTGCTCTCACCAGATTTGAGGTTAGTACCTCCAGGTCCATGGAGATTACGACGACTTTGCTCCGTATATCGAAGGATAGGTAGTAACAGGGGTTCTGTAACTAGTTAGTACAGTGGTCGACCATGGATGACAGAGACTTACCCTCAGTCATGCAGACTGAGGGTTTCCTAAGACTCAATCGATCCGGATCGGCATGTCCGTTAAGTAAGGCGTAACCCGATTAGGGAGGGAAGTATAAGTATAATAAGTCAATGCTTGGTCGGGCTACCACAGTACCCAACAAGTGGTTCTACATTGTGCGTTTACATTCAGTTTCTGTCCATGATTCACATCATTGGAGGTCAAGGATAGATACAGGAAATACATATGAGGGGCAGTTGGAAGGTTGTGGTGATTACAGATGATACCTCCGAGCATTGGCGCCGATGGTAGCCCAGAAACCGGCCAACGCCGTCAACCCGCGGTAAAAGGGTACGGCTAACCTACACCGTACCCTTACCCGTAGAACTTGTTCACAGAAAACTCCGACATACCCCACGATGCGATTCTTTAAATTTGCATTGCACTGGCCACTTTAGTCTACTTGAAGTACACCACACCATGGCCTCTCTGGACGACCGACAAGTCAACCAACCATCTCCTGGTGTATCAACAACACTTCGCAATGCATCATCATTATCCCCATCTCGTCTGAGATCGTGGGCAAGGAAACTCGGCGTTGGCATAATCCAAGACATTAAAGCTCGTGCACCCTGGTACCTCAGTGACTGGACAGACGCTTGGAACTACCGAGTGGTTCCTGCAGCGGCATTGATATTCTTTGCAAAGTCTGCCCTTACACATCAATTTGAATTTTTTTGAAATTATTGACCGATACTTTTATTAGTGTACTCCCCGGAATCGCTTTCTCTCTCGACCTTATAGAAACCACGCAGCAATATGGCGTAACAGAGGTCCTCGTATCTACTTTCATGGCTGCATTCATCTTTTCCGTATTCGGAGCGCAGCCTCTGACCATTGCTGGCGTCACTGGTACGCGCGCTTTTACCTACCATGCAGCGAGATTATTCACGCACAATACCTAGGTCCCATCACTGTCTTTAACAAAACCATTTTTGATATCCTTGAGCGGCAACCTAACCCTCCAAGCTACCTACACTTTGTTGGCTGGGTTTACCTATGGGCTGCGATTATACATTGGTTTACTGCTGCATTGAACTGTGAGTGTAGTCATCATTCGCACATTCCTTCGAATTCATCAATCCCTCATAGGGTGCAATTTCCTGAAATATGTCACCCTATTTTCTTGTGATACCTTTGGATTTTATGTTTCCTGGGTATACTTGCAGTACGGAGTACAAGTAACCACCAGACAGTTCTCCGAGGGCTTTGACGGTGCCGTTGTAGGCATTGTGCTTGCAATTCTCATGGTATCACTTTCCTTCGCGTTCCAAACTTTGTCCGACAAACCTTATTTCCACCACGCTGTGCGCCGATTTTTCTCAGATTATGGAATGCCAATCTCATTGGTCGCTACCTCTGCAATGGCCTATTGGGGTCGCTTCCGGTCGGCAAATTTGGTCACCCTTCCTGTCGGTGGTGCATTTCAAGCTGCAAACGACAGATCGTGGCTCGTCAAGTTCTGGGAGCTAGACGGAAAATGGGTTGGCATTGCTTTACCGTTTGGCATTGTCCTATGGGTATTATTCTTCTTCGACCACAACGTCTCCGTCAGTACAATTACGGTACTTCTTCTCAGGAAGCGCTGATACCAACCACAGTCGTTAATTGCACAAGGGTCCCAGTTTCCATTGCGCAAGCCACCAGGATTCCACTACGACTTCTTCCTTCTTGGTATCACCACATTCATTGCTGGACTTATAGGTGTACCCGCACCCAACGGATTAATACCCCAAGCACCCATTCATACCATCTCGCTTTTAGTCTTGGATCATCCATCAAAAAGACACGATCCAGAAGATGTGTCTGGACAAGTAACCCCTCTTACAGTACCTCATACAGGGGAAAAAGCAGAAGACTTCCCTTTAGACAGGAGAGTTCCTGTTGCAGTTGTGGAACAGCGTGTCTCGAACCTCGCCCAGGGCTGTCTATGCTTAGTTCTACTGACCGGACCACTGCTGCACGTACTGGGCCTCATTCCTCGAGGTAGGCCCCCTCAATATTTGTTCAAAAGGATGCTCTTGTTAATGATATTTAATCAGGTGTCTTAGCTGGCTTGTTGTAAGTCTTTCTTTTTTGACCCTTGTCTTCTCATACCTGAAAAACGAAGCTGGTTCATGGGAGCAGACGCGCTTCAAGGCAACGGAATCACTCTCAAGCTCCTTTATCTCATTCGTGACAAAGCACTTACCCCTCCTAACGAACCGTTGCGTAGAGTGCGCCCGTCACGTGTGTTATTATTTGTCGTTATCCAGCTTGTCGGATTCGGTGCGACATTTGTCGTCACACAGACGGTCGGTGAGTTTGGACTCCTTTTGTCGCGTGTTTGTACTTTGTTATAGATACTCATGCTAATGGGTACGTTATTAGCTGCGATTGGGTTTCCGGTTGTCATTCTCCTCTTGGTTCCCGTTAGGACACTGCTCATCCCCCGGCTTCCATTTACACCCGAAGAGTTGTCGATCCTCGATGGTCCTACTGCTTCTCCTTTCGTGGGTTTCCTGTCTGTATCATTGCAGAAGCGAGTCTGTACTAACACGCAACGTAGACGATGGAGTCCGTCGGAGGATCGCTTTAGCACATCATGAAAACGACATTTTAGTCTCACCTGCTAGCTAGAATCCGTGTATCTGATTCAAAGTTACGACCATGATAGTCCTGGATAGTTGTTCTGGGCTTACGTGTAGGATAGATTGGGTACCAGGATACTTAATGATACATGGCTGTCTGATGGTGCTCATGTTTCTCTTGGGATTGTGAAGAACTGTGGTCCATCTCCTCGAAACCCCTAATCCGATGATGCCAAGGTTACCGATAATATACACCCATGTCATGCTGTTGGGAGTATTTTCGTGAGTTCCTTGAAGTGAGTACCATTTTCATTCTTCAATATCATGTTCGAACTGTAAGTCGACGGAGTCAGTGATCGATACATGATGATTGAGCCGTTCACTGGCAAATAGCCATTCTCCATACCACTCAATTGGAGTTCAAGGAATTGCATGACATTTGGTGCGACCAAAATTTATGTCGCAGATTTGTGAACTTTTTCTCCCGTTTTAGGCCGCTAGGAAGACGGGTATCAGATCAGAGTTCGAGTGCCGTCCTTTGTGAAGTTTCGTTATAACATGACCAGTTGACTCCCCAAGTCTAAATATTTCTGATCACCCTGACTTGACGGCCCCTAAGACTCTGTAAGATATGGGATAGACTTATACTATAGTAAGTATGCTAACTTCTCCTTTTAATACTCCAGTTGAATCTGTGGGAGAAACAGTAATACTACACGAAGATGCAACCCTCCTATACTCATTGTGGGGTAGTTCTGTTAATAGAAGTGCACTGAATGGTTTTTGCAACCGCACAAGCCACTGCTGAGCAGACGTATCGTCATCCTCGACGGACGGATCAAGTAAGTCAGAGTGCCATGGACGTATCAGGATATAGGGGACTCCTTTCCTTGACATATTGTCGAGTTTCTCTGATATAGCGATCTCGATGGGTTCTATGCCGACTCCCTGGATTTGGTAGACGTGAGCCGTATCGACGTCCCCTCGGATCAACGCAATGGTTTGGATTCGAAAAATGATACATGGCAGGATAAGCCTGAAGTTGGTGAATTGTGTGAGCGGTAGATCAGAGAGCACTTGGTGCATTTTGCGCGCTGCGCGTGTAGATCTCGTAACGATATGCCTCAGAACGCTTCGCGGAGGTGGCGTTCTTTGGTCATCTGGGGATGACTGAGAGGCAGGGTGTATTTGATGTGGGGTAATAGTGGGAGGGAAGCAACTGTGATACGACGATGATTGACCCACCCAATCCAGAATGGATGTGTCGCCCGACTTTGAGATGATCTCTGCAAACAGACGTCCGAGGGCATTCTCAGCAGATTCCCCATAGAGGATGGGTAAGTAGAGGTTAAAGATCCCGAAAAGCGAGTATGCTATGTCTTCTGGCCGAGTAGTACAGCGTGCGGACGCCCACTGAAGCTTCGATCGTACGTCATCCACACCCGGATAGAAATTAGTGAGATGGTGTGATGCGATACCCGTTGTTTGTTCCAATTCACCAAGTATAACACCATTCTCCTTGTGATTGAAGGGGGATCCATCCTTGTAGAGCGACCAGTCTCGAGTGAAGAACAACATGGTGTAGGGCGCTAACAGCTCTTGAAGGGTCCAGCCACGTTTGAACCACTCACTACTACTCAACGCACCACCATGTGACACGTCGGCAAGATAGACTATGGTGAGAGCGGATCGCCGATACCATGTGAACATTGACCCGATCGCCTCTTGGAGTTCTGCACTGCTCTCCTTATCAATGCAACACGTGTCACTCCAAGCCCACAAGTACCGATGCTTGCAGGATGCAAGACAGAATGACTGCAATTTCGAAATACCATCTGTGGGATCCATGTCATAGATGCCTCGTCCTTCGATGTCACGTAACAATGGTTCGCATTTTCCCCACCGGTGGGATAGCGTAACATACCCGAAGTATGTAGATATTACGCTGCGGATATGACCGCTCCGCAGGGGGGGTTCGAGTGCTGAGGCTGAAGACAGTAGTTGTTTGTATTGCAAACTCTTCTCAAAACGTGACATCTGTGAACTTCGGTCACATAGGATGCCGGTGGGGGTGTGCAACAAGCGGGGAGGAAAACCTCTCAAGACTTCGAAAACGACATCTCCGATCAGTTTCTTGATCTGTGGACTAACCGCCGGGCCAGTTGGGCGCCGTGTTGATTGAGGAATTGCACTTCGCCCTTTAATTTTCAGCTCGTGATAATAGGAGAGACGGTTGAGAGATTCAG
This sequence comes from Scleroderma citrinum, assembly GCA_029372045.1. Taxonomy (NCBI): domain Eukaryota; kingdom Fungi; phylum Basidiomycota; class Agaricomycetes; order Boletales; family Sclerodermataceae; genus Scleroderma; species Scleroderma citrinum. The sequence continues at coordinate 1,679,585 of JARFMN010000005.1, read as the reverse complement.
CATGATCAGGACAGAGGTCCAATGCAGCTTGTTCAAATTTGATAGCATTGTCCAAATCGGCTATTCTTGCTAGTTTTTTGAACCTGTCTGATAGACAGCAGGAAAGTTCGTGCAGAGATGCAGCACAGGCCACATTTCCGGAAGGACAGACTTCTAATACACCGCGACACAGCACGATAGCCTCGTCCAAATCCTCAATAGCACCCTTTTCATGGAACCTGGATCGAAAGAAGGTCGCGAGGGTGGCCGAGGCTTGTGCAAGGTTTACAATCTTACACTCGTCCAAGACCACACCTCCTTTAACAATCATGTCCTTGACATAAACCGTGAGACTGTGAAGGGATATGGCAAGAAAATTTCCCAGATGAGGGTGCTCCAGTATGGTTCGACCAAGTGTGATCGCCTCTTCTAAGTCAGCAATTACTCCAATTTTCTGAAATCTACCGTAATGATCAGAGGCGAGGTCAAGGAGATATGTGATGCGATTAGGATGCCCAGGGTTAGGGAGCGCCAGTATATCTCGTCCAAGCGAGATGGATTCATCCAAATCAGCTGGTAAACCGAGTTTGTGATAACGCTTTCGAACATGGAATAGAAGTTTATCAAGAGACGTGGCATGATCAAGATGACTCGATGGTTCGAGGTTCAATATGGTTCGGTAAAGGGTAATGAGTTCGTCTAAATCCGCTGTTGTCTCCTGTTTGTCGAATCGGGAGCTGAGGTAAAATACAAGTTTATGGAGTAAGTATTTTAGATGGGGATCACCCGCCAGGCAGAGGTCTAACGCTGATCGACACAGCGAAATTGCTTCATCCAGATCAGTGTCTTTGCCTTGTATCTGGAACTTGTCCATCAGGCATGCTGCAAGATTGCTTAGGGGGACGACACGTTGAGAATTATCAGCCGGCCAGAGCTCTAATGCTGCTCGACCGAACGAGACAGCTTCATCCAGGTCGGCTATTGTGGCCTGTTTTCTGTACCTCTTCAGAAGGCAATCTGTAAGGTTATTGAGTGACGTTGACCGGTTGGGATGACTCGCTGGGCGTAGGTCCAATGCTGATCGATGCAGCGCAATGGCGTCATCTATATCCGCGATTGCATCTTTTTCCAAGAACCTATCTCTGAGGGAGTTTGCAAGTTTGCCGAGAGCCTCAGCCCGACCAGTATCTCCCGGAGGATGGAGCTGCAATGCTTTCTGTCTGCGGGTGATCTTGTCGTCTATTGATGTCATCGTGTAGTGTGACTCTGCACAGGAGATGGAAGTGCGCGGCTGCGACTCTCCAAAATCTGTTCTTCTAAGACAGTAAGATTTAATTACTTGGAGGGAAGCTAAATCAGACCCACTACCACTGGTAAGGTCTCTCTCACAAGACAAACGTGTGGTAGTTGGAGAGCGTGGAAGTAAGACTGTTGAGTTCAGTCTCATGTCAACACAACATGCAAAGAAACGGTTTTGGAGCTTACAGATGTCCGTAGCGATGGCCTGTGACAACAGTAAGGAAAAGAGAGAAAGACAAGACAAATGGAGTTCTCACCTCTTTGACAACAAGGCAACAATTCGGTCTTCAAGAGACGGAAAACGGCCACCGTTGTAAAGTAGGAGGGTATCGAAGTGAAAGGCACATCCTGCCTCTAGTAAATGGTCCATCCCCGATACATGAGGCAACATACGTCATTTGTACACCCTCAACCCAACACTGATCACCAGACTAGAAGCACTACTGCAGGTGCTTGTAGCATTCTGGACCTTGTCTAAAGGTATCGTCATTAAAACTATGACACGTGATGACATAGACCTTTAAAGATTTTAATAATAAAATTTAGCAAACGGCTCAAGGTCATGCAGACACTCCGTCGTGGGGTGCCCGCTTCATGGAACTGGGCACTTCAGAGCTCACGGTTATCTACGTCGTCACCAGAGTGGCTACTTGTCTCATGCATGGGTAGACGCGCCGCTTCCGCTACTGCTGCTAAAAAGAAGACTGTCGATCCACCTTCGGGCTTCCCCAAGTACGAGCTCTCTGCGGCTGACCTGAAGAGGATAAATTCCCAGAGAAACATTGGTGTCTCTGCACACATCGACTCTGGGAAAACAACTCTGACAGAACGGATTCTTTACTACACCGGTCGCATCCGGGAAATCCACGAGGTGGGTAATTGTATCGTACACACTCCCGCTGAACCATCTACACCAGTTCTTCACTCTTCATTTGACGTGACGCTAACTCTGGTTAGGTCCGTGGTCGGGATGCCGTCGGCGCCAAGATGGACAGTATGGAACTAGAACGTGAAAAGGGCATCACTATCCAAAGTGCTGCAACTTTCTGTGACTGGAACGCTACATCACCGGTAACTGGTGAAAAGGAAAATTTTGCTATTAACATTATTGATACCCCCGGTATGTTCCACCTTATATTGCCGTGTTTCCTGCTAATGTCACAATTCATAGGACATGTCGACTTCACGATAGAGGTAGAGCGTGCGCTGAGGGTCCTAGATGGTGCTATTTTAGTTCTTTGTGCTGTTGCTGGTGTTCAGGTGAGTGTACCGTTGTATAAAAAAAAGCATAGAGCACTGACTTGCGATCAGAGTCAAACAACCACGGTCGATCGTCAGATGCGCAGGTACAACGTTCCCCGGATATCCTTCATCAATAAGATGGATAGGTATTAGATCTGTGCCCTTTATGCATTTGCATATTAACACGCAGTACAGGCCTGGTGCTAATCCGTGGAGGGTCATCAACCAAATCAGGAGTAAACTCAAGATTGCGGCTGCCGCTGTACAGGTTCCAATAGGTGTGGAAGACGAACTTAGAGGCGTCGTTGACCTCGTACGTTGGAAGGCAATCTATAACGAAGGAGAGAAAGGGTGAGCAAATCCTCATGTCCTTTACCCTTCCTGACCTATTCTTGCACCTAGTATCAATATTGTAGAGTCAGATGAGATCCCGGAGGCTGTGATGGAACTTGCAAAAGAGAAACGTGCTGAGCTTATCGAACAACTTGCAGAAGTCGACGAACAAATTGGTGACCTCATTCTCTGCGACGAAACTCCATCAAATGAACAGATTGCGGAGACAATTCGTCGCGCGACTGTCGGACTCAAATTCTCGCCCGTCTTCTTGGGTTCAGCTATTAAGAACACTGCAGTCCAACCACTTCTCGATGGAGTATGCGCCTATCTGGCCAACCCAGCAGAATCGACTGTCACAGCACATGATACTACGCAACCAACTGCTCCGCCAGTTACTCTCGTTCCAGCTGCTGAAGCACCACTCCTTGCTCTGGCATTTAAGTTGGAAGAAGGTCGCTTCGGTCAGCTGACCTATATGCGGGTATATCAAGGCACATTGAAGAAGGGGTCCTACGTATTCAATGCTCGCACAGATAAGAAAGTCAAGGTTCCACGTTTAGTCCGCATGCATAGCAACGAGATGGAAGTAAGTTTATTTTAGCTTTGGTGGAGGACTGTGCTTAAGCAGACTCCAGGACATTGATTCCATCGGCCCTGGGGAGATCTGTGCCGTCTTCGGTGTCGAGTGTTCCTCTGGCGATACCTTCACTGATGGTACCACCAGTTTCTCTATGGTAGGAGTTCTCTCGACATGGAATGGGCAGGGTAACGCATTCCCGTAATACCAGACTTCCATGTATGTCCCAGAGCCCGTTATCTCACTTGCGATCAAGCCTGTAGGACAAGAAACACCCAACTTCTCTCGTGCCCTTAGTCGTTTCCAGAAGGAGGATCCTACCTTCAAGGTGCACATAGACTCCGAAAGTAAAGAGGTATGTAACTCTATCTTGGCAATCACCGTGTCTAACATTATTCGTCGTGGAGACAATTATATCTGGAATGGGAGAATTGCATCTGGAAATTTACGTTGAACGAATGAAACGGGAGTACAATGTGGCGTGTACGACTGGAAAACCGCGTGTTGCTTATCGGGAGACCATCACCCAACGTTCAGACTTCCATTTTACGCACAAGAAGCAGACCGGTGGTGCTGGTCAATTCGCACGCGTCATCGGCTATGTAGAGCCTATGGAGTTCGACCCCGAGCTTGGCCGTGATACTCAATTCGAGAGTGTCATCATGGGTGGAGCTATTCCTTCCAACTATATCCCTGCATGTGAAAAAGTATGTCCGTCTTTGTTGACATGTGAGTCATCGCTGACTGACGGGGAAAAGGGCTTTTTCGAAGCACTGGAAAAAGGCACTCTGTCCGGTAACCCGATTGTAGGCTGTCGCATGATCCTTCAGGACGGTAGCTACCATGTCGTTGATTCCTCCGAACTGGCGTTCCGCATCGCGACGATCAGCGCCTTTAGGGAAATTTATACGCAGACAAAACCGATCATCCTTGAGCCAATTATGACGGTGGAAGTTGTTGCACCATCAGAATTCCAGAGTGCCGTCATCGGAAGCTTGAACCAACGTCGTGGCACTATCTTGGACAGTGAGGTTCGTGACGAAGAGTTCGTTTGCACTGCAGAAGTGCCTTTAAACGATATGTTCGGGTACTCGAGTCAGCTACGTGGTGTGACGCAGGGCAAGGGAGAGTTTAGCATGGAGTACAGGGTGAGCGGCTTTCGTATGACTGCCCTTTCTGAAGTGTTGAAGCTTACTGTCGTTCCAGACGCACTTGCCTGTTCTTCCAAATCTCCAGAAGGACCTGTCGGAAGCCTACCGAAAGACGTTGCCTCAAGCAAAGAAGTAAAAGTCATAGAATTTATCATATACCATTTACTACTACACCGACTAATTACTACGACAGTTGAATACATGGCATCCTCACTCTCCATAGAAGAAAACTACTAAAGCATGGGGGTAACACTAAATGCATTCATTTCGGAGTGCGTACAACCCAATCGTAATATCCCATCCTGAAGCAATTGCATGGCTCCATATGACTAGCACCCCAAACCCTAAGCTATGTTTTTACCCGGACGAGTAGGTGGACAGCAGGCATATAGTAACAACAACTCCAAAGCATGTCCTCTTTTCCAAATCCCAAGCTACGAGGCGAAATTACTTGCTGCGACTGTTGCACACGGTCGCTTTCAGCGCTATTTTCCGGCTGCTCTCTTCCAGCTACTCGAAGAGCTAGAGCTGTAACTGGATCCACGCGACTCAGTACGCTCGACGGAGTCCGGTGATTTTCCAAACGAAGAAGCACCCATGGCCTTCATAATACCTCTACAACGTAGATAGGTCAACAACAGGGGGTATGTATCCCGTTTATGAGACATACCGTTGCGTAGCGTCGATATAGTGTTCTCTGTCAAACCGCTTGTCGGTTTTGACGGAGACCCCTTCCTTGGAAATGGATATTCCGCGAGTCTTCAGTCTGAGAGGTGAAAGAAGTCATCAAGTAGCACGTATGTATCGGTGTGCCTCTCTAGGCAACAAAAAGCATGCTCACGATTCTTTGGTGGACTGGATGCTGGACGAGACCTGTCTGACAACGCAAATGACCGCCAAAATCGCCCCTACGCAGATAGCAACGGTCTATGGCATGGAATTTGTTGGGGAACAGCAGCTCTTTCCTCGTGTCGTACTTACAAGGGAGAGAGAGAATATATTCCACCTAGATTTCGTCAACTGGAGCTCGAACTCGAGCGAACTGCGGACGTACCATGTCGCCATACTTTGAAGTGGCTCAAAAGGTAACGTGTGTTGGATTGCTAGTTCGGTGCCCCTGAGGCGAGAGTAGTAACGTACGAAGTTGCTGCAACGTGTAAAGAACAAGAGCTTTTATTCAGGTCTTGCGTCTGTTGGCAGTGCCAAGCTGAAGTAGTTGGCTCCAGCTCCCACAACTAATCAACTGGGAACTAACAGACCGGACCACTAACCAAATCACCCGAACGGGGCACGACGAGACATGCACAGCCCAAATTGAATACGATCAACCATCGGCCCGGCATTCACAATCCCGAGTGGACATGATACATATTGAACTCTATGGATATCGTCGTCTGCCATGAAACTTTTCGCGAGCCTTTACACCCCTCCGCACTTCCTCTTCTCTCAGTTTCGCCTCAAGCCCAGACCACATTTGTCGGGCATATTTTTCTGCGTGCTGTAGTTCATGTGTGAGTCAGCACAAGTCCGGGAAATAAAGAGGGCGGTAATGAAAGGTTATTGTACGATCACGATATGTGAAATGCGCCGCGGATCATATCCTACTCACCTTCACCAAAGCTGCGACTTGCGTCATGTCAGATGTCCCTACACCCGCTGTTCTCAGACCATGTAGAACGGGTTTTCCTCCAGGGAATGCATAGATGACGTGCATCCTTAGCGGGACAGCTGTCTCTTCCTGTGGGGTCGCATCAAGGATATGCACGGTTGGCAGCTGTGTAAGTAGTCTGATCAGCAAGGGGTCAGCGGTCGGAGCCAGAAGTGCACCGACGATCATCCAGGCAGTACGTACCATGTTGAGCGTCACACATACAGGCCAAGCGTCCCTCGTCTCGAGGACTTCTCCGTCGTCCCAGTAATCCGCGAGCTCAAAGTCCGTCACAGTACTTGTTTCCCGAGTCTCTAGCAGACTCTTCGTGCGTACGTCCATGTCCATATCGCCATCGTCCCGGCTACTCTCTTTCCCGGAAACGCGGTATTCCACGCCTTTCGTGCGTGGCACCCGCGTGTCCCACAGGGCCGCGCGACATGCCATCATAAGACAGTCGACGATATTCCCTGCATCAGAAAAGACGATCGCGTCGAGGCGCAGTACCCAGGCCTTCTTTCCCGGTACGATCTCGAGGTTTTTGGGACGCAGTGAAGGATGGGACAGGATGCTCCCTAGTAGGGTGCTAAGATCTGACTGGAGATCATCTAGTGCAGGTGATGAAAGGGAAGGATAAGCTGCTGGGGAACTGGGAAGCAAGGGAGACGGGGCAGTTCGTTGCTGTGTAGACAGATGCAGAATGTAACTTACCATGACACGCTGCATATGATATTGCCACCTTCTTCCTCCTCTCCAGCACCATTTACCTCGAGCTTAACAGCGGCAATGACTTCAGTTCCCCCATTGCCGCCTTCTGTCTCTCTGTCGCTGTCTGGACCACACCGTCCGATGGAGACTCTCGCACTCCCATTTGCCAGTGGTGCTACGCCGGTCTCGAGGGCGATTGGTCTGAAGTCCTCTGGTGAGCGTCCATCAGTGCGTAGTGGTGGGTTGAAGAGAAGAGAAGATCGGATATATGATATCTCAGCTTTTGAAAGTGTGGTCATGGTGGGAGATCCGACGACCGCACACAAGGTGCTCAGGGATCGCCCCACAAGTACCGCCGTCAGTGTACATCAGAAAGAATCAAGGCGTATGTATCCACTGATCATCAACACCTACACGATCCCAGTAGTCGAATGATAGAGAATTCTATAGTTCTTTTGTTCCTAATATACATACTCGCTCATAACGCTGCCTGTGCGGAGCGAGCTTTCTGAACAGCTTCTAGCACTTGAGCGTGAACATCTTTCCTGGCAGCTACGATGCCATAATTTTTTCCGAGGGTCCTTCCAATACCAAAGTCAAGTGGTTTTCCCAGAGAGTTTGTAATGACGCCACCAGCTTCTTGAATCAGTAAGGCTCCAGAAGCATGATCCTAGAACGAGCGAGGATTTATCATTACGGAAAAGTGGAGATAGATGATGTATCGCTAACCCAGATCTTTTCCTGGTATTCTGGGTTGATTGGCATTCGCAAGTACACACCTCCATCTCCGCGTGCCAAGCAAGCGTACTTGGCTTGGCTGTCCATCCGTGTAGGGGGTCGAGTGATACCCAATAGTTCCGATACCTGCTGGTTGAACGACAAATCCGCATGTGCAGCTTCCATTGATTCGAGCAGGTTAAGCATTCTCGGTTCCAAGGGAGGTATAAACACCGGAGAGCGCTTGGCATCCGAGATCGTTATCTTTGACATCATTCGATAAATCCAGAAGTGCGCTATGTCATCAAACGCACCTGTTCGGCACCTTGGCCTTTGACGGCGGAAAAGATGCAACCTTTCAGGCCTTCGGGCTCTATGCTATTGACAGGAAGATTGGGGCATCCGATTACCCCGAGTTTAACATCGCCGTCCACGATAAGCGCAAGGCAGACTGCATATTGGCCGCCACGCAAAAACCCTTTGGTTCCATCGATGGGATCAAGCGACCATCGACCTGTGAATGATGTAGGGCTATTGGCATCTTTGATATCCTATTAGTGGGAGGACAGCCTACCCACGTCCTATAGGACCCCCTTGGTCATTTCCGCGATCAATGGCATCCAAAAGCTGTTCTAGCGTCCGCTCTTTCCCGGGACCGAGACCCCATTCGGCCAAATCGCCCACTCCGAGATCGGCCGTGAGCGCTTCGTTGGAAAGCTCGACTATCCTGTTTCTGAGTGTCTCTGCACCATCCTGTCGCAAGTCTGCGGCATCCTCCTCTCCGACGATAGGATCGCTGGGGAATGCTTTGCTGAGAATAGTGTTGACCACAGCCTGAGCGGAGTAGTCGGCAACTGGGGCAGTTCAGCGTTGATATCAGACGAACGGCGTGCACCAACTTGTTACGGGCGACTTATCGCCCTTGGTTAGAGTCTCGGTCTTGACGAGTTTGTTGAAGACCGAAGACGTGAGTGCACACGCACGACGAACGGCTGCGATTGCAACCTGCTTTTCTGTGGAATATTGGAGAGACATCGTGCAGGATATGGCCGAGTTGCTCCGTACTAAAAATACATCCCGATGCGGATCCATTTGATTATCAATCCCATGCTGTGTCAGCGTTCTCAGTGCATGAGATCAGGAACGAGCAAATGAAGGGTCCTCGATACGGTACAATGCGGCGAACCAGATCCCGAACAGCGAACCACGATACGTATGTGCACCGGACTGCATGCTGGCATGCATACCTGTGTGCGTGAGACGCTGATACCAAAGACGTGCATGTAGCTCGGCTCAACAAAGCAGTGCCACGCTCCTGGATCCATGGGTATTTGAACTCCCATGGAGCCCAGCAATCTAACCCCGCAACCTGCCGCCCACGATACGCCATCCCTATACTCAGGCCAGCATGACTATCCAATCTCTTCTGCTTGACCTTGCCATTGGTCCTATCTACGGCGTAAAGCCACCCACTCCCACGACCATGCAGTCCTTTATTGCTCACCGTGAGCAGGCGCGCGCTCAGGGGCAGGGGGCAAGGTGAGCAGAGCCAATTCTTCCGCCCAGAGATAATAGTGACGCGTACACCAGCCTCTATGCGGGCTACGATTACGTGCGCAACTTTGTTGCATCACGCACCACCTGCGTTGAATTGGGCCGCAACCCAATCACGTCGACGATGGCTAGTCAGTGTCCGTGCTGATGTGTACTATCCAAACGAGCTATTGCCGGCCAATGCACGCCCCATCTTTCTGTTTTGTCCATTGTATATCATCCATTAATTCCCCCCTGTAACTCATCCTTTCAGCCCCGGCTACTTTTGTACAATAGCAGCGGACTGTTATCATTAACATCGACCATACGCTAGATTGAACTTGTTATCAGACACATTGGTCTGTCCACCAACCAGAGGCACTCGATAGATTTCTGTATGTATGGAACACGTGGAACTCATTCCCAGTGATCGAATCACCGATCGAGTACTGCAAGTGGGCTACCAGAATCTACAGAGGAGTGTTTCGCTTCTGCCTGCTGCGACTAAGATTCGGACCGACATTCCTCGGTAGACGTATGGTAGACGTTGATCATCTCGCACGTTCGAAAGGGTGGGACACCTTTACTCAGTAATCTAGATATCCGGGGATTGCATGAGGAAGAGCTACAAACCACACTCATCACTTCAATCCCCCTCCTCACAGGCTCGCTGAGGGTGACTAAAATCCCCCCGAGCTTATTGTTTGAACAGCGAACCATCAAGATCTAAAACACAACGTAGCACTCCCAGTTCCTTGTTGCGATGAAACCCATCAATCTTTTTTTGGGGACAAATGATGATACATACATACCACGATTAATGTTACTGTGTAGCAACGGACAAGTCAAATATGACTGAGGACCGGCCGGTGGAAAATGCTGTTACCTGCCTACCGAGGCGTGTGGCTTCCATAAACTGGTTGGACCGATCGGGTGGATTGGTAGGCGCTAAACCTCATGTCCACTACGTACCGCAGGTGTTCGAGTCGCGCCGTCGCGCCGCTGCCGCATGCCAGGTACTTCGCATAGGCCGCCTCATGGTTGCCATGAGTAGTGGCGAACTACAGGCTATCAATCGATCTTCTGGAGTAAGCCACATAATTGTAATGGTTTCCTTGATCAATCGCTCACAACGTAACGTCACATACATATTAGGTCAAGTTCTTGGGGTGCCCATCAAAGTATCCGTACCATTACATCACGGCGACCGCGTCTTGACGGTACTTAGACTGCGGTATATAAATATAGAATTTCCCCTTATCAAAATATCATGACGAGCCTTCTTTCCAACTCTCGGCAACATCCTTAGGCTTCTCAAACACTCGTCCTATTCATTACTATGTGTATATCGTCCACAATAAAGATGTACTGGGGAAACGACGTTAACTCCCCAAAATGGTCGACCAAGCGACAAGTAAAAGTGTCCTTGTAACGACAAACAAGGGCTGGGATAGAAACTGGAGGAGCACAGAATGACCAAGGAATTGAGACATTGGAAGGGAAGGATATCATGAGAACGGTATACTGGGTCACAGAATCCATCACGTGGCTGGAGTAACATCTTCCTCGATATGCTTACACCTTACCAACAGCCTTACTTTTGTGGGGGTATCTTTACATCATGGCCCTCATCAAGCTCCCCACGAACACCATCGCACCAACGAGTCCACCAATGCCGTCCATACCCAGCACGTCTGGTAGCTCTAGTCTGGCAGCGCTGCTCGTGCCGGATGAGCTCGAGCCCGAGCCCGAGGTCGAGGATTGGCCACCAGTCGGATTCGATGCTGAGCCTGTAAGGGTAGTCGTGCCGCTGATGTCTGTGCAAGGAAGGTGTAAGCATGTTTTTCCTTACCCTATGTCCGACACTCACATTGTTCGAAATTAGGCAGAATCGGACTGGGTTCCACATAGGGTTGAGTGATGTTGAGTGCAACACCTATAGGAACAAGGTGACTGAATGCCGATTTTAGCTGGGAATAGAACTTGACAGCTTCAGCCATTGTAAAGTTGTTGAGCTCATGGGTAAGCATGATCGTGCCAGCCTATTTCGGATGTTAACGATAAACAAAGAATGAACAAAGAATGATGCCTACACTGGCAAACGTTCCATTTTCTACTCTCTGAATAAGGGCCTCGTAGTTCGCATCGACATCTGCATCAGTAATGTTGCCAGTGTTTGCACGCCAGTCGTTCGAGTCGTATTGCCAAATGATCGTTCGTAAACCAAGCGCTTTGGAAATATACCGAATACGGTCATCGACGTCACCGAAGGGAGGCTATGCATATAACCAAGGTAGTAATTTGTTCGCTTAGTCTGGGTTATAAGTTAGAAGAGAGGATGGGAGACCTACCCTCCAACACGTGGGTGTAACACCGACAACGAGCTTAAGAGCTTGCATCTAGTTGGAATGAGTATTACCACTCTGGTTAGGGATGTAATCACACGTACAGCTGCCAAGGTAAAACAGGAATTGTCCGTCAGCCCATGTATGTATGCACACCAAGCGGAAGTGCACTTACTATAATATAGCTCAGCAAAGGCTTGTGAGTTCGTCAATGCTGTCACTGTTCAAACAAAGTTACATGCGTCAGCCCAACGATCGGGTCCATATAAGCTTCACGCAACTGTAGCGATGGGACCACGTATCTGGAGTGTAAGAGTCAGCCACATAGAAAAGGAACAGTGGGGAGTACTCACGAACACAAACCTCGTGACCGTCTGCAATCCCGCGCTGAGCCTCAAGCGGCCAGTCCATCACATTGCTACCAATGTAGAACATAGCTATTCGGATTGATAAATGTAATGACAAGGAAAAAGCACCGTCAGCAGCAGAACACGGGAGGAAACATGCCCATGACGCACAAGCTTTTTGGTTCTGCTGTTGCAAAAAGTCGTAGAACACATTGTGTGTGCAATTCGGGCCGTCATCAAAGGCATATCCAAGGGTATTAGGCTGAATGGTCCATGTCAGCCACCGTTCATGCATTCATATTGAGGGTTTCTCCATCTCCCATGCGAGAACGGGGATAGGTTGGCAACGACCACTGCCGATACATCAAACAAGTCATCAGCTCACCTCAGGGACACCGGTCGTGTCGGGGGACAACCCTGCCAATTTTGGCGTCGTGCATTGATGATACGTCCACCAACAATCTGGATCAGTTGAAGGGTATGAGAAATTGGTCCAGTTTCCTGTCAAGGATGCCGGCTGGGTGCCCTTTGGCGCGATATTTGGGATTCCGGGTGAGATGGCGTTGAATTTCGCCTGTGCGTTGGTGTCACTGGTCAGGATATCGGCTACTGTCCAGACGGTAGGGAATGAGGAGCGGGCGTTTGTCACGGGTGCATAGGAATACGCTGTGCATTCTAAGCTGGGATCTATGGAAGGAGTGCCAATCAGTAATGTCGAATGTTCGTTTGGTGGGAATGGAAGGAGAATGAAGTCATGCCGATACGGCATGTGGCTCGCACGGGTGCAATTACAGCCACCCGTCGTAACAACGCATGAACTATTAAACGAAGACGTAATTTTTTCGTTCAAGAAAGCGAAGACCTTGTTGGCGACGGTCATAACAGAATAATGACGGCTGTCAGCCGCAGCATCTGCGCGGCGTCTTGCGGAGCATCTGGATTGCTTGCAAGGGAATGGAAGGGCCATGTTCCAAAGTGACGATGTGCTGCGACGCGACCGGATCGAATGCACACCTCATTTCTGAATTGCAACACGTTTGTGTAGGTGCACGATACACGGCGAGACACGGGCAAGAGACAAGAACAACCTGTGTGAAAGGACGAGAACTCACCAGATATTTGAGCCTCGGATTGCTCTGATGAATGGTCCTGCGCAAAGACAGAGCCAGCGAAGAGGGACGCAGCGAGTAGGAGGGCTCCCAACTGACGGTTTGAAGACGGGGAAACGAGCGACGAGAGGAAGCGCATCGACGCGGAGGACTAGGGTGTAGTAGTAGTAGTGGGTGTCTATGGGTGACCCGTGCCCTTATCCTTGGGAGGAAGAGGAAGAAAAGCAACCCGTTGGTTGGGTGGCTGGAGAGAGGGCTTAAGAGGCGGGTCGAAGCCGAACAAAACAAACACCCAAGTTGCACGCACACTTTATTTATAGAAACGTGCTATTAAATTTAGACAACCATGTGAGCAAACACGGACATTGGATCGACTTGCAGTGGGATATTTGGGGGTGATGTCTAGACGCCGCACATCGACAGAGCAGTCATCCGTCGTAACTCGGCCATGGCTTCTGCAAATTTGAGCCCGTGGGGTGATCATCAGGCTTGGCGGGGTATGCCAAGCCGAGAACTCAAAATGCTTATCTCGCATGGCCTCTTCATCGCCAAGTCTCTTGGGGATTCTGGCTATTAATGTCCACACCGTTTACAGAAGGGCAACCGCTGTAATCACTTCACAAGCTACAAGTAAATGTATGTACCTCATCGGGCCGATGTCTAAGCTCCCTAAAATTTGGTTGATTGTATCAAGGGGCATCCATACTGAGCAGCCAGGTACAATCTGGCTCTCTCATACCTACAAAGGTGTTACCAGACAGCTATACGTAGCAGTGCATGGATCGAACACTGCCCGGCCCTGAAAAATAGTAATAATGAAGGTGACGAATGAACTTTGGTTATCAAGTGGCACAGTTCAGATTCAGAGCAGTACGAGCAAATGATGTGGCCGATGCAGAACAGATGGGGTAATCATGGCACATGTTAACGAAGTAAGTAAATCCCCTCTTGCAGAAGCGACTCGCAAAACTATATATATCCTCAGGCCAATCGAAACTTTGGGTGTCATGTCTGATCGTTATTATCGCTTCCGTACCATGCCAGTCAAGTCAGTGACTTGCTGGGAAGAATTGAAACAGTGACACAACTTTAACTCAAGTCCAAGTAGTAGGCTACACACTTAGTACGGAACGACCATCTACCGACCTGTGAAGACATTGCCTATAGGCAGCAAGGATGGTCACAAACAAGCCCTCGGCAAGTCATAATTCGGAGTCTGTTAACTGCAAAGCAGGTACACATCCGTAAGTACGCTGCACCCTGCTTACCTTAGCCTGGAATGTCAGCATGTCACTGGACACTATGTACGTATGGACTAGATCTTTGTGGTGTGCGGCCTTTTGGTGTAACGGTTAAGCAGACAAAACCCCCTCTATAGCATCTTCCACTCGCCCAAGGACGAACTAGAGGAATGACTAGGAACGACCCTCTTCTTATCTTCCTTTCAAAAGTGTAGAGTCTGGCTCTTGTAGGGAGACTAAACAAGAACTCTTAAGATCACTTCAGTTCCATATCATTGATTTATACGAGTTTACTATACGTACGTCATATTATAACAGTTGTCTACTGACACCATAACCACTGTCACAGGCTAACATGTGCCTCTGTTCGGGTTGATTTTTTTTTGTTTTCAGTGGGGCTTGGACATCCCGCAACGAGATTCGCTCCCGATACTGAAAGAAGTGTCAACAATACGCACTTCTTGGTCAGCAATGCGTTTATTTTTGCTGCTTTCTCTTCGATGTCGTTCTGCCCTTATTACTGCCGTCTTTGGTGTCTCAACCGGCCAACCCCTCCATTGACGGGAAACCATGTGCCGACTCAGATGGTCCTCCTATGGTATGGTGTAGTAAATTGTTAGCAAGCGAGTTACCATGTTAGACTCGATTTTGCAGTCTAGTGGTCACATGATCCTAAACTGTTCGGACCATGATGTTCGGGCCTGTTGAGGCCGAAATTGGTTTGAGGGTTCGAGCGCTGTGGTTTTCGCTGACTTGTGTGATAGACGTGGAGGTAAAGTGTTCTGAGGGACGATGTAATTGTTGCAAGCTGATCAGAAGAGCTGCCGAGTCGTCGCGTCGCTGAAGTTCTTTGAAAAGGTTCGACGATTTGCAAACATAAAGTACATACATAATATTACATGGTTGTAAGTGTTGATGATCATCTTGGAATATGCAGTATCCGGAGAACTAATAGTACATACCAACGTCCCATGTAAATGATGTTCATCTCTTCAACAGCGTGGTACTTCTCAAGCCCGTGCACAAATTCGCCTCCATCATGCCCATGACTTCAGCCGTCCCGTGCCCGGGAATCCTCAAAACCCGTTCTTTCATCCCAACTCCGGCCATCTCCAGTCCATCGAGCACAGCTCTCCACACGCCAGGAACCTCCGTCGGTCCTTTCACACCAGACGCCAGCCCACTCGTCTCACCGCCCAGTTCCCGAGCCCGAGCCTGTCCATCCAAAGCGGCCAGCGCAGCGAATGCAACAGGGAGCCCCACACACGTCGCCATCGCGGACGCCTTGGACGTGCCGTATGTCATCAGTGTCGAAGTGTGCATCTCAACGTCTGTGCCACAGGGACCTGGTGCGCCTTCAGGGGCGACGACAATTTCGTGCGCAAGTACGACCATGTCTCGTTCACCGGGCAGGTAGCGTAGCTTCTGGGCAAGAACTTGTGTGAAAAGGTCAATGGGAGCCATCGGCAGCTTGGGGATGGCAGGCATGTCAGAGACGGACTGAGATCGAAGTGGAGGGGAAGAGGGAAGGGGCATGATGCCCAACCACGTCAATGCCTCCACTACCTTTTCAGTTATCTCCTTTCCAGTGGTCCCTTGCAGTAGGTCCAGCAGAACAGACCGGACGGAATTGTGGTCTCCGGAAAGGTTACTTCCTAGCTTGTGGTGCAACGCAAAGCGCGTAAGGTCAGACCATCCAGCGAGGGGCATTGGTGGATGTGCTGGGGCGGAAGTAACTGAGAGAAGGCCGATAGACTTGAATGCGTCCATGAGGTCCGAAAACCCAGGGTATCTAAGTAGGCACGATGGGATCAGGATCAATGGTTGCTTGCAAATCTTGCATCCATGATAGAATGAAGTACCTCAACGTCCCCCTCACCACAGTCCTCAACCTACTCAGCTCTCCTAACCCATACGTCCCCACATACGGCAAACTGTCCCTGTTCGCGATTCCCTCAAACCGCAGTGCTGATCCTTCTGGGACAATTATGTCAGGGAAATATCGGCGGAGTAAATCTTCAGAAGGGATCTCGACGTTCTGAGTTAGTTATTCACCGTTTGCGAGGTGGTTAATATAAAAAACGATGTAAACAAGCCCGAACTAAAAGCTCACTTACATCCCCACCAAGCTTAAATCGCGCGTCGTTCAATGCGGCATTTAACACGCCTCTTGGGCTCCAGCTGAATTTATACCCGAGCGGAACCTCATCCCCTTGCGTCGACGCTACGACGTCTGGGGCGGGCAGCCCGCCACAGAAGCTCGTAAAGGACAGGACGCGCTTGTGCTCGTCGCGGAGGCGGCTAAGAAGAGAGTGTGCAGAACAGTGATCAATTCCTGGGTCCAACCCGATCTCGTTCAGAAGGAGGACGTTGGCGGATTCGGCACTAGTGCAAGTGAGACCAGTTCATGGTACTCAGACGAGGGGGACACAGACTCACCGTTCGTGCAAAGCACGCATGGCAGGGGAAACATACGACGCTGTAACCATATCTTTCCCGAGTTGTATACATAACTCCGCGACGGAGGGATGGAACGAGACAGGGAGCAAGCTAAATAGATTCGGAATGCAGTCAGCGTTATGCTCGCAGGCTCCGTCAACAGGCGAGAGGAGTGGACACACCTCACGACCAGATCTGCCTGCTCAATAAGTTGTGACATAGCCTCCCTATCCTGAACGTCGAGAAAGCGCGCATGCGCATTGGAGGTGTTTCGAGTCAGGTTCTCAGCTTCGGCGATCGAGTTACTTGCTGAGATTTCAAGAGGGAGAGTTGCAGTGGAAGATCGGTACACACGTCATGCGTTATATAACACACATAGTATACATGCGCATTGAATGGTATAAGGATGAGATAAACGAGTCCATGCAGAGTGCGAAAACGAAATTACTGACCAACAACCAATTCGACATCTTCCCGCTTCGAGATCTCTTCAATCGCAGGTCCAGCAACCATCCCACTTCCAAGCATTAACACCCTCTTCTTCTTGCGTACGGTATCCTCAGTGGCAGTGGTTGGTGCGGTAACGGCACTATTGGGGCCCTGCACCGATGAAGCCGATATAGACCGCCACTTTTCCACCGGGTCCAACAGCCACGCATGCTTACCTACGAGCCTACCTTCACTTGCAACAGTTGCGCGCTCCAATGCATCTTCATACTCCTTCTCTGCATCAACTATGGCGGGTATCCCACGATATTTGTCGACAAGGGCTTTCAAATACGGTGTCAGCACACTACTGAAGTGATTCGATGCGTCGAGGGGTAAACTAGAGGGGAGGATGTCAACCGACATGATGTGCAATGGCGGAAGGTGAGCTGGGAGTGTAGGCGGGCGATACTTGAAGAATGGGTCCGAAAGGGTGGATGCGCGAGGCATGAATTCGAGGCCGCCCTAGAACAAATGGATAGAAATTAGTGCAACCATAGAGTGACAATCACTCGAAACGAGGATACCTCGATATCACAGCTGATATCCCCAATCGTCCCGAAGCGTGCAGGCCCAATCTTAGCCGCAAGATTCATTGCAACAGAGAGCTGCTCATTTGTCATGAGACGGGGGAAGCCTGGAAGCCAACCAACCCCGTTCAAAAGGAGTGTAAGGTAGGGTGCAACCTAGTATTGATGGTCATCAAAAACTCGATAAACATATACACAGATGAAATATAGCACCTTGGTAGCAAAGTCGGATACATAAAGAGACGGGTTCTGGTAGTAGTGAGATCGACTGTATTGACCACCATCTGTGCGAGAGAGGTACTCCTCTGGGGAGGCGTGTACCAGGTATACCTAAGAGAGTATTGGTAAGATGACCGTGCACTGAGTGACTGCAAGAAAGGTAGGTGCCTTGTGTAAATCAGTGCCTGCAAGCATCGGATCAGTCGATGTGCTCTCTTTGCATTCAGAACTTACTTGGATCGGTAACGAGCGAATGGAGGTCCTTCACAGCAACTCTTGTGATAGGCAATTCCTCCAGGATCGAAAGAACACCCTGCGAAACCTGGCCATTCCTGTGATGATCCGTAACTCGCCGTCAAAATGAACCGAGATCTAAGCAACTTACCCTGTAAGCCCAATGACGAATGGTCCTAAAGTATTCGGCGTTCCGTCTTCAGCAATGGATTCTCCAATTGCATACAATGCTTCTCGAAGAGAGGGAATCGAAGGGTGAGTGTGGGGACGGGGTGTGTACTATTACGCCAACGCATTCTTTATGTAATTGGGGTTAAGATCTAGTTCACACAACTTACCAGGAATGGAGAGGCCACCCCAATTTCGAGGTGTGCATGGGCAAGAGCGGAGAGTGACTCCAATGCGCCAGCGACTGATACCACCGTGTCAGCAAATGAAGTAAATTAACCGTGTCCCCTACCTCCTGCGAACCATCCAAAGCCCACTGTTCTCTTTCCATCGGCACCGGTGAGAAGTTCGTAGTCAATTAAGCTCGAAGATAGGGGAGAACCATCTTGGCTGAGGAAGCGTGACAAAAGGGGCATGTTGTACAGCTGTCCCTTGATAGTGTGGGAGAACATGAGATGAGTGCGTGGAACGAAGGCTCTTAATCCGGACTCCAACGGGGGTGCGGATATTGGGGTTGTGATAAGTTCATTCAGGGGAGTCTCCTTGATGCCAATGAGGATGTGCGCTGGCTCGAGGGTGGGGTGTAGTTTGGCGCCGGCCTGTGAATGAAAGAAGCTCAGTTACGCCCAAGACTAATAGAATGCGCCGAAATTGCTGTGTTTGGAGATAACTCTCCGGCCACGCCAAACAAATGAAGAAGGGGACTGTGTAGGTACCTTGAGGAAGTGATCTACAGGAAAGATTCTCCTGTCGCAAGGCTGTATGAGGACATCAACGTCGTCTAGGTCGACCAGCTCTTCGACGGCATCAGGAGTGAGTGGGCATCTGCGCTCCCAGATTCTGGAGGGGTCCTCGCGCCGGATGCCAATAGTAAGTTTGGGTGGAGTAGAGCGTGTGAAGAATGACCGCAGCGGCGAGCGGGTGTGCTTGAGCAACCTCATGGGGAGCAATAGCAGAGGATCAGGCTGGACAGCTAGCAGTCCGGGTATGAGGCGGGACTTTGACCCGGTTACTTATATACTAGGGGGAGTGAGTGCCAAGTAAAAGATCCGCCCGGCGGCACCCTGGTCGTCTCTTCCATTCTTGCATGAGCCTTATCTACAGCTTGGACATAAATAAAAGAGTGGCCAATGTATTGAGAGTTCTGACGTGTGGCACGTCCGTTGTGATCGCAGTCATCCCTTCATCGGCAGCATCGACAGGATCCCACCATCACATCGGATATGGTGTAACGGCTAACATGGCTGTCTTTCAAGCAGTTGATCACAGCAGCCCCGGGTTCGACTCCCGGTATCCGAACTTTTTTGTTGTCTGGTCATTCATTCCTTGAGTTTTGGCTCCTGCGATCGCCTAGTCTCCTCTAGGCAACCCACCATGACGCGTCAAAAGGTCAGCTCACAGAAAACACAGCCCAAAAATGCCCCCAAAGTGTCACAATCAAAGACATCGCAGTCGAAAAACATTTCCAAGGCCATCCAGCTCGATGCTTCACCGATGTGGTACCAAGGTGCACCCTCACTCGAGCCCACTACTGCTACCACCGTAACATCTGAAAAACTATCGCTGCTACTTGAACGGGCGACCTCTTTGCACACCAATGCAGTCCAATCATTCCAATCGACGACCACCGTCACCTCCTCAAGTTCCGATTACAACTTCCTACAGAACATATTACAGACCGGAACGCTTTCTGATCGACTGAGTGCACTCACACTACTTGTCCAGAGCAGTCCCCTGCACAATATAAAAGCACTCGAGGCGCTTAAAAACATGGCAGAGCGAGGAAAGGGCAAGGGTGGAAGAGAAGAGAGTCTCAAGGCTTTGCGCTGTATAGTCGATTGGTGGGTTGGCGGTGGGGCACCGAATCGCAAGCTCAAGTCAGTGTCACCTCCCTCTTCACCGACGCAAACCTACACTTATGTCCTAGATATTTCCGAGACCAGCCTCTAGCACATCCGAACGCAGATGACCGCCATCTTGTGGTATGGTGCTTTGAAGACTGGCTCAAGAAATTCTTCTTCTCTGTCCTACAACTCCTCGAGGTGCGCAGTACTGTTCGCATTCGTCATATCTGTACCCACTGTGATCAGGTGCTTTCTGCAGACCCTCTGTCATATGTTAGGATGCAGACCCTCTCGTTAATCTTTACCCTACTCAAGGAGAAACCAGAGCAGGAACAGAACTTGCTACGACTTCTCGTCAATAAGCTCGTACGTCCCGAACCATACACTATTGATCCGTCACCAATACACGTTTCAGGGTGACTCTGAAAATTCCATATGCTCTCGCACATCATATCACATCCTCCAGCTCCTGCAAGTTCACCCATCCATGAAAATTGTCGTCACTCGCGAGATAACTTCGCTCATTCTACGACCAACCACCTCGACGCCCACTACAGCAGCACAAAATACACACATACGATTCAATGAGGATGGATCCGGACCAAAGTCAAAAGGTCAGGCAAAACCACAACCAGATCTTGCCACCAAAAAGCATGTCAATGAACACGCACGCTATTATGCCACAATAACACTCAATCAGATTATGTTCCTTCCAAACGAAAGGGACGTTGCATTGCAAGTCATGGACGTATATTTCAGACTGTTCGAGGACATTCTTGGAGAGCGAAGATTAGCGGATGAACACGATGATGCACCCTCCAAGGCATCACAACCCAGTGCAAAGTCCAAGCCGAAACGGAAGGGCAAGGAGGTCATTGGCGAGGGTGGATTTACAGAAATCGAAGACGCCAATTCCAAACTGGTTTCTGCTATTCTTACAGGTGTAAACCGGGCTCTTCCTTTTGCGAAGCTTGGCGCAGCAGATGCAAGGTATATCCTTACAGTGCCTGATCACGCGTTAACTAACACGAGAAACAAAAAGCCTAAACAAACACATCGATACCCTTTTCTTCATCTCGCACAAGTCTACGTTCAACAACTCCCTCCAGGCCCTTGTCCTTATCCAACAAATTTCTGCGATTCTCACCAACCAGCCCAACACTTCTACATCGACGTCCCAATCCAAAAACATATCAGATCGGTATTACCGGTCTCTATATGCGTCACTGCACGA
Source organism: Scleroderma citrinum (assembly GCA_029372045.1). NCBI lineage: Eukaryota > Fungi > Basidiomycota > Agaricomycetes > Boletales > Sclerodermataceae > Scleroderma > Scleroderma citrinum. The sequence goes on along the minus strand of JARFMN010000005.1, from coordinate 1,658,199 downwards.
TGGACGACTCACATCGTCGTCAAAGCAGGCAATGTACCTTAACCTATTGTTCAGATCACTAAAGGCGGACAACAATATGGAGCGCGTCAAAAGTTTTATTCGCAGGTTTGTGCAGGTACTGGTCAGCGGAGGGGCTGGGGGGAACGAATTCGTGGTTGGCGGGCTGTATTTACTTGGAGAGGTCTGTTCCTTACAGCCAATTCTTCTCCATGCTTGTGAGACAATACTGACCCTACGATGAAGATATTCAGTACTGTCCCTAGTCTGCGAGATTTGCTTCAGGGCACGTCAAACCCATCTGATGGGGAGGACTACGACCCTCGGAAACGTGACCCTCAATATTCCCGACCGTCCAGTTCACCACTATTCGAACTAGTGAGTTGTTCTACTAACCCAGCTTATATATACCCCCATTAACATTCTGTGTAACAAAGCTACCCCTCCTATACCACTATCACCCCACAATTTCCCTCCATGCTCGCCAACTCTTCACCTGTCAGCCAATTACCTCAAGTGCAGATCTCAACCTCAACACGCTCTCCCACTTCCTCGATAGATTTGTGTACAAGAATCCGAAGAAATCGAAGCTTAAGGGCGCAAGTGCGATGCAGCCGGGTGCAAGCGCTGCTGATGGAATCAGCGTGAAGAAGACGAAGGGGGAGATCGGTGGGGGGGTCTTACCGAATGAGGAGAAGTTCCGGAGGAAAAGGGAAGAGGATGTGAGGGTTGACGAGGTGTTCTTCCATCGTTATTTCTCTCAGATGCACAACAAGAGTCGGGCAAAGAAGGAGAAAGAGGAAGAGAGCGATGGAGGGGGAGAGGAGGATGAATCTGAGGAGGGACATTCTGAGGTGGAGTCTGTTCCTGCAAGTGATGTGGCATCAAATCAAGACGAGGACGAGGAGGAGCAAGGAAGCGATCTCGACGAAGATGCCGTCTGGAAGGTGAATATCCTTCTCATCGTTATCGTCCATCCCTCATACATGTTCTTTTCTCTAGGCAATGCAGGCAACAATGCCAGATATGAGTGGTGATGCCGAATTGCTTTCTGACCCGGACGAGGAAGATAATCTCGATCTTGAAGGGGACGATGACGAGGATAGTAGTGCATCTGAAGAGGACGACACAGGCTCCCACGGCGACGCGCTATCTTTTGCAGAAGGGTCCGACGACGACGATCTATTAGCTATCGACGATATCCCTGGATTCATTGAATACGACGGATCTGATGCCTCTGCCGACGAGGGAGATCCCGAGGATGGGAATAGGGATGAAGAGTGGGGCGGAATTAGTGAAGGGACAGACAAGCGGAAACGGAAAGAAAAGGATGGAGACGAGAAGCGGAAGAAGAGGAGGACGTTGCCGACGTTCGCTAGTTATGAAGAGTACGCAAAGATGATCGAAGATGGTCCAGAGGATGACATTTAGTGCAGCTTTGTAGTACTACCGGGGTACATACTAGTAGCGTCTTACATAAATACATTCACGGGCAGGATTGTTCGGCTCCACTGAAGTTGCTGTTCCTTCTTTCCTCAATTCCCGAAACAGCTTGCATCCCAGCTTCGATTCCCAGAGGACATTGACTATACGACAACTGCCTACTTAGCAAAGTCTCAGGGACTTGCTACTTCCTGTTTGCGTTGCCTATAGTCTCCCCAAGACGGTCGTTTCTCTACAACACATTTCGTGCAAACCGACTGAACACCGAAAGTCGCTCATATCAACACATCAAACCCTTCCTTCCAGGCACGATCGTGGTTCGTATCTGCTGTACGAGGTTCGAGGCCATCCTCGCACTTTACGCTACTTGCAGTATGTTACAAGTAACGGTCATCCTACTATATCCGCCATGTTCAAGTCTTCTCCATCGGGTTATGAACCACAAGGAAGCTACATTACCTTCTATGACCTAATGTTGTTCCATTCATGTGAGTGGATTTGGCAATGAAGCTTGGCCTCGTGACGGGCTTGTTCTGAATAGTTCACCGTATCAATATTGATAGGTTCCAGGTGAAGGGTATCACGGTAACAATACACGTATATACCAGTATCTTCCCACTGACCGTCACTGGACCCTAGATTGGCTGCGCCTGTACTAGGCGTCGTTATTGAATGAAGGGACGCACGCCACCCCAGACTCATGGTTCAGCACGGAAATGACTGATCGCAGGTCGTCATCACCGTGCTGCAACCATGCCCACCCCTATGATATGGTCTTGTGAGTGGCGCTGACAAAGCAGAACTTGCACCTTCTTCAACAGCATGTCTGCATCGTGGTTCTCGTGCGCCATGTATTCCTGAAATACTAATCACCCTCATGCTCCTGTGCTCGTATTGGTGTCTGACCCTCATCTTCGTCCTTGCTGAAGAGCAATGGGAGGGTTGTTCACGCGTTGGAACCACGATCGAGTTCAGGATGTCTTTGATCCTTGGGCATCGTTATACAGCTACCCCGGGAGCTCTCATGCTGGACATGAGGTCGAGGGTGAGACAGAGACGTGCGTTAGAACGTCGCCGATAACAAGCGTGGCAATCACCGAGACCCGCACCAACGATCCACCTCCAAGTGACCACCTTCATGGAAGCACTGACTTCGAGGAACAGCAACCAATGACCCTTCCGCAATATTATGATGGTACATCCGTAAGTAGTGGTGCTTGCCCTGGTATCGGTTTAATAGTAACTTACGCCTCTGATTAGGACTCATCGATAAGTACTGACTCGGATTTGATTTCATTGACTTCGGGATCCCACAAACCTTCACGTCGTCGTGCAAAGGTTGTGGAGCTCCAGTTGCAGAACACAGAACTCAAGAAGGCGCTACAGGTTCAACAGGCGGAGGTTAGCGAGCTCCGCACTCAGCTATCCTCTCTTCGTGGAGAGTTAGCTTCTACAACGTAAGTCTTCATTTCACTTAGACCGGGACCTCACCCCTGACCATCTTGTTGCAGTGCTTCCTATGAGCGGCTACTTGCTAGAGTCATACCAACGCCTAACAACTTTACCCAGTCACCGCCTTTCCGATCGTTTTTCCGAATACTAAAGTTTGCACGAGCCGCAAACTCTAAACTCCCTATCTACCTGCGAGAGGACTACGTGGGCCAATTCTATTGGACTGAAGAATCGTTTGTCAGGGAAAATCGAGACGGGTTGACTGTCATTCGGGATGAACACTCTGGCCCTTTGCCATTCCTTGTTGGGGAGAACGGCATTGTCGTATCTGGACAGCGTCAGGATCGACTCTTCCGATTTGGACGCATGCTCTATAATACTCTGCTGAAGTATGAAATGGCCCCGAGGGCTTGGGTCGATATTGACGTCTATGCGCTCGAATGGTTTTGCTTGGCTATTCGCATTAAATGTTTGGAGTTCCGCCTGTGCGATGATCACTGGAAAGCAGAGGCTTTTGCTTCTATTAACTATGGAAAGTGGCAGCAGCCGCATGGAGCTACGATGGCTAGCCAAGAATCGGAGATGATCTGGTTTCGTCAAATGCAAGAAGCCGAAACGAGTATTCTGGCTCATGTATCACCGGCCTCGCAGAGTGCCAGGGACAATCGAGGACAGTGGAAACACAAGGAAATTGCTGTTCAGGTCGCATGGTCACCAAATACTTCCATGACAGATGTACTTGAGCCAGCAGAGAACAGTCCTGCCACCGACACGGAAACCCATGCAGAGGACACTAACAACGACGTTCTACTAGGTATGTTTTAGTATTTAGAGCACGGTGCTTATCTAAGACTTTTCTTCAGTGTGCAATAGCGTCAAAGTTAAAGATGATGATGCAGATTCTTCAGGCTATCCCATCATACTTCCTATTGAGGTGTACTTCACTCGCAATCCTACTTCGACAGATCCTACTCAGACTTATTACGAAGATCCGCCAGGTAGGAAACTTGATATTACAGTCGCGGTGCTCAATCAAGCTAATCACTGTCATTTTGAGATTACCTGGAATTGAAAGAGGCGGAACGTTCTCGTACCGAAGCCAATAAGGTGGTTCACAAAGAGAAACAACGACAAGTGAGTTCGCGCATTGTGGAACCTGTTTACAAATGTCGACACATCATTAGTTTGAGCGCCTCAAAGACGACCCTATATATAAAGCCAAGGCCCACGGGAAGGAGAAGAAACAATACCATGTTCATTCTAGGAAAGAGCTGGGGAACTTCATCTCCTCATGTCTGGATAACTTTGAATTAGAGAGGGAGATGGCTAGACGAAATGAGGCTAAAGCAAGTACGTTGCTCCTAGTTCCTCAAATGCTTTACGCTTACGGCATTGCAAGGACAACGAATGGCCAAGTGGAGGGCATATACCAAACGCCGCCAGGCAGAGAAACAGGCAGTGAAATCCACAAAGAAGGAACAAGAAGAGCAGAGGGAATGGGAACAGAGGGCGGATATACGGCGACGCCTTGACAACCTCGTTAAGTACGTCGATCGTCTCGAGCGAGCTTACCGTAAAGAGGAGGGTTCTCTTCTTGCTCGTGAGTTTGCTGAGGAGTCCACTGCCGATCACGCCAACTTTCTGATGACGCGCAAGGCACAAGTTGAGTCCGAAGACGGACTATTGGCGATCAACAAACGATTGTCACGTATGTTGCCAGACTTTCAAGTATATCACGATATGGTCATAAGCCAACGAGTGAAGGAGTTCCGCATGAAGCAAAGGGAGGTGGGAAAGAAGATCACAGAGGAGAAGGAGCAAAGACTGAAGGAGAAACGTGAACGTGAGACACGAGAAGCACAACAAGCGGAAGCAGCCGCACGCCAAAGGCTGGAAACTAGTGAGTCTTGCCGTGTTATGACATCACAGAGCCTAATGTCTAAATCAGAGATGCTTGAAGAACGCGCCAAATTGACTACGATGCAACAACAAGGCAGATTTTCATCTATTCCAGTTCAAGCACCCATGTCAAAGAAATCCCAGCGGAAAACCTCAGAGGTAATCAATGTGACTCCGAAATACAGACCTACTGTTCTGGAATCCCGAACAGTAGCTCAGACTCAAGTAGCAGATCGAAGTGACGCCCAGGCCGAAGCACGGGCAAAGGCTCAAGCGGAGTTCCAGGCGCGAATGAAGGCTCGACTGGATGCCCAGGCTGCTGCATCGGCCGACAGGCAGCGAGAGTTGGAACATGCCGTTGCGCTTGAGGGCGCACGGAGGAAGGCTCAACGAACGGAGGCTGATGAAAGCTCAGCCATACCTACGCACTTAATAGACACCCCCCGTCCCTGGACAAGTACCACCTTGCCTGCTCACCGCACCTCATACGTTGCAACAAGCCCCGGTACACCCCCGTCTGCTTTAACATCCGAATCAGTCGTTCCAAGGCACATAAGTGGATGGCGGCGGAGCACCGCGATGACTCAGGGCGGGAGTTCCATGGCTCTCCATACACCCCCTGATCCACTGCATTTTCCTAATGATTCTTCTGGTGTATTTGGACGATCGGCAAAATCGCCACAGGTTCCACTCACTCCGGTGGCCCCGCATGTGGGCCCGTCGACGCCTACTATGAAAGTGGTTAAAAGCACTAAAGAAGCGGTACTTAGTATCCGGCAGCCGAGAGCTGACAATACGTCAGCTAATGCCCCCTGGGGAACTAAACGAACAGTGAATCCTTCTACACTTACGACCAAAGTGGTCGACGATACCAAGGCAATGCCGGGAGTTAGGTATCCGAAGACCCCTACCACTATCGCTCAATTGCCAATGCCTTACAAAGTTTGGAAACCAGCACGACTCGAAACGAAGGGTTAAACTTCTCGAGATAAAGAAACTTATCATACGTGAACTTGCCCACATATAATATGCTACACTCCTACCTTGCTCCTGTCTACTATATTGCTTTGAAAGCTCTCAGGAGCTACTGAACGGTGTCGAGTCTTGTTGGAAGCAAATTCTGGAGAGCTCAATGATCAGTTATGTAATTATCCGCTGACATCCATGTCTTTCATGAATTGTGGATAGCTACGACTCAGATACGAATGTTTACTATTGGAGTTGTATTGGCACCGTATGATTTATGTGCTCAACCCACAAAGCTAAGCTTGGCAGCTACGAGATAATCCTCATACAGATGAATGGCAGCTACAGTGCAAGAAGGGTTGATTAAACTCCTGTTGACTGGTTGGTTATTCTACAGCATAGAATGGTTTAAACAACGAAGGAGCACGATGCTAATTTCTCAGAGATGCCATTCAGTGGGGCAACAAGGACGATTTCCATATGCTCGCAGATATTTGGTTACTGATTTTCGAAAACTGCAGCGAGATCATTTGCAGTGGAACGAGACTACTAGGAATACAACGATTTTCGAAAGACGAAACTTGAGAGGCAGAAATGGAAAGTATCAGAGCATTCTCCTCCTCATGAAGACGCGGGTAGTGGGGTCCGGAGCCACAAATACTCCAAGCTCGATAGTTTTCATGGTACTTGGCGCATTATCCTCGAGCTTTAAGTCGTACAATGTCACAATACGGGCCAGCAATGTCTTCTGAAGGGTTGTTGAAAAGAATCGCCCCGGGCTAGAAGTATGCTCCAGGTAAGCTGCAGCTAACAAGAGATGGTCATGACCATACCATGCATACTTCCCGTGCCCAAACGTTAAGAAATCCGAATTGAGGGAGACCAGTTGTTGTCTTGGGTCATTTTGGTCAATATGAAGTCGAGAAAAACGGAATGGGTCGAATGTATTCGATGAACTGTATATTTCTTCGTCATGGTGAATGGCACTTAGTGGGATAGCGATGTCGCATCCTCTTGGGACAACTCTGCCGTCTGAGAAAGTGAAATCCTTCCGTACCCTCCGCACCCCAACCACTGATAACAGGTGAACCAGACTGAAATCCTCGAGAGAAAAGAACTCACATGAACTGATGCAATTAAGGCGATGATTCTCTTTCAAGAAGCTATCCACCATATGCATCTTATCTATCGCAATCTTTGTCCACCCATCTTGATGTACTATAGAGTCCACCTCTTCGCGGAGAGGTTGGAGATACTCTGGGTGTGCTGCAAGGTTGTATAATACTGGCACGAATGACTGAGAGGTAGTTATTGCACATATGGGGGACTGAGAAACAACGTCTTACGGTTGCAGTGGTCTGTGGGACAGCGTCAAAAAATAAGCCACAAGGTAAATAAAGTGAACATACATGGATTGACGCAAACACCATGACCAATATTCGTTGTGTTATTTCCCACTCTGAAGTTTCAGTATCATTATCAATCAGCCATTGGAGGAAGTCGTTCTAGTGAGAGATATTGGAACTATAGTAAAAGTAATAAAAGTGAACAAACCGGCGTATCAGCTTGATTTCCGTCCTGAAGACGTGTGGCCCTGCGTTTCTGACGTTCTCTGATAACAGGGCCAAGATATTCATTTCCTTGTCTAGTATTTCTGGACGTGGACGTAACAAATTTCGCAACGAGACTAAGGACGATGTTTAATGACGAGCCTCAATAACTGTGAAACATTTAAGACCCACGGCCACATGAAGCGAGGGAAAAGGTTCATCGTTGTTGCTGAAACTATAACATCGGAAGCAACCCGCGAGGAGAGTTCCAACCAATCAGGATTGCGACCTGGACATCAGATCATGAACATCTCGTGCTGGGAGGTAAGGAGAGTAGACGAACAAAGGGACAGTCCAACAAATACACGATTACTTGCTCTGGAGACCACCTTTCGAATGGCGTCGAATGCCACCACATTCTCCCACTCTATTAGGCATTGATCACTGGTTGAATGCAGGTGATGGGTGTGTCGACCTACCATTGTCTTCGGAACCAAACACTTCGCTCAAGGTGAGAGTTATTTCGTCATCAATGCTTGGGAACAAGCCAGTGAGCTGACGAGTGAGGCTTGTCTTGATAATCGCGAAATGATACGGATTCCGTGCCACCTCCTCGCCTATGGTAAAAGCAATCTGGAAAGCCTGACATTGCATTCTGCGATTAGAACCAGAGTCGTTTGGGATCGTGTGCCCCTCACGTCATTGATCGCTTCGACTGCGGATAAATGTTCTTCTGGAGCCCGCTTGACTTCCTCGATCAGCTTGTTACCGCTCACGATTACCATCCAATTGGAGAGGGTCGGGATCTTGAATGGAATGCCTTTGTACTGCAAACTGAATGAATGAATGAATGTCATTGATAATTATTGCCATACCTTGTCATAGCCTTCCTGTACAATCTCAGAAATGCCGCCAAAGTTCTTGATAGCTGATGAGTAGGAGCCCACCCAGGTGGTAGAACCAAGAGTTGGAATTGCACGCAGCTTGATAACCCTGAGACAGGGATTGAGCAGAGGGGGGAACAGGCTCACTTTAAGAGATCTGGAGAGAATGGGAACCGTGATAATTGTCAGCAGAACGATGCTAAACAGCAGGAATAATTCTAGGGAGGGACTGATTAGCATGGCGAACTCTGATGGTTAGGAATATGCCAAGCCGCATTATGGTGCTTACATTTATGGGAACGCGTCTGGGGTATTGGTTACCGCAGCATTCAAATCTTCCCGCGATGAACCGCGCTCTTCTGTGTGGACGGCGTATCTCAAACTATTATTAGTACGAACCTGCGGACGTGAGGGTGTGTCAATGGGCTACTTGGGCCGCCTGACCGCTTCCCTAGATTAATTAGCGATGATAAGGGGGGGTGAATGGAATAGATTGGCTGACTACGCTTTACAGCTCAGGTACAAATACTCGTCAGCCCGCAGAGTGAAGGGAAGAGCAGAGCTCACAATTCCTTATGTAATAGACTATTTCATTCACAGACGCCCCTGGCATTGACCAATAAGATGAATACTAGTGGAAATTTACACAGAAACGTATTTAGCTAACGCCTCCAAAGGTCACTGGCTCATCGCATGTCAGACAGAAAAACACTAGGCACCACCAGAGTTTGGTTAGACTAGTAGGGTTACCGAGAGCAGTGCCAATCACCGCTGTGGTACGTCCAATAACACTGTCGCGTTGTAGCCTCTGAGCCGCCCTAATCCAAGCATATTAGCCATGACGGACTCTATGCATAAACAGCCAACTCGCATCGTCGTCGAAGCAGGCAATGAACCTCAGTTACTTGTTCGTATTCGTCAAGGCGAACGGTACCATGAAACACTTCGTTTCCGTTCGTGCAGGTGCTAGTCAGCATGGGGGGACCAAGTTTGTCACTGGAGGGTTGTACAGTAGAATAGCTCATAATGCATATCACGAAATTCATACCATCGTCACCAGGAGAGTGCAAAAATAATGATTTTCGCAATTTCAAGATATGCATTATGAGCTATTCTACTGTACCTTGTTCCTGCAGTCATGACTTTTAGACAGTGCTCATCCTGTGATGAAGGTTCCTCCATATGAGGAGCTTGCTTTAGGATGCTCAAACCCATCTGAAGAGGAGGAGTACATCCTTAGAAACACGACCTCTGCATTCCCGGCTGTCCAGTTTCACCACCATGTATTCGAACTGGTAAGTTGTTCTACTTTACAAAAATCTTCTGTATGCCCGTGTACCATCACTACCCCCTTCTATATCACTATCGCAGCACGATTTCCTTCCATGCTTGTCAACTCTTCGCTTCTCAGCTAAATACCTCAAACACAGATCTCAGCACAACACATTTTCTCACTTCCTCGCCCGACCCTGCTGGCAAGAATCCGAAGAAATAGAAGCCTAGAAGTGCAATTACAATACAGCTGAGTGCAAGCGCCACTGATGGCCAGCGTGGAGAAGATAAAAGGAGAGATCGGAGGAGGTATCTTACCGAATGAGGGGTCGACAAGGTGTTCTTCCATCGTCGTTTCTCTCGGATGCAGAATAAGAGTCGGGCGAAGGAGGAAAAAGAGGGCCAGAGTAATGGAGAGGGCGGAAGGAGGATTCTGAGTAAGAACATTCTATGGCGGCATCTGTGTCTTAGGGATCGACAATACCAAGGAGGCAACAGAGAGAATGACAGATGAGTACGATGCAAGGCATCCTCATCCTTGTCCGTAGACGACTACAAGCCCCAAATGATAGTGGAATCTATCAGACAAATAAGCATGTATTGGCTCACGTGGAAAGGAATTAAGACCGTTATCTATATCTACCAGGGTAACGAGGAAACTAGGAATACAACGACTTTCGACTCGAATGACGACGCTTGCAGGGCAGTAATGGAAGTTTCAGAGTATTCTCCTCATCAAAATTCGAGTAGTGGGATCTGGAGCCATGAAGATTCCAGACTCAAAGGATTTCATGGTACTTGAAGCATTATCCTCAAGCTTTAGGTCGTATAATGACACAATATGGGCGAGTAATGTCTTCTGTATGAGTGTTGCAAAGAATCGTCCCGGACTAGGAAATATGCTCCAGGTAAGCTTCAACTATCAAGAGACGATAATGTTCATGACCATACCATGCATGCTTTCCGTGCCCAAACGTTAAGAAATCAGAACTGAGGGAGACCAGCTGTTGTCTTGAGTCATTTTCGTCAATACGAAGTCGTGAAAAACGGAATGGGTCGAATGTATTCGATGAACTGTATATTTCTTTGTCATGGTGAACGGCACTTAACGGGACAGCGATGATGCATCCTCTTGGGACAACTCTGCTGTCCGAGAAAGTGAAATCCTTCAGCACCTTCCGCAGCCCAACCACTGATGGCAGGTAAACCAAACTGGGATCCTCAAGAGCAAAGAACTCACATGAATTGGTGCCACCAAGGCGGTGACTCTCTTTCAAGAAGCTATCAATCATGTGCATCTTGTCTATCGCAGCCTTTGTCCACCCATCTTGATGTACTACAGAGTTCACCTCTTCGCGGAGAGGTTGGAGATACTCTGGGTGTGCCGCAAGGTTGTATAGTACTGGGACAAAAGACTGGAAGGGTTTATTGAACATTTGGGGGATTGATAAACAACGTTGTCTTACGCTTGAAGTGGCCTGTGGGTACAGCATCAAAAAATGAGCTTATGGGGTTAAAAATGAACGCACATGAGACGCAAACACCATCATCAATATTCTTTGCGTTATCTCCCACTCCGAGGTTTCAGTACCATTGTCAATCAACCATTGAAGGAAGTCGTTCTAGTGAGAAATATTGGAGCCATAGTAACAATAACCAAAGTGGACAAACCGGTGTATCGGTTGGGGTTCTGTCCTGAAGACGTACGGCCCCGTGTTTCTGACGTTCTCTGATAATAGGGCCGATATATTCAATTCCTCGTCTAGTATTTCTGGACGTGGATGAGACAAATTTCGCAACGACCCTAAGGACAATGTCCAATGATGAGCCTCTAACTGTGAGATATTTAAGACCCACGGCCATATGAAGCGAGGGAAAAGGTCCAACATTGCTACTGAAGCCATAACATCGGAAGGGACCTGCAAACAGAGTTCCAACCAACCGGGATTGCGACCTGAACCTTAGATCATGAACATCATACACCTGGCAATCAGCAGAACAGACGCACAGAGAGGCAGTCCAAACAGTGCACGGTTGCTTGCCCTGGAAATCACCTTTCGAACGGCGTCGATTGCTACAACACCCCTCCATTCTACTAAGACATTAATTATTGGTTATTCAAAAGTGGTGGGTTTGTTGGCTTACTACTATCTTCCGAACCGAACACTTCGGTCAAAGCGAGGGCTATCTCGTTATCGATACTTGGGAACAAGTTAGTGAGGTGACGATTGATGTTTGTCTTGATAATCGCGAAATGATATGGATCCAGTGCCACCTTGTGGCCTATGGTAAAAGAAATTTTCAAAGCCTAACATCGTATTCTGCGATTAGAAACGGGAGGATATTTGAGATCGTGTCTCTCACGTCGTTATCCGCTTCGAATGCAGATAGTTGTTCATCTGGGGCCCGCCTGACTTCCTCAAGCAACTTGTTACCGCTCACGACTACTATCCAATTATATAGGGTCGGGATCTTGAATGGAATGTCTTTGTACTACATAACGAATTATGAATGCACTTTAGTTGATTGTTAAGAGGTGTCATACCTTGTCATAACCCTCTTGCACAATCTCAGCAACGCCGCCCAAGTTCTTGATAGCTGACCAGTAGGAGCCTAGCCAGGTGGTAGAACCAAGGGTGGGAATTGCATGGAACTTGGTGACGATGAGGAAGAGAAAGCAGAGTGGAGAAGAGGCTCACTTTAAGAGATCTAGAGACAATAGGAGCTGTAATAACTGTCAACAAAACGACACCGAAAATTGAGAGTAATTCTAGGGAAGGGCTGATGAGCATAGTGAAGTCTCCTGGCCAGTAATCAGAATCAAGTCTGCATGACGATGGTCACGTTTTATGGGATCGTATCTCCTGGTGTTGGTTGAAGGCATTCCCATGTGGGGCGGCGTATCTCGAACTGAACGATCACTGTGAAACAATCGGAATCTGTATTTAGTTTTGGTATCCGGACAAGGTCCGGATTGGCAAAACGCCATCCAGAACCAATTTGGGGACATTCTTGATAAGAGTCTCTTATTAGGTAGGATGATTGCGCACCAAAGACGAAAAAATATCTCAGCATTAACCATTGCCTTATATCAATGTGTAGCTGTGGTGACTTACCGTGCTTCTAGTGCATGGTACGAGTAACCGGTAATAGTATGGCATGTCAGACAGTCCACTCACAGAAAACACAACCTTGGCAACTTAAATATGGCAAAGATGTCGCAGTCGGAAGGCACTATCAAGACCGTCTCTCACCACTGTGGCGCGAAAACCTGCGTTCAACTCACCGCCACTAGTACTGACTTCACCCCTGAGGCCTCAATCGCAACCCCTCACCGACCAGCCCAGCACTTCTGCATCGATCCTGTAATCCAAAAGCACAATTACCGGGGCTCTATGCACCACTGCACGTTGGACAGCTCACATCATTGCCGAAGCAGACAATGTACCTCAATCAAGAGGACTGCATGATTCTTTATCGTGGTGAATCATTGGCGCAGGTCAGAGCAACGATGAAGCATTCTCTTGGGCTAACTCTGCCATTCAAAAAGTGAAATCCTTCCGAAGTATAACCATCGATAGTAGCTTGTGAGTCGTCGAACTAAAGGATACTAGTGTAGAAAAACTCACGGCCACTTTCGCCGTTAATGCGGTAACTGTCTTTCAAGAAGCTATCAATCACTACAGAGCCCACCTCTTCGTGGAGAGGTTTGAGATATTCCGGGTGTGCTGCAATATTATATAGTACGGACACGAAAGATTGGACGAAATCGATTGTTGGGATGTGTCATAGCCCTCTTGAACAAGTTCAGAAATGCTGCTTAAGTTCTTGATAGCTGACCAGTAGGGATCTACCCAGAGTTGGAATGGCACGGAGCTTGACAATGAGCATGGTGAAGTCTCCTGGTCAGGAATTAGGATGGGTCTGCATGGCGATGGACGCGTCTTATGGGATCGTGTCTCCTGGCGTTGGTTGAAGGCATTCCTGCAATACAAGGTCGCACTCATCTGTGCGGGAGTGTATCTCGATTGCAACTATTGAAAAACACTTCAAACTGTGACCTGTTTGAAAGCCAACGGTAGTAAAAAGGGACCAAGCAACAACAGGAGGCCACACTGTCGTTGACACTATTCTGGAATGCGAGTAAAACTTGTCAGGGCAGGGCCGACAGAGTCAGTCATCGGGGTCCCTGAGACTCATATTGCAGTTAAGTCGGTGAACCAAGATTAGGCGAAAGAAAGCGTTGAAAAGACGAAAAAAATATACGCCGAAGGGGAGTCGAACCCCTGCCGCTTGCTTGGAAGGCAAGCATGATAACCGCTTCACCATCGGCGTTGGTAGCTTTGTTTCCCTTGCCTCCGCTGGCTGGGGTTTCCGACTATGGCGAACTTGGCTTGCTTTGTACCTACAACTTCCATGGCACCTATGGACAAGTATCCAGGTCAATCCTCCTTCCTGTGAGTGTGACCATTTTCCCTGATCTCCACCTCTATTTCAGCGAAAGATCACGTCCTAAGGACGTTCAAGCGACTTGGAGAAACTAAGCTTGAACTTCGCGACAAGGTCGGTATCTTGCACATCACCCTGATCAAGCCTTTACCCGAGCATAAAACATAGCCTCAAGCTATCTTACTTGCTGGCTCCCAAACACCCTACCGTAATGACACAGATCGAGAGCTGCCCTTCCGACAAGAGTCCAATTTCTTCTACCTGTCGGGGTGTGCTGTTCCAGCGTCATTCTTCCTTGCTACGTACTATCCTGAAGGAACTACGCCTGATGCTCAGAATGACGGAGCTGTTAGCACGAGATTGTATATACCCAAGCCGACTCTCGAAGACCTTATGTGGTCTCCTGCTCCACCATCCATTTTTGAAGCGCTTGCAGCTTATGATGTAGACGCTGTTTGCCACACAGCAGAGCTATCCGATCACCTCAAATCCCTTCCGGCGGATGCCCTTGTTCACATACTTCCCCGTACCGATGAATTTCCCTGTGTCCACAAATCCGTTGCCAGAGACTCTCCAGTCCTTGCTGCGTTGGATGAACTACGTTCACGGGGAGAGAAATCGGAAAACGAAGGCACTGTCACAGAAGAGTATCTGCTCACAGCCCTACATCAGACCAGATTGATTAAGGACGCCTTTGAAATTTCCCTGATTCGCAGAGCAAACCATATTAGTTCACGGGCGCATGAAGTGGTAATGCGGGTTCTGGGATTAGCAGTGCAAAGAAAGATCGAAGGAGACAATGAACCTGCGAGTGGACGACCATTGCTACCCGGAGAGTGGTTGATAGCGACAGAGGCAGAGGCGGAGGCAGTGTTTGTGGCTTCATGCAGAAGAGAGGGGTAAGAAATCTCACCCGATTGATTCATAACCTCACCCATAAGACAATATTTAGAGCATTCCATCAAGCATATCTTCCTATTGTTGCCGCCAACACGCGCGCTGCAACGCTTCACTATTGCTGCAACGACAAAGCCTTTGCATGGGGCCCGATATCAAATGGACATATTCACAATATCGGACATATTACTTCCCATGCGCAGACTGACAGCGTACTTTCACCACAGGTTTTACTTATCGACGCAGGATGTGAATGGGAGTGTTATAGTTCTGATAGTAAGTGTCGATCATTCATTCTAGCCTCTGAGCCTTCATCTGCGTTGCCTCTCGATGTGCCTTGCAGTGAAGTCTGGTTGATAAATTTGAGGCTGACATTGTCTTCTTCCTACATTACATATCTGTTACTTGGGTCCTACTCCGCAACTACAATGAACAGTCACCCGAACAATGCCAGTTGGTAATGGCGGAAAATTCACAGCTGAAGCAAAAGTCATGTATGACCTTGTTTTGAGGATGCAACAGGTCACTTGTTCACGTTATCTGCGACCATCAGACTAGAACCCTGACATTAATTATTTTTTTGGCAGGAGTCTTTGTCCATGCTTCGTCCTGGCGTGCATTGGGATGATGTCCAATTACGGTGCCATGAAGTCCTAGTGGATGGCTTTCTTAACCTCGGAATTTTCCGTAGCCCAGAGGCCCCAAGTGGTACGTGCTCCAAGTGGTTGAAATACCAAACAACTCATGTGTGGCATAAAACAGCAATAGGGGATTCGAATAAATGCGGTGACCTCCGTCGTAATATTCTTGTATCTGGAATTAGTGCAGCCTTTTTCCCACATGGTTTGGGACACTCGCTTGGGATGGACGTCCACGATGTACCCATTGTGAGCAAGCCACCAAAGACCGGCAAATATTTTATCTTGGGCCAGCCCGAATCAACTATCCCTGGAGCAGGCGGCCACGAGAGCTTCTATAGATTCTTGCGTCTGCGACTTCCACTACAGGCTGGGATGGTCGTGGTGCGTCCTTTACCTTCGTTCTGTGATTTTCCTAGAAACGGACTAAATGACTACTACCAGACTGTCGAGCCGGGAATTTATTTCTCTCCACACCTCCTCGCACCGCACCGGCAGTCATCCTTCCTTGATGCGGATGTGCTTGCGCGGTTTGAGAATGTAGGCGGCATCCGGATCGAGGATGATGTACTTATCACGGAGAATGGTGCCGAGAATCTCACGACCGTCAGAAGTGAGACCGCATGGATCGAATCGGTGTGCGCAGGAGAAGTATGAGAGACGGAGGATCTTTGGTGGTGATTGGAAAGATGTCTTTTACCTGTAAAGGACCATTGTGAAAGGTGTAGGTCCAGGTGTCTGGTTGGCCTTTTTTGAATTCTTCACCCTTGGTGGTGTGTACAGTATCTGCATGTTGTGTCAGTAGGCTTAAATGTCATCTGTCCCTGTATTCTCTACATCTACCTGGATTCTGGATGTGAGACCTCGCATGCTACTTACCAGATGCCATTGATCCCTCATTCGATGGTAATCCCCGGGACATTCGGTGCAAACTGGTGTTAGTATTAACTATTAAGACATGTAAGATGCAGTGTAGGGTGAATATAATGACACATCAAATGCAGGAATGAAAATGTAGGGAACGTTCAAGAGACATCACGGGCGATTCAGTACAGCCTTGCGGATACAATAGGTCCTAGAGCAGTGTTATACCAATGTATAACAGTCCATGCAACAGGTACCATGGCTTCTGGCAATCGTTAGAAAACGTTTGGGAGTCGTAGGGTAGTACAATGAAGAAACAACATACTCTGCTACACTCTCAACACAACATGCTCTACAAATGGTTCGTCCACACCCCGGAAGTAACACCGAGGTAATATCGTCTATGATATCGTAAGGACTGCTGGATTGTTGATCGCAAGGCTTGACACTAATATCAGCGCCATCTTTCTCAATCAAAGGCCTCTTGCGTTTAACGGAAAGTGCAGTGGCAGGGTCACAATTCATTACAAATGAGCTTGAACCCAACGCGGTTCGTTTGGGCGAAGCGTATCCAGAATTGGTTTGAGGATTTCCATGTACGAGAGATGGGGTCGGCGATCGTGTCAGCGGCGGGGTTAGGGGAAAGGCAAGTTGTATAGTGGAGCAAGTCCGTGAACAAACAGTACACATCGGTGCTGCGCACCTATAATGGAAGAATGAAAATATTGGTGAGTATTTGGCAGAGGATAACTCGCTTATACGTAATAAGAATGCATTGTTATTGTCCACACCACCGCAGATACATGGACAGCCAGAATCAAATCGAAAATAACCTCTAAACGACCAATGCCAAAAAAACAATAACCTTCAACCGGCAGCCCGTGGATAGCAAATGGATGCACGAGGAAAGGAAGGTTTAACAACTTACCTCGTACACGTAACAACAGGTCCTGCACCCGGGTGCACAGCAGACGACAGCGCCCTATGGCATGATGAGCAAGAAAGTTTAGATCCAATTGTAAAGTTCAAGTGGCCGCCATCGCCTGCGCCAGATAAATTCCCAGAGGCAATTAGTGCCTTTCCTGTAATCGTTGCCGGTTCCACATGGGGTGTAGAGCCTGTAGCATTAAGCCTTCGTCGTTTTATAGCTGGCTTCCTGGTAAATGTTGCAGGAGATACAGAGGAAAGCGAACCTGCAGTGAGCATTTGGGAATTATATACACTGAGTTGTAGGTAGGCCAGTCGACTCCAAGAGATGATGGTATATCGGGTGACCAAGCAGGGCTCTCCCTGACACGCAACGAAGCTGGTGAAAGTTTGAGCTGAATTTTGTTGTTCGAAAGAACAATGACCGTCAGCTCGTGCAGGTGGCACTGATTTTCCTCACGTGATTCGGATGCGTCGCGATACCATCGATTTCGCATCCAATAAACGGGATCTATTTAGCAATTGGTAGACTATGTACTGGCAGACATGGTGGTATTGGACCTCCACGTCCGACGTGCATGCTTCAACAAGCTTACAGCTGCTGCCGGCGTCATACCTTCCATTCGTTTTGCAACACCCAGATTCATTGGTCGGACACGCTGAAGCCTTTCTTTTATCTCTTCGCTCAGCCCTCTTACCCGAGAGTAATCCATGTCTGGATCAAGCAAAAGAGATTCGTCTGCATGGAAAACCTGAAGGTCGGCTACTTGGCGAGGAATATGAGGTGCATAGGTCGCTAGAGTAGTGGTCTAGTTATAGCAAAGTGGAGTGGTCAAAATAGGAGACACGCACCGTCGACAATGATGCGAGCTTTAATGTATGGCTCGAGGTGGTCGAGTCCAGGTACGGCACCTGACTGTGCTAAAGCATCTAACGTGATGGATGGCTTCCTAAGCAGCTCGAATGCACTGAAGGCGCTGTAAGACAAAAAAGATATCCCTCCTGGAATCTCGTACCTCCTTGGAATACCGTCCTTGGTCGTGTTAAAACCATACCTCTCCCACACCTGTAGAAGTAATTACCATGATTGTATCGCAGCGAACAAGTTGAGAAGCGTACTGTTGGACTAAACACCGTAGAGTTGAGTGCCTCTATTCCATTTTGTATCGCATTACGGTCGCTTTGGAAGGCCTTCCAACGCTCTTTTGAGACGACACCTGCCTTGTATCCTGCAATAGAATAAGTGTGCTGCACATCAATTATTCAAATGACGAGCCTTTCTCAGTTAGTCTCATATCAGCATTGTCGCACCTTAGTGTCATGCGATACTCTGAGCGAGACGTGAACATTCGATCTACATAATATTTCGTGTTGGTGGTCTGTCATCAAGCAAACAATCGGGCCACATACAAGGCTCTTCGGCACCCTTTGTTATTAAGTCGTCAATCATCACGCCAATGAATCCGTTCGCACGAGTGATCGTCAATGGGAGTAAGTTCTGTGCTGCAAGCCCAGCATTAATACCAGCAATACAACCTTGAGCTGCTGCTTCTTCGTAACCCGTTGTGCCATTGATTTGGCCTGCAAGGAAAAGGCCCTGCACGACAACCTCAGAAGGCAATCACGGAAGCAGGGCGAGGCCAAACCTTGATTCTTTTGGTTTCAAGTGACGCTGTATATTATGAGCCAACAAGCAATCGAATGCTCTGTAGCTCACCTTTCAGCTCTCGGGGATCGACGTAATCATATTCTACGCCATAGGCTGGTCGAACCATACGGGCTGTCTCAAGCCCGGGCACGGTACGTATCATCGGTTCCTGAAGTTCTTCTGGCATAGAACATGAAAGTCCATTAGGATAAATAAGATCTGCATCGACTGATCAGGGTGGAATGTGATGATGATGAACGCAAATATAGCTGACCAGAATCATATCCCTCAGGCTCGAGCCATACAATATGATTCCCTTTGTGACCAAATCTAGTGACTTTGGCCTCGAGAGAGGGGCAATACCGAGGTCCTTACAAGATATGAATATGCAGAACGAGATAAGCGGAATGAACGCTTGCCTACCTTTCTTGGTCTCCTGGATATGGACACTCAGGTGTAAGCTATCTTTGATCAGCTTATGTGTATCAGGTGTTGTGTGTGTCTTAAAACAGACTACCTGGTTATTCTGTCGTCCCATCAATACGTAAGTTCAGCCAGAGAGCAGCGTAGGTACTCACGGCGTTGTCAACCGTCCGATGGAGATATGAGAATGGATGTGGGGGCTGATCTCCTTCCTGCCTCTCTAGTCTACTGAAATCTATAGTGTTCTTATCGAGGCGTGCGGGTGTACCTGTTTGTAGTCGCCCTAGCTGGAACCCCGCAGAACGGAGAGATCGAGAAAGCCCTATTGCAGGTGCTTCGTTCATTCGTCCAGCAGGGAAACGTTTCATGCCTGAAAGAACGTGTGAGTCGTCTGTAAGGATTGTACGACAAACATACCCATATGTATTTCACCACCCAGAAATGTACCCGTGCAAATGACCACCTGAGAGCATGGTATGATCTCGCCGGAATCTATCATTCTTGAGAGGAGGGTAAAATGAGAGCTTAGTTCACACTCAACCTAAGCGGACACCTTTGATAGCGCCCCACACAGGGATGCTAGTAGGGGCTGATAAAGTGTCGTGGTCACATACGAGGTCGGAAACGCTTGCAGCTCGCACGTCCAGGTTTGGATAGTTGAACATGATATCCTGCATGTGCGTTTTATACAGTTTACGGTCTACTTGACAGCGGGGACCCTGGTACAAGAATGTGCATAAATGATAATGGAACTTGACTGTTGCAACGTACCCATACAGCGGAGCCCTTGGAACTATTCAACATGCGGAACTGTATGCCAGCCTTGTCTAATCATGGCGATTAAAAGATGCTAGCAGTTTGAATGCAGGACACACCTGCTACCCTTCCAATAATCCCATCCAACGCGTCTACTTCCCTAACGAGGGTTCCCTTCCCGACACCACCAATCGAAGGATTGCAGGACAGCTCTCCTACCGTATCCATTTTTTGAGTTAAAAGTAGGGTCCTTGCCCCGGCCCTCGCAGCTCCAGTAGCAGCCTCACAGCCTGCATGGCCACCTCCAATGATGCACACTACGCGATGTTTAAGGAAACCCCGGGAAGGAGGGAGGATAATTTCATACCATCATATGTTCCTAGAGCTGCACGGGAAGTGGTGTGAAGATGGGCTTGATTCTTGGTGACATAGGCACAAGTTGGCCAGCAGGCAGACAGCTCCCAGACAGAGGAAGCAAAGACTTTGCGTCGTATCACGGGAATACGACGAGCAGCAACGTTGTACACATTCCTTGGGAGCATCGAGCTGGAACACGACTACCCTGGTCTCCGAGGAATGCTCGCGTGAGTCTTGCAATAGGCTTGATTAAAAGTGTTGTACTAAGTAATTAGCCAATGACTACATACACCATACATTTCACGTCTCATTTGGCCTTGCATCCTCCCTCTTCGACCTGTCATAGCATTCCAGTGTTACACTAGCCAAGAATCCGGGTATGCATTGCTCCTCGCCGACCCAATAGTCCATGAGCTGCGGTAGATCCTGTGGTCCACCTTCGCCCTGTGCTACTAGCTGCATCCGTGCACCATCACCGTCTGTGCTGGCCTTGTTCAGTGGCTGGAATACGAACGACGCAGAAAGGTCATAGATGGACGTCACCCGGACCTGTCCATTAGGATAGAAGGCGAGTTTAAAGCCTAGGATGGACGTAATGGCTTCTCGGAATTCAGCACTCTTTGCTGTGAATACCTTGAATAGATAGGGTTAGCTCACAGATCAGACAAAAGGGGAAGTAGCAGACCTGCTGAAGCCTTAGCAATCGCTTCTCTTTCTGCTTCACAACTTCCTCGAGTTCCTTCTTCTCCTTGTCAAGAACTTCCCAGCTCTCCCTCGGAATGAGTTCTTCAGATTTCAACGTCTCCGATGCCACTGATTGACCCAATGCACCGCTACTTTCAAGTTCCCTTAGGCGTTTTATCAATGCTTCGTTCTCGCTCTTTAACCGGTCCACAACAGACTGTCGGAAGTCGCTCCATTGTTGTGCCGGGTTGTCCCGCAGGCAGAGGACTCGCATGCCAGGTGGAACGTGCTGACCAGCCCCAATCTTCCCTCTTAGCTCCCATAAAGTCTGTTCCAGTTCTTCAACTTTGACCTCATGTGTCTTGATAGTCGCGTGCGCTTCCTCAAGTTCTGAAACCATGTTAATTTACATGACAGGAAACAAGGTCCGTAGATACCTTGGACAGCCCTTGCAGCGGTGGACTTATGCCGCTCTAGTTCTGTCTTGAGTTCCTTGCGAGTCTGTCGGACACCACCAACGTTATCCTCTGCGTCTACCTCATCCAAAGCCTTTTGCAATTGGTTATTGAAGGACTTATATTCTTGAAGTGACTGTTCTAGTTGCCGTACGCGTTGCTCAAGTGGGTTGTCAGGAGCTAGTGTATCCCGTACAGCTTCTTCGGCAGTGTAACTCGCCTGTTCTAAAAGAGTGAGACGCATAGCTAATATCAGGAGGATGCGTACCACCAGGGCTTGCAAGAACCCCAATTCTCGTTCTGCAAGCTGAACCCGCTGGTCCCGACGGGTGACCTTGTCTTTCAGTCCTCGGATTTCTGCATGCAGCACAGTAATTGTTGATTGTGCGTCTGAAAGGGACTCTTGGGCCTTCGTTAACTCGGCTTCTTGGCTTCGCAGGATTGCCAAAGTGGAACCGTGTTCTTCCAACAAACGGGCGTGAGTAAGACGTAACTCGGAAAGATTTTGGACGACTGAGAGTGATGGATTTGATGGAGTCCTCGTTTCACTGGACTTGTTCGCCCTGTGGTACTACATATCAGGGAACAGTCTTTGAGAAGAAACAAGACCAACCATTCTTGACGCTCTTGTCGGGCTGCCTCTACCTGAGCTTCCAAGGACACAACTCGCTCTCTCAATTCTTCCGTCACGGTAACCTTCCTCTCCAGTGCACGTTTTTCCTCTCGTAAGACTTCAATATTGCTATGCCTGTCCTTGTACATTGCCAGTTCCGCACTAAGTCTTGTATTTGTCGTCTCGAGTGTGCGCATATGGGCAGCTTGCCGATGTAGCTCGTCTCTGATAACACCCCAGCTTTGGTCTTCGTCCCGCTTTCTTTGGGAGGGATCGGCGGCGGCCTCTTGTTGGTCTAATTTTTGTTGTAGTTCATGCATCGTCGCTTCTGATTGCTCTGCTGCGGTTTTACATTTTGCAAGCTCTTCCTCGAGCTCGGCATTCCGACGAGTCAGGGTGGCGTTCTCAGATTTGTGGGTCGCAGAGAGCTGCGCGTAAGAACGCTTGAGAGACGAGTGTTCCTCTTCTGTTGCAATGTGCTCGTCTCGCAGTGTTGCCAGGGCCTCTCGGAGGTCACGTAGATCCACCTCTGCTCTGCGCTACACATTATTTTAGGCCATGAATTCAGTGGGAAGGAGCACTGATCAGACATACCCTCTCCTCGGTACTTGCAGTCCGCTCGCGCTCCTTTTCTTCCCGCTCGGCCTGCTCTCGCTCAGCGAGGAAGCGTCTGTCCTGCTCTAACCTCTCAATATAACCCTGTCTCTCGCGGAGTTTGGCCTCGGCCTCGGCCTTTGCGGTTTGAGCTGCGAGAAGCTGTCGTTCGAGAGAGGCGTGTGCGATGGTCGAGGAGAATGCCTGAGACCGCTGCTGTCGTTTCGCGCTCGAGTGATGAGGGTCTGCCAACAGTCAAGGAAGTCCGGGGTGGCAGCAGAGGTCGACACATACCACACTCAAGCTCAGCCATGAGGGAGTCCCGTTTTGACGACGGTGCTGGTCGGGAGGCGAGGAGCGATGCCCGCGAGAGTGAACTCGGCAACCTCGACGACGACGACGACGACGACGGTGCATTGTTCATTTCTGTGGTTTACGATTGTGCGGAAACTGGAAACTACACGAACGGAACTTGAATTACATTGTTGACAGCCTTGACTCTTCACCCCCATCTTGCTGTGTCCTTGGTCGTATCACTCAATGCCCAACAAAATCAAGGAAGAGAGTGACTTCGAAGACGGCGACCAGCTCGATGAGTCGTACGACGAACTCGACACAACCGCGCCAGATGTTAGCCGTGGCGGGCGAACAAGGGCAGGGGCAAAGGACAAAGCGAGCGGTTATCAACTCAAGAACGTTCTCAAACTGCCACGAGCAACGACGTACTCAACCCAAGCTATCTATGGTGAGTGTGAATGACCCCCACCGTGTCTTGCTGTGGTGTTGATGTGGCACGTTAGACCAAGTGCACGGTGGTGACATCGACCTCTCCCCAGAATACCAGCGAGGTGAAATTCCTACACTGCGTACCGTCCCAGCACTCTAATCAGCGCTTTCTCATAGATGTTGTTTGGCCTGATTCAAAGCAGATTGGTCTCATCGACTCTATCCTACGCAACTTTTACATCCCACCCGTCATATTCGGTACATTGGTCCACAGCATTCTCAAGTCTAACAGCCCTGATATATTCCAGTGACCCATCAACACGATGACGGCGCAGAAACCAAAACATGTATCGATGGAAAACAACGACTGACATCCATACAAAGGTACTCCAGTCCAACTGTTCCAGTCACCCTAGTTAACCCGTTGTGATGTGTAGATTCATGGACGGAGAGGTTGGTTGCACTCATCCATATGTTTCGTCTATGTCTCACACATGTGTTATTGCATAGATTCCTCGTAAGTGTCCGTTTCTTGTACATTTCCTCAATAATCGACTTTGCCACCATTCCAACAGACAAGGACCCGTAAGTTTCTTGCCACCGCTTCTTCCCATGTAATGACCATCATCAAACCTAGGGAGAACGGCGATAAATATTTCTACAAGAGCAGTGCGGCATCGCAGAGTGGCCGCTCAATGCTACTACCGGAGAGATATAAGCGATTGTTCGCTAACAAGCAAATAGTCTGCATTGAATATCAAGACCTACCCGACGCCGACGAACGAGAGATATTCCAGGTAGGGTCCCTTCCATTGGCACGCCTTTTCCAAGCTGATAACAAGTACCCAGAGGGTCCAACTTGGAATGGCACTCACACCTGCAGGTCAGTACTCACCACTTGTTTTTAATGATCCGCACAGTCCCAATAAATATCACCCCTTCTAGAGAAGCTTCAAGTTATAAATTCCCCCATGGCATCGTTCGTCCGGACGCTCCAAACACAATACTTGGAATCTGGCGGCCTTTCGGGAGACGAGTTAGACTGGGATCATTCCCGTGGCGGAGACTTCCGCTGCCTCACGCAGGCATTGTACCTCATATCCAAGTATCCGCAACAGATGTCTGTAGGGTCCATCCAACAACTTGAGAAGTGGTTACTCAACCCAACTGCTCGACCTACCCGCAAGAAGAAGTCGAAAGGCAGGAAATCATCTTCCGATGATGGTGAAAACGAAGGAGATCCCGATCTCTCCCAGGATACTTCCTTCTTGGAGAAGATTCACTCCACCTTCCAGACATTTGCACAGTTGGTTACCGATTCTGCATTGCGGCCGTTGTTCCTCAAGGAGCAATGGCGCGTTGCACCCATCGAGTTTGTAATGATGTGTCTACTGATCTCGGTTGAGAAGGATACACTCCCGCTCAAGGTTATGGCAGAGAAAATGGGCGAGATGCGGATGATCACAAGAGCAGAGCACCTTGATATTCGGACGAACTCTCGCGTTGCAAAGACCATGTTTGATTTCATCTCCCGTGGGACCGAGACAAAGCGTAGTGTCAATGGCACAAAGCGGAAACGGGGGGTGAGCGGTGATGATGACGAGTTGCAGAGGAAGAATAAGGATCCGAAGGTAGTAGGAGATGCTACTGCCACTGCCAGTCCACGCATGCCACCTCCACCCCGACCCGCAACTTCTCTACCCACCGAAGCAATAGCCAGTGTCAACAGCACGTTTACTCCTTCTCATACTCCTGTCAAACCCCCTTCTGTATCGATCCCCACCATCATTGCTCCGCCACGACCAATACCGCAGGATCGTCTCCAAGCAGTGCGAGAAGCCAAAAGGAATGCAAGTCCACTGCCGATGGCTC
The DNA here is from genome assembly GCA_029372045.1 of Scleroderma citrinum. Lineage (NCBI taxonomy): Eukaryota > Fungi > Basidiomycota > Agaricomycetes > Boletales > Sclerodermataceae > Scleroderma > Scleroderma citrinum. The sequence continues at coordinate 1,632,833 of JARFMN010000005.1, read as the reverse complement.
CCCCGCTCCAAGTTGCCCCACAACCTTGAGTCCTTATGCTAATGTCACATACCACTTACATTGTATACCGTAAGTTATACACGACAAAGCCATATAACGCTCTTTTTTTATCTGACGCAGATTTATATTTCTACTGATCGTACATACAATTTTCATACTTATAGATTACGTCATACATACGTGATCGAAATATTGTGTGATCTGAATGTGGACCATACAACTCTGTGGAGATCCAATGGCCTTGGTATTGAACAGCACTTCCTTAAGCTGTCTGGGAATACACAAATGGCCAAGAATGCATGATCGTTCACCTGACCTCGTCAATCACGTTGGGTGAGTCCATTCGGTTTCTGAGCCAACTTGGTGTAGTCACCAGTCGTACCCTTGATGTACCTTGTCTCCTTGTGCTGCTCACCCAGTCTCCATTCTCCGCTACATACTTGTAGTGGTGATGATAGTTCCGAGGATTGGTGTTCCAGCGTTTTTCTCCAGGAATCGGTCACCCCCAAATAGTTTGGATTGTGCACCACGATCATGGTATCGGTGAACTCACCGGAATGAGAAATCAAGCATCATTGGCCTCGACTAGCCTGGGGAACCTATCGTCCAAATGTTGACTTACGAGTACATGGCCATGCGCTGGTGTGGAGTGCAGCATGTGTTGTATCTCTGACCATATGGACACTCTGGCTTGGGACCTGTCAGCTTTACAAACCGAAATAGATTGCCTTTCGACAGGAGATTGCGGACTGCTCAGCGGTCGGTCACGGGCATCCATCCTGACACGATTCATGGTGGCGTCGACCTTCCGCACTTGATGATGAGTCGCTGAATCAAGCTATTCATGAAGTTGGACGGAGAGCTGAAATTCTGACACGAGCAAGGCGTGGGTCATGGAGCAATACTAACATCTGTTCTTGGATACGTACAGCCTTATAAATTTAACAGTACTTGCATTACGTGTTGGCTATAACTTTGTGGTTTGAAGTCGTGTAAGATACGCAGCCGAGACCCAGAATAAGGAGTGGCCTGAACGCGAGTACAAGCAACGCCACGTATCGACTGGCCAATACAACACACGTCTCACGCTCTCGACGTGAGATTTGGGAAAAATCGGTAGTGGGCACGCGGAAATTGCTAGGTAAGTACGTGGCGCTCCCAGCCGTGGCCGTAAATCGATCTTCCTCACCCCTTTATAGACACGTTGCTTCCCCGCCTTCGTCGTTGTCTGCCTTCTGGAAGAGATTTACTGCCATATGCGCAGGCGGTCACTGGTAACCGGTAACCCTGCAGTGCTGGCAAAGAAGAAACAGCATGCTTGCTGTAGAGATTATTTATCCTCTGCTTCCTATTGGAACCCGATGGCAAACATCGCGCGCCAATGAGAAGCCGACGATATTGAATGCGAAGAAAATAGGAGGATAGGGCGTGGCTAACACAACCCATGTTCTCTTGATCCGAGGCGACTCACTTATCATGGGATGCCTTCGTGCGCCTACACAAATACCATATGAGCAGGAAAAACAGTATACATAGATACGCTGCACGAGGTGGGCTACTATTCCTGAGGGGTAAAAATTGCCGCATCTCAAATTCGTTATTTCCCCTAGATCTGCTCCTGCAAGTACAAGTATTTGTCCCCCCTCCAGTTATGCTCTTTGTCTCCCCCTTCTTTCTACTTCCCCATCCTCTCTCTGCCATTTGTTCATTATGGCGGGCGGACTTGAATGCATTCATTACAGCTCTAACGACTCTGAGAAGGTTATCCCTGTCGACACAAAGACGACTGGTACATGTCATCTCAGTATCTTACCATACAGTGACCCGACTCTGACAAACAGGCGATACATCGGAGACTTCCACCGTCTTCGACGACCCCAACATCGACCGTGAGCATATCCTTGAGGGGGTTCTAGGTTAGTCTACTCTTCTATGGACACGGTCGTTTGTCATTCCTTTTTTGCAGAAGATGATTCGCCATATCCTGAGGTGCGATCCGCTGTCGCTAACACTGACGACCCCGATATCCCGGTCTCTACCCTCCGTGCCTATGTCATGGGCATCGCATGGGCTATCCTTATTGCCGGTCTCAACCAATTCTTTTTCTTCCGCTATCCTTCGGTCACCATCTCCGGCTTTGTTGCTCAGTTACTGGCATTCCCTCTGGGTCGTGCTTGGGCAAAGGTTTGTCTCCATCCCTGACATTTCCCCCTATTGTGGAAGTCCGTTTCTTCATATTGGGTCGTGGGCCGCTTATTGTTTCATCCTGTTAGGTTGTTCCAAAATGGCGCATTTTCGGTATCCAGCTCAATCCTGGTCCATTCTCCATCAAAGAGCATGTTCTTGTGACCATCATGGCCTCCGTCGGTGCTGGTTGTGCGTATTTCAGGATCAGCCCTGTTTTGGTAAATGACTAACTTGGATCATTTGCAGCTGCATACGCTGTTAGTGAATTTACTATATCTGTCTGTTCGCTGGAGCCATTTTTCTATTTTAGACAGACATTATCGCCGTCCAGCGGGTATACTATAACCAAAGGTACAATTTTAGCTGTGAGTGCCTCACGCCGCAACCAGGCGAGATACTCACTGCATCTTGCAAATCGCGTTATGGACCATATACGATCGACTTCTTCGACGACCCCCAGACCAATGGATGCTCGTAATGTCCACCCAGATGATTGGCTTTTCCATTGGGGGGATCCTTCGCCGCTTCCTGGTGAACCCGCCCTCAATGAGTACGCATTTACCTACCACCTTCACCTGTTTATAACACCCGTATCTTTAGTTTGGCCCGCTAACCTTGTTACGTGCGCCCTCTTCAACACATTGCATGCGCAAACATACGCAGGTATGGGTAACCGTGGAGGTATCTCCAGAGAACGATTCTTTTTCTACGCCTGGACGGCCGCTGTTATCTGGTATATCTTCCCGGGATACCTTTTCCAGGCCCTTTCCTACTTCTCTTGGGTCTGTTGGATTGCCCCAAACAACATCGTTGTTAACCAGCTGTTCGGCTATGTTTCTGGCCTTGGAATGAGTCTCGTCACGTTCGATTGGTCACAGATTGCGTTCATCGGTAGTCCCCTTGCGACCCCGTGGTGGGCCGAAGCCAATATTGCCGTTGGCTTTGTATTCTTCTTCTGTGAGTTCTGATTGTCATCATTATCATGCTGCTGACAGGGGAAATTGGAGGGCTGGTCGTTCCCTGCATTTACTACACAAACACCTGGTACAGCAAGTACTTACCGTGCGTCTCTCCTCCTTTTCTTCTACTGTGTGCTCCGGGATTGAGTTTCGGCGTAGCATGTCGACACGCACATCCTATGACAACACTGGTGCTGCATATAATGTATCGCGTATCATTAACTCGGACGCCTCCTTCAATAATATTGCGTACGAAGCGTACAGCCCTCTCTTCCTCTCGTAAGCATTTCTCCACATGCTACGCCATGTTCTTACGCGGATAGCTTTGTATTAGTACAACGTTCGCACTCTCCTATGGGCTGTCTTTCGCCTCTATCACGGCTACTCTCGTACATGCATTCCTCTACTTCCGGAAGCAGATATGGCTCCAGAGCCGTCGTTCAATGGGTGAGCAAGAGGATATCCACGCGCGCCTTATGTCCAAGTACAAGCAAGTCCCCGAATGGTGGTACATAGTCATCTTCGGTAAGTCTCCCCCTGCCATCAGGTTTGCCCTGCTCACTTCGACATGAACAGCCGGTATGTTTGTCATCGGTGTTATCTCAATCGAAGTTTGGCATACGGAGTTCCCGGTGTGGGCATTCTGTCTCTCGCTTGCTATCGGTACATGTCCTAGCAATGTGATGACTCTTTAGATGCTGAAATTAGCTCCCTACAGCGTTCTTCTACGTCGTCCCGATCGGCATGATCCAAGCTATCACAAATCAACAGGTCGGCCTCAAGTACGTTTCTTGTTCGCACCTCTTTTCGTATATCCTCACCAAACATACAGTGTTATCACTGAGTTGATTGTTGGATACGCGCTTCCCGGTCGTCCAATTGCCATGATGATGTTTAAGACGTGGGGTTACATCACCATGTCGCAAGCACTTAACTTTGCCTCGGATTTCAAGCTTGGTCACTACATGAAGATTCCTCCTCGCACCATGTTCTGGGGTGTGTGACATCTCTTTACTGTCACTTACCTACTTGCCGTATTACTAACTTGCATCGCCCGCTTTGTTTAACAGCCCAGGTCGTGGCTACCGTGGTCGCAGGCACAGTGCAGCTTGGCGTGCAGGCATGGATGTTCACCAACATCCCAGATATGTGTAGCCCGAAGCAAAAGAACGGGTTCATTTGCCCCAGCACCGAAGTATTCGGCACGGCCAGCATCATCTGGGGTGTTATCGGTCCTCGCAGAGTATTCTCCAGCGGCCAGGTATACTACGGTAAGTTCTTCAGTTTCGGTCGCTAAGCCTGTCAAGTGCCAATGAATGCCACGTCTACCAGCCCTTGTGTATTTCTTCCTTATCGGTGCACTTTGCCCACTCGCTGCATGGCTTATCTCGCTGAAGTGGCCTAACAGTTGGATCCGTTATGTCAAGTGGGCGCCACTCATTCTTTCCTGTTGGGACAACCACTTATGTATGATTTTTCCAGCTTCCCCGTTATCTTCAGTGGCACAGGAAGTATCCCTCCAGCGAGTGCGGTCAACTATGTCCCATGGACGATCGTTGGGTTTATCTTCAACTACGTGATCAGACGCCGTTACTTCTCGTGGTGGACAAAGTATAACTGTGTGTCATTCTTCATGACTGATAAAGTATATACTGACCATATGACTGTACCTCCGCTTAATAGATGTCCTATCCGCTGCCATGGACTCTGGTGTAGCAGTGTCCATCATTCTCGTCTTCTTTATCTTGCAATACCCGGCCAATGGGACAATAGGGATTAATACCATCCAGAAGTGGTGGGGAAACACGGTGTTCACGAAAACTGCTGACGGGCAAGCGTTGCCCTTATTGCCAATCCCTGCTAGCGGGACTTTCGGGTAAGTGCTTCCTCCACTTTGCGGTTGTCTTGCGGGTCTTGACAACCTTAACCTATGCAGGCCGTCACATTGGTGAGCAGTTCAGTGTGTGGTGAAATAAAACTAGACGGGGGTGCGAGTTATATGGTGACTATATCGATCAGCAGTCAGGTTTTAGTTTTGTGGCTATTATGCCGAAATATGTTCAGCAGTCCTCTTTCGATAAGCTTGTTTCGTGATCCTAAATACATCTGAAACTACTTGTGCAGCGTCCATATACATGTATGATTATAGAAGTAATTCTTATACAGTTTTTTATCAGGACTATTAGGAGAACCAGAACAAAGGTCAATCCTGAAGCACAACCAACCTGAAGCTGTCCACGGACACATAGGAGGACACTCATGAAGCCCAAGCAGGTAATGCTTGCACTATTTTTGACACGCAGAGTTTGGTATACAGGACTATTAGGGGGATTTTCATTTCTAATTGACTCATTCCGGCACGTCTTGTACTGCCAGGAAAATAAGATCACCTCGTGGTACGGCACCACCAAGTTCCAAAGGGAGAAATGGCGGACTTTGTGGGGGAATATGGAACCTGACCTGGGGAGTGTGAAGATCCCTTAGAGACAGCATCGCCTAAGAGGCCAAACCCCATGTCCGCTTAATCGTTATGCCAAGAGGTCAAATTACTGGACCTATCAGGGATTAGAGTAGTCCCCAGTGTGTACTTACCGCATAAGCTGATATTCCGGCCTCAGGTAAACCAGCGAACTATTGAACACTGGAAGTCCATCCTTTCGACTGCAGGAACGATGGGGTTGCGATATAATTAGAGGTCGGAGAAGGCTTTTATTCATGATTGCATTGAATGGAAGGTGCTTATCTGCTTGCGAAATTCCGGGCTAGAGTCCGAGGCGAGAACTGGCGTGAGTAATGGTTGGCGAAAACATACATCGATATTTTCAGGGGATCACGGATGCCTTCTTAATCTCAAAGTTGAAAGCAATACGAAGGTCCTCATGCAGATATGGAAGGGCGAACGCAACGGGCGAATGCGCATACCTTGCAAGGCAAATCTTAAGCCTGCCTGGATTGAGAGTTATGATGCGATCAGGGGACTGGTAGTCTGCTCGACATTGGCAGACCAAAAAGCGGTTACTTCTCCAGACCTGATCGATGCACTCCTTTGACATGTACGATGGAGCGTTGCCCAGCAGAACGTACCTACGAGGGATCGGTGATTAGCGCTGTGTTTGTCAACAAACATATGAGTTCATCCCAGTCATCTCTTCATCCTTGACGGTCCGCTTGGAAAACAAACATCTCCCGCAGCGGCTCTACCTGCACCCGCTCACTTGATACCTACACTCTTCAATTCCAACTACCACCACTCTCTTGCACAAACTATCCTCACGCGATATGGTCTTGTCGTCGCTCGTTTATTCGCCTGCCATCTTGTGCACTCTCTTCTCTGCACTCGCTTTTTCCCCGTCTGTCGCTGCACAAGGAGGTGAGAGCTGGTCATTTTTTCTCACCAAAGGGCGGAGAAAGGGCACTGGAATTTTATCTCTTCGCCATACTATTTCGGACACGTGTTCGTCGAGCGTCATGTCGTGCAGGAGACTGTTGTTGCGCAGACATTCTTCCTCCCGTGCGGTGGCCAGTATTCTCGAACGGAAGCTCATATTTCTGTACAGATTCCTCCCAGGAATGCACTCCCTACTATTACGCTCCCGTCGGTGACCAAAAAGCCAACTTCCCCACATCTTGGACAGTAGCCACTATCGTGCCTGGTGATACTGAAGCACAAACCATGTTCGAAAGCATCCAGAGTCAGATTCCCAACATTTCGCCCAAGGGACAGCAACCCCAGTCTCTTACTGGAAATTGGAGCGGTTTCACATATGATCCAAGTGACCCTGACTGCTGGTGGACCTGGCAAAAGTGTACCACTCCAAAGGCCGCAGGGCTTCCAGATGATATCTCCATGCTTCCAGAGGTTGGTAAAAATGCGCGAAAATTAGGAACAGTGACTAATTCTTGCCTTCACGTTGTTAACAGCCAAACGTTCTTGGATATGGTTTTGATGATGGCCCGAACTGTTCGCACAATGCCTTCTATGACTACTTGAAGTCGAAAGACCAGACCGCCAGTGAGTAGCCCAACGATGATTATGATCCAAAGAGTAGCTAAGCAATATAATTCTCTTTAGCGATGTTTTACATCGGCAGTAATGTTATGGACTGGCCTCTTGAAGCGCAGCGTGCTTTGGCGGATGGTCATCAAGTCTGTGCCCGTAAGTGGTTTTCTATGAAATTGTATGTGCACTAGATTGACACTTTAGTTCAGACACGTGGTCCCATCGATACAGTCCGTGACTTCCCTATTGGCGTGTTGCCTGTTTCTAACGTGCTTCATTATGTAGTGACTGCGCTGACGAACGATCAAGCATTTGCAGAATTCTGGTATAGTGAGTAGTGCATTCTCCACGCGGAGTAGAACTCGGTCTCATTTTCTATAGCTGTACGTTCATTTATGTCGATTGTCTTCGGGGTCATTCTGAGCCTTTTGACAGATGAAAATAATCAAACTGGCCATCGGGGTGACTCCCACTTGCTGGAGGGTGTGTACCACGTTATAATATAGCAGCTCACCCCCTCAGAAGATGTACATAGCCCCCATACGGTGACGTCGACGACCGTATTCGATTCATTGCCAATGCTCTTGGTCTGACAAATATCATGTGGCAATACGACTCGAACGACTGGCGCGTCGGCACGAACAACATCACCTCCACCGATGTCGATAATAACTACCTGGACTTGATTAATGCCGCAAAGAATGGTACCTTCAGCACTGTGAGTGATTTTTTTCTTGACATGAATCTTATTAAACGCTTCCAATAGCATGGCACAATAATGCTAACCCACGAGTTGAACAACTTTACGATGTCTGAGGCTGTTAAGTTCTACGACCAGCTGGCATCTGCGTTCTCCTACATGGTCCCTATTGGTGTTGCTTTCAATGTCTCAGACCCTTACATCGAGGGTGGATATTCATTGCCCTCGTTTGACCAATGTGGGTTGCCCACATTCTTGAGTATTGAATACCTACTCAGTGACCTGTTTTTACTATAGACGCCAGCGGAACGCACGTTGGGTCGATCACTGGAAATGGCACCAACAATGGCGGACCGTTTGCCTCATTGACTAACGGAACTAGCGGCGGTTCTTCTGGTGGCTCTTCATTTGGTGGCTCAGGAACCTCCGGTGGTACATCGTCGAGTAACTCGTCGAACAAGAGCGGTGCTGCAAAGGTCTCCCTTGATGGGGCTGGCTATTTCGCTGGTGTCCTTGGCCTTGTTGGGGGAATCATGACCATGTTATAAATCATTTACTTTGTTGTTCTATCTATTCATCCCCCTTCTCTGACTCCTATTATTTCAAGTACTTCCATGTCTACGTGATGGGACAAGTCGACGTTTCTTTCTCGTCGTTTGTCGGACTGTACCTGTCGTCGGCAGGTGTGTACGACCTCCACGCTGTTCCGTCACTCTTGTTTTTCCTTGGGATTCTGGTGTCCTTTCACTACATCCTACCGCACTACCCGACGTTACTTGCCCTTGCAACCTAACCGGGAAATTTTGTATCTAATACTTGGGTCTTTTGTTGTGTTTATGGAACAATGTGCGTTTCTAATGTTTCCCCGTCAGAACGTCTAGTTTCGAGATCGGTGCTATGTAAATTTCGTAGGCTGGCAAATTGACCATCCATCGACACGCACGTGAGTTCTGACCTTCTGGATCTGGACGTCGTCTGATGCCACGTCCGACCATCGGTCTATGACAAACGGTGGTGAGAGAAATTTCATCACCGCCGAAAATCGTCCTACTAGTGAGCCCCAGTGCAGATGGGTCTAGCCAATGATCCAGGGCGTGGAGCAGTTGCGCATTGATTTCATCAGTCTCGTGTTTGAATGCGCATATATGCCCCAACTGGTCAAGCGTAAACTTTGATATGGCCAAATGCCATGGAACTGTTCGCCGCATGGAGCGTGGCGGTATGTTCTCGTCACTGATGAGTCCTTGACATAGAGCTGTGAAACACGAAAGCCCATGGCGTTCGAGGGTCTACATGACCGAGAACTTATGCACTATTGGCTGCCCACCGTTTGAGCCTGCCCCTGTCGTCAACTGGAACAGGTTTCCTGTTTATTTGTGCGGATCCTTGAAGTTGATGCAAGGGAAGAGAGAAAGGGTTCAACGCTCATGCTCTATGTGGAAAAATAATTCATCGGATGCAAGTACCTGGCGCCAGTCCGTAATTGACAACTTGGGCTGATGAGAAGAAGGATCTGTTAGGTAAGTCATCTTCAAACATTGACATTTTGAACTTACTATACTGCATACATGATCCGATCACCTGCGAGTGTGGACCGCCACCAGTATCATATTTAATCCCATGGCTCTGGGCTTCAATGAAAGATCACTCTTTTATCTCTCGACCTCTTATACAGCTCATTGTGCACAGTTCGTAAAGGAATCACTCGACGGTAGATGCGATGCCGACATCCAATGGTTTCACAATCCCATTGAATGCGTCCCCGGGGTGGTATGAGGATTTCTTCCAGATGATGCAAAGAACTTATGGTAGGGAGACTAATTTACTGTAACATCAGGTGCTGATCTTTGCATGTACCACAGTGGCTGTTTCAGTCGGTTTATTGTATGATTATTGTGAGTCAGCTAGGCGTGTAATCCCAAGATCAAGGTTGATAACGTAGCAACTAGTTCTAACATTGGACCTGGAGGCATGTATCATTGTCGCCTCCACTGTTTTTCCCGCTGCCTGACCCATCCCAATTGTTCTTCTCAGGTTGAATTCGTCTGGGTATTTCCTTTATCCTTTAGCTTCTGAATAATTGATACTGATCCACAATACAGAAACAGCCTTGGAAACTGGGCAGTATATTATACTTATTTGTGCGGACTTCCTCAGTGTATATGCTCTTGCCACCTTCTGACTCCAGGTTTGGGATAGGTTCGATATTTTGGAACCTTGTATAATTTGTGAATCATCTTTCTGCTGTGCTGTTCATGGTAATCTGAAACCTGATTTACAACTTATAGGGCCTCTACCATCTGTGAGTGGACATTTGCTTTCGTATCTGCATTACTAATCAGCCTCTTTGATGAAGTGATGCTTTTGCCAGAATCAGCCCTAGTGAGTTTTGAATAATGGTGCAACCAGCTGAGCCCTGATAGCTGTATGATATTGTTAAAATTCCAAATCCAAACATGTGGTGCTGAAATTTATGGTGGCTTGTTTATCTAGATGTGTGTGGACTTTTTTTTAGGTAACTCGTGCTCTAATGACAAATGTTAGGTATATATAACTCATACCTTGAACGTTGGGCAAGTTTTCTTATTTGGTGGTCAGTACAAGGTAATGTTACACTTTGTATCACCCAATGTGGACCGCTAAGGCCTGTCATAGGGATACTACAGATGCGGCTTTATGCCCTGTACCATTGCTCCAAGAGGCTTCTGGGCTTCATGTTAGTCACATTTATGACAGAAGTTGGAGTTTCTTTGTGGATTTTGGTTTCAAATAGTCATGCTATAGATGTTGAGTCATTTGCTTTGATCAGGACTTTGCACGTTGCAGATTCTGACCCCCTTTGCAGTGCACAGAGGGGCTAATGCTGTTTGTTCTAGTTTGGGTAACGGCATCACAGAATGGGGATACATCTGGGTCCCAGGTCTCATTTTTGAGACCATGTTATGTTTATTTTCCGTCTGTGTTGGTGTCAAACATTCAAGAGGACGACCGCACCATTCAGTAAAATTTAACAGATTTCAGCTGATGGACGTTCTGGTCCAGGGAAATGTCTTATACTTCCTCAGGCAGGTTTTCCCACATCAGTCTTGTTGATTGGAAGCTCACCATAAGGAACAGTCCTCTCATAGCTTTTGTTGCGATTCTAATTTCGTTAATTCGGTGGTCATTTTTGGAGACAGAAGCCATTTAAGTCACGCTTAAGGGAGATATTCAAGGCTTTTGTATGGATTTGATCTACACAAACTGCAATGTATGTAAATATCCACTGAATGGTCGAGTTTATATAAGTATTCTTGTTGAATGCCAAGCCTGCTAGTTCATGGGCTTGAGCACGTCCTGATTTTGACCTACCATCGATTCTTAGGTAGTTCTCTTCAAGACTACCACTACTTGGCTCAGATGAAGCAATAGCCACACAATGTAGGTCTCACAACACCTAAAATGATATCACTGGTCCTCCGTGTGCAGAGAAGCCACAGCCAGAACAGTGAGCTTATAGATGAGGGATTCAATGTGGGACATCCGAATGTTTGACGTGATCTCTTCTCCGTTGTCAGAGCCTAGGCCTGACCTGTTGGCAACAACGAACAGTGAGCACGACCAGGAAATATCATGCAAGATTCTATGTCTGTCTCATTCAGCCCCAATCGATAATCCAATGCAAGAGGTGCATGGATAAACAACTATCGATATATATAGTCGGTTGAGGATTGATTCGTTCTACAGTTGCTAGAGGTATAATGACAGATGGCTAGTACCTGTAAGCACGCTGGCTTACCTGACACCGGATTGTCAGCTTATGTACTGTCTATGGTACTGAGTATTAACTGCTTAGTATTTCGACCTTTTGGAGTGACGGTCAGCAGTCTGACCCTCTTGCAGTACCATGAGCCCTGTCAGGCCAATACTATACCAAGCCACAATGCGCCTATTTCACCAGTCGTGACCTCTATGTACTACAGACATCTCTCCCTAAACTAGACCTCCTTTTAGAGGAAGACCGTCGTTCTTCTAGCTAGTTGAATTGTATCTAAATAATACTCTGATTCCATTAGCAGCGGAGGACGGAGCACGCGCTGAACACCCGCAGATTTCCAGCCCGATCAGCAACGGAAATAAATTATCTTATCGGATTGCTTGACCAAACACGCGTACATAACGCGTCGGATATTTCTTCGCTTTCCATTCGCTTCTCTCTCTTTCTTTGACTCGTTTAAACGCCAACTGCAATGGTCGCCGTCGTTCAGAAATCCGCTCCCACTTTCAAAGCTACTGCCGTCGTCGAGGGTCTCTTTAAGGAGATTGCCCTCTCCGATTTCCAGGGACAATGGTAAATGTCATCGATAAGCTTGACACCATCTTAGTGACACAATTGTCTTTTAGGGTAATCCTGTTCTTCTATCCCATGTCAGTGGTTTTCTAGGGCTAGTTCAAGCTTTGGATTGGTTAAATTCGTTTCAGGGATTTTACTTTTGTCTGCCCCACTGAGATCCTTGCCTTTAACGATGCCCTGCCGCAGTTCAAGGAACTTGGCGCCGCAGTCCTTGGTAAGCCCCACAATTGCCGCCTTACATCAGTCTTACGTAGATTAGGCGTCTCCACCGACTCTGAATATGCTCACTTCGCCTGGGCTCAGCAGCCGAGGAAACAAGGTGGCATTGGCCCAAACCTTCAGCTACCCCTTATCGCAGACCGAAACATGCAGATCTCACGCGAATACGGCGTGTTGATCGAAGAGGCTGGAATCGCTCTCCGTGGTCTCTTCATTATCGACCCCAAGGGCATCGTTAGGTAAGTGACACTCGCACGTGTTGCCATATCACGTCTATTGACGTATTCTGTCAGGCAAATCACCATCAATGACCTCCCCGTTGGTCGCTCTGTTGAGGAAACCCTTCGTCTTTTGAAGGCCTTCCAGTTCGCAGTATGTTATCTGACCTCTGATTATGAGCCTTTTAACACATTCATGTCATTAGGATGAGCACGGTGAGGTCTGCCCATTGGGATGGACCGAGGGTAGCAAAACTATCAAGCCTGATCCTAAGGGCTCCTTGGACTACTTCGCGTCCGTGGATAATGACGTCGGTATGCAGGATGTCACCGCGAGGAAGCGAGCTCGTAAGGATTAAGATCGATGATCCTCGCGTTTCCACTTACCCGGTTCTCGATAGAGCCCTGAAGTCCTCTGTATCACGAGTATAGAGGTCCAGCGGGACGTTGCATAGAGAAGTCAAGTACTTTGGAATGTATACCTCATGTGCAAATCTAGACCGGTTTTTTCTTGTCATTCGAGATGGAGTGTGCGATGGATCAGTACTGATTATTCGTGTTGGTTTGGGGAATAGTTTTGGAACGTGAAAATTCGTGTAACAGTGACAGGGGCTGTTTTAATTCTCATCATGCAGTGTAGCTACTCATAAAAAGTAGATTTTGTGCGGAAAGCCATTGATGCCTTGACAAATGGAGCACCAACAAAGCAGTGCAGACTTCCAGAACCTTGGGCATACGCATCTCGCTTTACCTGTCATAGGATCTCAAGCTTGTGGATCCTACACCGGGTTTGATTGAAACCCGGTCAGGAAAACCTACTTTACTATTCAATAAATCTATGTACCTACATAACCTCGATCTTCCTACTCTCCCAATCTTCTTGCAGTCGTTTTTCAACAAGCTTATCCAAATCCTTGGCAAGCGTCACAGCAATGTTGATCAGTCGTAATATTTCATCAGCTGAAGCGGGCACCCCGCCAGCTTTTTGCAAAACACAGATTTCGCGTTGGGCGTTCAATGCAATGTTCATCACACCAGCGCTCAGCCGTTGCTCCAAGAGTGATGGGTCTATCACTGGACGCATAGAGGGATCTGGGAAGAACGCGAACGTGACGCAGAACGGTGTATGGTGTATTGCCAAAGGCATAGGTGCCCGCTCCGATGGCGGATGCTGCAATAACTCGATAAGTTTACCCAGCCCATCGTACTTGTATTTGTGTGAATCGTATACACGTACAACGATGACTTCATCTCCTATGACTTCGACTTCCGGTTTGCGGAAGTGCTTAAAGGCAACTATGCCCGCGAGACAAGCGCAATCGAGCATGTTTCCCGCGTCCGCAAGACAGTGAACTGTCAACCGGAGACGCCACACCTGCCAGAGAGACTCGATCCACGTCAAGTGACAAAGTAGGCACGCTACTAACGTACCCGCTGACCAGCAACAACACAGAGCGACTCCTTGTCGATCGTATCGCTCCTTCTCAGAATCTTATCTAGCATGCGCGTCATCATAACTTCTTCCTCCGAAGGGCTGTGGAAATGAACGCGGGAGAGAAATACAGAGGCTTAGACGAATTGGACCACAAATGAGCACGTATTCCTACCGACCGAGTTCATAGTCAACCGATGCCATGGGTGATATCTCGGAATGTATGGTGATAATACCCTCGAGGGGGCGTTCCGGGGGCGGTTTGATCATTTTAGCCTCCAAAAAAGCGAGAACACTGTTGCATGATTGAAGTAGTCAAACCAGTGAAAAGTCGGAATACCCACCGTGTTTTTCCATACGCACACTCCACCCATCCGAGCTCTGGACCGAAAGTGAGTGTAGGAGTCCGTAGGTCAAGCAGATCGCGTCCATCTAGACGAAGAGACTGCTTCAATGCCTCGTATACGAACTCTTTTTCTGGTATCGAAGGTGAAGGTGGTCGCATGACTCAAGATCGTCGAAACGATCATCACAGGCTTAGATAACTCGTCTACACAACTTTGACCCTGCACTCGATCAATGGTTCGCCTGATTACCCACAACCTCCTAGCATGCCATGTCAAGGGTTGCACGAGCAATAACTTCCCTCTGGCCTTTAAAGACGTCCAGATCGAACTGAAGGAGACTGAATTCAATCCTGAATTCATCAAAAACATCCTCCCGCGACTGGAATGGCCTGCCCTTGTGGACGCTGCTAGGCAGGTAAGTGCAGCTGCATCTTGTCGACCAGATATTCGTGGTTTACACCACTCGTTCAGGTGGGCGATACATCACTGCCCCTTGAGCAACCAACGATGATGGATGATGACACATTAAAAGCTATACATCACGTCCTTCTCGAGGCATGTTTAATCGCCGTGCAAGTGATTGGGATTGGTGATCCTTTCTACTGTGTAGATCCACATCGTCGAAGGTTCTATGGTATGTCCAAACTGCAATCACGTCTACCCTATCTTGAGTGGTATTCCCAACATGGTGAGTCCGACTTATTTTCTTTGCATGCCTATGAGTACAGCATCTAACGATGATTGTCTTGCGATCAGTTATTGGCAGAGCATGAGATCGGCTAACCTTCAAGTTTTGTATCCAATTTTTTGGAGCTCACTCAAGACAGTAAAAGGGGTGGAACCTTTCAATAGTCTAAAATACCTCTTGCAATTAAGTACGTTGCAGAAAATCAATGCCGACTTCACGTCATTCTACCTTGGGGATTAATAATACCGTTTACTAGATCCATCTCTGCACTTATGATATTTATATTTGTGTTAATATATATACATTAAGCACCGGGCTATAAGTAAGATGCGTACTCCAAAGTCTAGCGAAAGTGCAAAGATGTAGAGAGCAAGGGAGAAACCAAAGAGCGACTCAAAACCGATAGCAAGAAATGACTGACTGGGGACACCCGACTCCATGCTATGCAGAACGAACTGTCATCATGACGTCGGAACCTTCCTTCTAAACCATACCCCACAGAGCTCCACATCCACCTCCGACGTCGGTGTCGAAAAGTCGAACTGTATATCGCTCAACGTCGGACACTGTTTTGACCACGCCTTCGCGTACGTCTTTTCGCCCCCACAAGCCACGAACTCCTTCATAAAAACACCCCCAGAAACGTTGCGGGTCGAGAGCTGCGAAACAGCAGATACTACGGTGGGCGATGGCGACGGAAGACTCGTTATACCCGGCGGGAGGGGGAACGAGAGTAGCATGGGTGCGAGCGTCCGGGTGGTCCGGTGTGGCGTTGTAAGCTTGAGGCGACGAAGACCACAAAACCGGGATATAATGGACGAAATCATCTTGTATACTCTCTGGATAGTGACAAAGGTGTCAGAACATGGAAATGAAAGAAAATGCCAGGGCTGCACTCTTCAAGAAGAGAGGGAGCCGACATACCTCAGCAGCATCGTCATCCGACCACAGAACCTCGACATGCAAACACTCAAGCAATCTCTTGCGGTCCCTACATTCTCCAATGAGTATGCTCCCAGCTGTCCCTAAGAACTTTTCTGCCGTCCGCTTGTCCACTCCATGACCAAAAATGACGTGCATCTCGTTCGCCCCCTTCAATGTACGGAGCACAACAGCAGGACGCAGCCCAGTATAAAGGGTATCGTGAACATGGAGCGAAACCAGTTGCAGTGCATGCTTCGTGTCGGACAGGATACTCGTGGCAATTGATGTGGGAGCGTGTAACGTCTTCAGAGAAGGAAGGAACTCCTCTGGGCCCTCATGTTCCCTCGTGCTTATAGACGAAGCACTGGAAGTGGATACCTCGAGGGATGATACAGAGCTATTAACGCCAGACGCCACAAATTCAACCAGGTTTGGGAAAGACAGCGACCGGAGGCGGGTTTGACTCGCCAGCCATGTCCGAAAGTCGGCCGATTGGGCTTGTGTAAGAGATTCATCAAGGATCGTGAGTTCGATGAGCGAAAATGTGAGCAAAGGAGAGTATAGCAGTATAGATGCGAATGACTGCATAGTAAGAACCTGAAGATTTCGCATGTTTTGCAGAGCCTGAATAAACTCGGCAGACGGGGAAGTCACATGGTTGTCAGATGGAACAGACTTGGAACGTGGCCAGAAATGACAGAATAGCGTGCGCACTCGCTCAGCAAGTCTACTATGGGCTGCTAGGGTAGCACATAGGCTTTCCAGCTGAGGTTCCGTAAGAGTTTGGAAGTCTATTGAACAGTAGAGAATGTGGCGTGTGACGGAACAGAACCCGCGGGATACCAGCGCAGTAGCAGCTAGGTCACTCCTGCGAAGAAAGTAAAGGATAGTCGCAATGATCTCTCCAGGAAGCGGGAGTGGAAGATTTTCGTCGAAATTCGTCGGCTCCCGAGCTGGGCGAAGGAACGACTTGGAAAAGTCGTTCATCGTCGGTCCACTATCATCGTCCGACTGTCCGATGTACTCTAGATCACTTGCCCTCCTCCCTAAACCACTCGGCCGGCGAATTTCGGGTGAAGATGGAGGGGTAGAGTCGTTTGACAGCCTAGAAAGGATGACGGGGCTCGAACGGATAAACCCTAGAGGACTGCGATACGGCGTAGGTTTCAACGGGGGTGGCTTCGACCGTGTCCGTTTGCGAGCCCCAAAAAGTGTCGAGACGCGGCTGAAAACTCCATCTGACACAGCTCTGTTGCGAGAAGTGTGCGTCGGATGGGTCTTTGGCGCAGCCAATTCTAAGTCTGACTCGAAAAATCGAACCTGAGGTTCAGGATGGCGACGGGAGAGGAATGGCATGTCAGTGCAACTGGGTCGATCAGATGGACTGGCCCATTACATGGAAGAGATACCTGAAAAAAGGTTAGGACTTGACACAACGGAGGAGAAGTTAGAAACCAGATCACTGAACTAATATATTTATATACTGGCTCCACCGCTAAAGGTGAGGACATCGCTAAAAGATAGTTGGTGTTGTCAATATTTACTCGTTCGTATTGTTGGTGTCAAGGGACATCGGTTCGCTTCGACGAATCGTTGCCAGGGTGCGGCAAGGCCGTCCTCTGTACAAGTAATACATACCAACCATCGAAAGTCGAAAACTGACCGTGAAGACGTGTGTCGCAAATATCATCGGAACCGAGTGGGCCAACCAATAAAATGACGATGATATCATTCCGACATGATATTTGAAAATCATTCAAGTGATCAAATGATTGCTCGACATTTTCAGTGATACATTTTCAATCTCATCATACATTGAACTACTCCAAGGTCAGATAGAGGTGCTTGCTCGTCAGTACAGCTCTCGCTCCTGGCACAACTACAATTGTCTGGGTATTGTCGATCACCATGGCTGGACCAACAATCTCGTCGCCGACAGAGAGTTTATCCAGTAAAAAAACTGGCGTATCATGGACTCTTCCCACCCTGTCAAAGTACGTGCTGTTCGTCGAATCCGCTTTAGATCGGTCTACTGGCTTCTTCTTGATCCGCCCTACTTCTGAGTACACAGACTCTCCCAGGCTGTCGAACGTCTTCCCTATGCCACGCACCTAGATCCCGGGATCATATAACCTTGAATAGAATTCAGTCATCCGAAAACCCACCTTGATATCGTCAACGATGACGCTCTTCGTCTCCAATAGGAATCCAAATTCCGCTCTATAAACTCTCTTGAAGGCAGCTTCGAAGTCTTCATCACCATCCCCGTCCTCCAGTCCAGGTAGGACCATCAACGCAGTATCTGTGCCTTCGAAGCGCATGTTCAGCATCCGTTCCACCTTGACACGGTTTCCCTCGAAGCCTTGGCGGGCCAACTCTGCACGAACATCACTGGTCAACTTGTCCAAGCGTGCGAGGAGAGAGGGCTTCGTGGAGTTAGAGTAGAAAGTCGAAGATGGTTCTTGGAGCTCATACGCGCTAAGGAATGCTCGTCAGAAATGGATCGACAAGAACTCAGTGGGTCAATCACCGATCGGCCAGTGCAAGCCCATAGGCGGACAAAATAGAACTGTAGCGATGGATCAGGATGGTCTTTATCCCAAGAATACGTGCAATCTCGCAAGCATGTTGTCCTCCTGCACCTCCAAAGCTGGCCAGCCTACACCACGCGATCAGATGCTCAATTCCATACTGTGCATGAGGTATGCATACACGTGTTTCGCGGAAGAATAACCACGGGCCTCTGTCAGTGCACGTATAGGACGGCACATGGTCTCATTGGCTACCTTGATGAATCTTAGGTTCTTTGTCAGTAAGATTACAGTCGAGGGCATAAAATAGTGTACACACCCATAAACTATCTCATCTAGCTCAATAGGCACTTCCAGGCCTTCGTTAATCTGTTCTGCAAGCCTTTCGAAAGCTGTTCTAGTTGCCTCAACATCCAGGCCCTCGTTCTCGTTCTTCCCAAATATTTTTGGGAAATAGGTAGGTATCAATCGTCCAAGAAGCAGGTTCGCGTCCGTGACAGCCAGAGGACCACCTTTTCTGGGGAGAAGTTGCAGGGTGAGTAATAAAAATGGCTACTATCAACAATGCATACCGATAACAAACGGGACCAGGCTCTGCCCCGGCGCTCTCTGGACCTGCCAAGAATAAGCCATTGCGAAATGTCAGGCAAGAGCCTCCCCCAGCAGCAACTGTGTTTATGTCCAGTTGAGGCGACTGGATGGTGACTCCAGCCGTCGTAGTTTCGTAGACGACTTCGTACCTCCCGTCGAAGCGCGATACATCCGTTGAGGTTCCTCCTACATCTATACTGAATGAGAAGCAAGTAGATATGAGCCAAGCAAGTAGAAACTAAAAGACCTACCCAATAACCGGATATTTCCTCTGTTCGTCCCAACTGGTCAGTGCGTATCCGACTACGCCACCTGCAGGTCCACTCAGAATGCTTTTCAATCCAGAAAAGTTGCGCAGGTCAAGTAAACCACCATCACTACCCATGAACTCTACCCGTGGGCTCCTCATATCACCATCCTTGAGTTTGGCGTCGAAACCAGCAAAGAAACCATCCAGATACTCCCGCAGAATAGGGGTAAGGTATGCATCTGCTGTTGATGACACGCCGCGCGGGACCATCTTGATCATCGGCAGTAAACGTGATGATTCCGAGACTTGTGTAAATCCAATCTCACGTGCGAGCTCTCCAATTAGGTTCTCGTGCTCTGGGAAGGTATAAGAGTGTACGAGGACGATCGCAATCGACCTATACCCGGCCTCATACAGACGCTGCAGATCGCGTTTCACCATCTCGATGTCTTTCGGGAACAAGCCTAATTAACGTGTACGAGTCAGAAAAGGTGGAAAGACGACGCACCTGGCCGTTTTAGTATTCTAACTGCTTCCCCTGAAATACCTCTGACAATATCTCCAGGTCCCTCCGCATATCCCTCCCCGTCCCACCCTGGGCCAGTATACCCACTCCTAGCAGTCCCATCTTCATTAAACCGCACAGCATGCTCCTCCGCCTTCGGATCAGATGTATACCCAACAAGCGTAACGCGTTCATCTACTTCGACCACTTCGGTGTATAAAGGACTCGGTCGTTTGATGTTGAGATCAAATATTCTTGGGCGGGCCTGATTACCGATCAAGAGAAGATCCTTGAATCCTTTCGTGATGAACAAAGCATGCTCATGGCCCTTGCGCTCCAGAAGGGCATTCGTAGCCACTGTCGTAGACAGACGGATGTAGTCTATTGCGATACTACATATGAGAAAGCACCGAGCTGATAAAGGGCACACTAGACTGACCGATCTTATCTGTTGATAGTACCGTTCCTCGAGGGATCTTTTCTCCTGTCACGATTTCAAGTATCCTGCGGATGCCTTCTGTGGGAGCATCCTTGTAGTTGGCTGGGTCCTGAGACACTAAAAGAGGCGTCAACCGGACACCTTTAGATCGTAGGACAAACCACCTCACAAAGCTTGACGACCAACTCCTTCCGCTCAGTGGGGTTGTGTGGATTCAGGTATGATCTAGATTAAACATTACAGTAAGGCAAACACATACCAGGGGTTCACCGACATACGCGTGGACATCGCAGAACGTCCCCCCTCGGTCTGCACAGATACGTATCGATCGGTCAGCAACGTTGACCATGATGGTCTACTTTGATCAACTGGATCGCCTAACAAATTGCAATCACTATTGGTACTCAACTTGGATTTGAACGGCTACCAACAATGGACAAACCAGACATTTATTCGACGTTACATAACCAAGACAGTCGTAGTTTGAGCTGATGTATTCCAAAGAGAAAATTCTGGAAGATAATAAAAGAGAGACATGTGCAGAGTAGGCAAGTATGTTAGAATTGCGTGCCATGGTTGGTATCAAGAGGATGAGAATTAGGAAGTGGTTAGCAAGAACGTTGTTAATACGAGGAGAAGCAAGGAACGACAATATGGTAGCGATAAAAAGTAAAGAAAGAATATCCAGCACCCGGCACCGGTAGGAAGGGGAGGTATCAGCCGTTGCACAGGCAGAGAACACAGAAAAACAGGGAAAGAGGGGGTTAATACTGGGCGTTAATGAGTCAGGGTTCCAACATATCACAAACAGTCTCAAAAAACGAAGGAGAAATTATCATTATCCGTGAGGTGGTTGCTCACTCTTGCACTTCCTACTCCTCTTCCTCTTCTTCCTCCAGGACGTTCTGAAGAGGCAAGCCATGGACGTATCGACCTGGGCTGGTGCGTCCAGGGTCTTCATAGAGCACGTTGTTGGTGAAGAGCTCTTCCTGGGCTTCGGGTTCTGCTTCAAAGTCGACTTCCTCTATCTCGATCTGAGGAATAGGCTGGGAAGGTGGCGTAGGGGACAGAGTGTGGGGAGGAGGGGGAGGCAACACCGAATCTCTGGGAGGTGTTTGCAGAGGGATGCGTGACGGGGTAGATGGAAGAGACTGCTTCTCCCGCTCGCGGTACATCTCAATAAGTACGGCCGTCTTGCTCTGCGACTGTGGTGTCGTTGGGGATTCGGGTGCAGGTGCGGGTTGGACGAAAGGTAATGTAGTAGACTCCGCCCTCGAATGGCCACTCTCCTTTTGCTCCCTGCGCTCTTCGCCATCAGTAAACTCAGGGAAGTCGATATCGCGAGGTGAGACATTGATAGATGTTGGAGCGTACTCGCTGGCCGACTCGAGCGATGTTCTCATTGTTTGCGGCGCGGGGGAAGCTGATGAAGCCCGTTCAGGCATGCCGTATACCATTTCATCTGGTACATCGTCACCGTCAGAATTATCACCGTTAGCCCGCGGTCGTACCGGCAAGGGTCTCAATGCCGCCCCGGGGAGGCGCTCGGGGTGCAGATCAAAGTACCCAACTCGCTTCTTCTTTGGATACGACATCACCGAATCAACATCAGGGTCTTCTTCGTTCTTGGCATCGTCCTCTGTGTCATGATTCGCGAGTGCGATCCCGTTACCATTCTCTTCCACCACACGTGGCGGTTCAGGGGTCACTTGCTGAATTTGTATCTCTTCATCGTCAGAAAGTGGTGATCGTGCACGCACACCAGCCAGGACCTGTGCAACCTCTTGACTGGCGAGCTCAGGATCCGACCGACCGCCCTTTCTCAGAAGACCACCACCACCTACCCTCAACTCCACCTCTTGCGTCCCCAATCGACGGTTATGGCTCGCAACCAGTATATCTACCCACGCATCATCTCTTGACATTCGCCGTTCGTGTTTCTCAGCAGGTGTGAGCGCCTTCACGCTCGCCGTCTCGTTCCATTCGTCATCACTATAGCTCGCTAAGCGCGTCTCAAAATCGACAGTCGAGTACTCAGCGGGTACTAACCCAGATCGTCGCACGGTTGCAGGGTTCGGTACTGGGATACGAAACCGAGACCTGCGGTTGCTCGCCGGGGTCAGTGGCGAGTCGGAGGCCGTTCGCTCAAGCTGTTTTTCTTTTTCTGGAGGCGGCGGCGGGGTCGAGGTATCATCATGTGCGTTTGTGCGGGGGGTCTTGGGTCTGGGCCTCGGGAAAGTCGGAGAAGGCGGCGCCAGAACGGACGCTGGGGGGGCGGGCTTGGAGAGAGTCAGAACCTTGCTTCCGTTCGAACGCAAGAGACCCTCGAACTCGACTTCGCGGTACGAAGGGCTCTTGGGAACATGACCAATGACGTACGGTCGACCGTTCAGCGTTGCAGCTGGCTTCCACTGCTTCGACTTCATCGTTGCCGAGAAAAAAAAAGGCAACCGTCGCTTCGTGCCAGAAACCTTCGCGAGTTGTTGTCTGTACTCTAGCGGGACAAATTCTTCAAATAGGACGGCTGTAGTAGATGAACGAGGGTCACCACCAGGCGGGATCGAGGATTGGTTGACTGGAAGCGATTTAAACTCAATCTTGCGATCATAGGCTTCAGAAACTTCATGCGGGAAAGTTGCATAGAGAACTCACTAGGGCCCAGTTACACTCCCTGTCAGTCTCTTCAACACGTTCAATGTCCATCCACCCGCCTCCATACACTAGATCACAGAATACATCCAAGAACGCTTCCTCGATCACTTCCTCGGAGCCCATGACTGGTTCCGTGTCCCATCCAAATGGTGGGAGCGTGCGCTGTGTCTTTTTCAACTTTTTCGCAATATCGACACTGTGAGACGGCCATGAAGTGATTGTATGGGCGACCGGGGCACTAAGCTGTAAAGAAGTGTCGAGTGGGTCGTCCGGTCGGGAGAAACCAGTGGCAGAAAAGTCATTCCAGTTCATGGTCTGGCGCTTCTCGGCACGGGGCTGTGAACGGGACCCGCCGTAAGCAAATACCAAATATACATAACAGGTAATGGCGCACCATTTTTTCGCTCTCTGTGAGATCAAATTCGAGCTTTTTGTCACTAACTTCAAATGAGCTAAAGCCCGCGGTCTCGAATTCAACCCATTTCATTTCGGTGAGAGTCTTGAACCTATCCTCTCCTGGGCGGTTTCCAAAGCCCAAAGCAAGCCCTAGTGGATCCTTGTTATCTAGGGGAGACGTATTCGATGAGGTGCTTGAAGTCGTGGAAGACAAGGCGGACGGAGAGCCATTATGAGGATGAAAATTGGGAGGCATGTCCATACGTTTCTTGTATCCATCAGAGTATCGTGGCTGCAGCTTGAGAGTAGATGGGGCGATGCGCTCCCATTCCTTTGACCCAGCCAAGCCAGCATGATTTTCGTTCGGGTTGCCTCGGGGACGAGAAGCCCAGCCAGCAGCTGTCTTGACCAAATCGAGAGAGTACATTCTAACGTTGCGGCGTACGCTGACAACGCGCATGGTGCGGGCTCCACGACGCACTTGAGGTCGACCCTGCTTGTCCTTGACATGGAGGAAGGGTAGCATCGACGGATATCCCCTGATCCAGTCTTTGAGGCGCGTGGGAACGCCAAGGGAAGTTGCGCTGGTAGGACCCTTGTGCATGTCAGACTGCAGGTGTGCAACCTTGGGAGCGTCCTGCCAGCGAATGTAGGCAAGTAGGATGTGTTCCATTGCATTAACTGCACGCAAGTAGTGGATGTACGTGTGGTGGAACGCAAGGCTAGCCGGCCCGAGGCCGAATAACAGGGGACCGAAGAGTGGAGACAACGTTGGTGGCGTATGTCCTGAGGACGCGCTATGGGCGATAAAACGTGTGAGGAGGTCTAAAAGTGTCAACAAGATCGACCGCAGGACGGCCGGCATTGGCGGTAAGAAGTTCGCAAAGTGCGCAGGCGGGTAGTTAAGGGCTGTGGGGACGTAAATCATTAGACCTCGTGGCCCAGATGTGATGTCAGAGGAGACATGAGACGATCACATACCTGCCTCTGAGTCGCGGAATTCTGAGTAATGTTCCCAAGAAATGAGGCCTCGTACGGCCTGCCCGCCCACAACTCTCAGGACCCGCGCAAGACCCCACCGGATGCACATGCCAAGTTCATGTGGACCGGCGAAGCGCGCTTCCTCGCGCCAACGTTGATCCGCGTCTGAGGAAGGGTTTGCACAAGTGTCAAGAAAAGTGCGAATGAGCCGCTTGATAGCAGAAGAAGAGATATCGAGAGCGAGAGCGGAAAAAATGAAGGGGGTTGTGAGACAACGGCTGGTGAGCTCGTTGGCGACGACATCGACGAGGCGAGCCACCTGGTCGAGACCAAGGATGACATGGCGTTCATATGACAGGTAACCATAGTCGTGCTCGAGAGTCTTGACCTCGCCTGACTCGTCGCGCGGGCGGTCGAGATTGAGAGGGAGAAAACTGCCGTCGGGGATCTGAGCAACGAGGTTGGTGACGTCGCTCTCTGGCCTTGGGGATGAAATGGTGCGTTTTCTGTGTTTCGAGTCGACGCCTTTCTTTTTCTCCTTGTCCTTGTCCTTTTTGCCGACGAAGGAGAGCGGGTTGCTGTGGCCTGAGTCCCGGCTCTTCATGCGACCAAACTCATCGTGGCTGGCCGGGTGGTCGCCACTGCTGCGAGCAGATTTCTTGCCTGGGATTGAGTTTGTTCTGGCACGAGAAAATAAGCTGGGCATGGAGAAGAAGGGAGATGGAGACGCTCTGCTGGCGGGCTCGCGCTGCGACGACCTCTGCAAAGAAAGACAAGGACTCAGCAGCTTGACAAGTGTCAAATTCTCAGGGTCGCCCTGCGCTGGGACCATCCCACTGCACCCCGAACAACAACCGATGGGGTCCACTTAATACTTAAAATTCAACAGCTTTTATACCCCAGCGTCTATGTTCCTTTTCTTTTTTCACAGACTAGTGTGACAAAGGCGGACCGCTTAAGAATTAAGAAAACAGCGGACCGTCCACTCATTTGACGTCTCTGAAACAAAATCATATCCACGAGGCTGTCGATCATATCACTCTCGCAGGGGCACCGCCTGCATACGGCTGCACCGGGGCATATCTCATCATCTCACTTACATTAACCCGAATGCACAAAGCTGTGCGGTGCACAACATCTCCGTCCCCAAATATGAGGGAAGCGGGAGTGGCTCTACGGCGGTGACGTTTATTGGGCGCTTGGCTACGTTCTTAAATCTGACTGAGTACAATACAGCTGCAACGCAAAGAACACCCCCAAGGCTCACCAGAAAGAAAAATCAACGGTTTATGGGCTCCACTTACCCACACCCCCGAGGACAGCGATGGTGGTCAATCCAGTTGCACACATCAGAACCATTTCTGGACGACCAGTCAACTCCTGGTACGAAGACAATATCCACCTACATGGCGATGTGGCATTGAACAGCCCATGCCTTGGCAGAAAATACAAGAGGACTAGCGCTACGGCCGGAATCAAAGAGAAGTCTGATATATTTTATCAATCACTGCACACAACCAGCCCCAAGATGATGCACTCACCAACACGCTTCAGAATGCTGAAACTGATACAGAGAGAGGTTGAGAATGATGACCCGAGAAGGGGCGAAAACCGCGCTAATGCTAGTACGCCCAGGAATACTGTCTAGTAGTGCCGGGGGAAAGTCGAGTAACGCCATCACCATCATGAACGTCACTGGGGCAGTGGTGGGTCACCTGAAGCACCTTACCTACTAGTGCAATGCAGAGGCACCACATCTTGAAGCCACGATCAATGGATGCTGGAATGCTGTGTCTGCTGACGGTTTCAAGATCGCGCTAGGAGAGAGAGATTCTGCACACAGTACAAAACGGTCAAGACACGGTTGCCCAAAGGCAGGTGGTATCTGACGTAAATATATAGATAAATCCTGGAGGAAATTGAACCGTATAGTCTGTGATCGCACTAGGAGCTTCGCAGTACTAGTTTATCGACTTCGGACCAGCACTTATTTTCACTACTTCTTGGTAGTATTGCTAAGATAACTCGAGTTAGATCGCCGACCTCGGACGTGGACTCGGCGCTCTTCTCCAGCGCCGCTTCTCTATCTTGGACTCCGTATTTCAATGCAGACTGCGTTCACTGCGTAAGCACCACCAGTTACTTACATAAAACACAATACCCATGGTCTGAACCCATCATCTTCGAGGAGAAAGCTTGAACTACTCAATCTCATTCACGGACGTAAGGAGTAACTTTGCTTGATCTGACTTCTGGCTAACTACCAAGTCTGCCTGCCTTTCAGGGATGTGCTACTTTTACCTCGTTCTCCTTTCCTAATGCCTGTACATGTTGAAAATGGTCAAAATCCCCCTTGTCAGTCCACAGGGGAAAAGTTTTTAATACTCCCTCAACAACTCCTGCAGTGCCTATATGCAAGAGAGCTGCATAACACCTTATAGGCGAGATCGTTGGTAACTTGACCACTTGAAGAAAAAGGTTGTGACTTACTTGAGGTCCCGTAGATGGGTATTACCAAAGCATGTGCTCGAATCCGAATCAGTGAATGCACTTCCGACCTTAGTAGGTGGTCCTTCCATTAATTTAGGACATACGGAAGTTAAACATATCCATATCCATCATAGGTTCAATTCCTCGACATCCTCACAATTTTACTGTGATGATAACTTGGGAAGTCATCAGTGCAAGATCGATGTCGCGCCGGTAGTGCCGAGTCAAACTTTTCTTGCAGGGACACTAGGATTTATCGAACCATACTGATCTTTCCGACACACGCATATCCTACAAGGTAATTCTCCGACCACAATTCAAAAACCCTTGCCTCATGATTATCCTATAGCCGAGAAATCCCATTCGACACGATCACACATACTCTCCTTTCCATTCCTGTGAGTCCTTTATCCGATGACGGAGATAGGAGAGCAGCCGACATTGACGGCACCGTTCTACAGTATACCTGTCAGTTACGTCCCAGAAGTTTTTGAAACAAATCCGCCTACATAGTATGTGTTGTCGCAGCATACTTGCTGCGAAACACAGTTCGCACCTGTGCCTGTTCCACCTACAGTGATCGGGCTGCAGGTAAATCCAACAAGAGTGTTGCTGGAGGGGATGGGGATGCCCAACCATCCTAGGACCTGGCCCACTTCAGAACTACTAGCCTGGGGTACGTGTCAATGATGGCAGCACATAATCTTTCGCGACGCTGGCTAACTTACATACTGGGAACTGGTGCAGCAGTAGGCGCTACCACTGTAGCAACTGTTTCCTCGCGCTTCGAGATCAACGGGGTTGGCGATTGCCAGGACAGCAAAAGAGGCGGCGATAAATGCAGAGAGTTGGGAGAACATTGTAGCTCTTTGTAAGTAGACAATCTTTCACTTGTCTGTGAGACTATGCAGGCAACGAAGGGCTTTTATACCCTCTCGCGGCGTTTATGCCTCTTTCAATGACCTTTTCTGCCGGTCACCGCCACTATTCACCCATTGCCTCCTATACCTCTTATTCGAGCCCTTGAGCATTGTGTCAAAATGGATATGCGATCATCCATTCTAGGCAGGGTGTAAATGAAGTCACGAGGTAAATGTACCTAATCCGCTGACAATCGCCGAGGCATGATTTTTGTACTCCGTTTCAAGTTCTCAACCGTTGGCTTGCTATCAGCGACATCTCGCCGCACTCACACTTGGGTAAGCACAGGTGTTGATCGAAAACTTCATGTCCGACCAAGGAGGTTTTTCCATTCCCCTGCAATTGCTAATTTGGTCACTACACGCCCTATTATTCCATGCGCTCGTACCATCTTCATCTTGCACTGCCCTGTGATTCGTGAAGAGTTGACATGAACCGGGCATGACTCCCCGTAAGTCAAGGTGGAAAGTTATCTCTGGCTAACGACCTTCTTAGAGTCGAAGTATTCTAGGCATGATCTTTATTCATTACATGGATCCCTTCGAGAATCGTACTAAAACATCTGCAAAAATACCCGAGAAAATGGGCATTTGTTCTACTCTTCGGTTTGGAAATTCATGCTGTAATACGTTGCTTAGACCGCTGAGGATCAATGAGAGTGCTCGCTCAAGTGCAAAGAGAGCCACCTCGTTTGTTTATTTTACAGATAGATATTGCTCTCTGGAATGGAACACTGTCATGAAGTTTCGAAACATGGCCTTCACCGAGGTACGACAACAACAGCAACTTTGCGCTCAGGGGTATTTGAAATCTGATGCATCCTGTAGCAGCGGCAGCTTGATCACATCGACTGGTACTTGTTCCTGATATTATCCAACTGGCAACGACGTTCCTGGGGCCTGTTGATTCTGGGTGGAACATCGGACCACCCTACTTGATGAACGTCTTATGTTCAAAAAAAGTGCACACAGCACTTGTCCACCCCTTGTCCACTCAATAGGACCCTTCCAAACTATCCTGAATAATAAGCAATTAATCCATGGGAATACTTTGCGCTCGAAGCCTAGCGCTGACCTCCTGGTACATTATTTCTTGGAATAGAAATATCAAGTTGCCCCATTTGATCAACATTTGATGACCATCAGAATGGGTGCAGTTTAACAATACTGAAAGCATGAGAACTGGATGCTCTACCACTGGACATAGCTCGAATGATGGGCTCTATTCATATCTTGGGGCGCCATTGAAGCTCATAACACCAAACTTCAAAGTTATCATAAGGCCTATCTATCGCACCGAGGTGGTTCGACACAAACCCGATGCAATCTGTAATCCCACGTGTCCGTTGGTTCAAAAATAATGAGATCGGTGCGGCTTTGCGAGTACAAGTGACTATGTCTAGCTGAAATATCACCGATAGTGATCGAATGCCTGCTGCATATAGCGGAAAGTTCGACGATTACAATGCATTGTACCCGTACCAACAGTAACCGCACTGCCTAGTTCGGTCGATCCTCCGTCCAAACGGATAGGATTCATCACTGATGGACAAGGAGTAATAGTCATGTGGAAATGCTTCACAGCCGCCATGGACATCGAAGAAGTTAGAACGAAGTTGGGCTTCCTTTGCAGTTTCCCAAATCAAGCCATATGACAATAAGTGAAGGAGACGAATGAATACTGAGACCAGACTAGGACCACCAGGGAATATTTTCTTCTGGAATCCGGAGGTTGGAACGCCAAGAGCACCCACGCGTTCTCAAAGTTCAGTTTCTCTGAAGCTATCTTCAGAACAAGTGGGTCGGTGATGATGTGAAGGCTCCCAGTTCGGCATACATCAACACGCCGAGGTCATTTATGCGGAATTGAGTGCCTTGAGGACCCTAAGCTCCACCAGACGATGTGTGCTTGCAGAAAACCATGAGGATTTCCGAGTGTCAGTTACCACATCTTCTATCAATTCTATGCACTAGCGGGTACGAAATAACCCCGGTCTATAAACCGAAAAAGTGGATGACGGGATGCTTGGACAGCGATCAAAGAGTATACTTCGACATGCCTGCAGTTAACAACGTTGCTGAAAATACTTCATTGTGAAGATCACATAGCCATCAACCCTGGAACTGGAGGAGAGCAACGGCAACAATGAACAGGCACTGGCGAAGGAACGGAAGGTCTCAAGGGACGTTGGCTGCAGTGCCCTACCACTATGCTGCATCAGAGTACCAAATACCCCTGGGTACAACGTGCTTGTCGTCGTCATGTATAACCTGATAAAGCATATACATTGAAAATTATTAGCACCTGATCACGCATACCAGAGGGCGTAGTTGTACTTTTGACATTTCGCAGGTTGTTTTCGGTCTAGTACGATTCCTGGGGGAGGTCATGCAACGAATGAAGATTGTGCCTTGAATACTTAGATTCCAGGATGGTCCTCGGACAGTGATGCCCAGCTCTGGTCGTCCCTGAACGGGGCAGTGAGCTGATGGTGATGACAAAAATGGATAAACGATGGTATCGTAGGTTGTGCTGAGGCCCCCGATCGGTTGCGCTCGGACATGAAGTTTTGGTTCAACTGTCTGCGCCTGCCCAAGTGTAGGCCCGAAGGATCACTTCCACACGCCGGTAGTACGGTACCTCACTGATGATGTCGGGGATAGTGAGCTAAGGGGTTGTACAAATCTGAAACGAAGGTCTTACCCCTCAGGGGATTTTTCGCTCTCATGCCCCGTGACTTCATTTACATTCTGCCCACAACGGGGGTTTTGTTTACTCATTTTAGCGAAATGCTCGAGAGCCTGGACAAGAGGTATAGGAGGCTATGAGTGAATAATGACCTGTGACTCGCAGAAAAGGGTCAATAAACGCCGCTGGAGGGTATATAAACCCTTCCTCATCTACCTGGTCTCACAGACAATTGAAAGATCGTCTACTTGCAATCAGCTACAATGTTCTTCCACGTCTCTGCATTCATCGCTACCTCCTTTGCCATCCTGGCCGTCGCCAGTCCCGTTGACCTCGAAGTCCGCGGGAACAGTTGCAGCAGCGGTGGCACCTACTGCTGTTCCAGTTATCAATCTGTAAGTTGGGCAGTGTTGTGAAGCGCGCCCTCTAGTGACACGTACTCCAGGTTAGCAACTATCAGACGTCCCAGCTCCTGGGATGGTTAGGCATCCCCATCCCCACCGGGAGCAACACTCTGGTTGGTTTTACCTGCAGCCCCATCACTGTAGGGGGAACAGGCACAGGTGCCAACTGTGTCTCGCAGCAGGCCTGCTGCGACAACACCTACTTCGTAGGTTCCTTGTTCCCAGCAATGCCAACAAGCATCTAATAGTTTTCCCATAGAACGGTGGTGTCAATGTCGGTTGCTCTCCTATCAGTGTCATCGGATAAAGATGGGGAGGAAGCCCAGAAGAATCGAGGCTGGAGTCTGCGCACATTTACTTCGGTGAGGATATGTATCGGCTGTAGGAAAATCATCGTGGAAGTAAATTCTGCTGTCGTGAAGCGTGGTACGGTTATGGTGTATGTCCTGTAGGATTAACGTATGTCAGAAAATATCTGTGGTTCAAAAAATAGGTCTGCCAGTGCCAGGGAGCTGTGAACCTTGGTGCTTGCTCAACTTTTTGAACTGTCACCAACGTTCATGATAGTGAGGTTATGTATGCCAAGCATTGGATCAGTTGAAGGCTTAGCTACATAGAAACTATGAAATACATACAAGAGGTGAGTGAAATATCCCGTCTTTTGGTATGTGAATCCTAATATCTCCCCCAGTGAGAGTTTCCATCATCACATTAGTGAAGCAGTGATGCAAAGTGCGGTCATCTGAAGAATCTTATCTGAAGGCAGTGAGAACATGTGATCAACAATACGAAAAGGTGCCACCATACCCAATTTTACGTAATGCCAGCGTCCAGGCGTACGAATCCGGGTGAATACAGGTACCATCCCTAGCACATAAATAGCGAACTTCGTCTGCCTATTGTGATTGTTACAATTGGATGTGGATCGCGAAATCGAGTTTTGAAGGGAGAACAACCAAATATACGAGCAATACATGTTGCCATTCCTCGACGATGAACAGGAGGTTGGCCAGGGCAGAATCCAACCGAGCCAAGTGGCTCTTTACAACGTTGAGAAAATTTGGATTTTTCTTGTGGTGACCTCCTAGGGGGGACGATCCGTGGTATGGCATCAACTGGTGTTGACAAGCGGGTCCGACGAGCTGCGGTTGGGGTTGGGGACCAATATACAATTATTAGAGACTCAGAGCTAGTATGTCGCAGTCGTAGTCTCAGTAACTGTGACCTTTCTAATCTCTTCATGGCTGAGATATGAGAAAGGAGTCAATCGTTCATTTGAAAAGGGCCAGTTCTCTTACCTTAGTTACACTATCTTGGTAGGGTCTAAGCCCTACCTATTAATCCGCATCAACCGATGAAGTGTCAAGATTTTTGGAAGGGAAGTCTGCAAGGAATCCATACTGGTGGCTTCAATCTTGTCCCTTGAAACAGGGTGGAACTATTTTCTGACGGCAGGATGTACAGTCACTAGGATAACGTCGTCTGCGGTAGCCACGTTTACTCCTGTTTACATTGCCGCGCAAACAAACCTAGCAACGTTTGTGGCACAAAGACATCCGCGAAGACGTGAGCAATCTCGACGCAGCCGATCACAAAGCAACGGCCCTCTCAAGCATCAGATGGGAGGAGATTCCTACAATGACCAGGAAACCGAATAGTAAATATTTCTGCCATGCAGCAAGAGTGCCATAGGTCAGTGCTCCCTCGCATATGCAGTACAACTGGATGGCTACTGTTGTAACGTCAAAGCTGGAACATGGAATCAGGCGTGACGAAATTCATAACAACAGATGAGGATGACACCGGTTTCTTTGGAGGATAGAGATATCTATTTTGACCTCATCCGAAGGATAAGATGCGAGGTATCATAATTTGGGATCTCTCGCCCCGCGCTGAGTAAGTGACATTCTGCACACTAGAGCAGGTTTCTGAACAATGAAATTGCTGGTAGGGGACATATATGTCCAGGTCTGTGATCATGCACATGTTCACAACGATAATGATAGTGATGATGACGGTGATCCCATGCACACACGACCGATTTGTGCACACGTAAGTGACCAGCATCATGGCCGCACCTACTTCGCCTTCTGGCGGCAGCATTTTGTACCCTTCCGTCTCACTACCTGAGCTTCCACTATTCCAATGTTTGAGTCTTCCCGACCTCTGGGCGCTTATGAGCCAAAGGGGCCCTGCTGGACTCGCACACAGCGGATATCTCCCTCCGTATAAAAGGAATCCCGGGATGCAGTATACAAGCTTCGTAGAGTAATGCTCATCCAGTTGGCGTGTACTCCCATTATGCAGCAGCTCCCTCGCTTTTGGGCGCTCACACCCGCCAGGGATTCTTCAATTTACTTTTCATCCCTGGCTTCCTCAAGTCTCTGTAGTAGTATATAACATTGACATCGTCTTTGACGACCATAGTATAATTACACGTGCAGGTACACATGCACGATGATGACGGCAACGATGGTAACGATGAGACCACACAGTCATTGCTACTGCGGGCTGACGATGACAAGGTTGGTGGGACATAAATAACAAAAAAAATGGTGCGAGCGATGTCGACGAAGACGAGAGTGGGCAGGGCTACGCATATGCAGTCATTGCTGCTGTGGAGTGGTAGAGGCCGAAGCACTCATTCATACAATACAATACACGAATTGTTTGTACCATAGATTAAAATGCATATACCTAGATACTTTACCTCGTACCCATGCACGGATACTTGGTACTTTGGGCATTCAGAGCTGCTACCAAATATGATACAGCAAGAACTCCCCCAAAATAAGTTGCCAGTTACTGTGATCTTTGTAAACTTGTAACAAAAATATGGTACATCTCAAAGTGCCCTCGAAACTAACCAACCGAGTCCAGTCCCATCCAAGGATACCTGTCAATCGCACCAAAGCCGTCCGCCTCCAACCCAGTAAAGTTTGTAGTCCTAAAAGTCCAAACGTCCGAAAGAGTGAAATTGACATATCGTATCTAAGGGAAGCAGAAAACAAAATGTTCGATTTCCAGATTAAATAAAGAGTTTATGGACAGTGGCCTGGTCTATGTTTAGTAAGAAAATATCATGAACCAAGGGTTGAGTACGATCTAGAGACAATCAAACATTTGTATTGGGACACCCAAGGAGAAATCACTGACCGGAAAGAGTATGTGACAGCCTATGATGAGACTATAATACGAAGACCAGAATGTTAGCTCCTAATATAACACGAGCATCATACTCACGCCAACGGAAACAGCACCGCCCAATTTGTCGAATCAATCCTCCATCCTGGAGGTGTCAGTGTTGTGCCAAGGATCACCATACCGACGGCAGTGACCAAACACAGGATAAGAGCCACACGGAAGCGCTTTAGGATCTTTGGAACTTCCATGAAGAAATTAGAACGTTCAACTTCCTTCTTTGTAGCTCCCCAAGTCATATTGTATGAAAGTAAGTGAGCGAGAAGGGCCTGAGTCAAGTGAATACTGAGGCCACCAAAGAAGAAGAAGCTGGAAAAACATTCTCGGACTCCAAATCGGTAAGTATATCGAGGTTGGAACTTACAAAAAGGGTATCCACGAGAGGTTCTCAACCAATGAGGAGAGTAAGCTGCGGTGACCAAGGCGGTACTCCAGTAGTGTGAATCCCAAGTTTCCAAGCCCAGGAAAAACCACAGTACAAGCAAGCCAAATCTCGAAGCTATGGAGGAAAAATCCGTCAATTGGGATCTCGAGTCCAAGAATCAGGTAATTCAAGAGTGTGAGTATGGCAGCTGCAGCTATACCGTCTAGAAAGACCTCAGTGAACACAAAAGGTGGAGTCGATTAACGAAACACACAATACGAGAACATGTCTGCAGGAAATGTCAGAATACGGTGATTCCACAGGTAGCTCGGTACGAACATGCCATCATACTAATCTTATAATGCACAGGTGCGCCTGACCAAACAAAGATGCGGAGCTGTTTCGAGACTGGGCCTTTCCTCCACCATTGTACAAGGGGGTTGAATATCAGTTCGTTGCATCCTAGTGCCAATATCAGCAAA
Source organism: Scleroderma citrinum (assembly GCA_029372045.1). Lineage (NCBI taxonomy): Eukaryota > Fungi > Basidiomycota > Agaricomycetes > Boletales > Sclerodermataceae > Scleroderma > Scleroderma citrinum. The sequence continues at coordinate 1,597,931 of JARFMN010000005.1, read as the reverse complement.
CGCCTGTAACCTTGGGACATGATCACTTGCCGTAGGAGTATTTTTGCCACCGGTTCAACTCGTCATCCACAGTGAGTGAAACGCCTTCCTTGAAGCCACCCTTGGAATAGGTGGCCCAGCGGATGAGGTAGCCTTTCAGCTAGAAGTACATCAACATATAGTTTTCCCTCGGCACAGACCAGTCATACCTGTAGCCTCAATGCCATGTCAAAATCTTCGGAAACGTTGGACTCCGACCAAATCTTCTTCTTGCCATCATCGGGATCGACAAACGCCGCATCTTGGAGAGCAGACCACCGAAGGAATGCATTATGTCCCACAAAAGGAGCAACTTCGCCATTTGCGCACCCAATAGAAATACATTTATTGATACGCCGAGTGAAATGCGCAATGCCATTTTCGAAGTAATGGTGTGCCACCTGCATGACATCTAGGCACATCCAAGGTGTAACGGATTGTGGAGAGGAAATCAACATATGGTTACCCACCAGATTCATGCTGGATGATGGCGACTTCAGGACATTCTACTAGCTCACGGGCAGCATCTCGGAAACAATCCTGATGATATACCATGATAATTAGTGTCATTAATAAGTGGGGGAACTAACAAACCTCTGGCACAATTGTATCGGAATCAACGAGCATAATAATTTCCCCAATTCTCAGAGACTTTCCATTAGACGCCCAAGGCTTCCAACTCTGGCTACTCTCTTCGTATGTTTCTTCGATAGCCATTTCTAACGCACGATCCTCCAGGGACCCCTCTTCGTCATCCAGCTTGCCTAGCGCCTCAGATTCCTCGAGGATTTTCAAATGTTTCTCGAGCTTTAAGCTCAAGGCGAGTCCGTAGTTCATGTTTGAAGCCTTCTTGAATCTCCCAGCGCGTTTGAAGCCTCCGGGTGCGCTGTCATGTTTGGGACGTGCTACCCAACCAATATTATGGTTAGCATAGAAAGAGATTCGTTCTTCTCTATCTTTTTCGCTAATCAGCTGCAATCCATCATCATGCACAAAGATGGTTGATGTGCCACCCTGCCTTGCGTAGGTTTGCATGGCCTTCTTAATTGAGAAAACGGATGGGGCGCTTACAGATAGATCTCAGGTTACAGGTTCGCTGGGAGGTACTGAGACACATACATGGTTTCTTTCAAACTTTCCTTGAACACAGGCATCTCAATAGTGATATGAGGGAGCGCCTCATCCACTTCTTTGTTAGGTCTCGGCCGCACGGCGGAATAGTACTTGGAATTCTCATTATACTGAGCGACCGGCCCAAGCCTTTTGGATGAAAAATTCATAAGTAAAATTGACATAGGAATACATGTGACTGTCACGCACACTAAAGACAAATTGCCGATGAACTGAAGACAGAAGAACTAAGGCAAGGCTTATCAGAAGATGCGATGTAACCTTACAAGGAACTTACCAATGACACACAGAATAGGAATGGCGTGGTGGCCACCAAAGCAAATCGGATGTAATTGTTGTCCATAACCCACTCCGCGAGCAATATACTGACGCCACTACCAATAAAGACTGCAAGATGAAGATTATGGTGATAAGCTGTGTAGAGCCGTATGTGAAATTGACTAAGCATTCCTCACAGATGGAGAGTGCGACCGCTAGTCCGCAATAGACAGGAGCGAAAAGCCGCATTGGTCGAGGATCCTTATTGAGCGACCCATCTTTCTCTGGATCCGACTGAAGCGTAGTCGGCGATGCCCTCCAGCTCCAGAACTTTGATGGCTTGATCTTAGGTTTATCCTGAGACCTTGCATTTGCCAGTTCCTTCGCTGTTATGGGTATTTCATCCTCAATCCCCTTCACAGGTAAATCAGCATCTGATGTAATCATAGAGGGTACTTCTGGGCCACTGGACGTGGGGGATTTTAGGTGGCGGGCGCCCCACACTAATTTAATTAGCTTCTCCTCCATGTCCCGACAGAGTGGAATAATGTCGTCAAATTGGTCAGCCCAGACCACAATAACCCTTTCATCTCTCTACCAGGAAGACAAAATGGGTGAGATTATGTCGAGGCTCAACTGGATTACTGACGATGAAGGCTCCACACTGTTCTTTCTCTGCGCGTGGTAATTCCCTCATAGTCTCGATGACCTGGATCTTTGTATCAGAGTCGATGTATACGGCTGTCTCCACAGAGGATCTGGAACCAAATTGATTAGATTCCGGGGTCAGTTTTGGGCAGCATACATTGTCGAAAAAGCTGCATGGACTGCAGCACTCCGAATTTTGACAGCGACGATAGGATTGAGTAGCCTAACTGCCTCCAAAAATGGTGCTAGCAGTTCGTTCTCATACGGAAAGGCGCGGAAATGACCGTCTTCTGTGCGAAGGCAGACCCCCGTCGCAATGCCAGTCTCGACTGGTCGGAACCAGGCTTCTCCTTGGGTCTAGTTCCAGGTGCTCAGCATGGAAGGAAAAGGACAATAACAATAACCCATCACCTGATGGTAGACGTGATGAAGGAGAGCGTCATATGAATCATAGTCCATCTTGCCAATTGACCTGCGGAGAGGTGGTTCGTCTGGAACTGACTGCCGGACTTAAAGGGCTACAAAATGAGCGCTGCATGAAGCGTTGGCAATCCAGCGTGGGCGGTCGATAATCCCCTAGATGGAATTTTGCTCCGGACGAGAACGAAATGCCGCATACATGCCGAGACGTTGCTGTGCGGGACGTCTGGTGGCAGGATCAGGAAATACATATTTGTTCGGAACCTTGCCCTATCCAATAATCACCAAACGAACTATCAAGCCCTGAAAACACACACTGCTCACGTTAAGGCACCAGGGGAAGGGCCAGGAAGTACTGATCACATCAGTCTGCGGGTGAACAGAAAGCAAGTCTGGTGTGCAAATCAGCCCTTCCCTAAGCAAAATTCACGAGATATCGCTGTGTCCATTATTGTCCTGAACGCAGGGTTTATCCAATGGGATTGTGAATGTGTAAGTAACGTGCGACTCATCTCCTTATGCAGGACTTCGATGCACAGAGAACCGGCCAAAACGCGCGAGTCCGCCGAATCCGCGGAATGCTAGTTCGCCTTTGCTGCAGATTAGTACCGCTCTCCAATATCACCAGATGTCTCTGAAAAGTGCACCGCATTACACATGGAGAAGCGCTTTGAGAAAAATATCTTACCCATGACATGATATGATCAGGAAGCCTGCCATCCACACGAAGGTCTCGACCATTGTGACATTTTGGGCAAAAGGAACCAAAGGGCTGCGCATCATCAAAATGGAAAAAATGCACCTGCACTGTGTCAATCGAGTCCTCGGTCCGGGGGTTCATTAATATCCAATATCAACTAAGCTGTGAGTGTCTGACGGACATTTGGTGCCATCGTTACCCAGTTTTTGTCACCGAGGCCTGACAGAGACACGTTGAACGCTCTCTTGAAGCACTAGGCGCTGGAAAGCTGGGTTTTAGTTAGGGACACACTGACACCATCTATTTCACGGACGCCGGTGTTTGATCAAGCAGGGTTGAAGACAGGACTTGATATTCTCCCAATGGTACACGTGACCATGGACAGATTCTGTCTAGTGCCCCTGAAAGTTCTTTGTTCTGTTTCGGTATTTCTTCGGTGGAGCTGTACCGTATCAGGAGTGTAGTCTGTCGTAACAGCACATATCATCATCCATGATCGAGTTTGAGTCGCGCTGGTGAGGTTCCTGTTGGACTTCATAAACTCTCAGCTAGTCAGGATACCATCACCATCACACTCTGTATTTAAATAATACTGTCCACGTATGTCCGTTTGTATTTACAACCGTTCTTGTAAACTCGATAACGTGATCCTAGTCCAACCGAAGCACATTCTTCTATCCGGGACTCAGTAGGAGAATATCATTAACCAAGGATTCAATACAATCTGACGGAGTAGTTTTTGATCAGTACAAGGACCCCATCTATTAGCTCGGACTTACAGGGAACAAAACCTGGCAGCCAGTGACAATGCTGCGGCAATTGGTAAGGGCCAGGCGATACGAAGGAGATGAAGTCATGTACTCACGCTAATGGAAGGATAACAGCCCAATAGTCACCCGGAATCCGCCAACCAGCGGGTACAATATTTAAAGTTAAAACAATCATAGCTCCAAACGCGGCGAACGACACAAAAAATGCGAGCCAGAAACGCTTGAGGATGCGCGGAACTTCGATGAAGAAGTTCGACCGTTCGACCTCCTTCTTCGTAGCGCCCCACGTAATGTTGTACGAGAACATGTGCGCAAGCAGAGCAACGCTCAAGTGTATGGAAAGGCCTCCAAAGAAGAAGAAGCTGGAAATGGTTACACGGAATCACGGAGGAAGAGATATAAAAGACGAACAAGAATGGTATCCAAGTAGCGGTCTCGGTGATGATGTCCAGCATACCACGATGCCCAAGACGGTATTCCAGTAAAATATAGCCCAGATTCCCCAACCCCGGGAAGACAGCAACAATAGCCAGAAAAACCTCAAAGCTGTGGAGGTAATACCCATCCGTCTGGATGCCAAGTCCCAGAATGACATAATTGGCTAGCGACAAGACTAACGATGCTGCAATACCATCTACAAATGCCATCAGTCGCGGAACTCTCCTTAAGTTGGTTCTCACAATAAGAAAACATGTCTATGTGAAGCAAATCAGTGCTGAGATATGGTAAATGACGTTGGGACTCACACGACATCATGGTAAACTTGTAGTGAACCGGTGCTTTGGACCACACGAATGTACGTAGCTGTTTATTAATTGGACCTAGACGCCACCAGCTGATCAGGGGGTTAAAGATCAACTCGCTACATCCTGTGAGAATGTGTTAGGTGTAGAACGTAGTTGCGATAATCAAAATAATCATACCATAAGAGTACTTCTGCCATCTGTTCAGCTCATCGTCGACAGTGAGCGAAACACCTTCCTTGAAGCCACCGTCAGAGTATGTCGCCCATCGAATAGTATATCCTTTCAGCTACACAGTATCAGTAAAGAAGGTCTGCGCAGATAAGTCGCCTTGAACCGCACCTGGAGGCGCAAAGCCATATCAAAGTCTTCAGACACGTTCGATTCTGACCAGATCTTCTGATTCCCATCGGCTGGATCAATGAAAGCAGCCTCCTGGAGTGCCGACCACCGAAGGAACGCATTATGCCCGACAAAGGGAGCTACTTCCCCATTTGCACACCCAAGAGATATGCACTTGTTTATACGCCGTGTAAAGTGGGCAATCCCATTTTCGAAGTAGTGATGTGCGACCTGCATGACGTCTGAAACAACCATATCACTGTTAGCCAAGTAGTGGAAGCTCCAAAAATGTGACATACCGGAATTGTGCTGAATGATGGCAACTTCAGGGCACTCAGCGAGTTCACGAGCCGCATCGCGAAGACAATCCTACTAGTAAGTTAGCATGAATCTTCCACACAAAACTACCAGTTTTGCTTACCTCTGGGACAATAGTATCAGAATCAACCAACAGAATGATCTCTCCGATACGGATCGATTTCCCATTACATGCCCATGGTTTCCATTTCTCCCCGCTCTCCTGGAAAATTTCGTCACAAGCTAGGCGCAAAGCATAGTCCTCCAGAGCCTCATCGGGATCGGGATCTTCTGGCATACTCTTTTCTTCTGCCTCCTCGAGAACTTTCAAGTGTTTCTCCAACTTCAAACTAAGGCTAAGGCCATAGTTCATATTCGACGCCTTCTTGAACCGGCCCGCGCGCTTGAATCCACCAGGAGAAGAATCATGAGGGGGACGTGCAACCCAACCGATGTTATGGTCTGCGTAAAAGTCGATCCGTTCCAAGCGCTGTTTCTCAGGAAGCAGCTGAAGACCGTCGTCGTGTACAAAGATTGTAGACGTTCCACCTTGGCGTGCGTACGTCTGCATTGCTTTCTTGAGAGAGAAGATGGATGGGGCACTGTGGACGGATAAGGTGTATGCTGGATTCCTCACTATATCAACGTACATGGTCTGCTCCAAATCTTCTTTGTAGACTGGCATCTCGATCGTGATATGAGGCAGAGCCTGGTCAACCGCTTTGGTAGATTCTGGCTTAACAGCAGAGTAGTATCGTGAGTTTTCATGGTACTGAGCAACAGGGCCAAAGCTACCAGGGGTAAGTTAGATGGTGTCAGTATCGGGTCAATAGCTCGTACATCATCCCAAGATTTCCGACGATTTGCATGGAGAAAAACTTAGGTTATTCAATCAGTAAGAAATATCATATGGATTGGGTATATGACTTACGAGAGACACACAAAAGCTGAGCGGTGCAGTTACCAAGAGAGCAAACCTGATCCACCGGCCATCAAGAAGAGACTCCTGAAGAAGCATTGTAGCACCGCTACCAATGAAGTCTGGTGACAAAGCCATCAGTAGAGCCATATAACGCGTCGGTCAGAAAATCTCCTACATATTGATAACGCACAACCTAAACCGCTGTAAAACGGTGCGATAAGTCTCGTCGGCCGAGCATTCCGCGACGCCCCTTCAATATCGCGGTCGGCCCTCGTGGACCGCCAATTGAACCATTTCCAACTTGCAGTGGATACTGGGGGATTGTTGTTGAGATTGGTAAGGCCCTTCTCCGTCACAGCAATCTTCTCGGGTAGTGCATCCTCTGCATTTATGACCAGGTCTTCAATGGATGGTGTTTCGGAGTATCCTGTGCCAGATGACGGGACAGAGATGATAGTGGCTCGAGCACGCCATACAAGTTTAATCAACTTGTCTTCAAAGTCACGGTACAAGGGGATGATGCCATCTAGTTGATCAGTCCACAGGACCAGGACACGTTCATCTCTCTGGCCCCACGTCAGTCGGAACTATCATCGTACGACACCGGTGCACTCACAACAAAAGCGCCACATTGCTCCTTCTCTGCCCTTGGAAGTAAAGCCACGGAGTCGAGGATCTGAATGCGCGTGTTCTCGTCAACGTATATAGCAACGGCATCATCAGCTCTAAAGAGGTCGCGAACACTCGTGCATCTGCATTAATACCAGAGAAAATAGAAGATGTGGACATACACTGTTGCTAGGGCAGCGTGAACCGCTGCATTCCGCACTTTTACCGCAACAACCGGATTGAGGGTGCGCACGGCTGCTTCAAAAGGGGCGAGAAGCGGATTCTCGTATGGGAACACGCGGAAATGACCAGGTTCGACTCGGAGACAAACACCAGCTGAGACGTTCTCCTCGGATGGCCTGAACCATGCATCACCTTGGGTCTAAACACGTTGAACGACAAAATTAGGGGAGAGAAAGAGACGAAGGGCTTGCCCGTTTGAAGATGTGATGCAATAATGCATCGTATGCATCGTAGTCCATAGCCATGGGGAATCTCAAATGTTGTGATGTACAAGGGTTGATGGTACACGATCGACACAACTTCGGAGAGGTCCGTCAACTCCACAGATATGGGTACGATAGAGTCGTCTGTTGTGACCAACAGGAGATTATAAGTGTACGCCTCAAAAATGCTTCGAACAACCTTGCACAATATTGGAGGTGCGTATATGCAAAAATAGGAAACTTATCTAGGATGCAAGGAGATGGAGTAATCGGGCATAGCAATGTCCCAAAACGCCATCTGACGATATTTCCCTGTCGTTGGTGGGCCGGATCATCCGCCGGCACGCAGACGCCCTGGCTGTCCAGAAATGAGCGTAATGATTGCTTGGATATGGCAGAGTGTTCTGACGGAAAAACACCATCAAAGCGTGTCAGATAGGAAGGTCTTCGGGTTCCTATGTTGGTCGTAATCCATGTCCAGCCAAGGAACACATGGATCGTGACGAGAGGTTGATTTAGACACCAGCAGAGGCAAGGCGATGCAAATTACATTCAGCTGAAGATCGTATCGTGAGATGCTGAGGATATACTAGGGTGTAGGTAGGCTCAACACGATGACCCTGAACAAAAGAAGGAAAGGTATTTTGAGCTTGATGAATCTTCCCCGACCATTTCCGGCCACAGATGGACAATGTGCGGTATATCACCAACAAGCAAGCCCCAGGATGCATTTTATTTACACGATTTTAGTGCGCACCTGTCTTCTACGAGGAAGGCAGTCCACTTGCTTGCAGTTGTGTTAGTCAACAGGATAATGTATTCATCCCTCGTACCTGTGAATTTCAAACTCGAGGACCACCACACGCAGAAATACCCAGGCAGATGATGCCATCCTAGACATCGTCCTCGGAGAATGCACCTTTACTGCCTGCACCCGTGCCACGAAGCAAGCAGAAGACATAGCCATTCGCCATATTTTCCTGACACGTCCAAAATCTGCTGTATGATCGTCTGAATGGGCTGGATCCGGTGTCGGTGGAACTGAGTGCAACGTCCAATTGGACGACAGACAGCTCGACGGCCAAAAAAGGCAATCCTTCACCATCCCGACGGACCCGGTTGAATGCCCAACTTGTACACCGCGACCAATATGTATTTATGGTGACTATGATCTGGTTTTACTGTTTCAACTTTCAACGGTATCGACCTATCGCATCGGCATCGATTTTTCGCCCTTCCTAGTTGATCACCGAGTCTTCAGGACACGTTGAAAAATAGCGTTTCACCGTTCTAGTGCCAAGTTACTGCTGTCCGCACATCAAGTTCAGCCACTAAGCTTACCAAACTGAATTCACGCGCTCGTCGTTCCATTCCTATGGATATGGTGGATGCCATAAAACGATACATGCGAAACACATAAGGGGCAGGTACGATACAAGGATAGTCTCGAGAAGCACGAATAGTTAGACCATTGCACCATTAAAATCCTTCTATCAGCTCGGCTGACACTTCTTCGGGTCCCTCTTCGACGTTAAGTTATCTATTCAATTGCAAAGCCGTGTCGACGAAACTGCGCTAGCCACTATAGTGACCTCGCCATTACAATTGCACTGTCAAGCATCTACGCACTAGTGTCGTCATTAGTTCACGAGTTGTACCATAATGAAGGCGCCTGACAACATTAGCGCTTGTGCCTGAGTTAGTTTGCATTTGGTGTGTTCCCAAAGGAAAGGACTGACGGTCTCCATTATGTCCGCAGAACACCATTCACACGGCGTTACGATATTCATGGGTTTCATTGTACAACGAAAACGCCGTGATGCAATGACGCAGTCCATGTTGGGGTATATAGGTAAACAAGGGTCACCTGTCTGGGCAATCAATACGATAAGACCACATCTTAACGTGAGTTGATGGTAGGCTAATGTGTAGTCCCTATCACCAAGAACCAAATCGCATCTATCCTGACATCACAAAAATGTAACTACATTCACAATTGTGCGATGACTCATCTACGTATGATATCAGATCATCGGAGCCCCTTACTATCAAGGCGCTACCGTTGACATGAGAGGAGGGGCCACTACCCCTCATTCATTGCCCTGATTTTCCTTTGCAACATGGAGACCCTAAGCAATTTCGAACTGCGCGAGGGGGCTCATCTGTACGAACGAGAAAACCCTCCCCCACCGAGGAAGACACGGATAGGCTCAGGGTTAAGTATCCTACAGCAGAATTTTTAGCCTTTCTCAGGCGACTCGTTCGTCAACCTATTTCTTTTTGTGAGCTGGACCTTCGCCAACTGACTACATCTGGCATACATTGATGCTGTCTGCACGATGCACCAGCGACGACTAGAGTCTTATGATTATAGTGCATGAGCGTGAGACTGTGTGTATACTTCTTTGGACTTCAAGGTATGGAAGTCGATGCTCCTAAAGTCGAATGAGTTTCCCGGATATTTTTCTACACTCAAGAAGTGTAGTGCAACGACTTCAGTATTCCTAAACTTGTTCCAGGGCTCGAAGGCACCATCAGAATGGAGCTGAAACTTGGTCTTAGTGCGCAGGTTGACTAAAGTCTTTGCATTACTGAACAAATTGACGTCCTCCGAGAATTTACCAGGGTTGTCTTGCAGGATTATTGTCACCCCCCTCTGTTTGCGTCGGAATGACAGGAACCTATGGCGTCGCCAATGTGAGTATAGCAAGGGAGATCTATCGGTGGTATTAGAATTCGACAGAATGCACCAGGTCCAGCGTCACGTCGAACAGCTTGACAGGACTCCAAGGCAAAGCGTCGCAATACAAACGTTGGGGTAGATCCTAATGGCTACATACCGTCATGACATCCGACATGCTCGGCGGATTAAGTTTTTTTTCGCCTACAAGGTTTTTCTCAACGGACACATGTCAGTGTTTGACTGTGATTCAGATAATTCCTGCCATTCCGTCATACCGGGATGTGGACATCCTTGATGCTCAGAACCTGGAAGCACCTCGGCCAAAGACGGGACGATAATTTGTATATGGCCAGGGCACGCCGTTCCGCATGGATCCACGATGAATGAATGAAACTTCGGACGGGAACATCTATTCCTGTGGTATGCGTGTTGATGTGCTATTTGGGTCGAGGAGGTTATCAGCGCCGCGTTTGGAAATTGCGTGTGAAGCCGCGTTTATTACTTAAAACCGATCAATTGCCGTCATCCAGATCTGATCAAACTACATCACTGTGTCCAAATTGGATCTCCCCCTGAGCCGCACCACCACCGGACGTGAAGACACAAAAGAGATACGACACGGGTGAACATATTTTTCAAGAATGCTTGTATCCACAGGGATCTACTTTACAGGCGCTAATACGTCTCCAAGCACATTTTAAAATCAAGGTAAGAGCGCACTCATCCAAACTCCCAGGCGTTGATTCGCTCCACCTATACGACGCCATCATGTCCACCTCTGATAGCTCAAATAATGGGACATCAACTGCATTATTTTTTCTAGAGGAAGATCCTTACAAGCGATCGGAACGTCAAAATGCCCACCAGCCCTCCACGGCTACCACTTCAACTTGTTCCCGTCCTTCTACCAGTGGAGAATCCATGACCAATCCATTGAGCATGCACAACTTAGATGTGCATCTCGAATCTTCTTCCAGTGGGAACTCTTCCCCCCCTCCTCATCAACCTCGTCACCTTCGCTACGACTCTACCAGTAGTATCCCTCATCGGCAAAAGACCTCAGGCCAATCAACAATCTCTGACTCCCTTCCTCGCCAAAATATTCCTGTCGTAGATCGCGCAGATCTTCCCCGCACCGCGTCTTATTACGGTCATGGTCATCGACCAAGCCGTGCGTCCTCTGGCATACGTCTCCGAGAGAGCTTCGCTGCCCCGCCCTCACGCCCTGTGACATCGTACTCTTGTACACCCTCTGTCGCTGCTACCAATGGTAATATAAAGGGAAAACGTCTCAAATCAACTCTCCTTGAGGACCCAAGTACGCTCCAGAAACCGTGGCTTGAAAAGAAAGACCCACACGCACGCATAGCATATCTGCTGACTTATGCAGTTGCGTCACTCGGTCTAATCGCAGCTGCTGCCAGGTGCTACTTTGGGTATAAAAGCGTACAAATGATCAAGGGAAATCTATGCATGGTGCTTGACGAGGAATTCGATACAGATACCAATACTGTCTTTGCCTCAGGGGGCAAGTGGTTCCGCGAGGTCGAGCTTGGGGGATACGGGTGAGGGTAGTTTCGCGAACATTCAAACTAAGATTGATCACCGAATATTGCTCATCGTCTTTAGGAATGGTGAATTCGAGATGACAACGTCATCGACGAACAATTCTTATGTGTCTGACGGCTACCTCTATATCACGCCCACCTTAACTTCTGACTCTATCGGCATGGCCAACATCTTTGATGGATACACATACAACCTCACAGACTGTACTTACAACCTCACCAATCCCGAGTCTATCCCAGGTGGAACGAACACAACCACGTTCGATGCCACTGCATATTATCAGGCTTGCGGTGCCGTGAGTAACAGCACGTCCGGGATCGTGATCCCGCCTGTGCAGAGCGCAAGGATTAGCACAAGATTTGGTGCCAGTATTCAATATGGTCGTGTTGAGGTGCGGGCAAAGCTGCCTAGGGGGTAAGTCTTATGATTCACGTGACCGAATGGGCCGCTGACGTCATCTCAGTGACTGGGTAAGATGATCTGCTGCATACATTATGACATGCTTATATGACTCATCCGCCCAGCTCTGGCCTGCCATCTGGATGCTCCCCGTTAATAATACATACGGTCCCTGGCCGATGAGTGGTGAAATAGACATTATGGAATCCCGCGGGAACGGTCGGGATTACCCAGATCAGTAAGCCATCCCTTGTGCCATTTTATGGTTTTGCTTCTTCTGGAATCATCTCTCCATCTTTTTTCCCCATTGCCCCCTTTAAAACACGTTATGTACTTCTTCTACACCGGCTGACACGGGAGCCGAGGAGGGCAGAATAGTAATCGTAGTTCCATACCGATACAATAAAATCTAACACATCATAGGGGTATCGACTATGTCCGAGGCTCTCTCAACTGGGGGCCACTCCCATTCATCAATTCTGTCGCGAAGACGTTCGGGTGGTGGACACAGCGTAGGACAGATTACGGTGAAGCGTTCCATACATATGTGTTGGAATGGACAAGTGATTTCTTGTACGTTGTCCTTCCGCTCCTTCTCCGATGCAAATACAGCTGTGCTGACGTCCATTCTACAGACGGATCTATGTCGACAACCGGCTCCAATTCATGCTCCAACTTTCTTTTTCTGAGCCTTTCTTTGCACGGGGCAATTACCCTCCCGTTGTCGAAAATGGAACAACACCGATCGTACTTGAGAATCCATGGATCAACGGGACGAACGCCACTCCTTTTGACCAACGTACGTTCTCCCCCCCCCTCTGCCACCGTCTAATATAAGAATAGTATAACTGATGTCCAACTGCCAACAGAATTCTATCTCATTCTTTCCCTTGCGGCAGGGGGAACGAATGGATGGTTCCCTGACAATGCAGGCAACAAGCCGTGGTTAGATGGTTCTGATACTGCAATGAGAGACTTTGCTCTTAAGCAGTCGGTGTGGGACGCCACCTGGGGATCAGATGGGGAAAGCAAGTCCTTCATTATGTAAGTCTTTTTGCTGGAGCTACATACACGTTACATCCCAGAAATACTCATTGAATTGCAGTGATTATGTCAAGATGTGGCAGCTCTGCTGAACCCGTTATACCTTGTATTTATTTATGTAAACATCCACGTATGCCTGCTACCATGGACTTCCTGCGAGGACAAAGATTTGTATATACTTAGATACTTGGAGCACTACGTTGACTTCTTAGCCTGATAATCGCGTTTCCCACCACCTTCAAAAGGAAATAATACTTCCCTTTGTCCATGTCGATCACTGATCTAATTCCAAAAGTTTGAAACGTTTGGATCTTTCAATCCCTCCATCCTTTTCGGGTGAGCTCAACCCCGGATCGGGACATTGTACTGCAATTCCTGCAATTCACCACCACTTCGAAAGTCTGCCACACGTCCATACCCATCACAAGTACTTATACGAATTCGAAGCATTACAGCTTCGACCCCTCATCGAAACATGTCGATCGCCCTGGCGCTGACCTGAGACAAATACATGTACTGCCCCAATGATTCCGTGTCACTCCGGTCGAACGCCACATCGATCCACGCGGAAGCGAAATTCGTCGACAGGGTATACGGTTTCGATCGAGGGCCTTTCCAGCTCAGTAGAAATGACTCCGGGTCCCCCAATATCGTTGTAACGTGTCAGTGCCTACCGTCATAGCTACTATCAGCGCTACAGTGAATGATGTTGAACGACGATAACTGGTCAGCCCCCTAATAGGGCCATATAAAATCCCCAAATTTCGTATTCTTACTTAGAATGTCCGAGGTCGGCGCATCTCGGACCATCCATCACTCCGTATGCAGTCCTCACAGCCAGGCCAGCATCATAAGAATGACTTCCGTATCCTGCTGCTGCCTGGTACTACAGAGCTGATAGGGAATAATGCGACTCGGAAAACCGGAGGCCGGACTTGGTCTGGAACCTGGTTAGTATCAAATTCTCAGATTCTCTCAGCCCCAGCAGCCCCACATGGAGATATCAATGGTACCTTTCAAGACTGCCAGGTGAGTCCGCGGACGGAGGAACGCCCTGTACGGCTACACGAGTATCTGGAAGGTGCTTTATTTATGTACAGTACAAATCCGTTAAGACGCAGTTGCCAGAAGGTGGGTGGTGTCTAAGATGTGGGTGTCAAGAGGTCAAAAGTGGGGGCTCTGAATAATCTGCTTTGTTTGATGTGCCTTGCAGTACCAGTTACACATGGATTTGTAGTAGCACCGTAGAACTCAAACACATCGCAGCCATTCAGGCCTGTTGGAGAGTGGGATGGTATACGCTACAGGTCAAACCCACATGGTGACTACTGCATACTACTTATTAGCGCTTGTTCCACTTCCCATGTACTATCATGCGTGAGAAGGGTCAGGTTTCCATTTCAAGGTTTGAGGCTATTAGCGCTAGGCACCTCCCATGGACCTTTGGAACTTCCACGATACATATACTGTCATTGGGACATCAATATATCACACCCCAACCCCCTTCTTCCCACTCCTGCTTCTATGTACACTTGTTGCATACTGTGGCCATCTAACTTACACGCAGAAAAATATCTCACACAGCTATAAGGGATATAATGATTTGCCCCTCCCGAACCAAAGAACACAGACAAGTAAAGTTGGCATATACTCGTGCTAGGTCGTTAATCGGCTGGCTCCTCAGCACTTATCCTCATCATTTCGTGAGTACATCGGTCAAGGTGAACGAGTAAAGACCCATGTTACAAACTGGGCTTAATAGCTCTCCAGAAGGATGCGTACCTGTCCCGTAACTCAGTCAGCGTTCAAACGTTCGACACACACCAAGAGGACGCACATGTTAACTCTATCCAACGCTGCCTCGGGCCCTTGTCTAACCGCTAACGGCGTGACGACGAACCCGCGTCGTTCGAATCTGTCCAACGCGTGTTAATCACAACCATGCAGTGTCGACAGCAGCGAAAAGTCGACTCACACTTTAACATACCAAGGCCGCCTTCCTGCGGACCTCCAAAGTAGGATACCACCAGGCGCAAGCACCCTTTCGAACTCAGCTATTTCCTCGTCTACATCCTTCGAGTCTTCACCGAACCAGTCGAGGTGGTCCATAATCACAGCACGTGTGAGGGACCAGGTCTTTAGACCTCGTAGGACGCTGTAAGACGATAGGTCAGAAGAGGTAAGGAACAAGGAAAGGAAGTACACACTTGACGATGGAATCAGTGTGTAGCTTGAATGCGTCTGTCACTTGTCCTCCGTTCGCTTTCAGGGTGTCAAACCCACTCCGAGTAAGGTACGCCGGACACGACGTGGGAGTGTAATGGCCCCTGAGCGTCTACTGCACTATCAGGGTCCGTCTCTGGGGAACACAGCATAAAAGCACGTACGAGTGGATAGAAATACGCCCCATCCCTGAAACTCCAACTGCCAGGCAGGGGATCAAATGTATCCCTCACAAACTCCCATATACTGCCCTCATCCAAGATCATCTTCCTCTGATTCATTGGCACACCTAATGCATTCCAGCAAAACACTGGACTTTTAAGCACAGCCACGACGAGTGGATTTAATAAGACAGGTTTTAGCTTCTGGTTCCATATCTTGTCTTGTTCCTCAAGAGTTTTCGCCTCGCAGAGTGCCTCGGCATCGGCTGAGACACCGGCGAGAGAGAAGATGAACTGGGCAAGGCGGAGGGCCCAGCCGCTGTACCCATTCAAATAGAAAGCATTGGAAAACGATTGATCGTTGAGGTGCCAGAACTGATATGCTATCGATGAGAGGAGAGGGGAAATACGTGAGTCAAGCAGTTGCCGGAAGTTGGCATGGCGTCCCCTGCCGAAGAGGGCAAAGAAGTCGTCGTACCCGAGGGCGTTGATTGCGGCAAGTTTGAGCTCCAGGAGATGGCCTTGGCTGAGTCGTTACGGTAAATCAGGAGAAGTACTTTGGATGTGAGAAGACATACCAGGGGTTCATATCTACACAGTGGATCTGGGACGGTTAGTCAGATATAGGGACAATAGTGAGCAAACTTACTCGTTTTGGTTGCGCGGCGATCGCGTAGTGTAGTGCATTGTCGCCCGCAGATGTGATGGCAAGTACAGAGTCATCAGGTCCAAGGTCGAGGTATTTCATGTCCTCGAAAGGGTCCTCCTTTAGCCCAAGTCAGAAACCCTGACCTCAGCCACTCACAAGAGACGAGAACATACCCATGTAAAGGAATAGATAAACGTCCTGAATTCCTTGTGAACAGGTTGCTCATAGTAGGGTAACCTCCAGGGCTAGTACATGGGAAGTTGAGCCAACGACGACATCTATTAAACAACAACCCACCTTGCCCAGCTGATAGTGGAACGAGCTCAATGGTGGGGTGATATTAATAACCGCATCAGACCGAGCAGCAACCTTGTCTAAAGCAGGCTTTCCTATTTCTAGAGGGGGGATGATCTCGGGCTCTTTTATGGTCGCGAAAGACGAAGGGGAGCAGTTTCCGAGGAGGTTTCCACCTTCGACCTCAAAGGCATGACAAAACCGTGACACGTCGCATGAACGAGAGCGACCGAGCCAAATGTAGTATGGTCTGCCGTGGCCAGTGATCAGCTGTGGTGCAGGTTTATGAAAAGCGGAAAGAACTCACATCCGAACGATAAAAGGAATAATAAAACGGTTTCTCCCGTTGTATGTCTTGATCTGTAAACCCAGGGGTCGTCATCATGATAGAAGCGATAAAGATGGATGGTAGATCGTACCGTTCCGAACTTATATTCAAGGTAGTCCCTCCGGTGTGGCGATAGAGATACGTGATCAAAGTCGAACCAGATCTGCCAGAACCAGCGACTGAGCCAACCGCATTCTTTGCTGGTTCCACCAATGGCCTTTTCATGCAGCGAGGGCTGCTTTCCGTACGTGTAGAAGTCGACGACGGAGAGAATACCTGTCTCTGGAGCAAGGACATAGTCGATGCGGTCAAGCAGGGCATAAAAGCTTGGGATCTACGTTAGGGTAAGTACGGATCGGTCGAACGACAAAAAAGGAGGGGTACTTGCCATCGAGAGGGAGTAGCTCAATGTGACGAAGTTGACACTGCCCCTGGCTTCCCTGTTTGCCCATTCGGGAAGGGAAAACTCGGAGGCATCCTGTTGTAGAACAGTCACGTTGGTCCAACCTCTTCTAGCGAACCTCTTTCGTGCGACATCCAACAAAGGCTCGCAAAGATCGATTAGGTAGATAGCGTCAAATGAGGTGACAGGAAAGTGCTTGTCCATGAGCTCAATGTTGTGTCCTATATCGATCAGATATTCAGTTTCTCACTAATGCGGGAAAATGATGTCAGCGTTACCTGTACCGCCACCGATGTCGACCCAAACCAATCGTTGGTTAGGGTGTCTTTCTTTGATCGCGCGAAGATGACTAGCGGAGAGACTGAGCATAGTGTTGCGGCCCCGCAAAAATCCACTCCTAGTGGCATCATAGACGTCTGCTTGACCTTTATAGAACTAATGATGGAAGTTGGTCACACTGGAGCACTGCCAACGCAGATACTAAGAGTGGACAGACCTTATCTAAACGTGTCTTCTGATCGGCGCCCTCGAGTGGACGAAGAAAGCAGTGCCAAATAAACTTGAGGTAGGGGTGGAGGGTATTATGCAGGGCGAGCAAGACTGCGGCTATAGATCCTGCAAAGATAAGACATGCAGAGATCCACGACGAGCCAGTATAGTACTCGATTGCGTCTGTGAGGGAACTGCATGCCACGAGGATACATGAGACATTGAGAGAGTGTGTGTTCAAGGGCCCACCTCCTATAGTAAAGGACGACACATGCGCCGACGAGGAGAACAGGGCGGAAGGAAGGCATCTCGAGACGATGCGATCAATGTTTCTTTGACTGATTTCTTATACTGCAGGTCTTTCCACTGTAGCATAACCACTGTAGACGACCAACGCGGATAGGGTGTTGTACGTGTAGAATGGCCAATGAGCACACGCGGTTTGACTTCCTGGCGCACGAGGGCGTTTCGCTACAAGCACACGTCAACGAACGTGCTGGTCCCAAGTGGCATTATATGGCATATCGCTCGCCAGGGTCAACTCCTTCGGGCAAATCTTGACATGTTCAATTGCTCATTTGGCAAACGTTGGCGGTATACTCACTCCTGTTGCGACTGAGCGCCCGTTTCCCCTCTATCGTCGACAAACTCTGTTCTTTTTCGAATCATGATAGCGATCTGTATCAGCTTCGGCTGCTCGGCAGTGTGACAGCCCGACAAACATGGTCGACTCTCTGCAGGGTGTTTGACCTCCACGGAGCATCTGCCACTGGACGAACAGTGGTTACCCTACTGGGTATCGTGACTGGAGACCACCGGTCGGTGGTTACCATACGTATTCAATGAGGCTCAAACATTTCTCCGCCTCCACATACCGGCTGGATCCTGTCTCTCCGATTGAGTACTTGCTTAAATACCAATCTAGGTTCGTCACCGAATTTACAAACTACTCGGTGATCTACACGTCAGGCTCCACTCTCCACTCATCTATATTTCCGAGGCCACATAAAACGAGCAATCTCATTCCTATTCAACATTCCGATGCTGACGCAGATTGCTCGGTGTATGTTGTTTATCCAATAATTGGTTGTGAAGTGGTCTTTTTTTTTTAGGTCTTTGATTTGCTTAGGGGTGACTACCTCATGGATTGTGCGGGGGTTGACCTTGAGCGCGCTGGATCGTGAGATCGGCGGGCTTAAGGTTCCACAGCAACATCTATGAGGCTGAATTTCGAAAGACACGATTGTGCGGGTCCCATAGCTCGTGCCGACGGAGAATCAGCCTGATACCATCTCATCGACTGGCGTTTTCAGTTGACAACTTTCCATCAAATGCTTATAATGGTTAACTGGTAGAGAACTGGTACAGTCCCTGGTGATTGGGCCTTCAAGTACCTCGATCCCACTGTCCCGAAGAGATAACAATGGTCTAGTAACACAGAAGTGAGATGAGCGGTTGAGCCGTCCATCCTCTGTCCTTAATGTGAATACGGTCTGATGTCATAACTTGCGAACGTTCCTTCGATCCCGTCGCGCCAATATTGTCCGCTTTATGCTTGACTTTCATAGTATCATAGTAAGGCACTGAAGGATAGGATGTCGGACCGAACAGTACTTCATTGCACAAGGCAAGGTACTTAGATATGGATACATGGTCGCACCAGGGCCGGTTAGATAGACATCTATCGCTTTCCTTCGAACACTAATGGGTTGAGGACTTATCAAGTCCATATCAAGCTTGCTTCTTTTTCACACCCATGTTCCACAGCTTAGGACGAGCGGTTCACCGAACCAAATACTCGAAGTGATATGGAAAAAGGGCATGTATGTCGTAGGAGGGAAACATGTGCGTTAGGCTAAGAATAGGTGAACAGTTATGTGAGCACTAAAAGTACATATACACGATGGTACGGCGAATGTGAGCTCCAGGGTCTATGTATGTTGCAAGAGGGCGATAGGGTAAAGGAAGGACAAAACAACGCCCGAGCCTTGGGCCAAAACGACGAACGAATATCAAACGGCCGCCAACAAAATATTGAAACATCGAAGAAGGTAGTATGGACACATGCAAATGGGAAGACGAACGAACACGAAAGCTACGCTGATAACCTGGTCGCCAAATAACCCTCACCCAACTCTCCCCGGGTAAGTGGATTATCATGCACCAGATCCTTCCCTACCCACTTCGCGAGAAGATGGCGTATCCCCACCCTTCTCTGGTAACTCATTGATAGACGATGGACCAGGAATCGAACCAGTTGGTGAAGTGGCAGGACTGTGTCCGACATGTCCTGAGTACCCATTATAACCTGACCATGGTACAGGGGGGTACCCACCATAGGGTGGATGTGGTGGGTGTGAGTGAGGTGGTGGGGGATGTGGGTAGTAGGAGTAATAAGTTTGGGGAGGCGACATGACACCTTGATGAGAATCTGGTGGCGGTGGTGGCGCAGCACCATATGGAGATGCAGGCCCGGGGTACGTATAGGGCACCGTAGTAGACGACACTGGAGGAGGTGGGATCTGCTGCGGATGTGGCACACCGGGTACTCTGGAGTACAGTGAGCTTGTATAGAACGAGGATTGGAGATGTGGAGCGTACCCTGCACCATAGTATCCTACTGGATAGGTAACATACGGTGGGTGTGGAGGTGGGTGTGACTGGGCACCAGCTGCACCTATACTAGAGGTCTGTTGATGTTCGTTGTATGACGTAGACGGGGCTGATGATGGAGGGGGTCCTTGTGAATGGAGATGAGAATGGGAAGAGGTCGGCGTAGATGGGGAGGGTATAGGAAGTGTGACGGTTTGGTTATCTGTTGGGGAGTTGGACTGGCTTCCCGTTCCACCTTTTCCTCCCCTTTTCCGCTTCGAGCTACCGTTACTGTAAGGGTTGTAGCGCCCACGCTTGCTGCCATCCGAAACCCGGCCGTCTGTCAAAAGAGGTAATCCGGTAGAAAGTGGCGCTGCAAGGAGCGACGGGGAAGGGTCAATGTCGTCCGCTTCGCCCCGGTACCTTGGAACGCCATCAACACCAATTTCTACCTTTGGAGGATTCCGGAAATGGGTTTTATCGAGATACTCAGGGGTGATATCTAGTGATGCCAGCTCAGGTAGCGAGGACGGAGAGCGGAGGCGGCCTTGTTCAACATCTTCAATTTTGTAGTAAGATATCAAGTGTTGGGCAACACCGCCTATGGTAAGAGAGAACGTCTGCCAAATGGGAAAGAGAACAGGCGTGAGAACCACATGGAATGGAGAAGGGGTCAGAAGGTGCACACACTTTTTTCATGAGGCCATCCGTTTTGAACTTGTAGCTGTTGGTCAGGCTACCGACGAGAACACGTTCACGGTGTCTCTCCAATCCAGATGAGCTCGTCTCACCCTTGGGTCGACTGAGGGAATGACCATCGGGTCGGGTTCCGTCGTTGTACTGATGGTCGTCGGCCGAGTCTGAGCGCGCGCCTCTGTGGCCTGCACCACGTTTATCGGTCTCGCGGTAGAGGAGGAAGTTTCCGAGGATGCGTGAAGGGCTCCAGAAGAAGCCGTCTGTCCAGCGCTTAATGCCGCTCTCGTCCTCATCGAAGACGAAGACGGAGCCTGAGGTGATCATTTTTCGCTCTGAGTCAACGAGACGACGAGTGACTCTGGGGATGAGGCCCCTCCTGGCAGCCTCAAGGATGAGTAAGGCATCACCAGTTGTCTCTATCCAGCCCGACCAAGGGGGCTCGGTCCAAGTTGTTGGGGAGGGTTGTTGGTTTGGAGCGGGAGTGGCAGCAGTAGCACCGGCGCTTGATGGGGAGCTGATCTGCTGATTTGCAGACATTTGCTTGAGGAATAAAAGCTAATTACATGGTTCATGATGATGGATTAGGGTGAAGTTGTACAGATAATCCAAGATGATCAGCCACTTTGAATCAAAGTTCATGGGACAGACAAGGTTGACTCACCGAGCAGGTAGATTTGCGAGACGGAGGCGTGAAGATGGACTATTTAGGATTTTCCCGACAATTCACGCCACAGTTGTCCATAACAGAAACAGGTCCGTGCTCACTATTCACTCACCATATACGCTTTATCTACCTGCTAGAGGGCCGTCCGTGTCTCGAACAAACTTAATCGTAGCCTTTCAATCCTCACAGCAAGTGGCTGCTCTGCCACTTTCAAACAGAGTTCACGTCGGGCTTCAACTACAAGGTTTCCCGGCACAATGATGACTAAGCTCCGCGAAGGTTAGGTAAGCCACCTGAGCCTATTCTGGAAAAACAGTGCAGCGGGCACTGTGCTCACACAGGCTGTGTCATCTGCTGATCGCTCTCCAGCTGCCTGGAGTGTCTGCTTGTGGTTTTCCAAAGAGTATTTGCCAGCAACAGAATGAACGGACTCTGAAGGTATCTTTTTCTGGTTCTGGGTGACAAAGGTTCAGCATATACTATTACCCCGAACAAACAAGGAGATGTTCCATCAATCTACAGGGCCTGGATCCACTACGTATTCGAAACGTTTGTCTCACGCCGCACTGTTCTCCTGGCCCAGGAAGAATAATTTGTTGTTGCTTCTGATCAGTGCCAGGTTGTCAGCATAACCTCTGGTGAGATATATCCCCAATACCTTCCCTTTTTGGTTGTCAACCTCACCGAAGTATGTTGGCTCTCACACTAGATCTTGTCTTCTCATCCAGGGCGGAATACGGCAGGTTCCATAACCCATCGGCCAATGTTGGCTCCTGACAATCTCAACCTTCTCAGGTCATGACGACCGGACCGTAATTTCCAAGTTCGTATGGTTTCGTCAGAAGAGTCGTATTAACGGAGAGCAACCGAGGACTTTCGGTGAATTCTATCAAACGATATACCCAAGTCCAGTCCTTTGGGTCCTTACTTCCGGGGTTACCACCATCACGGTCAGGGGGGAGCGCAGAGGCAAGTCATGTCCGTCCGAGGAGGGGAAAAATAGAACGGTGAGTACTGTACCAGCAGTTGAGCGTTTGGAAATACAACTAAATATTTATTAGTGCAACCTTTCGACAACTCGGGTCGTCATCAAAGCATGTAAAGCCCGTTATCTCCGCCTCTGCAATATTTGCGTATCTCTCCTCTTGCCTACGATTAGTTCCCCATTTCGTGTCGTGAGACCCTCTCACCGCCATCATATCTAGCCGTCTCTGGCCTCCTGGTGATCATTACTCACAGGGCGAGCCTACGACATCTTGGATCAGCCATGGACTCACAAACTCCATTTGGGAAGACCATTCGGCGTGCCCTGTTATCGACGATGTAGATGCCGTAGTGACACTCATAAACACTTGTTCCCTTTCCGCCGGAGCTTACGTTTATCCTCTTTGAGCACAAACCTGCATAAACGTACCTCTCATCAATGCTTTCTGAAAACTATTCTAGAGTGGGTTTCACACTCACATATAAAATCTAACATCTGGAAAGTGAGGGGGATAGGTCACCGAAGATGGCTTTCTCAAGCCTTGTGGTCTTCTTCTTGGCGTCTCCTATTTTGATACAAGTACATGCACTTCCCTATGTTTACCACTTTTGTTGACATTTTCTTTTAGATCGTGTATGCTTCCACGCTCTTTCAGCACAATCTTTTGCGACACCGTCACTACTCCTTGCACCGTCGTTCTTTACCAGGTAATTGGACATCATATGGCTGCTGGACGTGAGTACGATTCGTCCAGTTGCGTACAATATCTCACTATTGTTCACAGCGACAACACTGGGTCGCGCACGCTCTCATCGGCGTCCTATACCGACACAACCGACATGACGGTCGAGTCATGCATCAGCTTCTGTTCAACAGGGTCCAACTCGTACATCTACGCTGGTGTAGAGTATGCCCAGGAGTGTTGTAAGTCGATGTTTTATTGCCTTCTATTGGACACCTGATGGACATCTTTCAAGACTGCGGTAACTACCTCGCGTCTGCCGCCACTAACGTCAGCATGTCCGACTGTAACATGCAGTGTACAGGGAATGCTGCTGAACTCTGTGGAGCTGGTGATCGACTGAATGTATACTGGAGCGATGCTCAACCCCCATCGGCACCCATTATTGTATCCCAGGTTGGCAACTGGACTTCCTTAGGGTGTTACAAGTAAGTTTACCGTGCCTGTATCCGTCCAACGTTAACAAATGGACATTGCACTAGTGATTCTACGGCAACGAGAGCACTGACGCACGGTACGGCCGTCACAGGGCAGGTTACGGTAGAATCGTGCACAACGGCATGCCAGAATTCTGGCTATCCACTGGCAGGTGTAGAATACGCTGATGAATGTTGTAAGTGTCATCATCGTCTACATTACGTTACCATGTTGAGCGCCAAAACGACAGACTGTGGGGCAACCCTGGATTATGGCTCTGTACCCACTGCAGCTTCGGACTGTGACATGACTTGCGCGGGGAACTCTTCCGAATATTGTGGTGGCCCAAACCGTCTTAACTTGTACAACTACACAGGGACTCTGACCACTTCCTCTACTGGTGGCGGCGGCAATGAATTGACTAGCGGTCCTGCCCCTGTGAAATCCGGTCTTGCTGGAAATTGGACATATGGTGGATGTTATGTGGATAATGTTAATGGAAGAGTCCTTGGAAATGAATTGGACAACAGCACGATGACGGTGGAGAGCTGCATTGCTTACTGCAGCTCGTCTAATTTCACTATCGCGGGTATCGAGTACAGCACACAATGCTGTGAGTTATACCCACTTGATCACCATTGTCTCGAGGTGCTTATTCCGGTGCCTATCTCCTCAGTTTGCGGGAATTATCTCGTGAATGGGGCAACGACAGCACCTGACAGTGACTGCAATATGGCATGTGGGGGAAATCCTTCGTTAGTATTTTTTTAGCCTGCTGAACATTTAGCTGATGTCGAGTAGGGAAGCATGCGGAGCGGGTAACCGGCTGTCTGTTTACTCTTCCACTGGAAATATCACAGCACTGCCCGTGCCTACCACACAAACTACGGGACTTCCAGGAAAATGGGCATACCAAGGTTGTCTAAGGTCTGAAATTCTTTTATGCGCGGGAATGTAATTCTCACTCTCTTTACTACTAGTGAACCGGCCCCCGGATCAAGGGTCTTCCCATATGAGATCGATTGGACTAACAACAACACCGTTGACGCATGTTTGAACCAGTGTGCCGCCTTTGGTTACCCAGCAGCTGGGTTGGAATATGGATCACAGTGCTGTAAGTTCCTTGGCTGTCTTCCTGCCAATAATTGGCTGACCAGCGGGATAGTCTGTGGGGACATCACTGACGTGGCTGCGAACGGGGGATATTATGTTGCAGATTCTCAGTGTAATATGGCTTGCTCTGGAGACCCGATTCACTTCTGTGGTTCAAACAATCTGCTTACAACATATTATTGGAATGGAACGATGAATGTCTGGAATACTCCATCAAACACCGGATTCTACGAGGTAAGCACTACCTATTGCATTTTATTTCTATACTAGTCCTAACAAAATCTTTTGTTTTAGTTCTTCATCGGAGGAATAGTTGTTCCACTCATTGCAACAGTCGGAATCAACAACAAAGTATCCTTCCTCGAAAAATGGGGCACATCAGAGTTTACCAACTCCACTGGAGCTTATGAGCTCGATATAAGCCTTGTCGACGACTATCAGCTGGCATGGCGTGAAATGCACGTCAAAACGGATGTGTTCTGCTCAGCTAGCATCATTCTTCCAGACAAGGGCGCTCGTCAAATCAATGTGGGGGGATGGTCAGATGAATCTACTTACGGTATCAGACTTTATACACCCGACGGTAGTCCAGGAGTTAATGGAACAAACGACTGGGAAGAGAATGAGAATGAACTCGCTCTGCAGGTTCGTCTTACCGCTTTTAATATTCGTCTGTGACTTACTCCCCATTAGAAGGGTCGCTGGTACCCTACGGCTATGATGATGCCTAACGGAAGCATTCTCGTGGTTGGGGGCGAAATCGGCAGCAATGGCCCCCCTCAACCCAATCTGGAAATCCTTCCCAAGCCAGCGGGCGGCTCCACCATCGTCACGCTCGACTATTTGCAACGTACGGATCCAAATAACTTGTATCCGTTTTTGATGGTGCTTCCGAGCGGCCGTATCTTCATCGGTAACCATTCACTAAGTGCCTTTGAGATGCACAGATGCTCACCCTGGCCTATCCAGGCTACTATAACGAAGCCCGCATTCTGGACCCCGTTACATTCGATACTGTTGTTCTCTTACCAAACATGCCTGGGTCAGTCAATAATTTCTTAGCGGGGCGCACGTATCCCATGGAGGGGTCATCTGTCCTTCTCCCTCAACACGCGCCATACACAGATCCCATCCAGATCCTGATATGTGGTGGTTCAACACCTGGGGCTGGGATAGCTCTGGATAACTGCATCTCAATTACTCCTGAGGCAGAAAACCCTACTTGGACCTTGGAAAGGATGGTACGTACTTGTGTTAGAGACCCAAGTAGTCTCGATGATCATGCTCCACCCACAGCCATCAAAACGAGTCATGCCTTGCATGGTCACCTTGCCAGATGGGTAAGTAACAAGTATCTAACCATGATAATACACTCATCAGGTGCTAGAACCTATATGATTTTGAATGGTGCCCATCAAGGTTTTGCAGGATTTGGGCTTGGCTCCGACCCCAACTTCAATGCCCTTCTGTATGACCCAACCAAACCAGTCGGACAACGCTTCTCTATCTTGAATTCCACCATTGTTGCAAGATTGTATCACTCAGAGGCCACTCTGCTTCCTGATGGCCGCATTCTTGTCACCGGTTCAGACCCCGAAACATATTATCCAAATGGCTCGTATGTATACCCGGAAGAATTTCGCATGGAAGTATACATTCCGCCATACCTGAATCAAGGCCTCCAACAGCCCCAGTTCACTATCAGTCAAACGGATTGGGCTTATTCGGGGCAATACAGCATTGTCGTCACCCTCTTCCAAGGAACCACCTCCACCATGCGTGTATCCCTTGTTGCAGGTACGTTCATCAGTACTCGTGCAGAAGGTTTGCTTTGTTCACAGATGGATTAGCATCATCTAGCACTCACGGAAACGTTATGAGTGGCGGTCAGATCATCTTCCCTGCGTTCTCTTGCGCTGCCAACGTCTGTACGATCACAGCACCACCCAATGCGTTTGTTTCTCCCCCAGGCTGGCATCAACTGTTCATCCTCGATGGGCCGACTCCATCGCACTCTGTGTGGGTCCGTATTGGTGGAGACCCGGCGCAGCTTGGAAACTGGCCGAACTATCCGGATTTCACCCACCCGGGAGTGTAGGAACTCAATCGACGTACCGGACAGTTATTATCCTTGTATATGGGGCCTTAGTACGCAGTTCATATGTTTATATTGATAAAATATTTCGTCAGTATATTTGATGAATCATTCACTCCTTTTACATAGTCTGTAGAGATCTGTAGTCATACAGGTATACAACACGATGGTGTGGAAGGGAATTCTCAATACAGTGTGATGTATTGAGCAGCTGGCGTTTGAATGTGCTATGTACTTGTAGGTTCCTTCAACCCCTGTGATGGGCAGACGAGATAACTATCCTCCGAGCACGACATAAACACTAAGGGGAGCTGCGCATTGGTGCACGCAATGAAGGTTGGCGTGTCTCTGGATTGAGCGGCTGACGTTCGTCTGCCGGAAGATCATGCAAACTGTTGTGGTGGCCGCCATTCTTGCCGAAAGAGCAGTGACAAAGCGTCTCAGTACATTGATGTCCTGAAAAGAGTCAGGAGAACGTCAACCTAGTAAATCGGTAAGGCTAGCTCACTGGTCGACATGAAGTCAAAACAGATGGCACTTAAAACGTTGCAACATGCAGCAACCACCAGTGCGCAGCATATGCCGACAGGGTCACCATCAGACATTGTTCCACGAGTGACTCAGGCAAAGTTATCTGTGAGGTCTGCAATATTATGAATGAGCGTCTATTGGTTGCAATTGAATGGAACAAAGCAGTGCAGTTCCTGCAGTATGCAACTGACAGAGACCACTATTCTTCTACGACATATGTACTCCAAAACAAAGTGTTTAGTTTTTTTATATCAACCCTGGCAGTGACGTCCACGGACGAAAAGCGAAGGACTACATACTTGTATTTTTTTTGATGGATTGATACCTTGCACATATGTACTGTACATTGTGGGCATTGCGCAGTTTGATTAGTCTCTCCCTTGCTCTCGCCGCTGCTTGTATCCTTACTCCCGTCTCAGCCTGCTCTGAACTCGGGCCCAGTGATTTCGATATCGCAAACTAGCGTGTGTACAACTCTCTAATCCAAGACGAACTTGACGACATCTGCGTTAAGGTGGGGGTTCGACAACGTTGCCCTTGAAAGGGATGTCAGGAACTAGCGTCCACTGTTACATGATCAATTACTTCACCAGGATCAAATGTTTCAGTCAGCTACGAAGGGCAATCGCTCCAAAGAAGGCCAGCAAATTGGTGACTGACTAGTCACTGTGCTACCATTATGTGGCTCAGGTACAGCTCAATGAAATAAATTCATAGGTGTGGTATCGCTCTTGTGGGAGGTTACATTAGTCTGGTCCAAAACCCGTTCAGAATACAAAGTGGTCTCACGCGGAGTCGTGACCATCGAGTCTGTACATGGTGCCAAGTTCGAATCCAATGACTGTTATCTTCCTCCATAGAGGGTTAGTGAGTGTGCGCGATTGGTCGACCTCGACAAAATGCCAAGATGATGTCCATCACTGGTGCTATGTTAGGGGTAAGTCGGCAACAGGGGCTAGGAGGGAGGACATCGTCCTAATAGTTCAGGCCGTCAATTGACACTGATTGTTTAGAGGTGCAAGAGTCCTAGGGAGGTAGGCGAAAAACGAGACAATTGGTGGGGAAAGTTCCGCCCCGTGTCGGAGGAGACTCTTAGTACTACATCATCATATCCAAGACCAAACGTACCGCTCAAAGCGTGAAATCCGGATCACTGATATATCTTGTCTCTGCCTATGATTTCTTCTGCTAACGAATGGTCATCGGTCATCGTCTAATCGCCTTGAATTCCAGATTTCTCCAAATAAGAACTTACCATAGTGCAATGGGATCCAGCTAGCAAGGGCTCGGCCGACACAGGCGGCTTTTCGAGTGTGGTGCTATGTACTAGAATCGATTATCGTCCTCCTACAGCATTCACGACCACCTCCTGCGGGAGTGGGTTGAATTCTGAACTGGTAGCAGAATCCATCGAGCCAGATACTATTCATCATGTTCAAGTTTGCAGCGACAAAGATCGCACACAATACCACTATCCCAGCCTTTGCTGGTGCTAATCCCAATCTTCGTCCCCTCCAGGACCTTATAACTGCTGAGAAGTCGGTCCTCGAATCGTACGTACCAACTAACGACAGAACTACATGGAGATACTGAATCTCTATTATTCTTCAGACTGCAGAAACTCAGTACTGATCTCGCCAAGGCGTCTGAAGCACTTCGAATCTGGGGACAGAGAGAGGGAGATGATCTCGGAGTAAGCTCATCACCAGACCTTCACGAGAAAAGCTAACCTTTAAGTTAAGGATATCCTTGGCGCGTCGACCACCTTACTTTCACACTTCTCTGGTGCCCTTGCTACCTGGGCGTCTTTACACCACTCGATACGTGATGAGATGAAAGCAGTCCGTACTCGCGAAGAAGTCCTCGACGATATGCGTCGTCGTAGAAAGCGTTTGGCTGCTTCTGCAGAATCGGCAGAACAGAAACTAAATAAGATGAGCCATCAGCATAAGGACCTTGGAGCGCAAACTCAGACAGTATATCAGCTAAGAGAGGAAATACGCAGATTGGATGCAGAAATTATTCGTGAGGAAGCAGCATTAGGCGATCTCAAGAGAAGGCACTCGAAGAACTGGATGACTCTCAAGTTCGGTGGACTTGTTGAATGTTGTGAAAAAGGCATAGTTCGTAAATGAACCTGATTATTATCTACCTGCACTCTCCTATACTCACTAAGTTACCATGCGTAGATCGCCGGGGATATGGGGAAATGCATCATTAAAGTAAATGCCCTACCTTTCCTCCTACATATCCTACTTACTTGCTTCCGGTTCAGGAAATATCTGACGACGTCACTACAACCGGTGTCCCGAGACCTCCCTACACTTCCCGGAGTCGTGTAAACGACTGTGTCGTTGAGACTCAGCGCGCCGTCTCTCAAGTTAAATTCTCAGAAGTCCATTCAGGAAGGAGACATACAGGGACTCCCTCGATTCCTGAGGATATACAAGATCAATCTGCCCCCTTCCAACAGCAGGTCCCCCTATCTCATGTGACTGCACAGCCTATCCCTGCTTCGTCTTTTGGCAGTGACCTCACAGTAAACCTGAGCGGGTACAATGCCCAACCCTCTGTACGTTCATTCATTCATTCATGTTGTTATAACACTTGTTTGCAAGGTAGAGGACTGATACTTCCTTTCAGAGGAGGTGGTCCATATTCGTAGACGAACTTGGAGTGCATCTCGGCGTAAATGAAGAGCCAGAGCCGGTGCCATTCTCCACACTTCTGGCTCGCAGTCATGACTCTACGCCGGTACCAGACAAACCTCGCCCTTTATCATTCCCGACAATTGGAAATGGGACTACCGGAGCGGGACCATCGCTAATGGTGTCTATCATTGATACCTTTTCAAGGTCACAACGAGGGGACTTGAATGACAACACATCGATCGACCATCCCTTAATCGATCTGACTGTTGACGAGGGCCATGATGACTGTGGCAGGCGGACAAGTGGCGATTACGATCAACTGGAATTGTCAGGCGAGTATGCGTCACGTCGACGTATTTCTTCCCTGGAAGCGGATGGGAACAGTGATAACCGTGCCATTCCCTCCTATCCACGCTCATCACACCCCGATGACGCTGGCTTCATATTCAGCTCTTCTCCGGATAGTACTGCAAAAGTACCAAACGGCATCCTCCACGTTGATAAGGACTCAATATCACCATCAGATCTACAGCGGGAAGCACAGCTACTCATGAACTGCATGGGACACAACTCCGTCACAAAGAATGAGACGCTTGATGCAAAGCAATACACCCTCGGGTCTAGTTTGGCCATATTGGCCCTCCGTTTGGAGTTAAAGGAACTGAAACAGCAGAAGGATGCCCTCGTCTACCGGAATGGAAGACTCGAGGATAAAGTCGCTGCGCTCAAGAATGCCGTTCAACAAAAAGTAATATCGACGGAGGCAGCGACCTGTACTACGGCATTATCCAGACAAGATCCCAAGCAAGGTCGCCGCAATTATTCCCAACCAAACGCAGTTGCAGGACCGTCACGCCTCCCCCTTGGATCAGTACGTACAGCAAAGTCTGACACGTACAAGTTTGAAGATGATATATTGGAGAAAATGCAAAGTAATTTCCTCGAACAAGAAAGCAAAGAGTCGACGATACAAAGTCTAAACCTTGCATTTAAGCTGCAGGAGACGTTTGATGCAGAGGATGCGGCGTTGCATCATCAACGAGCAGAACTTGAGTCCCATTTGCAGAAGAAGTTCGGTTGTGGTATTTGCCTTGAGGAATGCCCCGAGGATGATTCTGCAACAGTGGAAAGCTGCGGGCACACCATGTGTCGGAGCTGTATGAAGCGTTCTATTTCTGCAAAAATTATAGAACGTCGTTTTCCTATTCTTTGTCCGATATGCGCGGCGGATAATAGTGGTTGTCCACCTGCAGGTAAGCACCACCCAATTTGAAATGCGATCAGTCATATAATGAAGGCACTCTGCAGAAATTTCCGACACGCTTGTTGAACTGATTGGGATCACAAAGGAAGAGTACAAGATTTGGAAAGAAATGCAGCTGTCTGAATATTGTATCCTGCTGCATTGTCGAAAGTATGTGACCATATCGAGCCGATACATGCAAATAATAACGACAGATAGGTGCAAGCGTGCTGCATTTGTGGATCGACATGACTACAACGATATGCCCAACGTTGCATGCCCTTTACCTGATTGTAATCACATATGGTGCAAGTTCTGCAACAGAAGCATCAAAATCAGAGGGCCAAAACATTCCTGTGATGGGTCTTCGGAGCTGGATCACTTAATGAAGAAAAAAGGATGGAAGTACTGTCCTAGTATGTCACCTTTCAGCTCTGGAAAGCTTTTGCATACCGACTAATCTGTTCTTAAGACTGCAAAACTGCAATTCTAAAGGAAGACGGGTGCAACCACATGAGAGTATGTTCTCAGCATTCCGCGTTCCATGTGCTGTGCTTACTCACGTCACCAGTGCATTGCTCCAGGCTGCAACACTCACTTTTGCTATCTCTGTGGGGGCCTTATCATCCGTTCTTCCGTAAAGGACGAAATCAGCAGAGAGGTCGATAAACACTACTCAAAGAAGTGCGACTTGTTCCAGGTCCCCAAGTAGGATATGAGATTTCTTCCACTTAATATCTGCATACATTCCAGGACGTGATAGTAGTCCTGTTCTGGGAACATCTTGAATGAGACCTACTTTTACTGCCTGTACATAGCACTGATTGAACAGATTGCACTTCTGTTCCATCTCTTCACCTCTCTGGTCTTCTCAGATAATATCGCAGAAATTTAGTCACACTCAAGTCCATAGGATCCAGAACGGATCCAGAATGCCCCCCCCCCCCAGGATCCCAAATGCCCTTTAAGCCCTGAACACCAACCATGATCCCCTCTTGAAATATGTGATCTTCCTGGACTCCAGCACTCTGAAGAGATAGGATATCTAAACCCTCCGCTTTGCTAGGAGTGATGTGATGTTTAAACACCATCTCGCACATTTGGAGCACAGGCTACTTACGTGATTTCGCAATGCTGACTCGAATAGTCCTTCCGGAGAGTATCTAGGAGGTGATTTGAACTAAAATATTCAAAGTCAGGCGTCAGACCCACCTCCCCCGTTCTTGTTAAGGCATTGTTGAGTGCATCTAGATCAGCAAATTCGACATAACCAAAGCCTTTTGGTTTCCCATCACGATCTCTGACGACCTTAATGGAGTTGATCTGTGCAAGATCACTAGTCGTCCTAAGCTGAACACCGCATCGAACGAAATCACATACTTCATGAGGGTGAAAAAATGTCTCTAACTCAACTTCAGTTAAGTCAAATGCGAGGTTTCCGACAAAGACCGTGTAAGGGGGCTGAACTGATGGTGGAAGATCTTCCTGGGCCGGAGTAAACTGGCGGTTAGCTGGACATGATATAAATTGGTAAAAGAAGGGGGTATCACAGAGCAGAGCAGAGCGTACTCTGAGGAGCTGCGAATTCATTGCATTTGCAAAAGCGATTGGTAGATCGAGAAAGGTTGTCTTCCTCACTCGTGATGGCAGCTAGAAGATCAATGATCAGATACTGGAAAGGTCTTGGGGAACTAAATCATTCACGTGCGGTTGAAAGAGCATTCGTTCTATCGAAAAAAGAGTCCAAAGCTGTTTACAAGGTCAACAGATGACATAACTCATGAAAGGAAAGAATGCCCATTACTCTCGCCCAGAAACTCGAGCGACATCTTGGATGCCTTGGATTTTTTGGGCGCTGTTACGGAATGAGTATGCCATCGACTGAAATGAAATGGTTCATACCCATGATTGTGATATTTTTTTCCGATGAGTGCGTCCTCAGTGAACTGGGACAGCTGTAAGATGCTTAGGAGTAACTTAAATAGCGCCTAGATGTACTCTAATAGTCACCCAGTAAAATCCTAAGGAAGGAACCCTCCAAACGGGTGCATACTAGGAAGGCCTAGGCTCCCAATGATTAATGAATCCTAGTCTCTCAAAGCCAAACCCCGATAGTGGAAGATAAGTTGTTCCTCTAAAAATCAGGAAGGCGATCGGGGAATTGTTCAATGTCGCCATAGTAGTATGCACCTAAGACTGCAGGGACCACTTCGATGAGGTGATCACTTTATGCATTGTACACAATGAGCTATAGATAACAATACCAATATTTGTAAGACAGTTCACAGTTCAATGGTACGATGCTATGTGTTGATGCTAGACTGTGCTGATAGATTATACAAATAACCACAATTACAGCAGAACTACCGTGGAATCGAATGTGATGGTGTAGAATACCCATACTTGGCCCGGATATCTTTAGTCAAAGAGCGCAGCATCGCGGGCGTGATGAACGATGCTCTACTATCAAGAGACTGGACAGAGGTAGCGGCGCTAGGGGATGGCGAGGGTTCATGTGAAGTAATCACCCAGCCATCTGAGTCCTCGGGAAAGCCAGATGTCTCAGAATCCGATAGGCGTCTCTTTTTAGCTGGAGCAGAGTCGCTGTATAAAAAGATAAGTGAGCCAGTGAAGCTCTTTAAAGGCATCAGGTCAGCGAACCTTGTAGAATCCGATGGGATACGTTTCGAGGATCTTGACCGAGTGGTGTGACTAGCTCTGAACTCGTCCTCGAAGTTTGCTTTGAGTAAACGGATCGACTTCGTTGTTTCCTCCATAGAAGCCTTGATAACGCACACCTGAGCATCAGGTTGGAGGTTTGCGAAATACGCAACCAAAGCATGTGCTAGAGTATATAATTGAGGTATAAAGCCAAGCGTCGGGAAATCTGCAGACAAAATCAGATAATCATGTGAGAATTTCGAAATCTTTTAAACATACCTCGACCGAGGTTCCTATGCGTCTTGATATCGTTGATCAGATCTAAAGTGACCTCCGGGGGGAGTTGTTCGAGCCAGCACAGAACAGCATCAAAGGCGGAACTATGCAGGATGGTTATATCAACCGCACCTACGATCAAACATCAAGGAACATACCCCGAATCAATGATCATCTCGCATTGTAAGTCAGGTACGTCAGCCTGCACACCATCATTCCTTAACAGGCTGACGGCAGAGTTGATGGTGTGGCATAGGAGTCGTACAACAGCGTGTAAAAATGAAGCATAGAAGTCCCAATGGACTACATAGATCGGCGCGTGAGTAAACTTCGAGATACAGCCAATAAAACAAGAACGCACAGTCATTGTGGATCGTACATTTTGCCAGCCATGCGGTCAGTTCGTCCCAGGCACGTCTCCATCCTTCGAAGAGATCTTCGGGCGGCAGATCAGAAACTCAACCTATCGCTGTAAAACACAACAAACCATTTACTGAAACCAGCTTCACCAGACGTCCATCGCGGTCAAATGCAATCAACTTCAGCAACTCCTCGAACTTCGAATCTGTATCCAACGCGGCTGAAGAAACTACGAGTTCATGACGCGATCCAAGAAGGCCATCTTGATGTGCAACTGACACCTGTTACAGTACACAAGTCGTTCCAAGTGACGAATGAGTAAATTACTCACCATGTCATCGAAGTCTTTCGCGACGTCTGGCGGCTCATGGGACCATGAAATACATATCAACACAGGGATGTAATGTCTACTTCGTGGGAATGCCTTAAGGATTTCGCGCAAGCGAGCACAATCGTCCAACACCCGGTATTTTCTACGTTCCTCAAATAAGTCTGAGCATGGAATTTCAACAATACTGCCACTTACTTTTCCAGCACATCTGGAATACCAGTCAGAGGTGTACGTTCAAATACGACAACTCCTGGGTAGCAATTATCTGCATCGACGTGTGAACTTGATACCGGCATCTCGAAGACGTTCTCAGATTTCCACTTCCCAGAGTTAGGGATATCGAACTTTTGCTCTAACCATATAGCCGTTCCGTCGTTCTCCTGATTTAGCGACAACCAGACGGCCCAATTGGAAGGTAGAGGTGACATTGGAGAGTCCAAGCTGACTCGAAGAACGCGAAGGAAAGAGCCGCGTGCCCAGCGGCGCTCATGCTCTTCGTGATTCTGCCCAGTATATAAGTAAATGCGCAGTGCAAATCATCTTGGTTACCTTTTCGAACCGTCTGGCAAGTTCTTCATCGGTCTGAGGTCTGGACTCGAGAGATGGACGCTTCTTCTCTCGGCTCTTCAGATGAGTGCGGGGTTCTGTGGGAACAAGCTTCTGCTTCT
Source organism: Scleroderma citrinum (assembly GCA_029372045.1). Classification (NCBI taxonomy): domain Eukaryota; kingdom Fungi; phylum Basidiomycota; class Agaricomycetes; order Boletales; family Sclerodermataceae; genus Scleroderma; species Scleroderma citrinum. Next base: position 1,562,360 of record JARFMN010000005.1, on the reverse strand, counting down.
TTTCCGATGTCGGCGCAGCATCGACTCGTGAAAGCCTCTCGGCTTGCACCTTTTCGCTATAGGCTTGGCTTCTTCTGCATGCCTCTAACCATTTTGCTCGGTCAGATAGACGTTGCCGCCATCGTGAAAAGTATGTTTTCACAAGGATGCATTTTCGAGCCAATTTGAGGGCCGTGGCCTCCATGACAGCTAGGTCCACTCTCTCTACCTGATCTGGGCGTGACAGAGTGGGTGCTTTTGGCTTGTCATCGTGAACTTCGGAATCGGCATTGCTAACTGCAGCTCGCAGGGGCGACGGGTTAGAATCACGACGAAGTAAATGAGGGACAGAGGGAAAGGATCTAGAGGTGGAAGGAGACGGTATGATAAGCGGACTCAGAATTTCCGTAGGAGCTGGAGAAAGAGATGATGTCTGAAGGCTCTTCAGGGAGGCAAAGATCGACGCTGGTTTCTTGGATGAGAGCAGAGAAGGAGGGATAAAAACCGTTGGAGTTGGGGTGGGAGGTAGAGATATTGGCAGGCGTCTACTTAGCAGGGGAGGTTGATTGGGTGGTGTTGCAATATTTGTGTCCAGCGGTAGTAGCGACTGATCAGGTATAGATGTGGTTGGTGCTAGAGGAGGATTGGAGGTGGAAAGGGGTTCTTGCCGTGAGGAGATATGTGAGGGAAGGGATAATATATTAGAGTCTGTGTTGATATCAATGCGCTGCGTAAAAGGGGTTACATCCTTAACCGAGAATGACGAAGCGGAGGAAGTGGTAGCACCGGAAGAAACCGACGGGATGAACGGATTCGTTTCCAGAGAGGGTACATAAGGCTGGACTGCCGGTGATCCGGGAGTGGGCGGTTGCGCACCGAAAATTAAGGGTGGCTGGTTCGTGGTCCCACTGAATCCATTGGTTTGGGAGCTTTGTAACGAAGATAACTGAGAATTGAAGACAGGGACTGCTGCACTAAAGGAGGGGAGATTCGTGTTTGTTGCTTGAGACAGTTGGCCATCTGGTTTTGGAGCACATGGTTCCGCAGAAGAGACGTCCGTAGCTGGTGCGGAAACATTGGGAAATCCGCCAGGAACTGTTGCATGTAATGTAAGCTGATAGGAACTAATTTAAGTGAAACGTATGAAACTCACCTGAAGGTGTTCGGTTTAGAGCAGATATTGTGCTGTCTTTAAATGCATTCAATGTGAAGGGACTTGTGTTTGACGAACTCGTCTCCGAAGAAGCCGGCACCCCAAACGTCCCGGTTCCAAATACGTTAGGCACGGTTGAGAGGCTGGCAAACACAGATTTTGTGGGACTTGGAATTGACTGCGCGGGCGTTGAAGTCAAAGGCACGTTGAAAAAAGCGGATTTCGTTGGATTTGGTTCAAAATTATCTGCCTGCCATTGTGTTCTGCTTGGTTCCAACGAATGCGGTGACTGTGCTGGTGACGGTTCGTCAACGACGAACATTGCATCGAGCGTGACCTCCTGATCAGCAGGTATGACATCGGTTTCTGCATCTTCAAATTGAGCGGGGGGACCAGAGTAACCATCAATAACGTCAGAATTGGACAGGTCCCCTCGAATGGCCTCGATATCCTCGATCGTGTCCTTGCCAAACAACCGCTCCAGTATGCAAGCGATCAGGTATGTCATGATTACGTTTCCTTCTTGGTGGAGAACGTTGGCAAGTTCCGCAAAAATCTCCATAGCTTCCACGTCAACGGTGAGGGGTGAATTCCTGGTTATTGGGGCACTCTTCTCCTGTACACGGGCACGGAATTTTGTTGTGAGCTTGAAGACTGGGTGATTGAGAAGTGCCTCGGGTATATCTTCGTGTCGTTCTTTTTGGTCACGAATATGTATGAGACGGTGATAGACACGCATTTCCAGTTCCGTTAGAGACTGATACCGGCCGCGCTGGTCCTCATAGAACTCTTTCAAGCTTTGGAGAGCTTTCGATATGCGATGCTTGAATGGCAAGTTAGCATTAATATTGAATGTTCACGCACTGTACATAAGCTGTTGCTCTTCCAACGCAATTGAAAATCCAGGTGAATCGCGCTCTAGGTGAATGGCGAGGATATGAAACCGAGCGCATCGATCATGGCATTCGATAGCGAGTGGGCCCATTTCATGCTGCATTGTGAAGTCGTTTCTCACTGCTCTCGAACGGTCACGGATGAAGCTGAATGTTGCAGAAAATCCGCCACGAGCTAACAAGTCATGGAACAAATAGTCAAGAGTACGCTGGAATTGAGTGTCAGGTGAGGTCGTGTGATGATAAGTGATCAGTCTGAGTGCACCTTGAGAACCTTTGGAGGACGAAGATCAGATGGAAGAGTCTTGTCCCCGGCTGCACGCTCGTACATCTTGACAGCTCGTTTGTGGTCAACCCTCTTGGTACCAGGGATCTATATATCAAAAGGAGTGAGCACAAATCTACCGCACGTACACCGTATAGCTTAGGAATGCGTACAGTTTCCCACTCGTTGAGGTTGTTCTCGCGTTCGCGTCGATACCGTTCGTACCGCGGGCACATGTCCCTGCACGTTCCTACCATCGTGATGGCGTCCTTGAGTGACTTCTGTACGAGAGGGTCGTCCATTTTCCCATCTGCGATAGCTTTCTTCCGTTCGGCTTCACGGGCCTTGACCAACTGCGCGACATGCGATGCAGTAGAATGAAGCGCGACGGGTTTGTGCGACACACCTCTTGCCAGAACTTTTCCCGTTCTTCAGTTGTTTCCGGGTCTGGGGGAAATACCTCTTCCACTTCGGTTTCATCATCCATTTCACTATGCTCGCCTTCGCTGGCCGTGGCACCGCTGTCCAAGACATCCCGGCGAAATGTCACTGTGACGTTGCCAGGCTTTCCCCTAGACCCCCTACCGCGACCTCTGCCTCCTCTATGACCTCCACGTTCCCACCTCTCGCTGTCGCCGGCTGTATGTAACGGGTTTGTACTGTTGCGCGTAACGACGCCATCAGCCAACCATTGCTTGTTTCTGTGAAGGTGTCTCTTTCCTGAACTACCGCCTTCATTATGTGTCGCAATTCCGCGACCTCTGTGTGTTCTGTGGACGGTTGGCTCCATTGAACGTCGAAGCAATGGAGTTGTTTGTCCTTGTGTATCCATCCGCCCTTTTGCTCGACTGCGTAGAAGCTGGCGGCCATGAGCGACCCCGAACCACGAAAACCAAGTCTGATCGTCACCATTGGCATGGCAGGCGCTGGAAAGTCGACCTTTGTGCAGCGCATCAACTCTTATTTGCACACCCAAAACCATGCGAGACCACCGTACATCCTCAACCTCGATCCTGCAGTCGCGCATGTCCCCTTTGAACCCAACATTGACATCAGAGATACAGTTGACTACAAGCAAGTCATGAAGCAGTATGTCTCGATCTTATTCTGGGGGGCGTCCTCGACTGCAGATCATCACCCATAGGTATAACCTTGGGCCAAACGGCGGCATATTGACTGCTCTTAATTTATTTACCACAAAACTTGACCAGGTTATGGACCTGATGGAGAAAAGGGCGGAGGAAGTCGAGTAATTCACTTGCCCTTGATCCCTTGCAGTTTGACAAATCATCTTCGCAGCCATATTATCTTGGACACACCAGGGCAAATCGAAATATTCACTTGGTCTGCGTCAGGAGCCATAATAACAGATGCTGTTGCCTCTTCGTTCCCAACGGTGGTTGCATACATCATTGATACACCACGAACAGCAGCACCAGCGACCTTTATGTCGAACATGCTATATGCCTGCAGGTATGTGGGTAGTGTCTTGAAGCCAAGTATGCGAGATCTTGATTTCTGGATAGTATCATGTACAAGACGAAGCTTCCTTTTATTCTCGTCTTCAACAAGACCGATGTAGAATCTCATGACTTTGCTCTTGAATGGATGCAAGACTTTGAAGCCTTTCAAGCGGCACTGGCAACCCATTCGGGGTCGAGGGATGCGGAAGGCGAACCAACGTACATGAACAGTCTGATGAACAGTATGAGTCTCGTTCTTGATGAGTTCTACAAGCACCTCAAGGTAGGAGTTGTGGTGGCTACCCGTAACAGATGAATGCAATGCTTTACAGGCAGTCGGAGTTTCCAGTCTGACAGGCGATGGGATAAAAGAATTCTTCGATGCTGTGGAAGAATCTCGGGAAACCTATGAAAAGTAAGGCTCTTGGTCGTGTTATCATGCATGTGCTTTATCGCAATACAGGGAATATCTGCCAGAACTTGCCCGTGCCCGTGCTGCCCGGGAAAAGTCGCTCCAAGAAGCAAAGGAGGATTCGATGACCCGATTCATGAAAGACTTCACCTTAGATCGGGCCCAAAATCCTCGGGCTGCAGCAGATGATGGATGGGATTCAGAGGAAGAGATCGAAGATGATGATGACCTTGAGGCCAACATCATTGATCGAAGTAGTCTCTTGCCCCTTTGTGGTCCAAGGAGTTCCTGATTCAGGTCTTGATAGGCGAAGCACCCTGGCCTGGACAGTACATTGACGTGACACGTATACGGAACAATGGTGACGAGGTAAAGTGGCCAAAGCCCACCTAAATCTGCCAGACGAACAACCCAAGGTCCTGTATGTATACCTCATTTCCGGCCTGATGATATCTCAGCCACTCACGTAAAGTGATAGATTCCACAGCAACCGAAAGAAGGCTTCAGTCGCTTGGTGAAGACGTTGCGAATGCTACATGAACGGCAAAACTTTGGTTCCAATGCCAACACACTGAGGATGTCCGTCTCGGAGCATGATAGGGGACACAGGCTATTGTTTATCCTTGACGACGGGTTGGCAGATAGCATGGAAAATGTTGATGGGCGTATCACTGTCCTATTTGGTCCGAAGTTGACAGTCTTTCACATTACCTGTTTTCGACGTTCGTGAAGACGTTGGGAGACACCTGCTATGTCGGTACACGTATTAGGACCAATCAAACCTGAGGCATTTCTTTACCGAGTAGTGGCAGTCTTGAAGTAGACGACTCATCCCACCTACGAAAAGTACGTTACATACGCGCTGTGAATTCATTTTCCATGTTGGCGAGGCGCCGAAACTCGCTACGAATGCGATACATGATGACAGCTTCCAAATATTTAGTTTGTGAAACGGGGTTAACGAGCTGTCATTCCCCCTTCCCTCTCCACCACCACCTTACACGCTGCTAGATACCCTGCATCGACGTGCGGTGTGTCTCAAAGAGTCATTGTCGCCACACTCTGTTAGCTTGGGATCGTTGGATTCGATCACATGGATCGGTAGGCAACCGTGTTTGTGCTAGCTCCGATAGCCTTAGTCGGCTGATCTCTCTCGTCGGTACTAGCTACGCAAAGATAGAAAAAGTTGGTGCGTAAGTCTGCACCCTTGCGCATGTCAGCTGTTCACGATCTGCGACGTCGGAAATTGTAGGGGAGGGTGTGTCTCGTTCAACTCCACACCCTTGCGCCAGCTGATCCGAGGCTGTGTTTCCACCACCCTGATGGTCTGGCGCATGCGCAGGAACGTACGGGGTCGTTTACAAAGCACGCGATATCACCACCAATCAGATCGTGGCCCTGAAGAAGATACGACTAGAGGCAGAAGACGAAGGCGTACCCAGCACTGCTATCCGCGAGATCAGTCTTCTGAAGGAACTGAAAGACGAAAATATCGTTCGGTATGCAGTGCACCCGTTATTTCGCTAACGTCACACTCTGTCACTTGACTTAGCGTGGTTCTCATGCGTCTCTACCACGATGCCACAGGTTACTGGATATCGTTCATGCCGACCAAAAACTCTACCTCGTATTCGAGTTTCTCGACGTGGATCTCAAGCGATACATGGAACATGCAAACGCCAGTGGCACGCCCATTTCCATTGATATTGTCAAGGTGAGCGGTTGAGCTGCGAACAATTTACTCTGCGGGTGACGCGAGGCTGTCGTGTGTTTCCCCTCCCACTGAGCGCCAATCACACGGTGGCAAGCGACGTGCATCACTCCACTCATTTTTACGTTCTTATCCACTGTTGGATGATGGGGCCGAACGACTCCCATCCTAGTTTATTGAGATGAACGCTGAACGAAAGCCCTGCTTCTAGAAATTCACTCACCAGCTGAGTTCTGGATTGCTTTACTGCCACTCCCATCGCATCCTTCATCGGGATCTCAAGCCTCAAAATCTGCTCATCGATAAGCGTAACAACCTCAAGTTAGCGGATTTTGGCCTAGCCAGGGCTTTTGGCATTCCGATGAGGACGTACACCCACGAGGTGAGGACCCCTTTGCCTGCTGGATTCCCCTGATCCTTGTGGACTTATTGCCTGGGCCCACCTAGGTCGTCACACTCTGGTACCGTGCACCCGAGGTTCTACTGGGCTCTCGGCACTATTCCACTGCAATCGACATGTGGTCTGTGGGATGCATATTTGCCGAGATGGTCATGAGGGGGAACCCACTTTTCCCCGGAGACTCTGAAATCGATCAGATCTTTAAAATTTTCAGGTCGGTGGTTTTCTCTCCTTGGTGATATCAGTCGCTCAGTACGGTATAGGATTCTTGGGACTCCCAACGAGCAAGTTTGGCCCGGTGTTAGCCAGCTTCCCGACTACAAAGAGACCTTCCCCCAGTGGTCAAGGCAAGACTTACACAGTGTCGTACCAACCCTAGATAAAATGGGTATCGATTTACTGTCGGTGAGTGCGAGGGTGATGCTTGTGTGGCGATCATTGTTCACGTAGGTACTTAGCTGACACTAACGTATGATACTGCGAAGCGTATCTCAGGCAAGGCTCCTTTCGCTCGATACTCTCTGATGCTGATTTTACATATAGCAAAGCGTGCTCTCTTGCATCCCTGGTTTGCCGATTATCGTTCATGATATGTTGTAGATGTTGTTTGTTAGATACCACCATCACAGATTGTTTTTCTTCTGCATTATTTCCGTGTCGTATCGTATCCCTCTCTAGTACGTCAAAACAATAGTAGTTAGGGAAGTCACGGCAAGTCACGGGCCGCGTGCCAGAGGCGTTACCTGTGATAAAGCATTGCCATCCAGTCCCAGTCACAAGAGAGTGACTCCCCAGCTCTCATCCGTACCTTCACCAGCAATCCTCCCTGCCTACACACAAGTCTGATTCTTGCCGATTGAGTTACTGAGTCGAAATCATGGACGACGAAGTCCAGTATCTGGGCACGAAGCTTGCACAACCTGAGCCCCTTTCTGGCCCCTGTGAGATCCAAGAGCCTGTCTCTGGCATGTTACTCTCGTCACTCTTCCTGGGCACTGCTTACACCCTCGAAACGGACAGGGATCACCTTACATATCGAAAAGTGCGGTGAGAAGCCCGCTCATCAGGTTACATTTCATCGTTCTCGTTCAACCTTCGTGAACATCGGACGCAAATCGGCCTCTGGAGATAAAGCAATGAGAAGGGAAAACGATGACCACAATGCGGTCTTTGCGTGCCAGGTGGTTAGCGCTCGACATGCCAAGCTAATTTTATCGGATAGCGGCCAGGTGATTGTCCCAGATGTCTTTAGTGCTGCGGTTATCTCATGCGGAAATGATAGGTCTACATCGTCGACCTGCATTCGCGGCATGGAACCCATCTTTCCAGGGCCGGAGAGGCGCCTAAGGCGCTGAAAGCAGAAGTAGAGACCGCCCTTGCTGATGGCGATGTTCTTACGTTTGGCAAGGCGGTTGGTGCTGGATCATGCATGGTCCTTCCGGTTACTACTCGCGTGGAACTCCTGAGGGAGAAGCCCGTGCCTTCGGTGTCCCCATCCATCCCTTCATTAACTCCTATTAGTTCCTTGGTCAACTTGATATCCCGCCCCAGTAGAAATAACTCTGGGCGCTACGGATTGTTCTTCCCTCCACCGCATGGCGATGACTCGCCATCGCCACATTCACCCTCTTCCCTTTATGTTTCTTCGGACGGTGGTTCTTCGGTATCAGACGATCACGATTCTGACATTGAAGAAATCTCTGTTTCTTCACTCGAGCGAAGGTATCCTCCACATGTCAAGATTCCTACATTCAGGTCGTTCATACATAGCATGTGCAGGAACAATGTCGGACCACGACCACCTTCCACCAAGGATACCCTCCATACTCTGGAAGACTTCCTAGTGTCCCCTTCTCCTTCACTAGAAGAAGTCAGGGCAGTATCACCGGTAGTGGCGGTCATTGGCTCTGCGCCGAACTCCCGTTTTCACTCGCCTATGGAGTTGTCAACTCCATCCCCCTCTCCCCCGTCACTCCCGTCACCCCCCGCTAAGGAGCATCATTCCGAACCCGCTGTAGTTGGCGCATGGCCGACATCTCGCCCTGAATCCCCTGATACTCCGATCGAAACTGAGGTCGAGAAGGACGACGTTGTTAATGTAACAGCCGAAGAGACGGCTGTTCCCGAACCTGTTCAGGGAAGAGAATCTTGTGTACTACCAGACATCCACCATAACTTCATGGACCTCCCTCCCCCACCATTCTTCCCAATTGGTCCGCCGTTTAGGGGCCTTACGTCCCCATTCAGCTGCCCACCTCATGTCCCGTCTTGTCTTCCTGGAGCAACTAATCTCTCAAGCGAGCGTATCGGCAGCGAACTAAAGACATCGATCAAGATCATGGAGGTATATCTATGTTTCTTGTTGTCTGGTCGGGTATTCTGATGCTGTATACAGGATCGGATCTCAGCAATGCAAGAGACGATCACGGATCTTAAGACTCGCCAGTGTTTTACTGAAGAAGATGTCATGGATCTTCAGACTCATGTAGACTTGCTCGAACCAGAGTCAGACCGGTTCCTCTCCCGTCTCAATTTGGCAGAGCGCAACATTGCATCATTATCTACCGTCCAAAGCCAAGTGAATGCGCTGAAGAGCAAGTTGGACAGTCCGGATCCAAAGCCTATTGAGATGCCTATGAATGTCATCAAGGTGTGCGCGGATGCACTCAATTCCCTTGTTGCGGGTTAGTTTGTTCGTGTGAAAATGTATTGATACGGAGCTCATCTTATTTGCAGAGATGAAATCGTTGCGTGAAGGAGCGGAAAAACGCATAGATGAAAAGATAGAAGCCATTGACGCCGCTCGGACAGATACTCTGAATGTAATAGCTGCAGAAGTCGAGGTGAGGTTCCAGATGGCCTTCAGATGACCCCAGCTTATATTTTCACTTTCACACCGCTAGAATCTAAGGTCTCTGAAACGCAAACGTGGTGAGGAAAATGAAGACGTCGAAGAGAAGGCGACGAAGGACGAAGTGGAAAAGCCCGTTGACGTGGTAATGTCGGAAATCTGCGATAATTCTGTGCGGCAGACCAAGCGTGCCAAGACTGCGATGGGGACGGTTGCCCAAACAGCGGCAGCTATGGCAATGGGTGCTGTGGTGACTTGGTCTGCATTGGCATATGCGTGAGCACAGTAGAGTGAGCGACATTTTCATATGAACCTTCGATGTATGAACATGTAGGATATGAACATGTATGTACTGAGTTCCTTCTAGCTCTGTACTTTAGTTTTTGTTGTACTTGCTATTTGCGATGGAATGTATAAGGACGTACAATCCCTTTGGATCTGAACAGGACTCGAATGCCAGCTCGGATATGGTGTAACGGCTAACATGGCTGTCTTTCAAGCAGTTGATCACAGCAGCCCCGGGTTCGACTCCCGGTATCCGAACTTTTTGACGTTCGGGCGGGTGACCGTGATGTGACATCCGTATCACGCGATTTCTGTCACGCGTCTCCCTTGCTTCTAATCATGGCGCGTGCAGGACCCAGCAGATCGCAGAGAAACCCAGAACCGTCTCAAAGGCCTCGACGAGCACGAAATGATGATGATATGGGGGATGAACAGCTCAATCCGGATCCCGACCTCAGCCAGCCAAAGAAATCAGATAGCGAGACCGTATGTGCTGCTCAGGTCTCCTTGTTTGGATCACAGGAACGCATTTATTAGGAGCTTGACAGGAAAGCGAGCGATCTAGTTAGACTAGCGCTCTTCACCGAGCATAAACGCGCCCCATTGCGCAGGGAAGATATCAACAAAAAAGGTGCCGCTTTCAGTTTTGCTTCTCTCGTGTCATCATCCATGCTTTAGCCAGTTCTCGGATCAAATACACGCACATTCAATGCCATACTCGAGAGGGCACAAAAACTTCTGCGCAAGACCTTCGCAATGGAGCTTGTGGAGCTCCAATCGCGTAGCTACCGTGAAGAGGACGCCATGGCAGGTGACGAAGAAGGCCGCAACGCCACTGGCGTGAAGAAGAGGGGTAAATATATTTCATACTGGTGTGCTTTGGAATGGCGCAACGCACTGCGTATTGGTGCCTCTATAATCGGAGAACCCATTCGACCTTCCCCAATCTCACCACTGCTGTATCGTGTGCTAACAATTCAACAACAGCTGCAGCAGCAGGATCAAGGACGTATATCTTACGTTCCACTCTGGATCCCATCATCATCGAACAAGCAACCCTCACTGACGAACGACTCCTAGAGCAAGAAATGGCTGATTACCCAGAAGATGGGGATTATGATGATATTCCCAGACACTACGGTAGCATTATTTCGTGGAGTTCCTCTGACCAACTAGCTGCCCTTGGCGTTCTACACGTTGTTCTCGCACTGATTCTGGCCAATGGCAAAACTATTTCTGACTGTCCGTACACATCCCCCTTCTTCGTCTGTTGATCATCGCTCATCCTTGGTTGCAGTGGACCTCAGAGCTAGCCTTAAGAGACTGCACTTGCTCCCAAACTCCAACACACCAATGAATGCGCAGTCGACGCATCGAGCCATGTCTATCGACACCTACCTTGGTCAACTTATTCGCCAAGGCTACCTTGATCGCGTTCGCCTTGGTGAAAATAAGGCCGCTGGTGGAAAGCGGGGACGCGCTCCTGCTGCTACCCAGGTTTCAGCCGAGGATGACCAAGCATATGAATGGCGCTGGGGAAATCGATCCCACGCTGAAATAAGTGAAGAGGGGATAACAAGTTTCGTCGCAGAGTTCATGGTTGAGCATTCGAGAGACGCAAGATTAGACGAGGAGGAGGAGCAAGGAGCCGAAACACATGGGCGGGGAAGAGGCCGAGATAGGGAAGACGATGCGGAACGGAAACTGATCAATATGCAAAAGGCCATCGAAAGGGCTGCTGGGGGAAATTTGTCCCGCATCAAATGACTGACATTGATACACAGATCCCACTCGTACATATCATGTATTCATACCCTACACCACTTGGCATGAATCCCTCCAGCCCACCTCTGAAGCGGTCATAGTAAAGTGACACAACACCGTGGCACCAGTGTGTTTTCCCTCGGTATCTAATAACCGTATCAGTTCCCATCCTTGTTCGAGTTGACTGAGTCGAGCACAGAACACCGCGAGAAGTAAGTCCGATCTAAGTGCATTGTGTTTGAAGACTTTCAGCCTTAAACTCGCGTGAGACAGCGGGTGAAAACACGACCGTGATTACTGACTTGAGAAACGTGAGCTCATCTGCATCAAACTGCCACTCGACACGTTCTTTCCACGTGAAATCAGCAACAGTAACGTCTCCGCCCTCCCCGTCCCCAGTACATTGTACTTTGGCGGTGCGCCAGTCCTGCTTCTCGCCTGCCTGGGCTATTTCAGCGACCAGGTACCCAGAGAAAGCTTTCTGATCCTGCCGTAAAGGAACTGACGCGGACGGTCATTTCACTATACCTCCTTGATCAGAGGGATGAGAAACCTACAGGAACTGACTCCAATAACTTCGACAGTGACACGTACGTTTCTCTGCACCCTCGACTTGCCCAGGTGTGGCTTCACGACATACCCCATGGTGCCAGCAAAGAGCCCTTCATTGAGAAGCATCTGCTCGTCAAAATGTTGCCAGTTAAGACATGCAAACTGAGTTCCGCTCCGCCACTCTATAAGGGGATCCAGGTTGTTCGAGTTTAGCCTCAGCCCGGAAGGGTAGACCCGGCGGAGGAACTTTCCAGCACTCCATACGAGATTGGGGAGCCCTTGAGGTATAAGGTTGAGCACTGAGTTTTCGTCGACATTTAACATCAAGGCTGGGGGATATGGAGGACTCGGGAAATCTATACCAATAAGACAATCCGTGGTGTCACGCCAGTGCATCGGAGTAGAAAGGGCACACTACCTATTTGTTCCCAACTTTTGAGGGGCTTCATGCTCCGTGCATAGAATCCAAGTTGAGCGAGCGATTCGGCAATCTTAGAATGTGAATGAGGCGCTAGGACCTCCAGATTGGCATCGAAGGGAACACTGTCATCGTCTTGGAGGATCTGCGTCTTGCATTTCGGCTCAAACTCCAGGTTGCTGATATCGTCAGGATAGTATTCTACCTGTGCCACCCACACAGCAAAGTCAACATCACATGAGCCGAGCGACGTTTCAACATGGGAAAGAAAATGCGGTGTACCGGCGTCGTACCATGAGCACAATCCGTCCCTTCAGATCACGGGGTGAAATCAGATGCGCTGGTGGTAAACTCGTAGCATCTGCCGTCGTGACAAGTTTATCACCCCATGCCTTCGTCATGATGTCTACAATCTCGTCCTGTTTCTCAACAGGCACGTGGCATTCGAGGCTCACGAACACAGGCCAATCGTTATAGTCATTAATGTTTGCACGTCCGGCTCCCAAGGTGCCCTGACCACCAACGGCTGCACCGATGGCCTTGCAGACGTCTGAGAAAGGCACGCTGCGGCTCAGTGTGTAACCGTGGGTGACAACGGGTCCTTTGGAGGAAGACCAGACGTCTACTTCAACGCATCGTGCGTTCTTCGAAAGTACATACGGGTATACTTCTGCAGAAGCGCGTCCGAGGATTTGCCAAGAAATGAGGTAGGTATTATGAGAGGACCTGTGAATCAACGCAGCGATCACCAGCCGACGTTCGGTCAAATCAAAAGGACCCGAAAAGTAAATGATGAACGAACGAAATAAAGTAGTTCCTTATGGGTAGGGTATCATCGACGATTGGCAGGCGTACTGCGGGTTGTCGTAGGAGCTTACGAGGATCCTAGGAGGGTGGCAATATGTGTTGAAACGAACAGGGAAAGCCTGATTGGAAATTAGAACGCACGATGGCTTCGTTTTCAAGGAAGGTGAGCACCTCGGGGCTCAGCCTAACATCTGTATCCTCAGGTGGATGAATATTAACTTCTGTCTCCACAGACAAGCGCTCAAAGAGGACCGTTGCATCATTAGAAGGCACTTGTCTTGGTGTGTCCATGACGAGGTGAAGTTATTGGTCAGAACTTAATCAGAACCGCTTGATGGAACAGTGATAAGTACGAGACGGCAGGGGTGGGAAGAGATAAGGGTAGTTCCTGGCCAGTCTAGTGACAGGAAGAGTGGTTCTCCGCGGATCCAGATGGGTCTAACTCGGCCATGTCGTACAAGAGTAATTTAACTATAAAGAGGGCGTAGCCGAGTTAGACCCATCGAAGGATCCCTCCAACAAACGTTAACGTTGAACGAGCAACATCTGCAGGAGCCCCCCAGTTACGCTACACTTTTGAATACCCAGGTGAGCTTTCTGATTGGGTGAGACAAGTCGACCGAGGGTATGTACGGCACACCAATTCAACTAAGCGTCAGAATGGCTTGCCACTGTGACGCTCAGCTTTGCAGATGCCAATGAGTCCTGGCAAGTAAATGATCGGCGATCAGTCCTATGTGGCTGGATTTTTTTTACTCCACTCGTAAACCAAGGTAAATGAAGGCAAACACAGTAGCAAGCAGTCTAATCAACTTTCAGCATCCCATTATTAATTGCAAACTTGCGCCTTAAACAGAGTTATCTGGGTATCCCATGGGCCCTAACTGAATAAGAGGACACTTTGATGATTCAGTTCTGTGATCGCTACCCCCATGGAGGACTTCTCTCCCAATCCCCTTCTTTGGGCCTGTAGTATTGTACTTGCAGTGGGTATCCTTGGGTATGTATATATAATCCCCCACTCCCATAAGGTGAAGTCCTTCCCAGCGTCGATAAATAATTAAGCATTCTCATGATTAGCTTGACCACATCCCCACTGTCGGGTCTTCGAGCTTACTGGGATCATATTGGTCGGCTCTCAAATTCGTGAATAATGGCTTTCAGACTGTCCAGCAAGGATTTGACCAAGTATGTTACGTCCTTCGTTTTGTTTCGAAGCCAGTCTGAATAGGGACGACACGCACTAGTACCAGACGGGTGTTTTCAAGATTTCTACCTTGATCGGATGGACGGTCATTCTAAATCCCAGTCATATAGACGAAGTTGCGAAACTTCCGATTGATGTGATGTCTTTCCAGGATGCAGTACCTCGTGTATGGTCTTAATGACATGGCGAGCACTTCACTAATCTGTGTCCATGGTAGATGATCCAAGTAGAATATACTTTAGGACCAGAGTTTTATCACAATCCCTACCACGTCACAATGATTCGCATTCAATTCAACCGCAACCTCTCTGCCTTGCTTTCTGACATGAGGGACGAGATGATTGTAACTTTGGGCGAAATACTGGACCTGAAACCTAATGGTAATTCTACATGTTGAAGTGCAATCACACGTGCTGACGATCTCATTTGTGTATAGAATGGAAGTCGGTTCCGGTGGCTGAAACCACTCAAATACTCATTTCGAGAATGTTTAACCGGATAATGGTTGGACTTCCTTTGTGTCCGTTGTTGAAAATCTTGTACTTTGTGTTACCCTGACCGATAACCAGGTCGTGACCCCGATTGGCTCGACTTGACTATGAAAGTTACCATCGCTGTCATAATAGAAGGACTTCTGATAGGACTCTTTCCGGACTTCATGGCTCCGTGAGTCCTTCCCCTGAAACCCATAAGACTGAAATTTCGGATTGTTGCTGCATTTCAGTCTGGCTGCGAAATTCATCACGAAGACTTCCTTGAGGGTGAGACGTGGAGCCAAGCACCTTGATGACATCATTAGGGATCGCCAGAGGTACATGCAGGAATGCGGAGAGGAATGGGCAGATAAACCTGTAGGTGCCCCTTGAACCAAAACATTGTTCGCATATATGAATTCTTGCTAGAACGATATCTTGCAATGGTGTTTAGACCACGGAGAGGAGACCACGGTCCCACTACTGAGCACCCGCCTATTGGGCTTTGCTTTCGTATCGATGCTCGTGAGTTCCCTTGACTTTCTCATTGCTTGTCTCTCACCGCCTACTCGACAGACAAGCTCAACTGTGCGTTCTTCCTTCTCTGACTTCTCTCTTTGAACCCCAAATGTCTTGGACAGGCTTTCGCGAAAGTGCTTTGTGTCCTGGCAAAAAATCCCCAGTACGTACAGCCGCTACGCGAAGAAGTCAAGATGGCTATCAACGAACATGGATGGACAAAAGGTGGTATTGCAGAAATGCGGAAAGTCGATAGTTTTATCAAAGAGACACTCCGTTTTCAAGGGGGTTCTGCTTGTATGTATTTTCTCCTCGCACCCTCTTATTTATCTCACTTTTTGTAGATCGTGTTGAACGAAAAACCCGGACGGATGTCACCCTTTCCGACGGAACATTCCTCCCAAAGGGGACACATGTCGCTTTTGCGTCCCATGCCATTGAACATGATGGTCGCAACTATGAGAATCCTGACATATTCAAACCATTTCGATTTGTGGATCTGCAAGACAAATGCGGCGATCCCTCTAGATACCAACTCGCTTCCCTCAGCCACGACTCACTTCTGTTTGGCCTAGGGAAATCTGTGTGGTACGTATGACCACCATTTCATATATTTGCAGCTCGCTTAGCTACACTACCGATATTTTGTAGCCCCGGAAGGTTTCTGGCTGCCATGATACAGAAGGCTTTGCTTGCCCATGTTCTTGTGACTTACGATCTGAAGCCAGAACATTTGCCGGAAAGTCGACCCATCAACGGTGTTGTCAGGACAAGTCGCAGCTCGAAGATCCTGTTCCGGAAACGACTGGATTAAAATAGGCTTCTTGGCACTCGTCAATGGATAGATGTCGGTAAATGTCCATGTAGCTTTGGTCTGTGATTCTGGTGAATTTTCTTTGTTTCTACCACGAGCTTCCCCCCCAAAGTTGCGGCTAGATAGCGTCAGAATCCTTGATATATGTGAGCAATGATTGGCTATGTACACACAGTTAGCAGGACCTGTGTATGGTTGACGCCATTGTGTTTCTTCACCTCTGTACTTGTAAACCCTTGATTGAATGGGCGGATAGCGTGGTGTTGGCCATCCTGGAATTCAATTACTTATAACTGAAGCCATCATTGTTCATGCCTCAGCGCTCAGCTTCTACATCTCTTCTGTTTCATTCTTGGATCACTTTTCTGTGATTCGGACACTCAGCAAGGCATTCGCCAGTGAATCAAGATTCTTCTCGCCGACCAAAGGCCTTTGTCCCATAGAAAATGCGATGTGCAACATAATCACAAACGTAATATGGCGGAGGAGCGCCTCGGGAATCGGGCTTTTCTTCGAGGATGTAACTTCAATGACGAAGGACGCTTGCACTTTGAGTTTACTTTCGACGACCTGTCCAGACTTTTGTCGCTTTGGGTTGACGTTGCCAGCAAAGACCATCGCGTGGGAGGTCCTGTGTGCGTACGGGATTGACAACATACTACTCCAGCTTCTACTCCAGCCACGATGATGTAGCCTTACTTGATGGAATGATGGTAGGTGCAATGTGCTCTGTGTACCAATGACATTCTGTATCAACTCTGAGTGAACTACTCCCTCCAGACATGTGCTGGTTGAGTCATTCGCCCCTTGCCCGTCATCTCCCACCGCTTCTTGATCTCTGCATCGAGTGCCCTCAACCGGTCGTCCTCCACAAGAAGTTCTAGACTATGTGTCACTTGGAATATCATAGCTTTGAAGTTCCGAAGTAGCCTAATCCTGACGCGGACGGTCATTTCACTACGCCTCCTTGATCAAAGGGATGAGAAACCTACAGGAACTGACTCCAATAACTTCGACAGTGACACGTACGTTTCTCTGCACTCTCGACTTGCCCAAGTGTGGCTTCACGACATACCCCATAGTGCCAGCAAAGAGCCCTTCATTAAGAAGCATGGGCTTGTCAAAATGCTGCCAGTTAAGACATGCAAACTGAGTTCCGCTCCGCCACTCTATCAGGCGACCCAGGTTTATCGAGTTCAGTCTCAGCCTGGAAGGGTAGACTCGGGGAACTTTCCAGCACTCCATACGAGATTGGGGAGCCCTTTAGGTATAAGGTCGAGCACTGAGTTTTCGTCGACATTTAACATTAAGGCTAGGGAATATGGAAGACTCGGGAAATCTATACCAATAAGACAATCCGTGGTGTCACGCCAGTGCATCGGAGTAGAGAGGGCACGCTACCCATTTGTTCCCAACCTTTGAGGGGCTTCATGCTCCGTGCATAGAATCCAAGCTGAGCGAGCGATTCAGCAATCTTAGAATGTGGATGTGGCGCTACGACCTCCGGATTGGCATCGAAGGGAGCACTATCGTTGTCTTGTTCGGCTCAAACCCCAGGTTGCTGATATCGCCACCATATTTTACCTGCACCACTTACACAGCAAAGTCAACACCACATGAGCCGAGCGACGTTTCAACATGGGAAAGAAAATGCGGTGTACCGGCATCATACCATGAGCACAAGTCGTCCCTTCAGATCACGGGGTGAAATCAGATGCGCTAGTGGTAACCTCGCAGCATCTGCTGTCGTGACGAGTTTTATCACCCCATGCCTTCGTCATGATGTATACTTCAACGCATCCTGCGTTCCTCGAAAGTACATACGGGTATACATCTGCAGAAGCGTGTCCGAGGATTTGCCAAGAAATGAGGTAGGTATTATGAGAGGACCTGTGAATTAATGCAGCGACCACCAGCCGACGTTCGGTCAAATTAAAGGATCCGAAAAGTAAATGATGAACGAACGAAATAAAGTAGTTCCTTATGGGTGGGGTATCATCGACGATTGGCAGGCGTACTGCGGGTTGTCGTAGGAGCTTACGAGGATCCTAGGAAGGTGGCAATATGTGTTGAAACGAACAGGGAAAGCCTGATTGGAAATTAGAACGCACGATGGCTTCGTTTTCAAGGAAGGTGAGCACCTCGGAGCTCAGCCTAACATCTGTATCCTCAGGTGGATGAATATTAGCTTCTGTCTCCACAGAAAAGCACTCAAAGAGGACCGTTGCATCATTAGAAGGCACTTTTCTGGAAGTGTCCATGACGAGGTGAAATTATCGATCAGAGCTTGATTAGAACCGCTTGATGGAACAGCGATAAGTTGGGACACAGTACGAGATGGCGGGGGTAGGAAGGGCTGGAAAGAACCGCAAGGCGCCATAAGTGTAGTTCGGGGCTGGTCCAACAACAGGAAGAATGGTTCTCCACTTATGTAGGCAAGACTGGGTTGTCTGACACGACAAACTTACTGTGAACACCGTTCCATGCAGATTTCCATTCACATATCTGCTTTTTATACCGAAAACTACTCAAGAAGTCTTACCCCGTCTGATCATCTAACCTCTATGATTCCAATTCAACTGCGACATATAACCTGACCTGACTGCCTCCGGAGAAAGGATATTTAATTGAGTTCATGTCATGGTGGCATACAAGACAGTATGAGGACGAGAGAAATAATGGTGATAAAACAGGATAAGGCACTGATAGACAGCGTGCTTTCTTCACCGGTGCTGGTAGAAGTAGTTCAATGAGTATATAGAAGGGGCAGCGAACAAGTCAACGCTACCTTGACGAAACCGATGGCAGCAGACTTTTCGCGGAAACATTGGCGGCAGAGATCAAGCCCATATTTACGGATCAAACCTGCCTGGTGTGCGCAGAGGCGGCTGGTGAAGAGTTCAAGACGGTCGCGACTAAGAGAATTGGAAACTCACCACTGGCGGCTGCCCTTGCCAAACTTTCTAGGGCGAGAAAACCAGACGGCGTCGTGAGTCATTTTATGCAAGCTGGATGGGTGTGTTAGAGTCGATTTGTCGACGTACGAGTAAAGATTCCCTACCTGACGTTGTTGAGGCTGAGGATGAAACGATGATAGAGATAGGTCCTTGGAAATTTAAGGTTTAAGCCACTACACTGACACCCCCCATGTAGGGGCCAACCTGGTACACTGCCACAAAATCAAAAATGTAGTCAATAAGCTTGGATCTTCTGCGACCTTACTGTCCAAGGGTCTCAAACAAAACGAACTAGAGGACCCCAGGGCTACCGTCTTTCTCTGTCTCTTTCAGAACAGGCTAAACTGAACCACCATGCAAACTACACTCTCCAGAATCAAGGCGATATCAAGGTCATATCTGTGCTGGTTGTTGGGAAATGACTCCCAACTACAGTTGACTTACATCAGTGATCCTTATTTTGGAACAGCCCTCAATCGAGTTCATCAGTAGACCATGGTTCATGTGCATCCTCATATGCTGACTGGTCGATACTGAGGCTGTCGTTGGAGAGAACGACGATGGAGAGCGTCGGTCCAATGTAGGAATAATATGCAAGGTGACTGTCGAGGTACCGTTTGATCTGAGCCGCACGTTGTGATTTTCCTGGGCATGGATACCCATCGGGGCGGTCTAACATGCTTACTAATCAAGTGTCTTGCTCAACCGAGTCTACCCACTTGATATGTCGGTGACACCAAATCGTATACAAACCCATGGCTATATGGTAACTGGTGAGAACTTCCCAAATATATTGGAAGAGAGACAATCGTTTGGCGACTTCTCCGTGTTGCGGAGTCCCTATCAGGGTCCTTGACAGTTGTATCCCAGGAGCTTATCTTTCTGCCGGTAAATTCACTTGGTAAGTCAGCTTGTTCACACCCAAATGACTATCGACTGTTGTACGGATGAGTCATTCTGCTTAATTTTCCCAGCACAAAGAATCGAGCATCTATTTCTGGATGTTGGTCCTTGGAGAAACAGTCCAAAGTTTGCACTCGGTTGTGCCATAATAACCGAACTGCTGAAATGTCTGACAAATATGCGGGTGGCTGACACCGGTGATCATAACGGAGCTTCCATGGAGCTAGCAAACAATGTCTATGGTGATCGTCATGATTAACGGCTCTGATTCTTGCAAGGGAATGCCTGTGTGTGAGGGAATGCTTTCCTTCGTCTTATAAACCCATGTGAGCAACAATGTCCTTTGTAAACTTCGTATTATACCCCTCGTCTCTTTTTGTCAAGAACAACCTTTGGTGTATCGGTTAACTGTAAATTGTCTAGATGGATACTACTATGCCGGAAAACGCATCCCGCGTCTCTGAAGACATTGAAGTCGCACATGACACTGGCTTACCATCTGAAGGAAAACACCCTGATAGCTCGAATGACCACAACAAGACATCACGGAAGGTTCTGGACAAGTATCAAAGATACGTTGGTGATCCTCCTGACGGGGGGGCCAAAGCCTGGTCTGTTATCTTGGGGTGAGGTTCTCTTCGTACTATACATTATTACTCACCGACATACATATGTAGGTCCTCACTGACCGCCTTTGCATCGTAAGTCTGCCCACCCTACATCTTTTCTGATGCCATTCACACTCATCCTGACTCAGCTTCGGTTATATCAATACGTGGGGGGTAAACTATACGTTTTTCATTGTCGCTCAGAAGCTATCTTACAGCTTCTGCAGTTATATCAAGATTATTACGAGCACGTCCTTTTTCCAGACAGTAGTCCATCCACAATGTGAAGCCATCATTCCAATGTGCCCCAATATCCTACTGACACACCTCCCAGTGCATGGATAGGGTCGGTTCAGGTAACTCAGTTCCCCTCCATCTTGCGCATTACTCATCGCTTTGCTTTACTTGACAGTATGCTCTTGTCTTCCTACCCGGCCTGGTCACAGGAAGACTGTTTGACCTGGGATACTTCAAACTTCCCTACTTTTCTGCAAGCTGTTTTCTCGTCATATGTACATTTCTCACTGCAGAATGCAAAACGTACTGGCAATTCTTCCTCGCACAGGGGCTTGGTGGTGGGGTGGGTTCTGTCCTATTGTTAGCAAGGCAAACCCATAACCTGGTATCAATAGCTGGCGAGTGGGATCCTGATTGGGCCAGCATTGGGGGTTATTTGCCACTGGTTTTCGAAGAGGAGTGGGTTTGCCCTTGGTTTCACCGCTGTGGGATCGTCGCTTGGTGGAACAGTATTCCCTATTGTAGGACAAAACCTCCTACCGCTTATCGGGTGAGTATTTACTCTGTGTTATCCGTGTTCATGCGTTTAATGGAGCCACATTCAGGTTTAAATGGACTGTTAGGGTTTTCGGATTCGTAATACCTGTTGCTCTCGGAGTTTCCAATATTGTGAGTGAATTGAATATATCAGTAGTGATGTTCCCTGCATTAACGCGAGGGACTTGAGACTATAGATAGGAGACTACCACCTGTGGACGCTAAGGGTGGACTTTTCAACTGGGCTGCATTCCGCAATCCGGCATATACTGTCTATTGCTTGGCTGGAATGTCCTGCTTTCTCGGACTCTACACAGGTAAGTCATTATCTTCCAACCATCCCTTTGTGTGATGAGAGTGATGAGCGGAGGTTGGATGACACAACCCGCTGACTTGACCAATAGTGTTGACCTACCTGCCTACGAGTGCCAATCTAGTTGGTGTAGAGAACGGATATACCTTCTACCTCATTGCCATTGCAAATGCTTCTTCTTCAGTTAGCCGAATTTCTGCGGGCTGGTTCGCTGACCGAGTTGGTATGTGGTAGATCTAAGTTGTCTTCCCTTGATGCACTCCTTTAAGTCTAATGCATCATCTTGCATCCACAGGTCCGCTCAATGTTATGATACCTTTCACAGCTGTAGCTGGCATTATGAGTTTTGTCTGGCCTCTTGCGACTAGCCAAGGTTCGCTTACAGCAGTATCTTTGATATATGGGCACGTCTTCTCCCTCCCTAACATAAAATAATAATGCATATGTTATCACAGCTTTGCATGTGGGACGTTTTTTTCCCTCCTTGTGGCTCCCGTTTTTGAAATGGGTGAAGTGGGGGACGTTGGACGACGCACAGGAATGTTCCTGACCGTCTCTACATTTGGCGTGTTGACTGGTCCTCCGATTTCGGGCGCGATCAATGGGAAGACTGGTGGTTTCAAGGAGGTGGGGTATTATGCAGGTGAGTCGTTGTTCATTTCTTCCACCCTTCTATTTGTTGGCTTCTTGTTCTCGAGCATGTTCCTGGAATCTTTGGCGAACTATCAGGACTAATAGACCACGATGATTTAGGGGGAGTCATTCTACTCTCAGTCCTCCTGCTCATCGTTGTCCAGCATCTCCTACTTGGGCAGTTGTTCGGAAAAGCTTAGATATACTGCCTGACAATGCAAGTAACAGGGTGAAACGTGTTGGGTAGCGCAGAGATACAGTTCCATATGCTTATGTAAAGGACGTGTAGTCACATTACCTCAAACAGTATGTAACGCGTGCTAATTTCCAATGGATGCTCATCCATATTCATGGTATACACTTCTGACTTCTAATGCACACCCAATATCCCACTCCCACAGATTGATCCTGGTCATGGCCTTTCCATCCAGGTAGAGGTCTCCTCGCCGCAGTGGATAGACCACTTGGCCATTGCTGCTCATGGTGACTCATCTACTCACAATGGCTCTGTCTCTGGTGTCCTGCTGAGCACTTGAAAAACAAACCTGTGCAGTAGTACCTTCAGCCTGCATGACAAACTCTACTACCCAGCCTACACACACTTCCCGCCCAGCAGTGCTTGGTCTTTTCTTGTGAGTCACTTCCAGATTATTGACCCTGCATGTCCAATTGTCACTTGGCCTTGGTTGGACAGCAGACTCCCTCACATCAACTAACATGCTGGGTAATAAATAGTACAGACACTCGGAAATTGTATCGTGGATACGGCAAACATTATAATTACATCAAAAGCACACAACACCAAACTACAGTGTTTCTAGTAAAAGTGAAATTTCTTTTTCCTTCTTTTTTATATATATAGTTATGGCCGTTTTAGGGACTGCCCTATGCTACGGTGAGTTGTGGATTGATTTTGGGCACCGAGACTTAATTTTCCCCAAAGTATAGAATCGCTCTGAGGTCGATGGACTGTCTATAAGGAGCATCCCCCGGCGTCATTGGGTCCTCAAAAGCAGTATGTGGTGCTACGCTAGCACCTTCGATAGAGTCGAAGCTGAACCAAGTTAGTTTACATTGCCAACATTGATCTAAATAGAATACTAACGTCTTTAAGATCACACAATCTTCAGGTTCCATAGCGCTCTTATAAATCCATCGATGTTCGGAGTTGTATTTCACGCAGTAGCTTTCGTCCACGTGATGGTCAGGGTGGATCAACGACATTGCCATAAGGTCCCGCTCTGCGTCAATGCTGCGAAAGTCGCAGAGTGCCAGTGGCCAGTCTATAGCCGGGTACGCAATTGGACGCCAGAAACTGATGGTCTGGAAGCGACCCCGAAGGACTGTCTCAGCATCACTAGGCGAAAGATGCTTGCGGACTAGGGAATCAGCATATGTCTTAGTTTGATCCGCGTGGACAAGTCCTGTAGGATGTTGGTGCTTCAAAGTGTCATCAGTGCGGGCAGGACGCCTGCGACGGACATCTAAAAGGATGGCATACGTGAATAGGTCTCTGAGTGGCCAAATAATCAACTCACTGTGATTAAAGATAACCACCCTGGTTGCGCCGGTAAGTTTCTTTATAAGCTCCATGCTCTCTGGATAATATTCTTCTTTGATCTCTTCGTCATTGAGAAACGTGATGTGCTTGGCAGGATAACGATAATACTGAAACCCAGCATTATCGAGGGTGTATTGGTCCTCCCGCCCCCGAACGTCTTCAATTTTCACAGTGTGAAAGTCGTCAAGCCAGTTTTGTGACGGTTTTCCCGTAGCGGGATCAAGCCTCAGGTCAATATGAGGCTTGGAACCATCAGGAGGGGGGAGAGAATATCTCAACCGGCCTTCTGTTGACATTTGAAGTCGATGAGCTGTTACTCGTGGAATATGGGATGATGAGAGTGAGAGAGAATAGGTCATCCTTTATACCTGGACTACAGGAGGACCCCACTCAGAACCCATAGCATTGGGGACCACCTTGAATTATTCTGATTGCCATTATAGTATAGTGTCACCACCACTCTGCCCAGTGAAGGGGTCCGTAACAGCACAATGCTGGCTACAGCGGAGCTCGTCCCCTATGACTTGGGGATTAAGACTGATGCTGTGATAGAAACGGTTAGTGGCAATCACCGGGTGCATCCCTACTGCTACTTTAGGCATAAGGGTGACTTCCGCAGGAGGCTTGTAGTAATTTTAGAACCCATGCGAAATCCACGCGAAATAAGGTGGAAGATTGGGCAGTGTCGAATTTGAAAGTCGGGACTGCTCCCTCGCCTCCATGGTGTCTTTGCTCGAAACGCCGCTTCCGTCGGCAGAACCTTTGCTTGACTACGTCAAGGTGTGAAAGTTCAACCGGGATCATTTTCTGTCCCCAGGCTAGTAAATGGATACAGAGGTATGCCTGACCGAATAGTTGAATACAATTCAGTAAACAAGTGGACTGGCTGCTTATATAATACTTGGGAATTGTCGTAGTATCATGCTCCTGCACCCTACAGTATAAGGCTGTAGCAAGATGGCCGAACAACGGATCCTCATTGAACGCCTATAAAGCTAAGTGATTCAATTCTACGTGATATAAAATTTGCCTGCAACCTAGTGCGCACCAGATTGATCCTCGCCACCGTGACAGTGGCTTTATCAAGGTTGACCACTTGGCCCTTCACAGTGACTTATCTATGTATGGTTCCATCCCAACCATCCTTCCCTAAGCATTTGAACAACAGACCTGTGTAACTACACCTTTAGTCTGCGCCACACATTCCCGCAGATCAAAGCTTATTGCCTAGCCATATACATTTACCACCCAGTGGTGTCCGGACCCTTCTCCTGGTCGCTTCCTGAATATAAAGCTCCCATGTCTAATTTTGCACCCAGTCACAATTTGACATTGAATAGGTACAGCAGGAGGCATATGCACTGCTATTGCATTATCAATGGATCTGTGAAAGAGCAATGATACTCCATATGTACATACTAGCGATGACATCAGGACCAGAAGAACCACTACGATGGCAATGATAGAGCAGCAGATGCAGGTACCCGTGCAACCCTCTCAACACAGACACAAAACACATCAGGTGGCGGCATTATCGCCGTCTGTCTAGGAGCGTATCAACCCTGCCCCAAGTTCAGATCTACGGTAGATCGCACTGGAAGAACTACATGTGATTCTGCGTGTGGAAGGAAGCAGATGAAGGGAGCGAAGGAGGAAGAGGTGACACAGTCTCATCGTTGCCAACTATCATGAGTACACCTTAAACAGTACGATAATAATCATATGCAATCTACTATAAATCCGTCGGAAAGGAAGTATGTAGGTATCGACCCTGTGAACTAAAATTTGACGTCATACTATACAATGCATAAATCTTTTCTTTGCCAAGCATTCCTTGCTTTCCAGTACCAAAGATCAAAATTCACAACGTCTTTCACCAGGTTTCATGCTGCAGATGCTTTTCTACTAGTCCAATGATATTTCAGCGCAATACATCTATACCGTGCTGATGCACGAAAATATTGATCATTGCAAGTACAAGCACTCATGTATGTGCATACATACTAATGAGTCATCAGGAAAGCCATAAGTCATCCAGACCGCTCATGACCACTCAGCTACCATCGGCTACCCACCATCCAGCTCACTGATGATGTATCTTAGTTTTAGGAACAGGTTTCCCACATCGGTACGGACTAACACGCTGTGTAGCAAGTGGTACAGTCACTCGAAAGCTGTATCATAGATACAGCAAACATAATTACAACAATGAAAGCACACAACACTAACCTACAGTGTTTCTAATCGAAGGTAGTAATATTTGTGTTTTTCTTTTTCCTTGTTTTTTTTTCTTTTTTTGAATTATGATTGCTTTAGCAACTTTCTTGCAGTAATTCATGGACTAACTTAAGGCACTCATACCTAATTCTCCCCAAAGTACAGTAAAGCTCTGAGTTCAATAGACTGCCTGTACGGAGCTTCCTCTGGCGTCATCGGGTCCTGAAAGGCGGTGTGTGGTGTCACACTAGCACTTTGGTCAGAGTCGAAGCTGAACCGAGTCAGTTTATAGCCAACATTGACCTAAATAGAATACTAACGTCTTTAAGATCACGAAATCTTCGGGTTCCATGGCACTCTTATACACCCATCGATGTTCGGGGTTGTATTTCACGCAGTAAGTTTCGTCCTCGTGGTCAGGGTGGATCAGCGTTGTTGGCATAAGGTCCCGCTCTGTATTGATACTGCGGAAGTCGCAGAGTGCGAGCGGCGAATCTACAGCTGGGTGCGCAATTGGGCGCCAGAAGCTGATGGTCTGGAAGCGACCCCGAAGAAATGTCTCAGCATCAGTCGGTGAAAGATGCTTGCGGACCAAGGAGTCTGCATATGCCCTGGTTTGATCCGCGTGGACAAGTCCTGTAGGCTGTTTGTGCTTCAGATTATCATTGCTATGTGCAGGACGCCTGCGACGGACATCTGGGAGAATGCCAGATGTGAATATACTACAACGAGTGGCCAAATAATCAACCCACTGTGGTTAAAGATAACTACCCTGGTTGCGCCAGTGAGTTTCTTGATGAGCTCTATGCTTTCTGGGTAGTATTCATTCTTGATCTCTTCATCATTCAGAAATGTGGTGTACTTGGCTGGATAACGATAATACTGAAATCCGGCAGTTTCGAAGGTGTATTGATCTTCTCGCCCCCGGACATCTTCGATTTGGATATTGTGATAGTCGTCAATCCAGTTCTGTGATGATTTTCCCGTAGCGGGATGAAGACGTAGGTCGATATAGGGTTTGGAACCGTCAGGAGGGGGAACAGAGTATCTCAACTGAGCTGTTGTTGACATTTGAAAACGATGGGTTGTTGCTCGTGGGCTATGGGATAGCAATAGTAGAAATAAATAAGTTACCCTTTATACCTGGACCACGGGAAGACGTCCGTCGGAACTCATAGCGTTAGGGGCTAGCTATAATGAACACAAAGCTCGCTGATCCCCGATAATTTTGGGATCCAATCCGAGGCTATGATAGAGCATCGCAAAACGGTTAGTAGCACGGTACATGTTAAAGCAGTGCATCCAACTGATGTTTGTGGCAATCATGAATGCGAAATCCATGGAACTGGTATGAGCGGGGAAGTACCAAGTCGACATTGGTCAACGCACCATGGCAAGGGAACTTGACTGTGCTCTGTTCAGCCACCTGAGGACCATGACGGAAAGGATGCGTCGGGGATCAATCAATGGGCGTAAGATAGCTTTCCTGATGAAGTTAACTTCGGTAACTCATTGTAGGGGTGCTGGTAAAGTAAGAGCGATCGGGAATGGATAAGGACCGCCGGGGGTCTACAACCTGACAGACAAGGCATTCGCACACCGGGGGAGAGGGAACATTGCCTGCTAGGATTACTATAGGATCAGCAGCAATAACTACATGTCAAGAAGAACAGGACAGAAGCAGTAACTGCGCGGAACTACAACCCCAATCTTTCAAATCCCAAACAAATGAATGGAAAACGGCCCAACTGATCAGGGAAACCCGGTCCGCACGAATTGAGTCGACAAAGTGCTTTATAAAACCTGGAACACTTACAGCGTCCAGGTAATAGGATCATGTGACATGGGTTCCATCACCCGAATGCACTTTGATTGACGCAAAGAAAGTAAGAGCGGCGTCCACCCGTCGGACCCTGCGGTGGCATTTCTTAGGCAATTAATTCAAATCGAGGAGTCTGCCTACGGGAGACCACGCTAGTGTAGTCTCTCAAAGCCAGACTCGCTATCTGTCATAAAAAGTGACACGCCCACAATCTTCGGAGGCATCATGAGGTGTCTTGCTTTTGCCCGTGTATCGAAGTCAAACAATGCACTGTCGACCTAACGTATTGGAGCTGACAGAAACGAGGAAGACGTACCGGTGGGCGCGCAGAGCTTATGTCCAAGGTTGTGAAGCTTGCCAAGAGACGAAAGTTCACCCTACCGATACAGGATCGCGGGACCTTGACTAGTGCCAATATGTCCAACGCGTGCCATCCTTAGACAGACGGCCGCAATTCCGAAATGAATGTACTAGTCCATGTGCTCAGGTTTTGAGCCTTCGCTGACGCGTTGCATTCAAGTGCGTATTCGATTCGATGTAATAGGCCTGTTGTCGTCGTGGCTAACTGTAGACTCTTCTTCAAGATGACATCCGATGGGCGTGTATCGTGGGATCGTCTGGATCGACTTGGTAGGAGCTGGCAAGGTGCTTAGTAAGTATTTTGATGCTTTTTTTCCCCCGAGTTTATGGTCATCCAGGGCGGAGCTCTATATAAGACCCTGTAGATGCATAGTGAAAGCTGTGAGGTATCTGTAATGTCGTATGTTAGGACCTATGCCCATAACGGTTTGATGCTTTTGTTTTGGATTAAGACTTTCAGGTCGTGATGTTGGCCGTCCGCGTTGACGTCTCAGCACTGGGTCGACCTTCAAGATTTCTTACGCATTCCATTTGAAGTCGAGGCAGCCAGGTCAGCTTGATAGTGTCTTTGGTACGTCTTTCCCCCTCTGCACTTCTGACTGACTTGTAGGTCGTCGTTTCAGTCGTTGACATCGTCATTCCTATGAAACTGGACTGCTGACAAGGTTTCCAAAGCGTGTGGACCATTTGCGTCGCGCTAGGGCATCTTCAGGTACCCAAGTGATGGTACCATGTACCCGATAAGTTGGATTATACCCGTTCACTCGATTGATGCTTTTAGGTGGCAACTTCAGCCGTTTGCATCGACGATTCAGTGCGGTTTGCCTATTTGCAACATTTGCGTTGCGTTGCGTTGCGCTCTCCTCCACGCTCGCCGAGTTGCGCGTGCCCCTGAGTGAGTGGTTTGGCCTTGTGGCCCTCTATTAACGGTTTCAGGTTCGACGTTATGTCACCCACTTCGTCAGTTTGGTGCACCATACCCCGTTTCGACATTTAATCTGCACGATTAGCCATATCAGTGGTGGAGGTGAGTCGTTCGTGGACTTCGCGACTTGATTAACTCTTGTATGGCGTCCCTTGAGTCTTCTGCATCGATGGGCGCATGTGCGACTGTGCTGTAGGCGTCCTAGACGTTTGAAGAATGGCACGAATGGTGCGGGTAAGTGTTGTGTTGATCTCCTGGCCTGATTGGCGCACTGAGTGCGTTCATTAGCTTCTAGCAGTCTCCGCTCAATTCGACGCTGTCATCGCTTATGTCTGTAGTCCTCCGTTTCATCCTTAAGGTCACCACTGCTCCCTTCGCTGCCGTCACCGTCTGCCTGCGTCTCGATTTGAGGTTTCGGCTCGAGTACTCCAATTTCGGCCATCTCCCTGCTCGTGATGTTCTGTGTTGTCTGCTCTTGTGTGCGGCTCGTTGCTGCTGTGTGGCAGCTGTCGGAACGTGAATATTGAATGTTCGAGTAGGTATGTTCTTGTGTGTGATCTGTTGGCTCTGCATGAGGTAAGTATTTTGCAGCTGTCTCTGCATGCTGTTTTCTGTGCAACCCATTGTCGTAATCCTAATATGACTGTGTACAAGACTATGGGGCCTAGATTGCCCTCTATCATTGTGCGTTGCCATTTGCAGTGTATCTATTCCTCTCGCCTTTGAACAGTGGTCTATGCTGTCTGGGTGAGTACTTCTTTGGCCTACTAGGTAGCCCATTTGAGTGCTGTGTGTTGGCGGTATGAGGTATACATTTGCGATGGGTTGAAGTGAAACGGACGTACGGGGAACGTGGTGTACCATGGCGAGGACTTCGTGTCGGTAATGGTTCAAGGTGAATGGGATGTGTGGGCAAGGAAGTGATGACGACGAGCAACTTATTTCTATGGCTGTCGCTCGACTGGGAAAATCCGGCGCAATTCTCATTCTGGAGAGTGCACACGTTTCTAACCCCGACACAAGTCATTCCTGTCTCCTACTACCACGCTAGAGACTAAGATATACTCTCATTACTACTATTCCACTTCCTTAATGCTACAAAATACCGCGCATGACCCGCGCCTCATCGATCAGCTCGATGAAGCACGTTGGTTATGCACGTTCCGTGACACAAGCTCACATTTCGCGCCTTTTCTTAGTCTCCTGTAGGCAGACCAAAGACTCAGAGAAAGACAGTTGTTCCTCCTCGACCAGTGCTTGCTTTTCTCCGTTGGTTGCACTTATCCTTGATCGCCAGGCTCAGCTTAATGGTGGCACGATCGATCAGAAACAACAACTTTGATTTGAACACCAACTGTCCATTTACACAACACGACATTGCTCGGCAACACATCATGATCCACGTGAGGTCTTTTTGCACCCAACAACCTGCCAATTAATGTTAAACTTTGTAGAAAGCAAGGTGTTTCTACACGTTGAGGCTGATGGGAGCACAGTTAATGCCGATCAAACCACCCTATCATTGTATTGTCCGTGAGTTAGGTTCAAGACAACAAGAGCTGGTAGGTAAAACTCACTGCCTGATTACCTTGGCAACAGACGGGATTTTGTTCACAGCTGGCACCCTGACCGATTCCGATGGG
This sequence comes from Scleroderma citrinum, assembly GCA_029372045.1. NCBI lineage: Eukaryota > Fungi > Basidiomycota > Agaricomycetes > Boletales > Sclerodermataceae > Scleroderma > Scleroderma citrinum. The sequence continues at coordinate 1,531,678 of JARFMN010000005.1, read as the reverse complement.
GGTGATGGGGACGCAGTTAAAGCCGATGTTACCATTCAAGCTGTCAACAGGAATGCCCAACAATCCGAAGACCTGGCTAGTTTGAGGATTGTTGGTCTAGACAACTATGAGTGGGTGATGTCGAGAGGCGGTGGCTTAAATGAACATACAGACTGGACGGTGTTGCAGCAATTCAAGCTGCCAGTGTTGCAGTTGCTACCCCCTCCACCTCTTGCAAGACGGTTGGGAGCGGCAGTGACGATGGCCGCGATGGCGACAATAAAGAGTGTCGAGGCACGAGTAAACATTGGGGAAGTCTCAAAGGTAGGCAATGCAGTAGATCGAAGAGGGCTCAAGGGAAGAGCTGGGATCTCTAGAGAGCGGGTTTTTATACACTTTCCGTTTATCTTATCCTTGTGAACAGTGGGACTTCAAAGGAAAACGGTTCATCAAGTTGTCGTGTCAAGAAGGTCTGTGCAACTATCTGTGTTGATTCGTGGCAGATAGGCGACTCAAGTTGGCTTACGGGAGGGGAGCATTCTTGGTTTGATCTGTCGTAGGTTCTCTTCTGTCTGCACTTTAGCTACTGCTAAAGTCCGAGAGACCGTTCGTTGTTATTCATGTTCGCTATCACTGTTGTAGAGACAACGATATGCCATGAAATTGCCAAAATAGAACGAGGTACCAAGGTTGGTCGTCATCGTCGTATGATAAAAATCACCTAATAATAATGGTACGTCTTCGCTCCTTTTCTCTCGTACTCAAGGAGATCCCCGTGATGCGACCCAGGTATGTACGAATACTGATGGCGGGACTGGGTTCTTGGCAGTACCATTAATAATTCACCAGGCTAAGGTAGAAAGACAGGAACGTCGAACTTCCCCGTGTTCTCGCTCTGAGGAGAACGCCGCTGATGGCCTATCCCGGCATTCTTCCGGGTGGGTTTAAGGCTGGACTGAAGACAAAGAAACTTGGCGTACAATTGCTCTTAAAATGTGGTAGTACAACTGCCAGTTGGCGATCGATTCGCAGCGAGGAAGTTGTTGCTTTCTACGGTTCTGACACGGCTGGGCGTTCCGAGGAAACTCGGATTTGGAAACAAGGCTGAAATGAAGAGGATCACGATTCTTGTACCAGGGAGAAAGTCCAAGGTACACTGGTCGTCTATATTCAAGATGTCGCAATATCACAATAATCGTAGGGACCAAAACGAACCGAGAACTTAACAGTGTTCTTGCTGGATAGATGTGAAACAAGATACATCGAAAGTTTTCATATAAGTTTCTACTGCACTCCCGCTGCGATTAACTGACCACCCACAAATACCATGACCCTTGGGCATCACAACATTGTAGTGTGAGCCCTCTACAAGTTGAGGTTGATGGGAATGCAAGAAATACCAATCAAACCGTTCTGTTGTGCGTTCAGTGACGAGATGCATAACCATGGCAGATGATAAGACTTACAGCTTTATCACCCTCACAGCAGACAGGCTGTTGTGTGCAGCTCTGAGGGTTAAGAAGACCAAGGAGGACGTCGAGGGAGATGCAACCAATGCCAATATTTCCGGTGAGGAGCTCAATGGGAATGTCCAGCAACCCTGAAATCTCGCTTTTTTGGGCGTTTTCGGACTGGATTGGGTGAGCAAATGACGGAAGACAGAGGTCCTGCACATACGCACCTCTTGGTAAACGTTGCAGCACTTGAGGTCACCGGTGTTGCAGTAACCACTGTTATCCCTCTTGGTGATGCGTTTGTCGTGGTGGTCTGAGTGATCATAGCCATCATGATGACCATGGTGATCGTGATAGTGATCATCGTGCTCATAGTGTGTGGTGGGGGTGGCGATAGCGATGGCTGCGAGGACGACGGTGAAGAAGGTAGAAGCACGAACCAACATCGTGTATCGGAGGAATGGACTGGAGGACGATATCGAACAGGGCGAGGCCGCAGATGAGCAAGCTTTTATCGTGCGGGTGACCTCTTTGGTGAGTGGCTGTATTGAATAAGACTCGAAAGGAATGCGATTAGTGGCTTGTTCAACGTGATCATTGGCACAGCGGTATGGTAGTTGGGTGATTCGATGAGTTCAGGGAAGTGGGGCGTTCTGATACTATGCGTCAGATTTGTCTCTACTTCTATTTGGGCTGCTAAGCAACGCCCTACAGATCATTTGTCGTCATTCACTTGACCTGGCGAAGAACACACCTAAGGATCCACAATGAAAGTGCTCTGCGCCCGGATCTATGCCGCCGCACGATTTGTCGATGGAACATCCCAGTTAAGTGCCTGTATCGGATGATTTATATAGAAGCTAAGGTTGTGGTTGCAGGTTAGCGACAGTGAGGGTGGGGAGCTCCTTACACAGTGGAGCAATCAGGGAGTGCTAGCACTGACACCTTTTCACGGGTTGGGTGCTAGAGCAGCTCCAAGCATTGTAAGACGTGTTCTTTCCAAAACATCTGGCTTAGTAGCAGACACAGAGGGGATTTCCTCTTTGAGATGGAAGAAGCAGTCTCAAGTAAGCAGGCGGTAAGCTGACGAGGTATTTACATCTGTTTGTACCTGAACTATTCCTATGTGGTAGTCAGCTAATCCACTCTCGTTTCCATTCAGACTAAACACGTTACTCATGGTCTAAACAGAAATTCACAAGCTGGAGGTGACTGTGCTTGTGGGATTAGGTCTCTCTCACTGGTTCTTGACAGCACCGAATGCCACGCCATTGCACGTCAAATCCAAGGTAAAGTAGCCCGTGAGTCTATATCTTCATCAAGCAGCTGCAATACAACAGCAATGGTAGCAACTAAGGTGAACTAAGAACTAGACAGCTTCCTAGTTGACACATGTAAGCAAAGATACATCAAAGGTATGTATTTCATAAAGTCTCTACGTCGTAGCTAATCAGCCAACCAATGAACACCATAGCATCCCAATCCCCTCGCACATCCAAACATTGCGTTGGTACTCCCTACAAGTTGAGGTTGATGGGAATGCAAGAAATACCGATCAAACCGTTCTGTTGTGTGTTCAATGATGGAATTTATAACTATAAGTATATAACTTACAGCTTCATCACCTTCGCAGCAGACGGGTTGTTGAGTGCACTTCTGAGGGTTGAGAAGACCAAGAAGGATGTCGAGGGAGATGCAACCAATCCCAATGTTTCCCGTGAGGAGTTCAATGGGAATGTCCAGCAACCCTGAAATCTCGCTTTTTTGGGCGTTCTCGGACTAGATTGAATGAGCCAACTGCGGAAGGCAGGGATCTTTCACAGGCATACCTCTTGGTAAACGTTGCAGCACTTGAGGTCACCGGTGTTGCAATAACCACTTCTATCCCTCTTAGTGGTGCGTTTGTCGTGGTGATCATGGTGCTTGTAATGTGTGGTAGGAGTGGCGATAGCGATAGCCGCGAGGGCAATGGTGAAGAAGGTAGAAGCGCGGGCCAGCATCATATATCGGAGGAATGGACTGGAGGATGATATCGACAGACCGAGGTCGCAGATGAGCAGGTTTTTATGCGTGTCGTTGTGCGGACGACCTCTTCGGTGAGTGCCTGCACTGGAGGAGACTCGAAAGGAATGTGATTAGCAACTTGCTCAGTGTGGTCATTTGTACAGCGATATGACAGCTGACTGATTCGATGAGCTCAGGGGAGTGGGGCATTGTGATACGGTGTGTTGGATTTGTCCCTACTTCTGGTTGGGTTGCTAAGCAACCTCGTACAGACTATTTGACGTCATTAATTTCCACTGTAGTGAAGAAGGCACCTAAGGGGCCCACGATGAAAATGCTTTGCGCCTCAAACTGTGCCGCCGCACGGTTTTTCAATGGAGTATCAGTTAATTGCTTGTATCGGATGATTGCTATGGAAGCTGAGGTTGTATATTGGTGGCAGTGAGGTGGGTGCCCCTCACACAGTGGAGTCATTAGGATGTGCCAACATTGACGTTTGTTCGTGAGCAGGGTGCGGGAATACCTGGTTCCAAAATCTGCAACACATCTTTTAGGTATTTGCTCTGGAACATCTGGATTCATAGTGGAAGCAGCTGGGTTTCAAGGTCTCAAGTCACCATATATCAAGTTGTCTTCCATTTTGGCTGGTTCACAATCACGGTCCACACAGTAATTCATTTGTCTTCCAAATCTTTAAATGATTGCCCTTGTGATATTGTGTCTAGCTCACTGGTTTAGTCCGATTCGTGACAGCTTCAACTCCTCGTCCTGTGCCTCGATATCGTATCATGCAATTGCGCACCGTTATGATTGGGATTCCATCATCATGCTTTTCCTCAGTGGATACAAGAGTGCACCTGATATATGGAGACTGGCATGGAAACTGCTCTCGAATGCGCTATACAAACCAACAAAATCATGTTAGTCTTCATCTGATTTTCACCCTTGCATGAGGTGATCTCTTGAAACACCTAGTATTTACGACACCCACCATTCAGGGGGGCTAATACATGAAAACTGCGTACCCAAGACTCGATGGCCCTCGAATTGAATAAAACTGTATATTCACAAAGCGATAGGTCCAAAAAGTGCAAGCGCTCCTGTGACGTATTTAAGTATTCCGTCCACAGCCAAGATACCATACGCATGACAATGAACGAGCATAAAACGGAAACTCGACAGGGTCAATCTATGACAAGTCATTGAAGGCTATCACTAATAACATTCATCATCCCCATAAACCTGCCAATGGGAGCCAACACATCCCCGAAGGTCCCGATGTTGTAAAACGGGCATTCCTACAGGTTAAGGTTGAGGGGAATACAGCCAATACCAACCAATCCGTTCTATTGTTTTCGATGAGTGAATTTATGACAATGAAATGAGGTGAACAAGACTTACAGCTTCGTCACGCTCACAGCAGACAGGTTGTTGGGTGCATGCCTGAGGGTTGATGAGGCCAAGTAGGAGGTCAACAGACACACATCCAAGGCCAATGTTTCCCGTCAGGGCTTCGATAGGAATGTCTAATAATCCGGCAATCTTGGCGGTTTGGGGATCCTCAGCCTAGACTGTAGTGAGTTCATGCCAGGTTATTAAAGTCCAGAACTGATGCACCGATTGGATGGTGTTGCAGCACTTCAGGTCGCCAGTGTTGCAATAGCTTCCTCCTTCTTCTTTACCCCTGGGGAGGTTTGGGGGTGCAGCGGTGGCGATGACCACAAGAGCGATAGTGATGAGTGCAGGCGCATTGGTCAGCATATCGTGTCGGAATGGGTGGTATGAACAGGGAGAATTAGGGAAAGTTTATTCAGGTGTGCAAGGCTTTTATGCGCCTTCAAGGTGTGCAGACGATCTTCATGATGAACGGTTTGATTTGGACAAGACAAGGAGTATGGTTACATGTTGATCGGCCCCGTGCAATCATTGAGATACGGAAGTTGGTCGTCATGATGGTTCGCGCTCCAAGGTGGTGTGTTGGATCTGTCTCATGATTACTTTTGGCCAACGCGACTCCTTTTAATGTATGCTTTGCAGGTTATTTGTCGAAATTTATTTCCATCACTATCCTGAAGACAAACTGCAAAGATGATGCACCCGGAGCAGTTCCGTGATGCTTATTCGTTGGTGGAGCAACTAAGTTTGGTTCTACTACGTTGAAATGCCACGGTAGGTTGGGGGAGGGGCAGCAGACGGGGAACCTGATGAGATGTAAACATCAGGGGGTAGTCGTGTCGGCTGCACCCGTGATTATAAGATTCGTCCGGTGCTTCTTTCACATTCTTCCTAGACAACGTGGCTCAATTGTGAAATCACAAATACAGGGGAGTTCCCCTCCTGGATATGGCACGATGTTGTAACGCCAGAAATGTAGTAAACCATCTTCTCCTAAGTTACCTCCCTCCTATTGACAGACAAGATAATCCAGTGTTCTAGCTTGATACCTCGAACACGGTTGTGCAAATTGGCATTTTCTGCTGAGATCAGCTCGCAGTCAGATATAAACCTCTCTTATAGTAGCGAAGGACATCGTTCACCGAGAAACTGACACGTCACACGCTTAGAAGTAGCAAACACAAAACGGACACGGTATCATTCTAACAAGTCCACTCTAAGACAATTTGTGAGGTGTTTCATAGTATTCCCAACAGTGTCCGACAATCCGACAAGCCCAGAAACCCCGTAACTGGACCAACACACTATGAGTGCTCCAATGCTTAAGAGCGAACATTCGTCTACAAGTTGAGGTTGATGGGGATGCAGCCTATGCCGACCAAACCATTCTATTGTGTTTTGTGACTCGATTAGTTCATGAGAATAAAAGCTGGGAAGACTTACGGCCTCGGTATTCTCGCAGCAGACGGGCTGTTGGGTGCAGGACTGTTGATTGAGGAGAGCAAGAATGTCGAGGGAGAGACAGGCAATGCCGATGTTTCCATTGAGAGCACTGATAGGAATGTTCAAAATGCCTGCAATCTGGCTGGTCTGGGGATCCTCGGCCTACGAGGACGATGAGTCAAGATCAAAAGGGGGAGATTATTAAGTAGACATACCGACTGGACAGCGTTGCAGCACGTGAGGTTACCTGTGTTGCAGTGGCCGCCATCCTCGTGGCCTCTGGAGTGAGGGACAGCGGTGGTAACGGCTGTGAGAGCGAGAGCAAAGAGGGTGGAGGTGCGAGCCAACATAGTGTATCTGAAATGCTGACTGGAGCGAATGATATTCAATGAGGAGGTTGTAGAACTGAGGAATTCAGTGCCGATGAGCAAAGCTCTTATGTGTCGACGAATCACTGAGGCTGCATTGAAAGGGACTCTAAAGGAATATGATTAGCGAGTTGTACGGTCATTCGCATAGCCGTATGGTAGTTTGTCGACCCAATGGGCTTAGGAGACCCGTGCACTCTGTAATGCTGTAATAGGGTGTACGGCCATTTCCGGTCCATGTACTCGAGCTATGTCGTGCAGAGACCTATCGTTATTGTCGTTCACTTGAACCGTGGTCGATAGGACACCTAAGAACCAGCCAAGTCGTGCAGTAGCAATTAGTCCACGGAGGTTCCAGGAGTGTGCTAGTGCGTTTCAATGCCAATATGGTATGCCTTGGGTGTTGTGCACGGAAGGGAAAACATAACGAAGTACTAGCTCTGACAAGATGACATGAGGAAGTGCCTCGCACTTCAACGCCCTTTGGTTCTAAAATTCGTAGGGTGCCGTCTGGGCATTCTTCCTGGAACGTCTGCCTTACTAGTGATAAACATAGTGGGACTCAAGGGACAATCCCCTGTCGAGGCGAGAGACCTGGTCTCCGAAGATTCAGCGGAAAGCAAAACGCCGTCCATTCCGTCTTACCACGGCCATTCCAGTTCTGTCACCTGCCGAAGCTTAAATAATAGTGGTTGTGATCTCGAGCTGGCTTTTGGCCTGTACAGGCATTGGATACTGGGAACCTGCACCCCCTATTTCCCGCTTGAGAATGACAGCACTGTGCCCAAGTTTGGGAACGCACCGCTGCAGCCGCGGAGGGTATTTTGCATCCTCCTTTCGCACATGTAGTTTCATTGCCAAGATTAGGGGAGTCTAGAAGCTCGTCGCACCGACGCGTTGGCTGCCCAATTACCTACCAACGATACGAATTGATACTGACCTCCGTGGTCTCTGGACGAGTTTTGCATCCCTAGACTATCCTGTGTAGTGTGGTGGAGCACTCGATGAACTGAAAAGCTGTTAAACTGGGTGTAGACCGTGTCAGATCACCTTCCTCAGTATGTGAGCCTCAGCTGGCGCACCACACTAGCCTTGGAAGTTGGATTCATCCACTCCTGAGTGTGGAAGAAGCTCTTTGTCGAAGTCAACTCCAATTCCAAAGCTATCGAGCTCTGGAGGATGGGGGTTGAGTATCGTTCCACTTCAGCACAACAAAGTAATGAGTAGGCTGGCTTACTCGCTTGCTCCACCATGGAAATGGAGGACTTCATACTCCTCAATGGAGAGGGACCTTTGCGCAGCTACTCTAATGGTTTCCATGTTTCAGGCCAAGGATCACTTACTGTAGATTTACGGAACCCTATCCAGGCTTGGACCAGTTGTCCACCGTTAGCGACAAAAGAACTCTTCACGTGTTTCGCCATGGACACCTACAGCGTTACTAACTTGCACTGCTCGTACCTGTCAGACTGACCAGACTTCCGCAAAGACAAAGCTGGACATAAGGCAGGACAAAAGTGGGTGCAGCGGGAGTACAAAGGACATAGCGCATGACCCTGAAATAGCTGGGGTACTCAACGTCGAATTGTTAGTTAGGCTGACGCCCCAAATCTTCACTCTCCTTTGACCATTGATTCTATGTATGACGGGGTCATCGTGGACCATCATTTCTGTTTCAGTAAGTGAGAGCTCCCTGCACTGACAGTCATTTCTCTCAAAGAAGAGTGACCATTTCGGAGGACTCTCGTCCAACGTGCTTTTGGTCAATTCATAGCGAGTGCGGTGACCTCATTCCAACGTGGTCTTCTGCGGGATACGTCACGCATACCCCACAAATTTCATCTCGCATGTATTCGTTGACAGTTTGAAGTCTTCAAGCGAATGGCTGGAGCCGAGTAAACTACCTCTATCGATCTCGGCAATGTGCCGCAGGGTCTCCACGAAATCTGTGCAGACAGTGGCGAGTATTTAGATCACGTTCGCAGTCGAAGTGGGGTTCACTGCTCGTGTGACATTTGACAAAAATCAAAGCATTGTGGGGTTTGCGTGACTATCTGCATACAGAATGGTCATGAGCTGCTCTTCGATACCTGTGATGGCGATTGCGCCTGGGCTTGAAGTTTGGCTTGCATGACGTTGATCAGGTAATTCACGTTTTCCTGCTTCTTCTGTATTGTCTCAGATAGCGTCTCAAGGTTGCCCCGGATGTAGTCCACTTTGGCAGAGTAGTACTTCGTTGCCTCTGCCCGAGTCTGTGGGAGTGACAGTTTTGAATCAGTCCCTGCTGCATGGCCATCTGATACCCACATTGACCTACCTTTTTGATGTAGTAACCTGTACCAACGTCGACGATAACGTGCTCTGGGTCGCTCAGCTTACCAGGCACATACAGTGAGTTTGTGAGTGGGACAAGAATCGTCGTTCCTAACAGAAAGCGGTCCATCGTCGACACGTAACTGCGGAGCAACAGGGCCAACTAACCAGTGTTCTCAGGTTTTACTTCCGCTACGTTCTCAACGCACTGCTTGAACTTTGACTGCGCCTGTTTGAGCTGTGCAAAGGAGTTGGTGAGGTGGTTCAGCTCCTGTTAGTGGTATGAGATCCTGGGTCTACGAAAGATGCGCAGACTCACCTCTTCGAGCTGGCGTCGTACTTCCGCCAATTGCTGTATGTCGAGGTCTGCGATGTTGATCTGCTGAGGCTGGGCTGTGGTGGCCATGGCGTTGGAGATGTCAACGCAGTACACTTTAGACTTCGCAGTCGACCCCCCCTTGAGTGGTCCAATCGGACACCGGGTCACCCCCAGAAAAACGTTGGCAACAGCCCTCACACATTTGCAGCTGGTTCGAGCGCTGTAAAGGCGTCCACGACAGTGACCACCAACGCCGCCATCATGTCAGACATTGCCGTCGACCAGAGGAGGGAACGAGCAGGGCATTGTGCTCCTCAGGACATCGGTCAGTATATTCTTTTCTCCAGACCCTGAGCAATTTGGCACCGTCGCGCTCATCACGGCTGTTGTGTGCATCGTGGTCGTGAATTGGTGACGTCCAGTTGCCATCTTCCATGCCTCATTCCACCCTACCAAGGGCAATGTCGTGGATTGGTGCCTCAAGGCTAGCGACGGTATGCGATCTCTCCGTCGTCTGAGGGTGTCGCACTGACCATTTGGCACATTCTCAGGCCTATCTCTCGATGGCGTCGAATTCAGCACGCTTCCAAGTGGTTTGCACCTCGTAGACCGCGACGTCGTGTGCGTTGTTCCCGCCGTTCTCCACTCTGCGCCCATATCTAATACGATCCGTGCTCATATCTGCACGATAACAACTACACAGCTATTTCACTAAAGACATCCACGCGGGTGTCTCCGTCTTCCGCCGTCGCCGGACCTCCGAACACGGCCAACGTGGTTTCCGCCTTTCCGCACTAGGGGTTCTCCTCGCGCGTTCTTCCCGTCCCAGACCGTGGCTGCACGTAGACGCACTGAACGCACTAATCGACAGAATATATGCTATTGTCAACCAAAGGGACCGACGAGAACTGGGCAGCACACTCGAACCCTCGGAGGAAGCGGGGGACTGGGAGCCTGCACGTGCATTCTTCGAAAAGAGGGCCGTCAGGAGGGTCGATCTGCGTGGTGCAGGACAGTGGAGAGGCTGGGGGCATGAGTTGGACAATGTAAGTACTCGATTTATGTCTGCTGGGACTGTCTTCGACGTACCTGACATTGTGTACAATGGTCGTCAACTTACACGTTTGCCGAACCCATAACAGCCTGCTCTCCCCCCGACTCCCTCTACCCCTCTACCCCATCTCCCACATCTCTTGCGCATTCTTGGTCCTTCTGCCCTCACGCTGTACAAACACGTGTTAGGACGACGGCGTATACTGATATACACGTTACCTCCTGTTGAGGCTGCGTGTGTACTGTGCTATGTCGCAGCAGACCTGTGCTTTGAAGTACAATGCGACGCGTCTTACCATAACGACGTAGATGGCGCAGGTGACGGCCCAAGTAGCGACGAGGGGGCACCAAGCACAGATGCAGCGGGTAGTGGTGAAGCATCATCCCGCTCTCATCTGAGAGACCGGTCGAGGGAGGGGATCACGGTGCTCGGCATGGTCACTCTAAGCGACCTTGACAAGATGCATTATGAGGGAAAGACAGGACGAGGTTGGATCGCATGTAAGCTCATCACTCTGCATCTTTAATATACTGACCTCCTGGCTGGTAAATCGGCTCTCGTTGCTAACCGTACACTTCGGGACTTTCGTTACCAGGCACGACCGATGCAATATTCTTAGAAAAACCATCTTATTATGACCTGGTGATTGACTTGACAACCTCGACCCCCTCCCGAGCGTCCCGTCCGACCCTCTACCAGTCTAAGCCTGTGCAGCAGGCATCTAACTCACGTGGTCCTACACACAAGTTATCACTTGTCCGATTCACATGGAGTGACGTTAGACTTGTGGGTATTTGACTTGTGAGGTGTACTAACACTCAACTCGAATCCTTGCAGTGGAACGAGCTCGACCGAATCCTGCAACTCGACGCCGGGGGGACCGAGTGTCCTAGCACATGTTGTCGGCCCCCTGTCGATTCGCCAAGTCTCAAGCACCCTATCTCCGCACTTGGCAGTACCAGCCCAGGTACAGCAAAATCTCCAGCACTGTCGTCATGGGCAGACGCATGGCACTTATACGAGGACGTCTGTCTGGTATGCGCATCGCTCTGGGTGGGTTCATGGCGCGATAATTCCACTCAATCGTACTCCACCGTGAACCCAGACGGGTCAAAAGCAAATTGGGGGAGAGTGCGGCTGGAAGGGGATGATGATCTCACTATTGATGGACCAGTAGTGAGGAGTGTCGGACTAGGAATCGAGGGACGGCCGAGCATGGGGGGTAGTGCGATCGAGGGCGGTCCAAACATCAAGGGGCTGAAGAGAACAAGAGGGATGTCTCTCGGTTTAGGAGGAAGCCCAAATGCAAGCGAGAACACGGGTTCAGGATTGTCTGGCGAATACCCTGCCCAACATTCGCCCGATGACCCCGTGGCACAGAGACTCCGGGACGAGCGCATCGAGAGACAAATACGGACGACCCTTGCGCTGCTGCAAACGTTCCATGCAAACTCGTGTTTTCAACTGTCAAGGCTCGCAGAGCTGCTGCTGCCGCAGTCTAGTGCGCCCCGTGTGACGACGGGTCAGCTCGTGGATATTCCGTCTATTGCTGAGACACCTAACCCCACTGCAGTGACTCCTCCAGGAAATGACATTGTTTGCCTCACGCCGCGGGACGTTCTCTCGTTTGAACTTGGCCCGTTCAGTTCGTTGGACGCGCATTATCTGGAGTGGCTAGGAGAGGTGTACGGGGGTGGGAAGACAGTCGTGGTGAAGAGGGGATGGAAAGACTTGATGGGCATGGTTCTTGGATTTGGGTAAGGGTACGGGCAAATATTCTCCGTTTCCCTTGATATTCTATACATAGCGGCATGGCCTTCCTCTCATTCATTTATCCCACTCATGCCGTAGACTTGTGCGAGATGTTTTGATACCACCTATCAAGTAAATATTATCTTGCAGACATGAGGTAGGTAGATTGTCTTATTTCTTGATTTGAATCCGTTCAGAACGTTGCACTCTATTTGAGATATACATAGCTGTCGTGACGTTCGTCTAGTTCACCGACAACAGTTTCAGCAGACTACAAAGCAAGCTTGAGTAAATGGGCAGGTGTCTACATCCTCCTACAGCATGTCTAAGAATTGACGTCAAATGCTGTGGACGCTCGTGGAGAACGTGCAGGGGTAAACGCCATCATCGGCAATAGGCACCGTAGTTCTGCCCGCGCTTGGCCAGGCCTTGAATGTGGTCGAAGGGGGGATAACCCACTCGCCACAGTGCAAAGGCAAACATCGCGCGCACGCCCGTCGCGAATTCATGTCGCTGGTCCGATTATTATCTAACATACAATGTATCGTGATCGGTGCCGGCTAATGGCAGCTGCAGAGCAGCCCGTGTGCGAGTGAACGTCCCGGCGGCTGACTATACTGAGCTCGGTGGCCATGCTGTATGACGTTGGTCCAACATTTTGTCTGCACAAGTTGTCGTGTGTTGTTTGGCCCTCACTGCCTGCCACACTCAACCCCTCCCTTCGACGACGACCACAGCCAACTCAAGTTCGACCATGATAACAATGGCCAGCACCAAGACCATCGCAGTGGCCAATTCTCGAGGGTGCCCAATCACTAACAGCCCTCCGACATCAACCGTTCACACAGCCTCTGGAATCTTGACACCAACCCACATGCCCACCGCACGCTACAACCTCAATGCCAGCCCCAACGCTAACGGGTCATCGAACAAGCCGGCCGGCACTCAGGAGATAACAGTCTCGTCAGCGATTGCGCCGTCGAACAAGGGCAACAAGCTTGCCATGTCCCGCGCACTAGGTGCTGCGTTTCTTAGTCACCAGGTCGAGCAACTTGAGAAATCAGTGTCGCACCACGCACACGGACCCGTCGGGGCCCGGCGGGATTTTTATAGGGACAGAGATAGGGACGGAGACAGGGAAAGGGAGCGAGAGCGCGATAGACGCCAGGGAGTCGGAGAGCTCGGTTCAGGCACGGGTGGTCCCCCGCACAGACGCACGTTAGCCAGTCATGGGTCGAAACAGCGCCCATCTCCTGGACCTAAGCCGATCCCCAGGAAAGACCATGGCGAGAGGGCAGGATATAAGGCACATGAAGACCCACGGGGCACGAAAGATGCCGATCTTGTCGTCGTCGATGCAAGTGTACTTGTGCATGGACTCCATCAGGTGAAGAGATGGTGTAAAGAGGGAAGGGAGGAGATTGTAATTGTGCCATTGGAAGGTCTGTTATATGCTGTCATTTTACTACCGTCATGATACTGACATCATTGCCCTCGGGGCGCATCTAGCCTTGAACACGCTTGATTTACTCAAGAAGGGGACGAGTCCACTTGCTCAGCGAGCCAGGTCTGCGTCAAGGATATTGGAAGCGCAGGTAGGAACGAATCCGCGCATCCGGGTCCAACGAGATGATGCATTCGTTCCTTGGGACCGCATTGAGTTCAGGGACAGCTACGCAGACGAGGATGGGGATAAGCCGATCGCTCAACCCCTCCATCTTTCTGGATCCCCAGAGTGGGTCCGCAGAATGATATGTTGTGCGCGCTGGGAAGTCGACAACGCCTCAACAACTCTCGAGAAGGCGATCACGAAGAATCCCAAAGTTGTCCTGGCCGTATTGTCTCACTCCTCCGCGTTGGCACAGGTCGGAAAAACGACAGATTACACCTCAGAGATCACCTCTCCTGTACCTCTCCCTGCGCCAGGTCCCCATTCACACAAATATGAGCCTCGCTCGGCCGGCCTCTTAGTTGCGCACTGGGGAGCCAAGGCAGGTATTGACTTGTTCGAAGTAGAGCCCAGCAATGGTGCTCTGCCACCCTCTGGTCAATTGCGGAACACTGAAGATGATGAGAGGGGGAAGAGACAAGGTGGCCGTGGGAGGCACAACTCTCACACTACAGGCAGCCCTCCCTCTTCTCGTGGAACAGGTCTTGTCGAACGCCCTCCTGCAGTCAGGCAGATGATGGAAATGGTGGCTCAGCCCAGCAAAGTCGTCAGAGTCCTTGCAAGGGGCGAGAAACTCGAGCCTGACACTTAAACATTGGGTCCCTACTTGAATGGTATGCCTGACGGCTTCATCAGCCATCGGCCATGGGTATACTGATGAGCCTTCGCTTCAGATATGCATGTTGCAGAGTCTCTCGACACAGGACTTTTCCATGCTCGTTTTGTAGATCGTTACTAGCGATAACGGTGGCGATCAAGGGCACACATTCCGTCTCGTCAGGTTACAGAATCGCAAGGGACTGGCGGTTAGTAGAATGCTTTCCCGCCCGCGTGCCCGACGGCTTGGACCTCCTTGGCGTATTGCTCCAGTCTGTGTTCTGCAGGTGCTTGGTTTCTTTTTCCAATGCGCGGATTTGCCTGGCAGGTTTTTGGTTTTCATCTTCTGCTGCGGTATGCACCGCCCTATGCAACCATTTTCTACCCATTCCATCTTATCCTCTCTAAAGTCTGGACAATCTTGTAGTATGTTTCTGCTATACATGTTTTATGGTGTCCCTTGCCCATTGACAACTACAACGAGAACACAAGTCGTTCAGACCGTGGCAGTATGGCAACTGGTGAGAACTTCCCAAACACATTGGAAGAGAAACGCTCGTTTGGTGACTTCTCCGTGTTGCGGAGCCCCTATCAGGATCCTTCACTGTTGTATCCGAGGAGCTCATCTCTCCGCTGGTAAATTCACTTGGTAAGTCAGCTTGTTCAGACCCGAACGACCGTCGACTGTTGTACGAATGAGTCGTTCTGCTTAAATTTCTCAGCACAGAGAATCATGCATCGGTTTCTGGACGTTGGTCCTTGGAGAAGCAGTCCAAAGTTCGCACCTCAGTTGTGCCACAGTAACCGAACTGCCAACGTAAGTGCTGGTAAGATGTCGTCGTGCGTTGGTGAACAAAGGACAATCGACAAGGATGTGTGACCGGGTTTTGGATGTTATGTTCATGTGGGAACAAAGATATATCAGACCAGGATTATATGAGGGAGAGTTCTGACGGAAGTCTTCCCATGATTCAGGTATAAAGGATAACCTACATCGCTATCCCATCATTAGTCCACGAGTAACAGTTCATCATCCCCAATGTCAACGACGACTCAGTTGAGATACTCTCTTCCCCCTCCTGATGGTTCCAAGCCTTATATCGGCATGATGCCTGATCCGATTACGGGCAAACCGTCACAAAACTGGCTTGATGACTTTCACACTGTCCAAATCAAAGATGTCGATGGTGAATCCACATCAACTACTTTTCTAAAGTATGCAAACCACCCAGTACGTCGAACGTCAAGGATAACGGCACTGCTGACCAGTGCGATTCTGCGGCAAGGCTATACTGCAAACAACTGCACATCTGTGCTACAATTTCCTCCCATGAACGTGCAGCCTCAAGCCAAATGAGGCACGCTTCCTTGAACCCTACTGTAAGACCAAAGATGAACGCACCTGGTGTACATCAACGATGCACGATCGAAACTGCTTGAGGTCTGTCTTAATCAATGTTACTTGGCTCTTGTCTGAATGGGAGGTTCCCCCACATCAGAAAATGAACACGCTGAAAATACAGACACTCAGAAACCGTATTGTTTATAAAGCAAACATTCCAATTACAAGAGCATAACACCAAACTGCAGTACCTCTAAAATGATTTCTTTCGTCTGAGTCTTAAGGACGACGCTATGCTACCTAACAAGCGTGATTTATAGATTGATTTCGGACACTGATATCTAATTCTCCCCAAAGTATAGAATCGCTCTCAGCTCAATAGACTGCCTGTATGGAGCATCTTCCGGCGTCATCGGATCCTGAAAAGCGGTGTGTAGTGCCACACTACCACCTTGAACAGAGTCAAAACTGATTCAAGTTAGTCTACATAGATGGCAATGATCCAAGTGTAACACTAACGTCTTTATTATGAGCAAATCTTCGGGTTCCATAGCACTCTTATAAATCCACTGATGTTCGGGGTTGTATTTTGCGCAGTAGCTTTCGTCCTCATGGTCATGGTGAATCACTGACATTGCCACAAGGTCCCTCTCTGCGTTAATACTACGGAAGTCGCAGAGTGCCAGCGGCCAGTCTACTACTGGGTACGAAATTGGACGCCAGAAGCTGATGGTCTGGAAGCGACCCTGAATGATTGTCTCAGCATCACTGGGCGAGAGATACCTGCGGACTATGGCATGGGCATCTGCCATGGTTTGATCCGCGTGGACAAGCCTTGCAGGTGTTTTGTGCTTCACAGTGTCATCGCTACTGGCAGGACGTCCACGACGGATGACTGGGGGAATGCCATACATAAACAAGTCACTTTGAGTGGCCAAAATAATCAACCTACCGTAAGTATAAATAATCACCCTGGTCGCGCCAGTGAGCCTCTTGATGAGCTCCATGCTCTCTGGGTAGTATTCGTCTTTGATCTCTTCATCGTTTAGAAACGTGGTGTACTTTGCTGGATGACGATAATACTGACATCCGGCAGTATCAAGGGTGTAATGATCCTCTCTCCCTCGAACGTCTTTGATTTGGACAGTATGAAAGTCATCAAGCCAGTTTTGTGACGGATCAACCCTTAGGTCGATGTGGGCCTTGGAGCCGTCAGGAGGGGGGAGAGTGTACCTCAACCGACCTGTTGTTGACATTTGAAGTGATGAGATGTTACACGTGGACTATGAGATAAAGATAGTGAGAGAGCATAGGACATCCTTTATACATGAGCCACGGGAGGACCCCACTCGGAACCCATAGCATTGTGCATTATCCCGGACAATCTAGAAATCCTAATTAACCATTATAGTATGGCATCATCCCAGTGAAGCCTTGGGCGCAACGTGCACACAGCGGAGTTGAGGACTACTGATCACTGATTATTTGGGTATCAAAACCAGTGCTGTGGTAGAACTTCGAGTAAAGACGGTTAGTGGCACGTGGCGCGTTGTATCAAATTCATGCAACTTGTCTTATACATAAATGTCATGGGTGCCAAGTCTATGCAGCTGATATTAGGGGCCAAGTGCTAATCAACCTTGAACTCACCGTAGCGAGGGGACCTCAACTGGGCTCTGTCTGGCCAACTAAAGACTCATAGTGGAAAAGACTGCACCACAGATCAATCCGCGGGCGTGAGATATAAAGTTTTCCCGATGAAGCTCAATGACCCCTAGAGAGCGCTGGTAAAGTAAGAGCAACGCCCCACCCTGCGGTAGTATTTCCTGGGTAATTAATTCAAGTGGTCAGAGTCTGTCTAGGAGATAACACACCGATCTAGTCTCCCAGACTCGCTATCTGACGAAAAAGTAACACCCCCGTAGTGCCATGAAACGATCTTTTCTTGCGTTCATCGAAGATAAACGATAAATGTACAGAAACCGACGGAATAGATAAGTTCGACTAACAACAATGGAGAAGCATACCTGACAAAAAGGACAAGACGTACCTACCGGTGCTCAGGCATCCATAGATCGATGGGCGCTTATGTCCGTGGTTGTGAAACCTGTCAACGGACGAAAATTTTCCCTGCTAAGCCTACCAGTACTCTTGCCCTTTACATTGTCCCTGATCACAGCTGGGAGACTGTCTCCAACTCTCCATTGATCTTGTTACCCAAGAGTCCCACATAGTCTCGGACACGGTGCCATTGTTGTCGTCGATTGTCTATCCAAAACGATCCTACCCCTGCTAGTGGCGGGTCCATGTTGGAAGGCCTCGCACGTGTCTACTGTGACCAGATGTTGAAGGACTTTGGTCTCCCGAAGTTTCACCATATTATTAGCAACCGCAGCACTCAGTTTTATGTGGGAGCTCCTTCCCATCAGCGTTGTTCATGTGTGAATGACATCCAAACAAACCTGGTGTAGTAGTAGTTTTAGAACCCACGTGAAACTATAATACCGCAAGGTTGGGCAGTGTTTAAAGTTGGGCACATCACACTTGGGCGCATATCGATTGACCAAAATCGACTAAGTTAACGCTCACATGAGCGCTTCTGTCTAGTTTTGGAAAATATGTGCGCACCTTGTTTGGTGGTTCGCCCATAGCCCCGAGCCACATACACTCTGATATCCAGACAAGTTTGTTGGTTTGTCACGTAAGAAGGCGCGACAGGAGCGACAGACCGTAGCGCAGCGGTTTAGTAGCCGTCGGCCACTCGCTGTCTTGTTCTCCCTTTAGTTGTTGGCCTCCAGTCTTTTCTTTCAACTCCGCACCCTTTCATTCCCTCATAAGTTGCCCCTCACAGACAATGTCGGTGGGAAGGAGCATGAACCATACGTAACCAGCTCTTGGAGATTTCGACCAATATACCCACCGCATACCATCCTCAAACCGATGGACAGCCTGAGCGTGTCAATTGGGAGATAGAGTAGTTTTATGTAATAGAGGAGAAAGGAGAAGCGATCGGAGACTTGGACGGGTGGATTCGTCCAGTCCGGGGATGTCTCTCACAAGAGATGAGGTCCTTTCCTTTCCCAGTAACTTCCTCTTCGGATCATGGCGGTACCTTGTATCTTGGTTCGATTCAGCTCGTCGTCCTCCTGTTCCCCACTCGATCCCATGACCACGTCCGCATCCGCTGATACCGCAACCGGTGGTCCCAGGTTTTGCTTGATCGACGGCCCTGACTTAGAGCATAGAGACTTCCGCAGGAGGTTTGTAATAATTTTAGAACCCACGCAAAATCCACGCGAAACAAGGTGGAAGGTTGGGCAGTGTTTGAATTTGAAAGTCGGGATCTCTCCCTCCGTCGGTGGGAAGGAACCTTTGTTCGAAACGCCACCAATTCAGTAAACAAGCGTCAAGTGGACTGGCTACAATACTTATTGCCGTAGTATCATGCACCTGCATCCTATCACTATAGGGCTGTAGCAAGATGGCCGAACAACAGCTTTGCGTAGTGACTTATCTATGCGTAGCTCCATCCCAAACATCCTACCCTGAGCATTTGAACAATGAACCTGTGAAACTGCACCTTTAGCCTGCGCCACACATTCCTGCAGATCAAAGCTTACTGCCCAGCCCACACACATTTACCACCTCATGGTACCCGGACCCTTCTTCTGGGTCGCCTCCAAACTATAAACATCTCATGTCTAATTTTGCACCCAGTCACAAGTTGATATTGGACAGGTGCACTATCGATGAATCTGTGAAAAAAACAATGATACATACATGCTAGTGCTGACGCTGGGACCAGAAGAGTCACTACGATGGCAATGACGCAGTGATGTAGTGATGCAGGTCCCTATGCAACCTTCCCAGCACAGACACAAAACACACCAGGCGGCGACATTATCGCTGTCTGTCCAGGAGTGTATCAACCAGATTCATGGCAGGTTGCATCGGAAGAACTACATGTGATTCTGCATGTTCTACAGTCTCCGTATCTTGCCGTACTCAAGTCTTGTCAGCCTCTCACCTCTATCTCTCACCCTTGTCCTTAGAACTCATGAACTCGTATTCCCCCTACATGATCTGCCTAGGCTTCGTGTGCATCGTGTAACAGGCCCGGTAAAGGGTGCAAAGTGGGCGAGCTATGCATGTTTGAGAGGGTATAGTGTCGATGTGCTTCTCTCCTTTGTCTCATGCCTTCTTTTGTGTACTTATAATATATCTTCGATGTAGTAGCTTGAACCTATGTCATTCAATGCTCAGTGACTAGTGAAGAATAATGAAAGGTGTGAGTACAACACAGGTAGTAACGAAACTCGTGAACTAGACAAGTAGTGAACTGATAACGAAGAAGTTGGGCGAAAGCCCATAGGGCTTTGCAGCCCGAAACGAAGCTCGAAGGGCGGCGATGCGAGCCGTGTCCCGAATTAAAGGAGTCAGCGACGTGCTATAGCGAGAATGGCGCCCCGAGAGAAGGAGCTAACAAAAACTCACCGCTAATGGACAGGCGGCTGGGAAAGGTTCGAGTGTTGGCGCGACTTGCAGAGATATAATGCAAAGGCTTGACCAGCCCAATGTCCCTGTGTTTGGAAGACATTGAAGAGAGTTCCCCTAAGGAAATATTCCAAGGTACCGCCGATACGAAGACTGCCCTTTTATGTTCAAGACCTTGTGCATCATGTAGTAGCCACCGTTTCAAGGTTCCACTGTGCCTCGGTACTACGAGGCACAGTGGAATAGTGAAGACGAGTACAATTAGTAAAAGCTAAATCTCAGTCTTGTACTCGTGGAAGGTGCTCTAATCGAAACCCAACAGACTAAATAACTCGTGGCTGATCCAAGCTTGACATTACATTGTCGTGACGACACCAGATTGTTGGATACTTCTGACACGCTATACGTACTCACTCTACCGCGTCATTTTGTGAGACGCTAAACAAATGAACGTAAAGCGTTGTCCATATCGCAATGAGAGATAGTTAGGTGGATTTATAGTTGGAAAACCCCTCTTGCGGTGGTGCTCAAAAAGGGATGAGGCAAATGTATTGCCGACGTGCAACAGCTTTCACAAATCTGAAGTTTGGAGAGAACTCGAACCAGAATCGCACGACACAGTCAAAGATGCCACCAGGAAAAAAAATAATTGTTGAAGTACGTTGCTCTCTCGTGACATAGTGTCGACCGTTAACCTTTTCTGTACCATTATCACGGAGGGAAATTCGTGTGATGCAGCATGATTCATGTGTGAACTATCCCTATGATATGGTGACTATCTCCTCTAGTGCTACTCACACGCGTGCACACTGTCCAGGGGAGAACGCAACGTTTCAAGTGTACATAGATAATCTGACGATGCAAATGGCGAAGAAAAAACGACGGCTTGGAGCCTGGTCACTAAGCTGTGTTATAGCTGCGTGCCTACAATGAAGAGCGCTTCTCGTCACATCCGTTGGTGTAGTGGTTTGGCCCTTCAGGCGTACCATGTCGAAAAGGTGCGTACCCCCCCCATCCAGATTCGCATGTTGATTCAGGTGTGACTGATCATCGATATGGTATTGCAAGACTTCACCTAAGCCAATCGGATGTCCGGAATTGGTGTTCTATTTTGTCTATGTCGCAGGAAACTATACGTTTTCACACCCTAATTCTACAACCTTGTGATACTCCAATATAGGTGCTCTATCTTATGTTCCGCGAACATAAACTCCTTCCGCTCAGCCCTGACTTGTACCTCACCCTTCTCAAAGACCATCCCATTCCACATCTCCTTCCAGCTCTCCGGGGAATGGGAAAAAAGATCATACTGTGCGCCTTGGGAAACTCTTGTGGTGATACCCTTCTCTTTTTTACCGGTCTGGATACCACAGATTATAGATCCCGGTTCATGTGACAACAGTCCAGCAAGAGCGCGTGCCAGATGCAATTGTTGCTCTTCGTCGAATAGATGGAAGAAGGCAGATGCATTGATGACAGAGCAATGGCCGTGGAGGGCGTTCAAGGACGTCAAGGACGTCAAGTCTGGAAGTGGCTCTTGTTTAGGTCCGCGTGCAGGTGGTACGACAGAGAGCATCTCAGGGTCAAGTGCATCTCCTGGAATGAAATGTGCTGGCCAAGTTTCCTTTGATGTCCTGAACAGGACATGACTAAGCTCTAGGAATTCTGATTTCATAATGTCAGTCACAGTCGTAGGAAAGGGGGTTGACTAGCCTTTCATCAGGTCTGATGCTATGATATTGCGAACAGGGAAACCGTCAGCTGCGACCTTCCTTGCATCTGTGGCAACTATCGGATGGAGTGAGGGCAGGTAAGTGTTGTATTGTAAGAGGTGCTCACAGCAACAGCCGATATCAAGGAAGACGGCGTCTTTGCGCTCACGCCCAATCTTTACAATATCTCCATAGACTGAGTGTTTCGAGATTCCCATCCTATGAACAATGTGTTGGTGAGTTATTTGGAAGACTTCCTGTGAAGTATTTTACGCACCGTAGGAACCCAAACCAACGTATCCATGGGTATGGCGCAACCTAAGTATTTGATGGTCAGGACTGATGGTGAGGGAAACCCAGGGCAAGACTAACTTTGTAGGCCTTTTCCTGTGCCATCAGAATGTGTGCCTTCAATTCCTCATCATCATTGATCCCAGTCGTAGCTTTGAAGAATGTCGCCTCGTCTGGGGAGAGATAGTAAAGGCTGGGGTCAGGAGCGGCATCCTCGTGGACGTAGATTATTTTTCCGCCGAAAGGTACCTCGCGGGACTGTGTGGTATCGTTCAGTGCCATTGAATACGAAAAGTGGGTGGAGCGATGGCTTTTATTTTTCTCATGGCATCTTCCATTTTATAGGCAGGAGCGTCGAGAGGCTATAACCACCTGAATCGTTGATAACCCCACAGTTAGCTGGCCAGAAATCCTCACACTGTTAATTTTAGCTGGTGTTGCTGCGTCGCAACACAGCAAGAGGTATGCCATACTGTTTCCGACATAGCATGATGCCTTTGACTGGAAGATCTAGACATTTTTTGTCTGGGTGCATTGTGCAAGTGCCAGATATCATAGGTACTATCACAGTGGATTATTAGGGGCGTTGCTCTGATCTGAAATGGAATAGCTGGCTTTCCGGCCAATTCCTGTTTTCTGGCGCCTTATTACTAAAAGGTGATCGGTGATGTACCTTCTCCATGGTTTATGGCAGACAAGTGATAAACGCGCAGCGCTCACAATTCTTGTAGGCAAACGTATACGGCACAGTACAATGGAACGGAACGTGGAATATATGTATTGAGAATGATATCGTATTGTACTACAGGAGAACAAAGATGATCTTTGCTAACACCGAGAGAAGCGATAAAAACTGTTTGCGACTGAGAGAATGAAGAGATCCGTCCGTGTTTCCATGCAAACAGGTGATCCATTGGCTGAGACGGGTCAGATGAGAAGTCAGACATCTGGCATCTGACTCGTCTGCACCAGTCTGATCCAGACAAAATAGACTACATACTTGTTACTTTCCTGATAGGCTGCTCACGCATAGACTAAATCTCGATCCCGAAAACTAAAAACGCAAAATTATTTCCACGTGGTAGTATATGTACATCTCCGTCAATCAGATTCGTGACTTCATTGTAATCTTTCGGTGCGGTATGCTGACTAGGACATGCTCTACATGCAACGTTGCTTTGCATGGCTGAATATTGAAGTCATGTTCATTCTACTATAAATCTGTCGGAGAGGAAGTGGGTATCAACGAGTCACTGAAGTTAATTTTATCAGGAAAACTGTCTTACGCCCATGCCAAATGGATCCCCAGCGCAGCCTTTCTACTGTTGGCTAAACAGAGCTCACCCGGGGTTCCCTCGCCACGGCGGGTTAACCGACCTGCCCGCTCATAGCAGTTCCATAGATCTCGCATCCGTGATCGCTGCACACAAGAGTAGGCTACAACGTTCCCATGTGCACGGTGCTACTAACCGTTTTTGCGACGTTCTATCATATCATTTGATCTCCAAAATTATCGGGGATCAGCGAGCTCTAAATCCACGCCAGTTGCCTTTGTGCCATGCCGCACTCTTTCAATAAACAAAACAGGATGCGCTGTACTGCAATGACAGCTAAGATTATCCCAGGTAGTCCCCAATGCTATGAGTTCCGACGGAGGACCTCCCGTGGTCCAGGTATGAAGGATGGCCTATTCATTTCCACCATCACTATC
Source organism: Scleroderma citrinum (assembly GCA_029372045.1). Taxonomy (NCBI): domain Eukaryota; kingdom Fungi; phylum Basidiomycota; class Agaricomycetes; order Boletales; family Sclerodermataceae; genus Scleroderma; species Scleroderma citrinum. The sequence continues at coordinate 1,507,781 of JARFMN010000005.1, read as the reverse complement.
CCATAGTCTACGAGTAACAGCGCATCGTCAAAGACAGCTCAGTCGATTCACTCTCTTCCCCCTCCTGACAGTTCCAAACTCTAGAATCTAGATCAACCTACGCTTTCATCCCACTACAGGAAAATCATCACAGAACCGGATTGACGACTATCACAATGTCCTAGTCGAAGACGACCGGGGGCGAGAATATATCAACACCCTTGAAACTGCCGGATTTCAGTATTATCGTCACCCAGCCAAGTATACCGTATGTCTGAATGAAGAGACCAAAAAATTGATTCTTGATGAACAGGAGGTTATTGAATGGTCCGTGTCGCAGGGTAGATCTCCGTCGCAAAGAGAAGAAGGGCAATATCTGAGTAATGTGTGGAGCGCCCACTGCATGAGTGTACATAGACCTATACTAGCGCATAGCGACGTCGTGCGCACAGAGCATGTTACTAGCATACTATCGTTCTTATACGTCTCCTGGTCTGAAATCACCGACCAGCACCAGGAACTGTGCGCCTCTCCCGACGGGGTCCCCGCTCCGGTTGGACAATGACGACAGGGACAACGTTGACGGGGATATCAAAGTTGAGGCTCTTGAGCATTTCCTACATAATGCGAGTCAGTCCAGCGTTTGACTGATGCTTTTCAAGGAAGGGGGCACGCACAGCTGTGAAATCGTCGACTTCCAAACCAGTTGAGCTCGTGTCGAGGGCAGAAACCTCGGGGACGTAGTTATCCTTCCTCTCCCTCTCCTCCTCCTGCAGCTTGAAGGAGATACCGCGCACGGGCCCACGCTGTATACGCTTCATCAAGTGTGTAGTGAATCCAGCAATCTTGTTTCGGAGTCGTTTTGATGGGACGCTTGCAACCTCATCGATGATACGCTTGTTGGTGTGGAAATCGAGGGTCAGACGGGGGTAGCTGGAAGTGTATGTGAGTATCACACATGATACGTTGATGGTCAACATACTATTTCTCGATGAGCACACGAGAGGCCCTCTTGGTTGTTTTGGTGCGAACGCGACCCTATTACAGAGCTGTCAGTAGCCAGAGAGAGAAGAGGCAATCTTGTACCATTTCGATGAGTTTTGGGGGTTGTGGATGTCGATGTGGGTGTGTTGAGTGAGATTGCAGGACACCCGGCCATATCCGGTGTGTGGCTGAGCAACTGTACAGTCGAAGCAGCCACCGCGTCTCGTCGTGCGCACCGACATTCGCTCTACCAGCAAACGACAGTCAACATGGTCCGGGTCTCTGTATTGGTGCGTTGCTGTCAGACAAGCGCGTTTCGCCGTCTGCTGATGCTTGCATTAGAATGACTGCCTTGTGGGTGTGAACGAAATCGGCATTCTCGGCGTGGACTTGACATACATGACAGAACAACATCGTCAACGCCGAGCGACGGGGCAAACGCCAAGTGCTCATCCGACCTTCATCAAAGGTCATCGTAAAATTCCTCAGTGTCATGCAACGACATGGTAAGAGAGTTATTCCGCCCCTCTGCAAGGTGCTCAAGTGGCCAAGGGTATATTGGTGAATTCGAGATAATCGACGATCACCGTTCTGGCAAGATCGTCGTTCAACTGAACGGCCATCTAAACAAGACGGGCGTCATCTCGCCGCGATACTCTGTACAGGTGTCCAATATCGAGACCTGGGTCAACCTGCTACTACCAGCGCGTGGTTTCGGCTTCATCATCCTCGTCCGTGTCTCTTTCATCCTGTATACATGAATTTTGACAGCTTCGCAGACAACATCATCTGGTATCATGGACCACGAGGAGGCACGTCGCAAGAACGTCGGTGGCAAACTGCTAGGATATGTCTACTAGATCTCATGCACATTTTTCCTCTGTTTGATATATACTATGCAAAATATTGGCACCACATGAGCCAATGCCTCCCATACTCCGTCGCGATGAACGGATACACTCGCATTGGTGATATTAGTACACGTCCGATATGACTATGTGGCATCTTCGTCATCTTCGTCACCCGACACCTCCGCATTCTCTCTTCCAGCCTTGGCCATGAGCTGAGCAAGATCCTGTTCTTCGGTTTCTGACACTGCTTTTGGCTGTTACCCAAGATCAGCACGCCTTGTTTTTGTTCGTGTAAAGACACATGGTGACTTGCCTTCATTTTGACGACCAACCCTCCTCCCTGTGATTCAATTGACGTCTGTATTGCTTCGATCGCACGTTCCAACCGTTCCACAGCCGCATACTACCAGCAGGAAATGTAAGCATGACAAAATAGAGAGTGAAGTAACCGCACCTTGTCAGTCGCGTTCGTGCTAAGAACATATAGTGGCGGGGCGACAAGCTTCGCCTTGATGGGCACCGTTTCCGTTCCCTGCGATTCGCCACTAAAGAGCGCACGTTTTATCGCATCTATCCCAACTGGCATATAGCATGTCAACTCGATGTCTGCGCGCAATTTGATTGGTTGGGGGGTCAGACGGCGTGCGATCGTCGCAAGCAGGATCTGAGTGATGTCTTCGCTTGGCTGCGTGGGAAGCGTAGCCAATATGGTCTGTGCATCTCTGTGATCGTTCAGCGGTCGTACGCAGAGGTGGAGATTTGACGTACGTGAGCATCAGTTTGAATGCATCGTATGTATGGCCATACGTCCTGCTGAGTGGCCATCCGATCTGCTCATATAGTTGTTCGAGGGCCGCCTCCTCGCTCTGTGCTGCATCTGCACCCTCCTCGACGGCTGGAGAAGGTACCTTTGAGGCAACGTGCCGCATAATACTCGCGACTGTCTTCGATTTCGTATAGCGTTCTTCGCATTTTGTGATGTCCTCTGGTGAAACACGACGTTTGGACAGATCGATGTATCCTGATGCCAAGTCACAAGGATAGACACACAGCAGTGAGAGTCACAGACCTTTCTCGCGATCGACACGAAGGACGACGACGACCTCGTTCCTGCCCACACGGATGAGCTTCTGTATACTTCGGATGCGTCTCCGCGAGAGTTCAGATAAGAGGATCATTCCTTCTATGTTATCATATTCGAGCTGGCAAGTCGTCAACCCGTGGCCAGTGCGATGGCGATGCGACTGACCAGCTTGACATATGCACCCATCTCTGCTATCTGGCGCACCTGCACCATCACCAGCTCGTCCACCTCTGGATACCGCTGCTCGTAGTACCGCATTTTTTGACTGTCGACGATAAAAGGTCGATTGCTGACATAAGATAGTTCCTTTGCACATACCTGAGCTATTCCCAGCGTAGTAGTCAGATGCTCGTTCTCGTTTCGAATTTCGATCATTGCATTGCTTACACCGCTAGCATGACCGAGAAAAAGAGCGACATCATCACGGCGCACCTCACCATGGTTCCAGAAAGGCAAGAGAAAAGACCCCAGGGCTAGACGCCAGTATCAAACGTGTGTACTTGTCGCCGCATTGACCTGTCATATCCAACAGTTGGTATCGAGTACGTCAATCAGGAGCATCAGTGGGACCACCGATAAGTCTATATTTTCCTGATGCTAGCTTTCTACCTTTCAACCGAAGGACAGTACAAGTAAATTCAATCTCAAGCACGCCAGCAGAAGTGAGGACTAAGACATGATAGAGCATATCATAGAAATACCCCTATAAAACTAATCAGATCGAAGGATAATGATCAAGCAACGTTCAAGTACGTTTCGAACAGATGAAAATCGAAACCGCTAAATCGCAAGATAATGCAAGACAGGAATGCATAGAAACACAAACAAAATGATCGCAATTCATTCCAGTGTGCATCTTCCAAATCTCCACCAATGATCATGCACCTATCATGATATTATGCTTTCTCCGTTCCAAGACTTCACAGTCACCAGAAAATGATGCTGTGCAAATTTTATGCCAGGTTCCATCTTCGTTGGGCTCGACACAGATCCCGTAGTGGTACGGCTTCCTTCCTTCCTTCATCTTTTTTGACCTGCATACAACTACCATCACCTCCTTATCGAAAAGGTCTGGATTTCCCAGTCTGTTCGTAGGTATCTTCTCTACGGCAGTAGTTTGAGCTTGAGCCTGCAAATGAAGAACACTGATTAATGGGCTGACAATGTCGCTGTTAGCGCGAAGGCTCCTTGCGGCTCTCCCGATAATATCTGTGAAACTAGGATTCATTTCGACCTCTGAGAAGTCGCCAGTGATCCCCAACCCCGCAGCAACGCTTTCGATGTGTGGCCAATCTTGACCAGTACTGGAGATGTTGGAAGCGGATAGTAACTGCTCCTCCGTAATTTTCACTTTCCATATTTCAGCATCATCGATTGCAGTGATGATTCGTCCATCCAAATGATCTATCCGTGCGTTCCTCCCATGATATTCGTCCTGCGCATACGAAGGATGTTCAATGGAGGCACTGAAATCCATCATTCCTGACCAGTTCTCTCCATCGTGCTTGCTATTTGTCGGAATCGTGTTGAAGGTCAGGGTATCCAGAATGTCGGTATGGGACATCAGCTTCATGAGTTGGATTAGCGCTTGGTTTTCGGAGAGGCCATATCCATGAAGGTGGCGCATCGGTTCCTTGAGGGCACCAAGTATCCCGTACACTCGGTCACATGGCATCGAGGTATAACGCACTCGTGCTTGCATAAGCGCACGCTGGGTATGGTCATAAGCACTGGGTGAGACCCCGTTCAGTACCTGTTGGATGTGCGAGAGATCGGCATTTGGAGGTGTAAGGTACGGGGACATCAGAAGGATCGAGGTGTAGATGTCGTTAACTCCACTGCGAACGGAGGTAAGCTCTTGCTCTCCAGAAACAAAGACAAGGTTGTGCGGGAGGTGGAGCTCTTGGTACGTCCAGACCCGTTCGAACCAGTCAGCTAACCATGCCTTCTTCCCGTCTTCATACGTATGGATCAGCTGCGCGAAGCTATTGTCTTGGGTCAAGCTGGCAAACGCAATGGTCCCAGCAGACCTAGAAAATATGGACCACATGTTGGAAATTTGCTCGGCTTTGTCTTCGTTATCTTCTTGGTTGATACAAAGACAATCTATCCACAAGTATCTGCCCCCACGTTCGCCGGCGATCTGGGACGCTCTGCCCAGTAATTTCTCGAAACGATGGAAATCAGAGAACGCTGCAGACTCCCAATTACACCCCGGTACGGGGAGGTGAACCTTCCCTTTGTTGTCCCAAACATATGAGACTGCCCAGACACGATTCCATTCTATATCTGTGCTGAAATTGCGCTGCACGGATTTTGTATCCAGACTGTATAGCCTGATGGATCTGTTAGACATCTTCAAGGATAGGTCTGTTTGGTGGTCAGGTAAGTTCGGAATCCGGTACAGGGGGTACCTATGTACCTTATTCTTCCGCTCGAAAACTATGGCACCTTATTGTCAGAAGCAAAGACAAAGACCTCTGGATTCAGAATTGTTTAGAAACGTGCTGAATTTAAATTATACAATCGTTAGGACACTGTGAAGACAAGCATAGAAACTCACACGTTGAATGATAGGAGAACACTAAGACGATCGGGACAGAATGTGGATCAGCGCTTGAGCACGCGTGCATGTACAACTGGGAAGCGTAGATACGATCAAGGAGCCCAGAGAGAAGGGTAACGGAAAAGCAGACAGCAGTGCGAGGTACATATATATATATGATCAAGGATAATGAAATAGTCCCCGTGGACATCGGTAACAAACTAATGGCAGGATACGTGTTGGCTAATGACGGCTAAAGCGAAGTAGTGTAGTCGGGAGACTGACTCGGGCAGAGTCTAGAATTTACTTCTACTACACAGTGGAAGTTCTTAAGGCAAGGACCGTTAAGACTTACTTAAGTGTTCACTTGGGGTGATCTTCTGGTTGGGTGTTTTGAGTACTATTCAACGGATGTTGAACTGTTACTATTTGTGGACCTGGAGGTCCTGTATATATACGCTACAGACATGGTCTGTGCGTGGTACATGGAGTTTTGTTCAACTCGTGGGTTGAACTACATATGGTAAGTAAGACCTTCCATATAAGTGTCTCTCAGGTATCGTACTGAGTAAGCATAGAATGCCATAGAATGAGATAGAAGGAATGATGTCATAAGCACGTCATCCTGACGTCATAAAGCCTAGACCTTTCTCCATATTGGTGAAACACCGGTAATGTCCAATAGCCGGTCATAGAATCACATGCAGTGATAAACACGTGCAAGTGTTGTGTCTGTGACTAACGCACATGACAAATCTCCTGAGAACAAATAGTGAGCGTCTGTTACGTAAGACCAGCGCTAATACTTCATTTGTTCAACACTCCCCCAGATTTGGTATGTGCCAAATCAAAGAGCAGGAAGTCGGCGAAGGCATGAAACTTTACGCGACCTAAATTCTTTGTTAGGATGTCTGCAAGTTGTTTGTCAGTTGTGATATGTCTGACAATGAGTACTTTCCGATCCTCAATGCACTCTCTAATGAAATGATACCGAATATCAATGTGCTTGGTTCGTCTCTCTTGCGCAGGATTCTGGGCAAGGAAAATCGATCCCATATTATCTCCATATAATGGAATGGGTTCTGGTTTAAAACCAAGTTCGGTGAACATAGAGTGAATCCAGACGACTTGTCGGGAGGTATCGGATAAGGACATATACTCGGCTTCTGTTGAGGACAGAGCGATAGTCTTTTGCTTGCGCGACAACCATGTAATGGGTGCTCCATTCGCCAATATGACCATACCAGTAGTGGATTTTCGGTCATTTTTGTCTGAAGCCCAGTCTGCATCGCAGTAAGCCTCTATAGAGTACTCAGCTTTTCTTCGATAGGCCAATCCTCTTTCCTTGGTGGCTCGAAGATAGCGAAAGATGTATAGGGCATGATTAAGATGATCCTCAGTAGGATTCGATGCGAACTGTGACATCTTGATGACAGCGAATGAGATATCAGGTCGAGTTCCTAAGGTGAGATACAATAGGGAACCGATCACTGATTGATACTTTGAACGCAGTGCAGGGGTAGTCTCTCCCTCGTGTTTTACTGGTTCGTATCCGGATGGGAGTGGAGTGTTTGCCAGGCGGCAATTCTCCATTTGAAATCTTCGGATGATCTTGTCCAAATATGCGACCTGATCAACGATCATAAGACCTGAGGAACGATCTATTTGGAGACGCATTCCAAGATATTCTTTGGCTTGTCCCAAGTCACGACATTCCCATACTGTCATGAACTTCTTCTTCAGCTCCTGAAGGTATTTGCGATTGTTGCCAGTGAAGAGTACGTCGTCAACGTATATGAGGAGAATGATGACAATGTTTTCTCGTCCTATCTTCTTCCGCAACACATATACTCCAGCATCTGACTTGATGCGAGTGAAGCCTAGTGCCTTGAGGGACTTGTCTAGTTCGATATTCCATGCTAGAGCAGCCTGTTTTAGGCCATATAGAGCTCTAAGCAATCGATAGACATGGCGCTCTCTTCCCTTTTGCACGAAGCCTTCTGGCTGTTCCATATAAATTTCCTCGTCCAATTTTCCATATAGAAATGCAGTTTTGACGTCCAGCGCCTCTAGATCCCAATTGTATTGGGCAGCCAGGGATAGTATGATTCGAACAGACTCGAATCTTGCTACCGGAGAGAAGACATCTTCAAAGTCTACTCCGTATTCTTGAGAGAAACCTTTTGCTACTAAACGGGCACGCTTTCGCCCATCAGATTTAATAGCGTAGACCCACCTGCACTTTACAGGCTTTCTCCCACGAGGTAGAGGTACAAGTTCCCAAACTTTCCTCTTGCCTAACGCTGCGATTTCCTCGCGCATGGCGGCTTCCCAAGCCTTTTTGTCATCGGCTGGTAATCTCTGAGTATCCCGATAATGAACAGGTGTTCTAGACTTCTCCTCGACCTTCTGCATAAGCAAGTAGTTGACGAAGTCAGTACCACATTCCTGACTGAGCTTGTGCAAGTCGATCATCGGCTCCCCCATGTCCGATGCTTCTCTCGTATCCTCAAAGGTCATCTCCTTTGATGCTAGCCGTTCAGCATCAACAGGGTGTGTCCTTTCTCCATAGGCATTCTCTGGTCTTAGAGGAATGACTCTCTCTCTAGTGGACCGACGGATACTGGAGTCTGGATAAGGTGTATATCGAGAGGGTAAAGGTGTCTTTAAGGGAATTTTGACAGCCTTTTTAGAAGTCTCTGTTCGTGGTTCCGTACGTATCTCCGTTGGAGTTGCAAGTTCCTTCGGGTCGTTCGGAGAGACAGTTGGACGAACTGTTTGCGGGACATCGATTGGAATTTGTTCTTCTGGAGGAGCGACCTCCATTGGAACATCCTCGTGAGGTTGGTCTTCAGTTTCCTCTGGTATTAGGTCTTTTCCACCAGTCTTTGCACATCGCGGGAAAACTTCTTCGTCAAATATAGCATTGGTGCTTATGACGACCCTTTGATTTTTATCTAGGAATCGGTAGGCCTTTGTTCCAGGTTCATAGCCTAGAAATATCATTGGAGCGCTTTTGGCCTGTAACTTCGTCCGATGTTCCTTTTTGATAAAAACATAAGCCAAACAACCAAAAACCTTGAAATAAGAAACATCAGGTTTTTTACCCGTCCACAACTCTACTGGAGTTTTCCACTGTGATCGACGAAATGGTTGGCGATTGTAAACATGCACTGAAGTCTCAAGAGCATGTTGCCACATGTTAGGAGGAAGGCAAGCTGAATGTCTCATAGCTTCTTCCTTTTCTACCATGGTGCGATTAAAACGCTCTGCACGACCATTTTGTTGGGGAGTGTCTGGAGCAGTCATCTGGTGCTCGACACCGTGTTCGCGTAGAAAGGCCGCAAACTCGAGAGATCTAAACTCTCCCCCACGATCCGAACGTAGCCGAAGGAGTCGTCCCGAGACACGATTTTGAGCCCAGGCAAGCCAGGAACGAAAGGCATCAAAGGTGTCAGATTTGAGAGATAAAGGGACGATCGAGGCATATCCACTGTAGTCATCAATGAAAGTGACAACATATCGTTTATGATAGTAGGATTCCACTGGAAATTCGCAGAGATCCGTGTGGATAAGTTCGAGTGGTTTAGTGGCGCGCTTATAGGTAATGCGATAGGGTTTCTCTGTCATTTTTCCTAAAGCGCAACCAGGACAGGGTTTGTTCTCCAATGAGGTCTCGAATGGAGGAACAGTGGTTGCTTTGGGCAACTGGCGCACGGCATTGTAAGAGCAATGGCCCATCCGCGCATGCCATAGGTCTGAAGTTTCCTTTGAGCTAATGGTTTGAATCCGATCCGTTATAGACAGCAAAGATACTCGAATATAATGAAGGGACCCTTTAGATGCTATCGGGCATGACCGCAGGTAAAGGTCACCATTAGGTGCAAAGATTTGAGTTCCATCAATGTTCGACGTCAGCGTGTAGCCCTTATTAGTAAGCTGAGTGGTCGAAACTACCCTCATATGGAGTTTGGGACAATACTCCACTCCGTAAAGTTTGGTTAGCTTTCCTTCATGACGAAAGATAACGGTACCACTCCCTAATTTCTCTACAACCGTTTCTGCATCTGCTGTTTGAGACAGTTTCAGAGTAAGGTATGCAGAGTACGACACGAAGTCATCAAGGTTGTGAGTGCAGTGCACAGATGCACCTGAGTCAAGCAGAATCAGCTGACTCTTTTTGCCTTTACAAGTTAGACACATGGTTGCTTTCATATTCATAGGTAAATGGCATGAGACGCACTTTCCCTTTTCTTGAGAAACAAGCAACTTGTGCTTAGTGCAGTCAGAGCACTGTGGATGATGATAGTACATCTCCAGCACGTTATGGTCTTTGTCCATGAGGACGGTGTTGCCAAGGCCATCTGCCATTACTCTTGGGTACACGGCATCACCAGGCCAATTTTCGGTGGACGGTAACGGTGGTCGTATCTCGGCCAACCTCTGTGCGGTTTCGGCAAAACCACCATATCCTAAGGGATCCCCTTCCCCTAGATCGTGACTCCAGGAATATCTGGGATGGTGTGAACCACACTCGTCACAATCATCCTCTCCGTCATAGACATATACGTCAAGAGGTTGTCCACCGATATTATATCCATCTAGCTTGTAGCGTGGATGGTAATAGGCTGGTGCCCACAAACCTGTATGCCAATCAAGTGACCAGTAGAAAATCTGAAACTCTCGAGGTTTTCTTCGTGCATCTGGGACAGTAACTCCCGGTTTTAGCTGAAAAGCATGCACTTGGTCATGATAGTCTCGGTTAAAAGGTTTATAGGTGGATGAATTGGAACACATGATGTCTCGAGGCAAAACGCGTCGTACAAGATAATACAAGTCCTCATCACTCATATCCTTCGATTCCTCTCCGATATACTCTGGAATAGGATCGAGAAGGGAGTAAGAGACTTTGTACGGCGGCGTAGATGTGGTAGACTCACACATCGCCATAGGACCATCATCATAGTCATAATCCTCTGCAGTGAGAGGGTTGACTGAGTCCTCATAAAGCTCTTCAGGGATATCTATCTCAGGAACTGTTTGAAACGGTTCCGAATGGCCCTGGCGGATAAGCTCTAACTCCTGATCCAACTGCTGGACAGTGAGTTTCGAAGAGCTCGCAATGGGTTGTTCAGGGTTCATCGCTTGATCCTGAATCCCAAGCTCCTCCTGTTGGAGGTATTCCGCTTGCATGTACGTGAAGTCCTCTTCATCGTACTGCGGAGCTTCTTCATAGGCCATAGATTCGTCGTCTCGAATCATATTATTTCTGGCCTTTCCTTTGCCTTTATTGGGGCGAGGTCTCTGCCCCTGGCTTTGTGGGTTCTTTCCCCCACGAGCACCCTGGCCTTGCTTTCCTCGTCCTTTTCCCTTATTAGGGAACTGCCTCTGTGGGGATACCTGAGGCGCACGGACGAGCTCCGGGACACAGCGAATTTGCTGCTTGCCGCCAGTATAGTATACTTTCTGGCCTGTAATGTGGCAAGTCTCGCCCGGATAGTGGTTCTTCCTGCAAGAGCCATTCCCGCATCGAGGATAGCTTCCTCGTGGAGCATACTGAGTATTGGTTGCGGGTTTGACATTAGAGAGTCGGTGAATGAGGGATTTCTGCTGTGAATGACGAGGTCCTTCATACCGCTCTTGGTCAATGGTGCTCCTTCCTTTTCCTGTAACTCTCCGCTGATATTCCTTTTGGATATGCGGGATAATCGTCGACGGTTGAAAGTTTGCATCCTCGACAGTAGTAGTAATGAGGGAGACAACGTTCTCCCAGTCAGAGGGTAAAGCCATTAAGATGGCCATTGCAACTAGTTTCTTGTCGACAGCAAAACCTGCTGCTGTCAGGCGTTCGGCGCAGGCGATTAACTTGTTCGCCTCATCAATGGGATTAGCGTTTCCCTTGATGCGATGTTGAAAGAGTGATCTCATTTCAGATAAGGCGCCGATATTGCCTGGTTTCCCATACGCGGTTTCGATATCCGCTAGGGTTAACTTGGCAGTGGTTTTCATATGATGGTAAAAGGAAGGGGAAATTCGGAGTTTGATGACACCTCTAGCTTGGATGTCCTTGTCCACGAAGGCTTGTACCTGCTCGGCAGTTACTCCAGCTCCGACAGCAGGTGTGTCTTCAGTGAACGCTCGATAGAACCCCATGGCCATAGCAAAGGCGTCAATGGAGTCTCGCCATAACTTGTAGTTGTTTCCGTTCAAGAGAGGGACAAAAGTGAGAACGTCTTTTGCGGACATTTTAAACCTAGAATAGACAGTTGAAAGCAAACCAATTAGCAAACGTGTTTTCCTCTTCAAGCTGAAAGGGAATGAAAGGCTTAGGGGAAATGGGCTTTGGTCCAACTCTATGCTTTCCATTATGCGTCCCTGGTTTTCTCCTAGGGGGCATATTTCCCACTATTCTCTGGAACGCGTTCTCTGCTCTTTTATCCTTTCTTCGTTCTATCACAGCTTCTCGTCGCTTCCGCTTCTTTTCTCCTGTTTTTGACTTTTCCCAGTATGCATATCCTTTTGCCGGTAGTCCAGATCCTGCAGGTTGCTCTAAAACTTGGAAGTTGAGGTATGGAAAGTAGTGTGGATTATCAACTCGATCGACTTTTTCTCCTGTACCAAGTACAGAGTCGATGAAAGATACACTTCGATCCAGCTCCCAAGCTTTGATTGCGCAGGAAGGAAAAGGTGTTTTAAACACTGAAGGATGAAACTCCTTATCGGCAATTCTTCCATGAAGATACACAGGATGTGCAGTAAAAGGGATTTGAGACGAGAAAAGTTCAAGCTTTTGTACAAAGATAAAGGGAAGAAGCATATGTGTGAAGCGTACGTGTTTTTTATGTATACTCCTCCTTAGAGGTACACTGTGGTAGTTTTCATCGTCAAAGGGTGATGTAGAAAGAATAAAGTTCAGATCAACGGCGTACGGCTCGTGAACGTAATACGGCATGGGGTATGTCTGATGAGTTTGGTGCGTCGAAGTACTCTGATAGAGCCTCAGAAAGCACCGGTTCTCCGTTGTCATCGTAGCCCATTTTGAGGATAGGGCGCAGCGCCTCAAGATCAAGGATCTTGACCTTGCCTCGTGGGTCTGAAGGGATGACGACATAGTCCTGTATTTGAACAAGGAAACGTGAGAAATCCCGTTGAATGATTTTAAAAGGATGTGAGTAGTAAGTGCGGAAGAAGGGGTGTGTGTCGTGGACTCGACCTGGGTTGACAAGCGAGAACCTATACTGGTTTCTCATATTCTCTAATCCCAGAACCCTCATCCAGGGAAAGTATCCGTCGTAGGCGATGAAGAAGAGGGAAAAAATGTCGCCATATCCCGGTGCGAAAATCTCTGCTGGGGTAGGCCTTTTTCCGACCACTACGACTCCGTTTCCCGTAGGATATTGATGCCCATACTCCGTTTGCCAAGGGTAAAAATCCCTGACATGGGCTGCATCTCCGCGACTCACATACCACTCCATATCATAATTCGGGATGTTCCTTATGCCGTTGAAATCTTCTCTGTCCATCATTGGACGATTGATACGTTCTCGAATATACCGTTTTTCATCTTCACTTAGACGATAGTCGTCCGGGTTAATGTTTTCGTCTTCATAGAGGTTGAAGCGTATAAACTCTACCTCTTCTCCTTCTTCCGGTGACTCCGGATAGACGAGGTCGGGAGTAACTTCTCCTTCCTCGAGAGGTGACTGTTGCTTCATGAAGACGATATTTTCCTCCTGTTTAACGTACAAGTCCTCGAATTCCTCTTTAATCTCTACGTCCTCTGTTCCGGTAGTATGCGCCCTGGACCAGTGAGGAGGTGAAAGTGGTGTAGGCGTGTTAGGCCTAGTTGGAATCAAAGAGGGTGCTCGAGGGTGTAGAAGGTGACCCGGGCGGGGAACTGTCGGCGAGCGTGAAGGTGTCGCCAGACTGTGACTCGGAGTCACTGCGGGTGGTCCCGAATTCCAGACCAGATGTTCCTCGACTACTGCGTCGTTCTGTTGGTGAAGATGGAGAGGGGATGTGGGTGGATGCATAGTTGTTGGTATTCGGTGAAGGAATAGGCAATGGGTTTTGATCGATAATGGGATCGTCTTGTAAATGAATTACCTCGTAGGGGACTGGAATAGGATTACCGTCAGCATCCGTATATCCAATAAATGTCCCACTACTACGATCAGAAGATGGTAATGAGGCCGTCATGGCACTCATTTGCTGTCCCCTTAGCCGTAAAAAGGTTGGCTGTACAGGGGTCAGGTCCAGACGATTTCTCACTCGACTTTCAGTCAAGCGAGCTCTAGCGGACTCAATGAGTCGCTGTCGTCGGACAGAATCTACGATTCTCTCAGCAGCTTCGATGAAGGCTCGATCGAGGCGCGAACGTAGTTCTACCAGGGTAATTCCTGGATTTGCATCAACAAATCGTAACACCGCTGACTCTTCAGTCATCCGAGACTCATATCTCGGTGGTGGAGAAGACAAAGTATACGCAGGAGGATCTGTAAGATCTTCCAGCATTGAAGCGTCCTCAGGAGGAGGACCAATGGTCCGATCCACCTGGATTCGCCACGACCCAAATCGATCCTGTGCCTCAGCCGCCACTCTATAAGTGCGACAATGAGCAGGTGTATGCTGCATCTCAACACAGAGTGTGAAAAAGGCAATAGCTGATACGGCAAAGAAAAACTCAGCTTGCCAAAACGGCAGTTGCAAATAAACCCATTGTATACCGCAGAGAAACGAGAGGGTGTTGAGGAGACCCAACAAAATCCTCCAAGTGAACTGTGAGCCATCGTTTGGTTGCATCCCTTGCTCAGCTGCTGCAAGGTTATAGACGTCGAACCTAGGCGATGAGCTCAGGGCTCATAACCTAAAGCGAAGTAGTGTAGTCGGGAGACTGACTCGGGCAGAGTCTAGAATCTACTTCTACTACGCAGTGGAAGTTCTTAAGGCAAGGACCGTTAAGACTTACTTAAGTGTTCACTTGGGGTGATCTTCTGGTTGGGTGTTTTGAGTACTTATTCAACGGATGTTGAACTGTTACTATTTGTGGACCTGGAGGTCCTGTATATATACGCTACAGACATGGTCTGTGCGTGGTACATGGAGTTTTGTTCAACTCGTGGGTTGAACTACATATGGTAAGTAAGACCTTCCATATAAGTGTCTCTCAGGTATCGTACTGAGTAAGCATAGAATGCCATAGAATGAGATAGAAGGAATGATGTCATAAGCACGTCATCCTGACGTCATAAAGCCTAGACCTTTCTCCATATTGGTGAAACACCGGTAATGTCCAATAGCCGGTCATAGAATCACATGCAGTGATAAACACATGCAAGTGTTATGTCTGTGACTAATGCACATGACAAATCTCCTGAGAACAAATAGTGAGCGTCTGTTACGTAAGACCAGCGCTAATACTTTATTTGTTCAACAACGGCTTACCTGGAGATGTTTGTGCTTTGAGATACCTTTGGATCAAGAGTATTGCTTTGAGTTCTTGTGAGAGAATGAAAATAGTGAATTGACTGAGGGACTCTCCCCTCCAAGACCTAACCTGTATACTGCATAGAGGTGGTCTGTGCGCATGGAGTAATTCTGGAGCATTATATCTACAACTACTAAATAGAGAAGGAGTACCTTCCAAACAGAGTGACTGTGTGAGAACACATGTAGATAAGTAGATAAGAGAACCGAAGGAACGGTTCAATGTGATACATCTGGATATAAGTATAACTGGATCATGTGCAAGTTAGGTAACTGGTAATGAAAACATAACTGTACCAGTAAGTATGTATAACGAATAATGCATGAGTTCTGACACTGAATAATAATTGTGTCAACAATCAGTTGCATCTTCAGCCATTCTGGTCCTGTACAGGGCCATCATCTTGCTTGTCAAGGCTTCCATCACTGTGCCTAACTCACTGGAAGATGCTGAACTGACCAGTAGACCCCATTGGACTTTCAATTTCAAACAAACCCACCTTGCTTGGCAAGGTTTCTGTTGCACTCATAATTTGACACCCCTAACCACCTGTGCCATGACATGTTGAGCAAATAGAGATAAGCACTCTAGTATTACATAACAGGTGCTGACTATTGCTTTAGGAGATTTGTCATGTGCAACATCACTGACAGAGTACACTTGCATGTGAATACCACTGCATGTGATTCCATAACTGGTTATTGAACATTACCAGTACCTTACCAGTATGGAAGTGCTCCAGACATAGTGACATCATTATGATGTATACATAATGTCATTGCTCCATGCTTACTCAGTACTATACTGAAGAGAACCTAATATGACAGTTGTTACCTACCATATGTAGCTCAACCCATGGGTTGAAGCAAACTCATGTACTGTGCATAGACCATGTCTGAAGCATATATATACAGGACCTCTGGGTCTACAAATAGTAACAGTTGAACTCTCAACATAACAGTTCAGCCCAACTAGAAGATTACCCCAAGTAAACACTGAAGTAAGTCAATGGTCCTTACTTTAGAACTTCCAACTGTGCAGTAGAAGTAGTAGCAGACTCTCTTGTGTCTGTGTAGAGCCCAGTGTTTAACACCAGGTTCTAACCCTCCAACTACCATACTTCACATTAGGTTATGAGCCCCAAGCTCATCGCCTAGGTTGACATCAACACCCCATAAACAGCCACCATGGGGGATACCACCTAATGATGGCTTGCAGTTTACTTGGAGAATTTTGTTGGGTCTCCTCAATGCCCTCTCATTCCTATGAGGAGTCCAATGGGTTTATTTGCAGCTGCTGTATTGGCAAGCAGAGTTTTTCTTTGCCATATCTGCCATTGCCTTTTTCACACTCTGTGTTGAGATGCAGCACACACCTGCTAATCATTGCTCTTATCAAGTGGCAGCTCAAGTGAATGATTGCTTTGGATCATGGTGCATCCAGGTGGATCAGACCTTTAGTCCTCCTCCTGTGGATGCTTCAATGTTGAAAAATCTTTCAGATCTTCCTTCATATGATGTGCTTTACCCACTGCTCAGATATGAGTCTCAGTTGACCAAGAACTCAGCAGTGTTATGATTTTTAGAGGCCAATCCAGAAATACCTCTGGAAGAGCTGCAAGTGCAGCTTGATTGAGCTTTCATCAAAACTGCTGAGAGAATTGTAGACTCTGTCAGACAGCAGTGCCTTATACAGGCAGCTCATGCTTGTTTGTCCAAAGGATGAATGAGAAACCATCTTGAGAATACCCCTTTACAGCCCACCTTTTTGAGGCTTAGAGGGAGTACTATGGCTGCAATGACTGAATCATTGCCTTCTAATCTTTGTAGTCATGGGACTTTCATTGAATACATGGATGCTGACAGAGCTCCTATTCCAGTCCCATATGAAGTAATTGACATTCAAGATGGTTCCATCCTTGAGCAAAACCCATTACCACCCTCACCATCCACATCCTATGCAACTCCCTATCACAACCTCTCAGCTCCTGACTCACCAGAACCACTATGGCAACTGGTGGGTAACCCCTCTCCCATCTTCAGAGCTGACACCCCTTCCTCCACTAGTAACTCTGTCCTCAACACTGGAAGTCCTTCCTCTGGGTCATCTGCTTCAGCAGAGAGCACCCTCTTTAGTGCCAACTAGGCCTAACTCACCAACACCACTCTCCACATCTCACTGGAGTTGAGCAGTCACCACTGGAAGTGAGGATGTTGAGATAAAGGAGGAATTTGAGGACCTCTCCATAAACTTGTCTCTGGAACCCAAAAAGGAGATCTCTCCAATGGAGTCTGGTGAAGTAACCCCAGAACTTGGGTATCTGGAACAACCTGAGGAAGGAGAAATAGTCAAAATTGGATGGGTCTTCAATGATGATGGAGATCCAAACAATTATATCAGAGAACAGGAGAAAAGAATGATACAAGAGTGCATAAACTGCCCCATGATGGAGTGAGAAGACTTTTCCAGCATGTGGCCCCAGCCAAATTATGATGTGGAGTGGTATGTGACAAGGGAAGAAGTGGCCTACATCAGAGACTTCCATCCTTGGCAAACAATGTATGGACATCAGTACCCCAGCACCCCAGGTCTGATTGTCATTGGGAAAAGACTGACCCCAGCAGAGATTTTTGCACCAGGGTATGAGGACATCCTCTCCCTGTTTTTTATTGCACATGACATCTATCTGCCATGGATGAGAGCTTTTGGATTAGAGGTGATGTGCAACAAGTATAAGTTTACACAGGTCAATCCAGGAAGAGTCTTTGACACTCACCCCTTCTTTTGCACATACTATTCTCACCCCTATACTGTTTTGCAGAAGGAGTTCTCATGTTTCTTAGATTTAGTCAGGGATCATGTCAGCATCTCAAATGACCCATGAGGCCAAATCAAGATCTTTGATCTTGAGGTGATGCACCATATCCTCACCATTGGTTATGATGACAATGAAGAACCAGAACTTTCTCCAGATATATCAAACTACTTCCACACACCAAACACATGCAGTGTACCCACTGCCATACTATGCTCATGTACCATATGCCATGGACATTAATTTCCTACTCTCCACTACACTTTTCAACAAAGAAAACTTTCATAGTATACCTCTTCAAAGGAGTATACATAGAGATCATGTATGATTCCAACATATGCTTCTTCCTTTCATTTTTATGAGAAAACTTGACTTGTTTGTCTTTTCCATCCCATTTGTCTCACACCCAGTGTACTTCCATGGTAGAATTGCTGATAAGGAATTAACATGAAGTAGCATAGTTGGGGATAGAAACCTGGGCGGAGCCTATTCTACTTCTACCATGCAGTGGAAGTTCTTAGGTAAGGACCTAAAGACTTACTAAGTGTTTACTCAGGGTGATTTTCTAGTTGGGAGGTTGAATACTCTTCTTGAGTCTTCAGTACAATTCAATGGATGTTAAACTGTTACTATTTGTGGACCTTGGAGGTCCTGTATATATAGGCTACAGACATGGTCTGTGCACAGTACATGAGTTCTGTTCAACTTGTGGGTTGAACTACATATGGTAAGTAATGAGTTGCTATATAAGTGTCTCTTCAGTATTGTACTGAGTAAGCATAGAACATAATGGAACATCATGGAAACAATGATGTCAGACATATGTCATAAGTGTCTGGAACATCTCCACATAAGGAGAACACCAGTAATGTCCCATAGCTGGTCATAGAATCACATGCAGTGGGAATCACATGCAAGTGTGTTATGTCAGTGTTGGTGCACATGACAAATCTCCTAAAACAAATGATGAGCATCTGTTACATAAGACCAGTGCTTATACTTCATTTGTTCAACAGGAATTCCCCCCTTCCATGTTTAAAACACCCTATCCTTCATGTGCTATAAAGGCCTGGGAACTTGATAGGAGTGTTTCTTTCATCAATTCCATGTTAGGCACTGGCCAACAAATCAATTGAGTTGAAAACCTGCATTACTTCCCCAGCCTGTACTTCAGCATCATAGAGAAAGATGCAGGATTAGGAAGGAAAGGAGGATGAAGCTTGTCATGGGAAAGGTCAAAGACAGGAACAAAGAAAGGAGAAAGAAGAGTTGATGTAATTGATCATCAAAAAATAAAGAGACAGGAAAATGCCCTTAAATGGCTACAGGGTCTCTTAGGACCAAGAAGACCCTCAGGAAAACACAATGAGAAACATAGGATTGGACCAAAACCTGTTCCACATGCACCTTTACCACCACCATTTGTCCCTTTTATTGTCTCAAAAGAATCAAACATATTTGCTGACTGGTTTGCATTTAACTGTTTATTCTAGGCAAAATGGCAGCAAAAGATGTTCTCACTTTTGTACCCCTTCTCAATGGCAACAATTACAGACTCTGGTGCAACTCCCTTGATGCCTTCACTATGGCTATGGGTTTTTACAGAACCTTTACCAAAGATATTCCTGTAGCAGGAGGTGCTATAACTGCTGACCACATCCAAGCCTTCAATGATAAGGACATGCAGGCTCATAGAGTCATCGCACTTTGCATTGCACCTTTGTTCTATCATCACAAAAAGGTGACAGCTAAGCTAACCCTTGCCAATATAGAGGCTTCCTATGGAAAACCAGGGAAGATCAGAACATTGTCAGAGATGAGGTCTCTCTTCCAACACTGGATTAGGAGCAATGCCAATCCAGTTGATGAAGCTAACAAGCTCATTGAGTGTGCTGATCACCTCAAGGCAGCAGGGTTCCCACTGGACAATAAAATCCTTACCATGGCCATCCTGATGGCATTACCACAGGATTGGGAAAATGTAATCTCACTAGTCACAACAACTATAGAGGACACAAACTTTACTCCCTCTGGAATTGTTCCCCACATCCAAAAGGAGTATCAGTGAAGGATTTTAGGATGAGGCAGAAGCACCATTGACCAGGAGTGGTACAAGGGACCATGTCATAGTTCTAACAAATCCCTCATTCACTGTCTCTCTAATGTGAAGCCAGCCACAAATATGTCTTACCCAGCCCACAACAGATATCCCCAGTGTGCCAACAAGCCCTGTAGGTGCAACCATCTACTGGGAGAGACATGTTTGGTTAGTGGACAGAAAATATACTATTCTGGCAGCAAGCAACAGATTTGCTGCATCCTGCAGCTTGTCACTGCACCTCCTACATCCCCAAGAAAGCCATTTAAAGGCAAGGGATGAGGACAGCAGACTGGTTGAGGAAATCCCAATGTTCCTCAGAAAGGAAAGGGAAAAGGGCAGAGCTCTCACCTGAATAAAGGAAAGGGTAAAAACCATATGATTCAAGACAAATCAATGGCCTATATCAAGGAATACAAGGAAACTCCTGTGTATGATGAGGAGGATTTCATGTATATGCAGACAGAGTACCTCAAGCATGAAGATGTCATCCATGCAATGGAAACAGATCAACCCATTGCCAGTTCATCTAAACTCACAGTTCAGGAGTTAGACCAAGAACTGGAGTTGATACATCAGGGACATTTGGAACCATTCACATTGGTTCCTGAGATTGACATCCCTGAGGAGCTCTACAAGGACTCCATCAACCCTTTCACTGCAGAGGATTATGACTATGAGGACAGACCAATGGCAATGTGTGAGCCTTCCACATTTGCTTTGATGTACAAGATTTCTCACTCTCTCCTTGATCCTATTCCAGAGTATATTGGAGAGGAATCTAAAGGAATCAGAGAAGAGGACTTGTATTACCTTGTATGAAGAGTTCACATGAAGGATATCATGTGTCCTAAATCAGAATGGTATAAACCATGGGGTCTTGATTATCATGATCATATTCATGCTTTTCAGCTAAAGCCAGGAGTCAGTGTCCTGGATATGACATGAGCACCTCTCGAGTTTCTCCCCTTTTACTGGTCAATGAACCATGTAACAGGATTCTGGGCACCAGCCTACTACCTTCCATGGTATAATGTTGACAGATATGATCAGAGTGGAAAACCATTGGACATTTTTGTCTACAATGGAGAGGTAGATTGTGAGGAGTGTGGCTTTCATCATCCCACATATGTATGGGATACTGATTTAGCAGACAGACCTGCTCAGTCATGGTTGCTTTGCTGAAACAGCCATTGGTTTGGCCAAGATAAAGCCTTCCCCTCCTCATCCCTGGTTGAATAAAAAACCAAGATATCCATGCAAGATGGCAGATGGAAAGGGAAATGTTGTCTTAATGAACCAGGACTACAATGTCCTTGGGATGATCCATGAGAAAGACAACTGCCCAGACTGTAAGGCCAAGTTGCTTGCATTGCAAGAATGAAGAAAGGGAATGTGTGTGTCTTGCCATTTACATATGAATTCACAGGCAACCATGTGTTTGATGTGTAAAGGACAAAAGAATCAACTGATTCTTCTTGATTCTGATGCTTTGGTGCACTGTACTCACAACTTGAATGACTTTGTGTCATATACTGCATATCCTAGTCCCTGCCTGTCACAAACAGCAGATGCAGACACAGTTGTAGAGAAATTGGGATCAGGTACCATGATCTTTTATCATGAACAGAAGCTAACAAAGCTTCATGGAGTGGAGTTTTGCCCAAAACTCCATATGAGAGTTATATTGACCACTCAGTTGACCAACAAGGGTTATTCACTGATGTCAAATGTTGAAGGAACTCAAATCTTTGCACCTAATGGTGACCTTTACCTGTGGTCATGCTCAATAGCATCTAAAGGATCCCTTCATTATGTCCAAGTATCTTTACAGTTCATAACTGATTGAACTCAAACCATTAGTTCCAAGGTTACCTCAGACCTCTGGCATGCACAGATGGGACATTGCTCATACAATGCCATGTGCCAACTACCCAAAGCAACCTTGGTTCCACCTTTTGAAATCTCACTGGTTACTAAACCTTGTGTTGGTTGCACCCTAGGAAAAATGACCAAAAAACCTTATTGAGTCACCTACAAGCATGCTATCAAACCACTGGAACTCATCCACACAGATCTATGTGAGTTTCCCATAGAATCCTACTATCATAAATGATGTGTCATCACCTTTATTGACAATTATAGTGGATATGCAGCCATCATCCCCCTTTCTTTGAAGTCCAACACCTTTGATGCCTTTCATTCTTGGCTTGCCTGGGCTCAAAATTGTGTCTTGGGACACCTTCTCTGGATGTGTTCAGATCATGGGGGAGAGTTTAGATCTCTTGAGTTTGTGGCATTTTTGTGTGAACAAGGGATTGAGTGTTAAGGCTTTGTTGGTAAGACAAGCCTTGAATGCCTTCAAAACTGATGCTCACTAACCCTAACCTTAGAGCTGCTTAAGTAAGCACTCTACAGGCAACCCAAGGGTCCCAATGCAATGCTAATCTGGCTGCTTAGTAAGCAAGCCCCTGAAGCCTTACAAGTTGTCATGTGGAGCAGCAAGAATCCTTCCTACACTCAAATAGAGCCTAAGGACAGACCACAAGGAAAGCCAGAGGGGAGTAGTATATTGAGGGTAGTGCAAAGGAGATGAAAGATGGGGAATATCCTGCATCTTCATCTAGACTATATACTACTACAGACAATGGTGGTTCTATGTATGGGGAACAATGAGATGGTGCCATATCAGGCATACAATGTCAGTCCATAAAGGTAGAACAATGTCTGTGGAAGAAGGAGTCACAATAACTTGGAAACGCATAGTATGAGTCCACATTTGAGAACACATTGTGATCACATGAAAGTCACATGATGTGAAAGTTGGGGGTTCATCCTGGAACATGTGAAGGGGATGAACTGTGTATCATACAAGTACAGTAAAAAGTGTAAAGTGAAAGGAAAACATACTGTGTAATCACAGGACAAGGCCTGAGTCCACTAAGTGCATCTGTTGGATAGGGGAAAGTCCCCATAGGTAAAGAGTCTGCAAGGCACATGATCATGAGAAAGTCATGTGATGAGAAAGAAAGGAAATTGGTCATAACATCACCCCCCCCTCTATGCTTCTTGGCTTGAGAAGCCACTTACCTCTGTGCTGTGCCCAATCTGCTGGCCTCATTTCATTGTGGAATGTTATGGGCTGGCATGCCTGGCTCCCAGTACAGTCTTCCCTCATCATGCTCCCATCTCCAATGGCCTAACCAGTTGCACTCAAAACACCTGTACCCAAAGAACAGGTGAGACAGAGGCACATCCATCTTACCTGATAAGTAATAGTGGAGTGCTGGCATCATGGGAGTAGGATAGAAGGCCTCATCAGGGATGGGCTGTAGGGATCCAGTGGAGTTGTACAAGTGATAGTTCTCTGGATCATTCTTGATTGCCATAAAGAATTAGGCTCAGGGGCCACAGGCATCTCTGGTGAGAGTGACAATCTCATCCATCATGGCCAAAGCCATTCAGACATAAGAGAGCTTGTAAAGGGTGTGAGCTGGGATGGGACTGTCATTAGTGGGGTTTCTGGGGACTCTGGGTCCATGCAGCACTCAAAGTTGAATATTGAGTCAACCTAGTTCTGAGTTGCTAGAGGAGGAGGATGAGGAAGAGAGGCAGAGGAGGGCAGTGAGGGTAGGGGAATGAGGGGGCATGTGGAGGTCCACCAGAGAGGGTGGGCAATGTCTCCCATGTGAGGGTGTTCTCAACAGAGGGGGCATCTCACCATTTGAGAGCTGCACATATGGGCTTGGCCAGCAGGGGTATTATTTGTGGGAACAGCCAAGAATCCTTGGCTTTGGTTGAGAAAGGTGTTGAAAGAGATTAGAAGGGAGGGGCCACACATCTTGTGGGTGAGGAGGACCATTTCTGCCTGTGTCTTCATTGCCTCTATTACTTCTTCTCCTGTAATGGCCAGATCAGTACTCCTTTCAACTTGGCCTGTTACTTCACCTAGCACCTTACATGAAACCTTCATACCTACCTGCTCCAAGTCCCTGAAGATCTTGGACAGCAACTGTAAACATTCATGGTCACTTGGTGATCACCATCTGAGAGCTGACCATGATTTAAAGTTAGTAAACACCCACACATAGCTGATGAACTCATCAACAGATATGCTGGTGCAGGGATCATTGGATGGTGTGGTCATGGTTGGTCCACTACCACTTTCTGGGGTGGAGTGCCAGGACTGTAGGTGGATGATGGGGGTTTCAGGGAAAATGGTGGGTGTTGCTTGTCAGGGGCATCTAGGCTGGCAGTTGACAGACTGGGGAGGTGCTGGAGAGGGTGTGGATACCCTTTGTTGTGGATGGAGTGTAGTCACATTGTGTACCTGGGCAGGGGTCACCCTGGCATACAATAGAGCTGCTCTGGGGAGTGGGGTGGCAGTGTTGCAAATGGGGTGGTGACATGTTCTGCCTCTGGAGGCACATGTCCATTGAAGGGGATGAGGAAGTAGTGATGCATAAATGTCCTTGTGTCAGTTGTCTTCTGAGATGTAGTCAGAGAGGTCAGACATTCCTAGAGTGAGAGCAAAGTCGGGTGAGAGACAGGGAGTTGGTGAGTGTGTTGATACTTAGAGAGCAGCTTGGGGCTGTTTTTAAGGTTGTCAGTGGGTTCCCACATATTTTCCAAATCAGGGTATCCCTTCCACTTGACTAGGATGGCTTTGACCTCCCACTCATCATGGCCATTGATGAGTTGGGGTGGCTCTGGGACAGGCTCTGATCTGTTGATTGGTGTTGTGACATAGGGCATAAGCTTGCTGGCATGAAACATGTCATGGATCCACCATGATCTGGGAAGCTCCAATCAGAAGTTGACCAGAGTTACCTTTTCTGTGACTGTGAAGAGGCCATATCACCTGGGGGTGAGCTTCCTGGATGGGATCTATAGTCTAAGGTTTGATCCATCCAACCAAACCCTATCTCCTACTTCAAATTCCTGATAAGCCTTGCCTGGGTGTTTCCAGAGCATGGCTTCCTGAGCATTTTTGTGTGCTATTACTGCCACATCATGGGTGGTGGCTAGCTTTTCAAGTCATTCCTTGCTCAAGGGGGCATGGTTTGCAGCTTTGGAGGGGTAGGGGGTTGGCTTGTAGCTGTATAAGAGGTAGTAGGGGGTTTGTCTGTGTGTGGAGTGGATCTGGGAATTGTGAACAAATTCAGCATCAGTGAGATAGCAGGACCAATTGTCAGGATCCTTTGCAGCATACATGCAAAGGAAAGTTCTGACTTCCTGATTGACATGCTCTGCTTCTCAATTAGACTGCAGGTGATAAGCTGTCATGGCCTTCATCTTGATTCTGAGGGCTTGGTACAAGTCCCTCATGAAGGTGGAGATGAATTGGGGACCTCTGTCAGAAATGACAGCTTCCAGGATTCCAAAACAGGGGTAGACATGCATGTGAAAGAGATTGGCAATGCTGACTGAGTTGACATTCTTATTGGTGGGAAGAAAAATGATGGCCTTAGTCAGGCCCTGAACCATGATAGTAAGAATAGCATTGTTTCCACAAGAGTCAGGAAGATCCATGACAAGATCTATGGAGATTTGCTTGAAAGGGAAGGGGGATTTAGACACATCATGCAGAGTGATGAGAGGGGTCATGGGGTGTGTTACCACCTTGTTAGCTTGACAGGTGACACAGCCTCACACATACTCATGAATGTTGGCATGCATTCTTGGCCAATGCATGTGTTTGATCATCTTCTGAGTCATAGCCTTGACTCTGGAATGGCCTGAAGGCCAAGTGTCATGGTATTCCCAAAGAACTTCCTTTCTTCTCTCAGGGTTGATGTATATTTTGCCTTTGTTCTGCAGAGAGACTTTCTCTGATTGGTTCTTCATCCATTCCATATTGGATAGAACCTTGTTCATGAGATCATTTGATAAGGTGAAAATAGACTTTCTGTTAGCAGTGGTCTTTGACTTTTCTGCAAGTGGGCACCTATCTGCTGATGGTGCAGAGTCAGAAACATGGTTTTTCTTGGTTTTGGATGATGCCAAAGCTGTTTTTTGGGGAATCAAGGATTTCTCCACCCCCCTCTCAGGACAAAACCATAGGGAGTCAGGCAGCAACATGGTTGGTGGCTGTGCTTCTGTGGAGAAGTTTGCCATGCATGAGAGAGTGTCAGGGGGAATGTTCCATGTTTCCTTGCTGTACATGAGCTGTATTGGGTGAGCCTGCAGTGTGGTCTGCCATCTTGACTGGTGTGGGGTGAGCTTCTGTGGCTCCCTAAAATAAGTCATATTTTGGTGATCCATGAAGATCACCATTGGGGCAATGGGAGCAAGAAGGTAAGGATGCCACTCCTTGAGTGCTCTTACCACTGCCAGCAATTCCAGGTCATATACCTGGTAATTCTGCTCCACTCCAGTTAAACTTTGCAAGAGGTATGCACAAGGGTGGAGGGCACCCTTATCATCTGCTTGAGAGAGGACTGCACCAGTCCCAAGCCTTGAGGTGTCTGTGTGAATAATAAAGGGTTTCTTCTGATCTGGGAGTTTGAGAACTGGATCAGAAGTGAGAAGTGTGCAGAGGTTATCAAAGGCCCTCTGTTGTTCCTTGTTCCAGTGGAAATCAACATCCTTTTTCGACAGGTCATGGAGCAGCCTGGTAACTTGAGAGAAACCTGGAATAAACATCTAGTAGTAGAAATTGCAGAATCTGAGGAAACTGCAGACTTCCTTCAGGTTTGTTGGCCTAGGCCAATCCCTGATGGCATTAGTCTTAACCTTAGAAGGCTTGTACTGGCCTTTTTTGATGATGTATCTGAGGAAGTCCAATTCCTCAGTCTTGAATATACATTTTGAGATTTTGAGTCATAATCCTTCCTTCTGTGCAACTTCCAAAAACTCCTGAACACACTCTCTGAGCTGTTCCTTTGTTTTTGCATGGACAGTTGCATTGTCCATGAAGATTACTGATTTCTTTGCTGCAATAAGATGTCCAAATTTAGTGTTCATATACCATTGGAAAGTGGGAGGGGAATTCATTTGCCCAAAGAACATAACAAGAGGTTCAAAGAGTCCTCTTGGGGTAATGAAAGCCTCTTTCCACTCATCACCTTCTTTGATCCAAATATTTGTAATCCCCACTGGATGTCAAACTTCATGAAGTACTTGGACTCCACAAGTTCATCCAGCAATGACTTGATATCTGGAAGAGGGTATGAGTCCTGAATGGTATACTTGTTCAGGTGAACATAGTCCTGAACAAGTTGTTGTTTGCCATCCTTCTTCCCTACAAAGAATACTGGCATGGCTTGAGGCAATTTCAATGGGCAGATCTTTCTGCATTTGAGATTTTCATTGATGAACTTGTCAAGAAGTTTTTCTTGATCTGGTGTCAGCCAATAGTTTTTACCTTTTACCAGGAAGAAGTCTTCCTGTAACTTGATCTCATGGTCTAGGAAAGGTCTGTGGGGTGGTAAGGGTGCTTCAGATTCTGAAAATACCTCAGCAAAGTCTGTGTATTCCTCTGGCAGAAGGACTTCCTTCTTCTCTGCTGCTGCTTCCAGTTTGGTGGAGATTGTAGTTTTGTTGACAGTGATCTCAGGGCTTCCCCAACAGATCAAAGACCTCTTGTTCCAGTCTATGATTGGGTTGTGGTCCCAGAGCCATGGCATTCCAAGGAGAAGTCATTCTTCATTTCCCATTCTGGTAACATAAGCATGGATGTGCATTACCTTACCCCACACCTTCCCTCTGAAGGTGGCTATGCAATCAACCACTTGATCTGTTTTTCCTGTGACACTCTGAAGAGTCCACAGGTTGCTGATCTGGCAGGTGGAAATCTGATGTTCTGTGATGCCCATTTGTCAATAATATTAGTTTCTGCTCCCAAATCAATCAATGTCTTGATTTGGGAGGTGCCACAATTGATCAGGTAAGTTGAGCCAGTCAGAGATTTAAGGGACAGGGCATCCTCATAGGCATAGCATTGAATCTCAGTGACATTGTGCTCAAGCTTTCCTAATCTAAAAGTACATTGTTCAATAACAGGGGCAGGAGCTGTGGCAGAAGCTCCCCCCTTTAAAAATCCTTGGAAGATGCACCAGAAATAGAAGTGGATGCACCTTCCTTTTCTAGATGCTCCAACTCTAATTTCAGTTCTTCTATTTTTGCTTCCCTATTCTTGGGCAGGTAGCCACCCTGCTTCTTTGGCTTCTTGCAATCCCTAGTGATGTGGCCTTCCTCATCACAATTCCAGTACTTGAGGGCTGTGTGAGAGTCTCTTGTGTTTGGTCAGTGCTGTGACATCTTGTTGACATCAATTGTATTGGGGTCTCATTGATGGCTCTTGTTGTAGCCTTTCCTTCAAACATCCTCATTATTGCTAGGGAGGCCTGAACCTCTGTGGTGGCTTTCTTCCATTCTAAAACCATCCTGGGGATGATGCCAAGTCCTAAGATTCTTCAGCTGATCTGAGGGTCTAGGCCCTTCCCAAAGAATGTAGCAGCTGCTACATCATCTGGGAACAACTCAGCTTGTGCCAGTAGGTTATCAAAATTAGTGATGTATTCATTGAGAGAATGCTTCCCCATTTGGATATAGAAGAGTGTAATCAGGGCCATAGCCTTGATATCTCCAATCTGGAAACATTCTTCAAGCTTCTTGATGAATTCCCAAAAAGTGTCCAGGAACTTGATGCCATCAGTCAGGGTGAATGACTGATTGATGTACAACTGTTTAAAGGATAGGGCTGAGCCCTTATCCATAAAAGACAAGATGAAGCCTATGCACTTCTTATCTGTGTTATAAATGTGTGAGTTCATTCCAAGGTAGTTCTTTACTGAAATGATCCATCTGGGGTAAACCTGATGATTGCCATTGAAAATAGCAGGCTTGTTAAGGCCTAGCTCTTTTCCTCCCTTGGAACTGTCCTCCTCCTTGGGCTCAGCTTTTGCCTTGCCCTTGGCTGTACTGTAGGTGACTTGTGTTTGGTACCAGTGGATGATCTCTGCTGGGCTGGGGTGCTGACCATAGAAAGGGTCTGTGATTGAAGCTCCTCCAAGAGCTTCCACAAGTTTATTGGCCATTGCTTGTTCTTCTATTCCAGGTAAATTGAAGTTGACTTCTCCAAAACAATAGAATGAGTTGAAGGTGCTACAATAGGGGTGACTAAAGAATCTCCATCTGATTCCTCTTCCTTCTTCTCCCAATAGGTGGAGTAAGGATCTGGAACAACCAGATCAACATCTACTTTGATTGGGGATGCAGTGCCAGCATGAGCAGTGGAGCTTTCCATGGGCTGAAGTTGGGATAAAGCTGCCAAGGGGTCTTCAGTAGAGACTAGGGGTGGTAATGGAATATTTCCTCCTAGACCAAATTGGCTCAGTAGCTGTGGGGTATGGACTGTCTGCTTAGGAACAGGAGGTCAAAACTTGCTAGAGAGACTAGAGCTTGACCATATTGAAAACTTCTTGACCATGATGGGCAAGAGTTGAGACTAGTGGGTACTACCTGAAAGTGAGCAGTAGCACTAGAGGGTAGAAAGAGCTAGTGTTGAAAATGTATCCCAAAGGATAGGGGTACTACACCTGTTACAGTATAGGGATTTATACTACTGGGGTTACTGATAGAGAGTGTTGACTGTTGCTCTTGAGGCAATAGAGGGTGTTGGCATAGGATGATGCTGATGAAGAAGCAATTATCTTTTGTCTTCTGTTAAGGCTTTGTCAGTAAGACAAGCCTTGAATGCCTTCAAAACTGACACTCACTAACCCTAACCTTAGAGCTGCTTAAGTAAGCACTCTACAGGCAACCCAAGGGTCCCAACACAATGCTAATCCAGCTCCTTAGTAAGCAAGCCCCTGAAGCCTTACAAGTTGTCACACAGAGCAGCAAGAATCCTTCCTACACTCAAATAGAGCCTAAGGACAGACCATGAGGAAAGCCAGAGGGGAGTAGTATATTGAGGGTAGTGCAAAGGAGATGAAAGATGGGGAATATCCTGCATCTTCATCTAGACTATATACTACTACAGACAATGGCAGTTCTACATATGGGGAACAATGAGACAATGCCATATGAGGCATACAATGTCAGTCTGTAAAGGTAGAACAATGTCTGTGGAAGGAGTCACAATGACTTGGAAATGTGTAAGTATGAGTCTGCATTTGAGAACATGTCATGATCACATGAAAGTCATGTGATGCAAAAGTTGGGGGTTCTGTTAGAATTGGCAAGTTGTTGGTAGTAGAACTTGCTAATTGATGTGCTCACCTTGACTGTGAGAAATGCTTACTATTCACAGGATGATAGATAACAAGTACAAATACATGACAGCCCAGGCTGCTGTCACTTCCTTTGTCCCAATTTTTCCCCCTTACAACATCTTTAGGATATGTCTTGAACTGTTGCAACACAGCATTCTGACATATGATATGATCAGATTCAACATCTGTGCCTTGTAATATGTCTCACTTTTTATTTTGTTGATTCATATTTAGTCTTGCATTGTAAGGCCTTCACCTCAGATGTTTGTCACTGTATGTGCATGACTGAGGTGGGCACAACTTTACCATTCATACTATAGTTCCATGTTGATCATATTACCTTAGCTATTTGAATCTCTATAGGTAATATATACAGACATTTGTCACTGTATGTGTGTGACTGAGCTATTTGAATCTCTATAGATCCTAAAAGGTTATGAGCCCCATGCTCTAATAGCCTTAAATCAATGTCTCAACTACCCTTCAATATTTTTGCTGCACAGAACTCACCTATGTCCACTGCCATTCCCATCACCACTGATACCCTCCTGGGCAATGTCCCTAAGCTTGACATTAAGGGCACAAATTGGGCTATCTTCTCCCTCTGCTTCCAAACTGCTGTTGAAGCCAAGGAGTTGTGGTCACACTTTGATGGTATATACCTCCATACACCCCATCAGTACCACCACTACTGCTGCTGATGGAACTGTAACCACATTACCTCTGGATACTGATGAGCTTGCAAAATGGCAAAAGAGCAAAAATATGGCAAAGCATCTACTCACCCAATGGATTCCTGACTCCACTGCCCTGCAAACACAGAGTCTGGACAACATTGTGGCTATGTGGAATGAAATCATTCATGAGTACACTGAGAAGGGGGCCTATGCTCAGACAGACCTTCATACCAAATTCTTGGGCTCACAATGCCCTGTCAATGGTGATGTTTGCCAGTTCTTGGATTATCTGCATACAAAGAGAGATGAGTTAGCTGCTGTCAGTGTACAGATTGAAGAATAGGACTACCATTCTACCATCATACAGTCCCTCCCAAAATACCTTGCCAGCTTCATGTCTGGGCAACTTGCAACCACTCACCTGTACAGCCCAACACAGACAATCAACCCAGACATCCTCATTTCCCTAATCACTGAAGAGTCAGAATGGCACTGCTGCAAGGAGACTTGGAACCTACATTTGAAACAGAAGGTCCATGATGGTGACAAGGCCTTGGCTGTGACCCCTGGGAATTCTTCTGGATGGGGGCAAGGGAATGGCAGGGGTGGAAACCATTGTGGAGGAAGCTTCAGAGGGCACACTCATCAGCAGGGACTCTGCTGGAACTGTGGATTAAGGGAGCATTACAAAAAGCATTGCCCTGAACCTGAAAAATCCAGGGAGGAAAAGTCAGCTGGTGCAGAAGGATCTGCTCATGCTGTTACCTTTGATTCTAAGGAAGAGGGCACCTTCTCAGTGCACACTCTAGATGAACTCAATGATGAAGACCCATTGCCTGACTTATTAAGCATGTCCTCTGAAGATGATGATGAGGAGAGGCAAAACTTCACCACTCTCAATGAGGATTGGTTTAGTGAAATAGAGGATGTGGATGACAAGGACTCATCTTATAATGGCATGAGCCCTGATGAGCCCACTAATGCCTCCTCAGACTTTGCTTTCCTCATGGATGTCAACCCTACAAACATGCACACTGTTAAACTCTATGACTCTGGATCCACATGACACATCTCCCCTTACAAGGAGAAGTTTGAGTCCCTCACCAATATTCCACCTAAGCCTTTTTCAGCTGCCAATAAGCAGTCCTTCAATGCTACTGTGATTGGTGACCTAGTCATTGATGTACCAAATGAGTATGATGTGACAAAGCTTAGACTTACTGAGGTGCTGTATTCCCCTGAGGTCAGGTACACTCTTGTGTCTGTTGGTTGCCTTGATCAGCTCAGATATTCTGACATGTTTGCTGAAGGGACCTGTGTCATCTGAAACCCCATGGATGATGTTGTTGGTTGCATCCCCAAGTCCAAGGCTGGACTCTATTGTGTCATCCACACTGACAAACACAACAGCACCAACTTCACAGTTGAAACCATCACAGTCATGGAGCTTCACCATAGGATGGGCCGTATTGCCCCACCTGTTGCCCACCATCAAATATGGACTCATGTCAGGCTTGAAGTTTGACTTATCAAAAGATGAGCCTACCTTCTGTGAGGCCTGTGTCTATGCAAAGGCCACTAGGAAGCCTATCACAAAGGAACATGCTGGATAGTGTGCCAAAGAGTTTGCCAAGGAAGTGCATATGGATGTCTGGGGACCAGCTCCAGTTGAGAGCTTGGGGGGGCATTGTTACTACATCACCTTCACAGATGACAAGACTTGCCTTACATACCTCCATCTGCTTCATCAGAAGAGCAAGTCCTTCTCTGCATACCAGGATTTTGAAGCTTGGTGTCACACTCAGCACAAGGCCACCATAAAGGTACTGCACTCTGATCATGGTGGCAAGTACCTAGGCAAGAAATTTGTCATGCATCTTAGGGCAGCTGGAACAAAACAGAAACTCACCATTCATGACACTCCACAGCACAACAGCATTGCAGAGCACCTCAATCAGACCCTACTGGAGAAGGTCAGAGCCATGCTACATGAGAGCAGCTTATCTCATGCATTGTGGGGTGAGGCTGTATGCCACACAGTTTGGCTGAAAAATCAGACACCAACAAAAGCTCTTGCTGGTGGGACACCCCTTGAAGCAGCTACTGGACAGAAGCCTGATCTCAGTCAGGCACATGTCTGGGGTTCACATGTCTGGATTTGCCTAGAAGGAAGAACAAAGTTGGGTGGCTGTGTTGCAGAAGGTTGCTGGGTGGGTGTTGACAACAACAGCCTGAATGGTTGTCATGTCTATTGGCCTAAAAAATGGACTGTTACTGTTGAATGGAATGTTTATTGAGCCCCCTCCTCTGCTGAGCTGTTCTCTCATGAGGGGGAGGGAGAGGACAACCACTTACCCAATGTGATACTAACAGCTCCTGCACCAGCAACAGCCACAGCACCACCCATGCCCATCCCCACAGCTCCTCCTAAGAGTCAATCATCCCAGGTTGACCCACCTGCTGCAAAGTGAATCCAAAAACCCAGCCAATGTGTTGCTGACATCATTGCAGGTCATGGCAACATAGGACAGCATGGCCAACTCACTGTACCCCACAGTGTACAGCTACTGACTATCCCACTCCCTGAACTTACTGATCCACTTGATGAGGACAACCTAGCTGTAGCCTACCTCATGGCAATCATTGAAGACCCAGATGATGTTCTAGAGGAAAGTGATCTTGCAATGGCCATAGGCAAGGTCACCACTGAGTCTGAGGCACTTGAGCCTAGTTCCTTGGCTGAAGCTTGCCATCACCCAGATTGGCTGCAATGGGAAGCTGGCATAAGGGAGGAGTTAGCAACATTACAGACAGCTGGCACATGGGAACTTGTAGACGTTGTTACGGCAGTGGATATGATGTCGGAACTTTTGTGACCTGCTATGCTATCTTGACACGGGATGACCACAAGGTACTTGCGGTAACATCAAGGGAACGATACAGAATCTTGAGGGAGACTTCAGACGATGCTGGAGGATACTCACAGAAGAAGTTTATGATGAGAAACCAGGTAGAATTTAGACAAGGGTCATACTCCTTGTCACTATGGTTTATATATACAGGGAGGTATAGTACAAGGTGTGGGGGTCATCCACAGCAGAAGCTCCACAGTGGGACCGGTGGAGTAAGGATGAGTAAGTATGGACCCTTACATGATGTCATATGGAATACGATGGAATGTCCTCGAAGAGTCTGTAGGATTTGTAAGCATGTTATGGGAAACAGATGACATACTAGAAATGAGGATAGGGGAAAAACAAAAAGGGAACTGTAACAGACGTACCTCATGGTGCCAATGTAGTTGGATCCAAGTGGGTATTCCATGCCAAAAAGGACACTGTAGGCAACATGGTCTGCCACAAAGCCCACCTTGTAGCTCAAGGCTTCTCACAAGTCAAAGGTGTTGATTATTTTGACACCTTCACCCCAGTTGCCATGCTTGCATCCATTTGAACTGTTCTCATGATGGCAGCGCAATCCAATCTGGAGCTTCATCAGATTGATATCAAGGGAGCATACCTAAATGGCTCACTCACTGATAATGAAGTGATCTACATGTAGCAGCCCCCTGGCTTCAAATCCATTGATTACCCTCACAAAGTCTAAGACCCTGTATGGCCTGAAACAGAGTGGCCACCACTAGTATCAACAGCTGGTAGGGATCCTTGTTGACAAATTGGGCTTCACCCAGTGCTCTGTTGACCAGGCCATGTACTTCAGGCATTGCAACCATGGTGAGCTTATCATTGTCATTGTTCACATTGATGATTGCACCATCACTGCCACATCCCTGAGTGAAATAGATGAGTTCAAGTGTGACATCAGAAAATATGTGGAAATCACCAATCTTGGTGAACTCCACTGGCTGCTTGGGATAGAAGTGATGAGAAATAGAGATGAATGCATCATTTCTGTGTCAGTGCCCCTATATTGAGTCAATCATCTGCCAATTCAGGTTTGATGATCTTAAGCCTGTGTTGAACCCAATGGAACCTAGCACCAAGCTACATTCAGGTCAGTCACTGTCAACTGGTGCCAAATTCACTGCTATGTGCCATGTACCTTATTGTGAAGCCATTGGTTCACTCATGTATGCATCCCTCACAACTTGTCCTGACATTTCATATGCCATGGCTACTGTCTCATGTTTCTCTGGCAACCCTGGAATGCCCCACTGAGAAGCCATCAGAAGAATTTATTGTCATCTTCTTGGAACAAAAGACTTGAGACTTACATATGGGGGAGCACCAAGTGCACTGGTAGGGTATGCCAATGTGGATGGCAGCATGGCTGAAGACCACAAGGTGGTCTCTGGATATGCCTTCCTGATTTATGGCAGAGCTGTGTCATGGTTGTCTAAAAGGCAAGAAATTGTCTTGCTGTCAACAACAGAGAGTGAGTACATGACAGCTATGCACATGGCAAAGGAAGCCTTATGGCTCTGATTGGTCATTGGAGAGCTCTTTGTACCATTCAAGGAACCTATGACATTGTTTTCAGACAATCAGGTTGCCATCATGCTCACTAAAGACCATCAGTACCATGCACACACCAAACATATCAACATCCATTTCCATTTCATCCACTGGGTTGTGGAGAACAGGAAGATTTGCTTGATCTATTGTCCTACTGCTGAGATGATCACTGATACCCTGACAAAGGCCCTCCCATCACCAAAAGTGAAGCATTTTGCCATCAAACTTGGCCTACACACAACTTGAGGGGGAGTGTTAGAATTGGCAAGTTGTTGGTAGTAGAACTTGCTAATTGATGCACTCACCTTGACTGTGAGAAATGCTTACTATTCACAGGATGATAGATAACAAGTACAAATACATGACAGCCCAGGCCACTGTCATTTCCTTTGTCCCAATTTTTCCCCCTTACAATGTCTTTAGGATATGTCTTGAACTGTTGCAACACAGCGTTCTGACATATGATATGATCAGATTCAACATCTGTGCCTTGTAATATGTCTCACTTTTTATTTTGTTGATTCATATTTAGTCTCACATTGTAAGGCCTTCACCTCAGACATTTGTTGCTGTATGCATGTGACTGAGGTGGGCACAACTTTACCATTCATACTATAGTTCCATGTTGATCATATTACCTTAGCTATTTGAATCTCTATAGGTAATATATACAGACATTTGTTGCTGTATGTGTGTGACTGAGCTATTTAAATCTCTATAGATCCTAAAATGTTCATCCTGGAACATGTGAAGGGGATGAACCACATATCATACAAGTACAGTAAAAAGTGTAAAGTGAAAGGAAAACATACTGTGTAATCATGGGATGAGGCCCAAGTCTGCTGAGCATGTCCATTGGATAGGGGAAAGTCCCCATAGGTAAAGAGTCTGCAAGGCACATGATCATGAGAAAGTCATGTGATGAGAAAGAAAGGAAATTGGTCATAACATTGAGCATCATTTAACTGCTCCAGATACCCCCCAACAAAATGGCCATGCAGAACATTTTAATCACATGATGGTTGAAAAGGAAGAAGCTATGAGATATTCTGCTTGTCTTCCCTCCAACCTCTGGCAACATGCACTTGAGGCATCAGTACATGTTTATAATCACCAACTGTTTAGACAATCACAGTGGAAAACCCCAGTAGAGTTGTGGACAGGGATGAAACCTGATGTTTCATACTTCAGAGTTTTCAGTTGTCTTGCATATGTTTTTATCAAAAAGGAACATCATACTAAGCTACAGGCAAAGAGCACTCCAATGATCTTTCTTGGATATGAACCTGGGTCAAAAGTTTATCAATTCCTAGATAAAACAAATAGGGTTGTCATTAGTGCCAATGCACTTTTTGATGAAGAGGTATTTCCATGATGTGCAAAGACTAGTATTAAAGACCAAACTACTGAGGAAACTGAAGACCAACCTCATGAGGAAACACCAATGGAGGTAGCTCCTCCAATGGATGTACAACCATTTGATATCCCACAAACAGTTCATCCAACTGTTGATCCAAATTCACTGGAGGACCTTGCAAACCCAAAGGAAAGAGTTATGGAACCATGAACAGAAACTTCAAAAAGGACTGCCAAAATTCCTTTAAAAGCAGTACCTTCCCCTTGCTATACACCATATCCAGATTCCACCATTTGTTGGTCCACTCAAGAGCAAGTAATTCCTCTACAACCTGGCAATGTGTATGGAGAAAGAACCCACCCTGTAGATGCAGAAAGGCAAGCATCACAGAAGGTATCAATGGATAAAGCCAAGGAAGTATTGGACATGGGGGAGCTGATAATTGACTTGCACAAGCTCAGTCAGGAATGTGGTACTGACTTCATCAACTATCTGCTTATGCAAAAGGTTGAGGTGAAGAACAAAATACCTGTTCATTACCAGGATACTCAGAGATTACCAAGTGAAGAAAGAAATGCTTGGGAAATGCCATGCATGAAGAAATAGCAGCATTAGGCAAGAGGAAAGTGTGGAAAATAGTTCCTCTACCTCATGATCAGAAGCCTGTAAAGTGCAGGTGGGTCTATGCTGAGAAAACTGACAGGTGGAAATGGGCCCAATTAGTAGTGAAAGATTTCTCTCAGGAATATGGAGTAGACTTCAAGGATGTCTTTTCTCCAGTAGCAAGATTCAAGTTGGTTCAAATCATCCTATCCCTGGCCACCCAATTTAACTGGGACATTGAAGTGCTGGATGTTTAAACCATGTTTCTATATGGAAAATTGGATGAGGAGATTTATATGGAACAGCCAGAAGGCTTTGTGCAAAAGGGCAAAGAATGCTATGTCTATCAGTTACTGAGAGCATTGTATGGTCTAAAACAGGCAGCTCTAGCATGGAATATTGAACTAGACAAGTCTCTCAAAGCACTAGGCTTTACCCACATTCACTCTGATGCTGGGATATATGTGTTGTGGAAGAAAAACAGAACAAAGGAGGTTGTAATCATACTCCTCATATACATTGATGATGTACTCTTCACAGGCAACAGTAGCAAATTCCTTCAGGAGATGAAGAAGAAGTTTATGACAGTTTGGGAATGTTGAGACTTGAGACAAGCTAAAGAGTATCTCAGAATGCACATCCAGAATGATCATTCCTCAGGTCTTTTGATTGTTGATCAGGTCACTTATCTGGACAAAATAATCTGAAAGTTCAAAATGGAAAATTGCCAACTGGCAAATACTCCACTCCCATCAGGATATGAGCCAGTCAAAAATGAAGGAGAGACTACTCCTCAACTGTGCTCAAAGTATCAATCTGTAATCAGCTCACTTCTCTACCTAATGCTGGGAACACAACCTGACATAGCATTTGCTGTAGTCAAAATGTCACAGTTCACATCCAATCCCACTGAGGACCATTTGAATCATGCCCTCTATATCTTCTAGTATCTACAAGCAACTAAGGAGAAGGGAATTACTTATAGGAGGAAAAGGGTGTATGAGGTAGAAGCCTACTGTGATGCCAACTGGGCCTCAGACAAGAATGACCAGAAATCCACAACCAGAATGGTCATTTTGGCCAATGGATCACCAATAACTTGGTTATCAAGAAAGCAGAAGACTATTGCTCTGTCATCAACAGAAGCTGAGTACATGTCACTTTCAGATACCTCAAGGCAGGTTGTTTGGATCCATTCCATGTTTGTGGAATTGGGATTTCATCCAGAACCCATTCCTTTATATGGAGATAACATGGGATCAATTTTCCTGGCACAGAATCCAGCACAAGAAAGACAAACCAAACATATAGACATCCAATACCACTTTATTCATGAATGCATAGAGGAGCAGAAAGTACTCATTGTCAGACATATTACAACTGACAAACAACTTGCCAATATCTTAACCAAGAATCTCAGGCAGATTAAATTCCACACCTTCACAGAGTTCCTTCAATATGATTTGGCACATACCAAATCTGGGGGAGTGTTGAGCAAATAGAGATAAGTGCTCTAGTATTATGTAACAGGTGCTGACTATTGCTTTAGGAGATTTGTCATGTGCAACATCACTGACAGAGTACACTTGCACATGAATACCACTGCATGTGATTCCATAACTGGTTATTGAACATTACTGGTACCTTACCAGTATGGAAGTGCTCCAGACATGGTGACATCATTATGACATATACATAATGTCATTGCTCCATGCTTACTCAGTACTATACTGAAGAGAACCTAATATGGCAGTTGTTACCTACCATATGTAGCTCAACCCATGGGTTGAAGCAAACTCATGTACTGTGCACAGACCATGTCTGAAGCATATATATACAGGACCTCTGGGTCCACAAATAGTAACAGTTGAACTCTCAACATAACAGTTCAGCCCAGCCCCAAGTAAACACTGAAGTAAGTCAATGGTCCTTACTTTAGAACTTTCAACTGTGCAGTAGAAGTAGTAGCAGACTCTCTTGTGTCTGTGTAGAGCCCAGTGTTTAACACCAGGTTTTAACCCTCCAACTACCATACTTCACATTATGACATGTATGCATTCCTGTCTGCTCAAAAACAGCCATGCCCTGCATGAACCCCCTCTGAGTTGAATGTTGATCATTGACCTTCATATTTTCAACTTTCATGTGAACTATTTGAACTGCAGTACTACATATTCTATTTCAATAATTAACCATTTACATAACCAATGTCGCTTGATCCATTGTGTTGATGCAATCATTTTCTGCAAGTAATTCAGGGCAATGTGCTGTACAGAACACTTTGTTGTCGAAATTGTGCAAAAGCCTGCTGGTGGATCACCCAGAGCTGCAATATAGAGCCACATACAAGTTGAACAGACTAAGCCCTCCTGGAGGGAGGTGTCACGATGTCCACCAATACTGTTGGTAGGGTTTGGCCTTGTGACTGATAATCAGCGAATGCATATGCTGCCGTCAAAGGAAACTGAGGGTGGCGCACAGTGCGGCTCAACGATTTGCCTTCATCTGATAAGCAGCTTATCCGGAACGACTTGGACGTTGGCTCAACAGGTATAACACACTCTTCCAAATCCTTGAGGGCTGTGGCATGGGTCTCAGACCTGAGGGTCACTCGAGAAGGGGATAGTCAAATTGCGCTTCTACCTGTCGCACTGGGTGATTGCTAGGAAAAGGGGCGCCCCAGGGGAGGATGTTTTCACGTTGTGTCAATGCAGGTTTTGGCGCCTCCCCACCCCAGCAACATCGAGCATGCCTGCAAGTGTATGTTCATGGAATCTGTGATTGTGACAGGCAAAAGGAAAGTTCAGAATTGAAGCATGTGATAGGGTGGAAATGTGTCAGGAAGCTTGACTATGTACGGTACAATTGTCTTTGAGGAGAATAGATTGAAATGTACAGAGCGAGGAGGCGTATGTACGCGTGACCAAACAAAGTTTGCGCCGGCGCCAGCCGAGTAAGGAATTGCATTCAGAAATATTTGCAATTTCCGAGCTTCAACTTATCGCAGACATGGACACAGAGGCACACCCAGTCGTGTTCACGACAAAGACGCCCTACTCTCTGCCATCCCAAAAATTCATGATCCCCCTCGACTGGTCGCGGTACCAGCTGTCCCAACTCATCAACAAAGCCCTTTCCTTACCCAAACCCATCCCATTCGACTTTCTTATCCATGGAGAGATCCTGAGAACAACTCTCGAAAAATGGAGAGCAGAGAAGGGAAAAGGAGAGGTATATACCATATCCTATCCCATGTCCTTGTCATTGATCAGACCGACAGGAAGAAACGCTCGAGATCGAGTATTTCGAATCCGTATTGCCCCCTCAGCGCATGTCCGCGCTGCCCCATGAAGACTGGGTGTCTTCTGTGTCGTGTCGCATATCACAGTATGTGCCTGCTTTCCAATGATGATTACTTTGGTTCGGAACTCCCAGCAGACATATCCTCACAGCCTCGTACGACGGGCACGTCCGTCTGTTCGACTACTCCCACAATTGCATACGCGACATACCCGCACATCCCGCGCCGATCCCATCCATTGCAGTCGTGTCGTGTTCGCAAGCGAACGACGATTCACTCACCATCGCGAGCGCGTCACACGATCTGACCGCTCATCTCACCAAAATATCACTGGCAACCGATGCACCGGTACCTTTCCAGACGCTTGCTTCTCTCCACCTACACACCTACCCATTGTCCTCTATCACCGCAGACGCGACTGGCTCGACCCTACTTACGGCGTCTGGGGACTGCCTCATCGGTGTCTGGGACAGCACAATTCCTTCCGAAGACGAGGTGGCCCTCGAAAGTGGCGATCGCAAGAAAAGACGGAAAGTCGGGACCCAGCCAGTACGCAAGGCTCCGAGCACAGTTCTCAAATCCCATACAGCCCGCGTGTCCAAGGCACTCTTCGCCCCCAATTCTCGACAACATGCGCATAGCTGCGGTTTCGACTCGACGGTACGCCATTGGGACGTTGAAATGGGAGTCTGCATGAACACGCTCGTGCGTTCCTTTCGACCCCTTACATGTGTCCCGTTTCTTACTCCCCATCTAGACTGCTCCGGAGCGTCCAATGCTAGATCTGGCTTTGACCAGCGATGGAAATGTGGCTTTGGCAGCTTCGACAG
Source organism: Scleroderma citrinum (assembly GCA_029372045.1). NCBI lineage: Eukaryota > Fungi > Basidiomycota > Agaricomycetes > Boletales > Sclerodermataceae > Scleroderma > Scleroderma citrinum. The sequence goes on along the minus strand of JARFMN010000005.1, from coordinate 1,466,475 downwards.
ATCGCACGGTGTCGGTCTTTGATCTCCGCGGGTCTGATCTTTCCTGTACGATCGGCACACTAACGCACCCCGCAACGCCATCGTGCCTTGTCTGCTCCGACGCGTCTAATGCATCACAGGTGATGACTGGCTCATACGACGGAGTCGCGCGTCTTTGGGACCTGCGTAGTATGCAGAGTGCTGTTACAAGCTTCCGAGTATGGGAGGGAATGAAAATACTAGACGTAGACTGGGCGGGAGACACGCTATGCGTAGGTGGAGAGGGTGGAGTGGAGATATGGCGTGTCAGTCAAGGAGAGCGGATATCGGCGGCTGCACTCGAAAAGCCAACCAATGCTGACAACTAGCCATAAAATTCTGTAATGAAAGCCTATTGCAGTTAAGTCAGTCCGTAAGTCAGCGCTGGTTGCATCGGGGGCTCTACAACATGTTGCCAAGCTGCGCCATATATGCAGGCGACGGTACAGCCACTTACAACTAAGCTTCGTTCCCCTGGCAGTTATGGTATCTTGAGCGCTTGGAGTTGAACCTGCTTCAGTTATTGCACAGTAAGTGTGATTTTTATCCGAACATTCCCTTACACACAGACTAGTAGTAGCACCTAATCCCACAGTGTGCATAACTGCTCTCCAAGTGTTACACCCCTTTTCCCGTCAGCGACACTTTTGGTGAGTTCGCTTTAGGCTCCTCTTTCAAGTATCGTGGTTTATTATGCCAGAAGATCAGACTTTGACCTACTAAAGACTCCGCCTCGTGTGCAGAAGCTGATCGAACAATGTCGGACTTGGACAACCAGATCACCCGATATTGGGAAGAATTGGGACATCATCCCCCAGGAGATGCCCATCGAATTGTGGTCCTCATCAACCTCGCCAACTCCCTGGAAGACCGGTTCTTGGAGAAAGATGAAATCGAAGATTTAGATAGGGCTATTGTGCTACGTCGTCGATCAGCGCTGGAGCTCCATCCGGCAGGTCATTCCGATCATTCAGACTCGCTCCATCGGATTGCATTTTTGCTCTGGCATAGGTACAGAAAACTGGCTACCATACCCGACTTGGAGGAGGCTATCATACTCAGTCGAACTGCATTAGAGCACTGTCTCCCAGACTGTTCTGATCATGCCAACACACTCTATAGCCTTGCAGAATACCTGCAGGAAAGATACCTGAAATTCAATGCAAATCCTGATCTCGAAGAGGCGATTGCACACCATCGATCAGCGTTGGACCACCGTCCAGCAGGTTATTCGGATCGTTCAGACTCGCTCCACCACCTCGCACTCTGCCTTTGGCACAGGTACAGGAAACAAGCCACTATATCTGACTTGGATGAGGCCATCGCACTCAACCGAGTTGCATTAGAGCTCCGTCCACTTGGCCACCTTCATCATGCCGTCACTCTCAACAACCTTGCGGTTTACCTGAAAGACAGGTTCATGAGACTTGGTGTAAATGCTGACCTTGATGAGGCGATTTCGTTGCATCGATTAGCATTGCATCTCCGTCTAGCGGGTCATCCCGATCGGTCAGATTCATTAAACAGACTCATGTATTGTCTCAGCTCCCGATTCGAGAAGCAGGGGACGGTAGCAGACTTGGACGAGCTCGTCACCCTCTAGCAAACCATACTGGAGCCTCCAACACTGGGACGTTCCGATCTTGCCGCGTCTCATCGCTCCGTTCTACCTCACACTGAAAAGCAACAGCAGAGACACGACAGGGATTCAGACTTGGATGGATGCACCCCGGTTGGACAAGCTATACGGCTGCTACGTGAACCTGGGGATTCCACTTGTACTACATCTCTCCTCGACCTCGCCTCCGCTCTTTACAGCGGGTTCCAGGAAGTCGGAACAATCACCGACTTGGAAGAAGCAATTACACTTGGCCTAACCATACTGAAGCGCCATCCTCCGGGAAACTCTGGCCACTCTCTCACTACTCTCCTGGATTACCTTGGGGATATGCTTGACAAATATAGCAGGGCAGGGAACTTCGCTGAAGCTGTTACTCTCGCACGGGTGGCCCTGGCACTCCACCCACCTTGGCATCCTGACCATGCATCGATCCTCTACGCCCTCGCGAATTTACTTTTAGTGAAATTCCGGAAAGAGCACGATCCCGCTGATTTAGACGAAGCCATCATACTGCGCCGTCATCTGTTGGCGTTGTTCCCAGCAGAGCACCCCCAGCATGCGTCATCACTTTATGAGCTCTCACGTTGCTTGTCAGACAGATTTGAGCAACGAGCCATGATAAGTGACATAGACGAGGCCATTACCCTCGCACGACGTGCAATGGAACTCCGGCCACAAGGACACCGTGCTCACGCTTTATACCTTGATAAGCTTATTCTTTATATTCGGAAGCGCCTTCAGAAATTCGATTTGACAGCTGATGTGGAAGAATTAGTCTTGCTTCGACGGGCTGCGTTAGATCTCTGCCCGTCTGGGCATCTTGATCACGCTACGTCTCTTCACAATCTTGCCTTCACTCTGCATCTCAGGTTCCGGAAACTTGGAAGAACTGCTGACCTCAAGGAGGCAGCTTCATCCGCACAAGCTGTGTTTCAGCACTGTCCATCTGAGCATCCTACTCATATCATGTCCCTCCATAATCTCGTGATCTGTGTTAGGGACATGACTGACAAGGAAGATGTGGCTGTGGATGAGATGGTGAACTTTGCACGAGCTGCATCAAAACACTGTCCCCTTGGTCATTCTGATTATGTTACTTGTCACAGAGCTCTAGAGACCTGCCTTCGGCGCAGATTCCATGAACAGCATGATATCGAGGATTTGGATGAGTGCATCATCCTGTGGCGCAAGGTATTAGAGGTCTATCCATCCAGGAATGCTCCCTCTGCCGCGTTTTCGCACGAACTGGCACGCTGCCTATCGGACAGGTTCAATATACTAGCCACAACCACTGACTTGCACGATGCCATCAAGTGCGAGCAAGCCGCATTGGGGCACTGTCCGCCAGGTCACCCTGACCATGCCAAGTTTCTGACCAGTCTCACATATTATCGTCAGCTGAGAGTCAAAGAGCGAACTGCAATTCCTCCACCAGCAAGTGGCCCAGCTGCCAGTTTGCAAATCAAGCAACTGATTGGAGGCGTCGTTTGCTCGGTACTGAAGGATTTTCCTCCTCGCTTGCTAGACACCCACACCGGCATGCTATGTAACCGTGACTCGCAGATCTTACGTTTCGAGAAGGGCCAAGAATATGACATGCTGCTGTCATCGCCCACTCTTCCGTCAGTCAGTTATATCCGCTCGGTGGTGTCTACCTATTTTCGGTATGTCACACTGTCCCATCGGTGGGGAAGACTCGAACCATTATTACGAGACATCGAAGGGCAACCCATCTATGACTTGGATCTCACGGATGGTCTTTCGAAGCTGCAATCTTTTTGTCTTACCTCTTGCCAACATGGATACTTGTGGGCTTGGAGTGACACCTGCTGCATAGATAAGGAAAGCAGTGCGGAGCTCTAAGAAGCGATTGGGTCGATGTTCTCGTGGTACCGGCAATCTTCCCTCACTATGGTTCATCTTGCCGATGTTTCAGATACCGGTATGCTGACTGGTAGTGATTGGTTCAAACGCGGATGGACCCTCCAAGAGTTGTTGGCACCCCACACTGTTTTATTCTTCACTCGGGAGTGGTCGCTCTACAAGGATGATACCTCAAATCACAAGGAGAATGGTATCATAACCAGTGAACTGGAATTAGCGACGGGCATCGCATCACAACATTTCAGTCATTTTCGTCCTGCCGTGGATGATGCACGATCGAGGCTCCGGTGGGCATCCACGCGTTGTACTACACGGCCAGAAGATACAGCATACTCGCTTCTCGGAATTTTCAATCTCCACATGCCTGTCCTATATGGGGAATCTGAAGAGAATGCCCTCGGGCGTCTTCTTGCAGAAGTGATCTCAAAGTCGGGCGACACATCAATCCTGGATTGGGTCGGGCAATCGTCGTCATTTAACAGCTGCTTCCCTGCCACCCTCACACCGTATCAAACGCTTCCACCCTCTCAGCCACTGTCGGCGGACCCGAAACCGTTGTCACTCACACAGTACATTTGGAACTTTTTCGTTCCCTCATCTCCCTTTCTATTAGCACGCAGAATGCATCAGGCACTCTCTAGTTTGCCACGCACACAATTCATCAGCCCCAGGCTTGTCCTACCTTGTATTGTTTATCGAATTCAGGCCATCACACTGATTCGGGTCGATACCGGTACTGCGACTCGCGTTCACCAAATTCAGGCAGTGGGCCTAGAGCCCATTGAGATCGCACTGTCTGGGAGCCTCATAACTACGTCGAGGACAGGAGTGCCATATGTTCTGATACGCCCATGGCACTCCGACTTGCTCGATCCGGCAGTTGAGATTGATGACACGTCTGCTCGCGAGTGGCTCACACGGCTGGAACAGCCCTTCAGGGCACTTCTATTAATGGCACTACCTTACAACGAATACCGGAGGGTTGCATCGTTTTGTAGCATTACTGCTTGTCCTACTGATCCGGCAGGGGTATTGCAAGGTGAAGTTAGTATGCTAACTATTGTTTAGATCTACGAAGCACCGTATTCAGTATATAACGGTCGCGTCGATTCCATCTGCAATTTATCGAAGGTTTTGATTCCCCAATAAACTGAAATAACTGTACCACATCTAATCATGTATTACCGGTAACGCCGACATCCGGACTTGACCAAATGCCTAGAATGGCTGGTATCACTACGGAGGTCACAGAACCCCTGTCATAGTGTGGGTACCAAACTATGCGTAAGTGTCGAGCAAGGCAATCACCAGATGCTACCAATTGCGAGGTTGCACTTGGATACCCCAAGCGTTCTACTTTTGGAACGACCATTACTAGAGTCCTCCGGTCATGTATTCCAAAGTATATCGTGCAATACCCTAATCAAAGGGGTATGTTCGAAGAAGGACCGATGGGTCTTCTATAATGTATCGTAGTAGTAAGGTAGGTATCGCCCTTTATGCCCTCTGAACCTCGCCGTTCGCCTGGGGGTTCCAAGGACCAGCATCACTAAGCGAGCACCCACCCACACACCGACACTTGCCACCTAGTTCTGCTGGTAGATTCTCCGGCAGAATCTGGTTCAACAGCTTTTCTTTGTAATTACTACCCAGGATATCGATCTTAGCCACTGTGACTGCGTCTAGCCATGGCTTGATGATGGACCACACCATGGAAAACGCCCAGGGTGCGTTGATGATGTAAAATTTGCCCATACACTCGGGGTAGCGATCCTGCCCGATGCCAGCTGTCTGGAAGACATAATCTTTGACTCTGTAGAAGTCGGACATGGAGACTCCGGCAAGATCGAGGATGGTGCATGATGTTTCGACGGGGTGGCCGACCGCCTTGGCACATGCCGGAAGGCGATCTGAGAGGAACTTTTCGTACTCCACGACGAAGCGCTGTAGTTGACGTTCCTGGGTGGTCAACTTGTACAGAGCGGGGATGTCCAACTTGCCGAGACATTCGATGTATATCGGTCGGCCATCCTGGATGGCGGAAGAGATGAGTGGACGAAGAAGCAGAGAGAGATCAAGAAGCACCTTGTCCATTTTGTGGTAGTACTGGGGGTAGTACTTGTCTACCTGTTCCTTCTCTTTGAAGTCAAAGTTTCTGGTGAACACGGTGAGTGCAGACGAGGGGAAGAGGGGGAGAGCAAAACACACTTCATGAGATCTTCGATGCCAAAGTCTTTTCTCCACTTCTCCGCAGCCAACAACATGTCCTTTGCCTTGACGACGTCAAACTTCCGTGCCCGTAAGAATCTGTGATGATGTCGACATGAGCGACCGCGGTCAATCGAGGGCCCATCGCATGTAGCGGGCCACGCGATGAGCTGGAGGTGCGTCCAACGCTCACCTAAGTAGTGTCGTGTCGTCCATCCGCTCTGGCACAAAATGGCCGTCGTGCTGGAGTTCCTTCCTGAGTGTATCTAGTGCGCGTTGCTCTGTTGCGGTGAGATTGCCCAGTCGCCCTGGTAGGGGCTTGTAGGCGGAATCGGTGATACCGGCTGGCATCTCGCTGACGTTTACTCGTTCTGCGGCAGACATGATTGGGTGTAGGAAGAAAGGATGGCAGAGGACAAGGTCGGGTGCAAGTATGTATGTAATTCAAGCCAAGTAAAAAGTGATCGCTAAGGGACAGTCTCTCCGATAATCCAACTTGGACATGCACAATTACAAGCACGGACAGTGCACAGGGGCTAGACTGACCTCTGCTGTACCATTCACCCCTCTGGTGAGTATTTTGGCTGGGGATCATTATCATAGTATAACAAAGCCTATGTAGACATGCATGATGGGTGTATATAATGTGTTATACCACTGTGCCTGCTTTTGCTGCGATACGGGGCCATAGGTCGGCCTAGAGTCGTGCACGTCAGCCATGTCACCGGAATGGTGCAAAATACCTACGCATTCTTTTGCTACGGGTCCAACGATGACGGAACCCTTCATGTCTCCCTTGTTGTTGACAATGACGCCGGCATTGTCCTGTAGTACTGGTGAGGAAGGTACAATAAGAAAGTGAAGATGCATACCTCGAAGTAGAGGAAAACACCATCTCTCCGCCGCCAAGCCTTGCGCTGGCGGACAACCACCACGGGCATCGCTGTAGGACACAGGATCAGAACCGTGCACCACCACGGAAAGGGGGCGACAGCTCACTCTTCTTCCTCAATTCTGGTTTACCCTTCTTCACAGATGCAACGACCATGTCGCCCACACCTGCATCTGGTAGTCGGTTAAGACGCGCACCGAATCCATATGGCTCGATGATGAATAGGGACTTTGCACCACTGTTGTCGGCACAGTTAAGGACAGCCCCCACTGGCAGACCAAGGGTTAGTCTGAATTTCTTCCCGGATGCGCCAACTGGGTTGGGTCAGTGCGGGTGGAGCGATCAATGGCTTTTCTACGCACTCTTCTCTTTCTTCGCCATGTCGCTGCGATCGTTGACTCTGCGATTGACCACCCAAGGTTTCGCAGTGGCGGTGACTGTACAGTTCTAGTCCGGAGATCGCCGAGTACACCCGACCGGGATCTTCCGATGGCCGCGTTATCAGCCAAAGATAAAAGCGGATCCTCGAGTTTGTGCAAGCCAATGGTCCAAGTCAAGAACAAGGTCTGTCTCATGTGAGTGTCCTCGCGACTGTGTGTCGTTGCTCGCTTCACTTCTCTGTAGCGTGCACGATGGCTGGGGTATCGCCCCAGAGAAGGGCATGGAGGGCGATGCCATCGACGCTGCTGATACCACATACATGGATACCCTCGCAAAACAATACGCGAGTCGCTCTCTACTTGCTCACGGAAATGCTGTCGGTCTCAGCGACGGCCTCATGGGCAATTCAGAGGTCGGGTGTGTACCTCACATTTGATTCACCCCTCTTCTCTGATCTCTCCATCACTTACAGCCATCTGAACATCGGTGCTGGTCGCGTCGTCTGGCAGGACATCGTTAGGATCGACGTGTCCATCAATAAGCGCCAATTCCACCAGAATGAGACCATCCTTGCTAGCATCAACCGCGCCAAGCAAGGGAACGGTCGTCTCCACCTACTAGGCCTGGTATGTTCTAGTCCCATCACAGTGCTGTCACAGGGTGCCCACTCTATCCTCACAGATCTCCGACGGCGGTGTCCACTCCCACATTCGTCACCTCAAGGCCCTCCTCGAAACCGCAAAAGAGCAGGGTGTACCACACACCTACGTCCACTTCTTCGGTGATGGTCGTGACACCGCACCCAGATCTGCCAAGGGATATGCCGAGGAACTGCTCGAGTTCTTCAAGTCAGAGTCATACGGCGAACTCGCCACCGTCGTTGGGAGATACTATGCCATGGATCGTGACAAGCGATGGGAGCGCATCCAGGTTGCCGTGGAGAGCCTCGTCGATGGGAAGGGAGAAAAATCGGACGATGTCCTTAGGACAATCGATGAACGGTATGCCAACGATGAGACCGACGAGTTCTTCAAACCGATCATCGTGAACGGCGACGAGGGACGCATTAAGGACGGGGATACACTCTTCTTCTTCAACTATCGCTCAGACCGCATGCGGGAGATCGTGACCGTATTTGGCCAGTTCGATGTCCCCGATGCTATCAAAGACGTCCATATCCCCAAGGATCTCGTAAGTCAACGTTTACCCTGGGATATCGTGATGTTCATCACTCCCGCGCCTTGCAGCATATTACGACCATGTCTCAGTACAAGGCTGAGTTCAAACTCCCTGTCGCATTCCCACCTCAAGCCATGACGAACGTGCTTGCCGAGTGGCTGTCAAAACAGGATATTTCACAGGCACATATCGCCGAAACAGAAAAATACGCCCACGTCACCTTTTTCTTCAATGGCGGCGTGGAGAAACAGTTCACAGGGGAAGAGCGCCACATGATCCCGTCCCCCAAAGTTGCCACATATGACCTGCAGCCTGAGATGAGCGCACAGGGTGTGGCGGACAAGGTTGCGGAAGTCGTTCGAACCAACAAACACGAATTTGTAATGTGCAACTTTGCACCCCCGGACATGGTCGGACATACGGGTAAGTATGAGGCGGCTGTCAAAGCCATCGCAGCGACAGATAAGGCAGTCGGGACGATCTACGACGCGTGCGAGGAGGCAGGATACATCCTCATGATCACGGCTGATCATGGTAATGCGGAGCAGATGATTAACCTGGAGACCGGTGCACCGCACACGGCGCACACGACGAACAAGGTTCCCTTTATCTTGACAGGAAAGGGTCACAAGTTCGTCGAGGATGATGAAGAGGAACAGAGCGAGGAGGAACCGGGTGCCCTCGCTGATGTTGCACCCACCGTATTAGCGGTGATGGACCTTCCTCAACCTGAGGGTGAGTGGATAGTTTTAAAGATGCTTGCTGGTGATTTGACTCCTTCGTTGCAGACATGACAGGCCGTTCGTTGTTGAAACAGCAGTAAGGAACGCAATCGCAATTCATAAATAGATATCACAAGTACTAGAAGACGAGTAGATGTACCACAATACACTGACAAGCATTCTTACAGTGTGATCTTCATAACTTTGTTATTTTTGGTGGACTATGTATGTCATGGCATGTATGTGTACTTTCAATCGATGCGACACAGGCCACAGGTTCCAGCATTGCTCAGACTTGTGTTGCTTACCCTGAAGCTATCTGGATCATGGTCTTGAGGTTCGGTGTTGAACCAGTCAATGTATCTAAAACTGGGCTTTATCCGTGTGCATGCAACTTGAATAACACAACCTGTTGGTATCGCAGAGTCGGTACCGGGCGTCCCGAGAAGGAAAGAGAATAGTATAGACTATTCTAGTAAAGTAGTTACAACAAGTATATAAGCCCAGTAGATAAAGGCGCTAAGTACAATCAATATTTTATCTTTTATCTCTTACTTCGCCCTCAAGTGAGCTCCTAGCCAACACAACCACACATCATTTTCACTCGGACTGATCGATCAACCAGCAGATTTGGCTACAGACCCTCAACTAGCACTTCGATGAACGGTTCGCACTGATGGAACTCGAGTCCATTCTTTGCATTAGTCACTGGGCGTGTCTTTCACATGGGGTCAAGGTCCTCCATGGATACCTGGAATAGACTCCTTACCCAATGCAGTGCATCGACTCACCACGTTGAACAAATTTCAAGCGGCCCAGGCATTACATCATTGAGCAGAAGCACGAATAGCTCCCTACAGCTGGAAAAATCGTTATCTTGAGTGGATCCTCCTCTCCAGTACGTATAATACGTAGGTCGATTGGCGAAGCTCACATGGGCATATGCATCCAAAAACAAAAGGATGTGTTTGTTTCATTAAGAGTTCAAACGTCGGTCAAAGGCGAAATCCTAAAGCCCTTGTTAGGCAAGGGAACCGCTTCTAGGGTATATATCATTTAAATTATCAGTGTGGCTCAAACGCCTTCACCCGCCCACACAGGCTAGGTCTTATTCTAGCTGTGTGGGCATGGCATCAATTTTGAGCGCCCCTTTTAAAACAAATAAATGGTCTCCAATGCCTTGGAATGCACGGTCATCCCGGACTGCGTTACACCAAAAAGCCTAAGCAATCATTGACTTCCCTAGTAAGCCGGACTATCCTCTTAAAGGAAGATAGGAAGATAGTCATTCCCCAGCAGCCAGGCTAAGTAACCTCTTTACCATTGATCCGGCGATCGATAACCGGTCGCAATTATTCCTGGTGTTTTAAGATTATCAGACGACCAGTCTTTCGTTTCCTCTGTCAGATCGCTCTCCTTTCTTATACCGGGACTACCTATAACAGCCTCAACAGAGCTGTGGTCGCAGGCCATCAGGTAACCGCCATTTGCACACAGTCGTTAGAGTTGGGTGTAGTATGATGCTACCGTCCTAGAGGTCGCTATCAATTATTTACGTTTCTTGCAATTAACCTCTCCTTACCATGACGATCAATAAGCATCGGACTTGCTAAATTCAATACAGTCACACGCGGGTGTTGAAACAAGTATAACATTTTCCACCTGGTGTGACCTTGGCCCCATTGAAACAAGCTGGTGATCACTGATGCCTTGGAATGCGGTGTTCATATGAGGGGCTCCTCATGATAAAAGAGTCATTGATAAAATGCATTCTCCATACTTTAGACTCGTCGTTTTTTTCTATTCCCGCAACCCTCCCATCTCCAGTTTTTCGCCACCGATGGTCGCCCAGCTGTAGGTATTCAGTTCCCTCCGTAAGCAAACTGACTCGTAAGAGATAGCAATATCAACGTGATCGTCAACGTTTCCTCATACAGTGAGCATAGCAGCAGTTCTACAGTTGTGGTTGACTCAACTTCCCATTCTTCGCAGCACTATTCCTGTATGACTACATGCTCACCTTCGGAGAAGAGATAGACAAGTTCTGGGCAAATCCCTGTTTAAATTGGGCATTTGCATTTTTCATAGCCAATCGATACGTCATGTTGTCGTCGCGCATACTGGCTTTTATGGCAAACTTCGTTCAGAGAAATGTTGATTCATATAGCAATGTATATGGACAACTATTGGGATTCAGATTTGATACTGACGTAGCTCTAGTTGCCCGTTGTATCCATGAACTCCTTCCACAAGATGCTGATATTAATGGTCTAGATGCAAACACTTGCTTATGGCAAGTGATCTTATGGTCTCAATTGTCCAGTTCATAAGTGCCGGTGAGTATGCCAAGCTCGTCAAAATGACTGTCTTCTGAACCCGTACAAGCCGTGATGACGATGCGTATCTATGCAATATACGGTAGAAAGCGACGAATATTATACCTTCTCATACCAGTTCTGGTCATTACAGCAGCAGTTGGCTTGGTGCGTGAACACCTGAAGTACCATTCTGAATGCTGGGCGGTTCTCATACACAACCAGTGTATTCTCATCATCGCGCCTTATTCCCCACAATTTGCTTTGCCACAGGGGTGTCTTCGTTCCTTATCACAACATGAGTGTGTTGATTTCGGTTTTGTTCGTAGTACTGAACTCACATCAGACTTCCGTAGGGCTCTTTGTGAGTGGATTTTGGCAAGGATTGGTTTTAAGCCATGTCGAGTTAATACACTGTCCTGCATAGATTTTGCGGCAGCTTGGACTGGACTACTCGTCTTCGATGCTATGGTGTTCGGACTTACAGTATGGGGATTGTTTGGTATTGAATCTCTCGGAAGTCGCTCGTTAGTGGACATTATATTACGTGACGGTGTGTGAACAAATAAGCATTCTGAACCCATTGGACATTGACCATTGCATCGTCGTAGGCACTTTGTACTTTGCGTGAGTGCCCTTTGATTGGATTTTCTAGAGAGAGAATCTGACATCCCCCACATGACAGATTGATGGTAATCATGAACGGCTCAAACATTATCGTCTTGCTAGTAAATCTCTCAACGCACCGTCGCCCATTTCCATTTGATTGATGGTTGGTCTTAGGTGGCCCATGTAGGTACACATCATGTTTTATGGTGAACCGCAGCTTCATATCACCATAGCCAGAGTTGAAATCCGTCTTTTCTGCCCCTCCGAACGTGTGAGAAGCGTATAACATCTTTCGCCCCTTCCTAGCTAAATTGGGTTTCTGCTGCTTAGTGTTTGTTCAGTAATGCTGTCCCGGCTGTTGATAAACATCCGAGATTCACCAAATGAAAGTGAGTAATCCTCTATAACTAAGTGTGTATGATTATCATGTCCATAGGCCTATATATTCCAACGTGGACTCAAGTGCGGCCTGGGTCTGATAGGAATGTGCGAGGGAAGACGATCTAAACCAGAGAACCAGTACTACTTGGAGATATAATGAGCGCCCGATTTCCAAACCAAGCTGTGAGCGTCAGTCGCTGAGGCTCAGTGTGTGACCCGTATGAGGAGTTGCCAGCATATAACTTGACCATCCTTGGGGAACTACGGAGTACGTTGATAACACTGTCAATCGAGGATCAGGACTGCAAGTCTGAATCTTTGGTTGACTTCTACCATTGCCCTCTCAGTTTCACTAGTCTTTCAGCATGCACCTTCATTGTCGTTTTACATATATCACAAGAAGCCAATGTAGAGGTTGAGCAATTGATCAGGTGAACACCAATAGGGACATTCATTTTCCATCCTGTCTTTGCGACGTCTTTGTACATTGCCATCATAGAGGCCATACAATAATGATGACATACTCAATCTACAATTTACATGAATGTCATCAGGTTAGAACTTAATGAGGCAACGAGGTAAGCCAGGTATGGGAAGTGATTATAGGTGTTCAAAGTGTTCAATAAATTGGAGTGATAAAGGCCTTTCCATCATCAGGCTTGATATTGGAAACACCAAGGGGGAACATCCCACTCTGCTTCCTCTGATACTGGCGCAGATTGAGCCTACAAAGGTTAACATGTCAGTGGTATAATGATTCCATATCAATTGCATGCAACCCACGAAAACAGAACCGAGTTTGCATATACTACAAATGGTGAGTAGGTCTTATAGAATAATCGAGTTGTTCAGACATACTTTTCACTTGTATCAATTTGAATGAAACATATAGCAGGGTGTTTGGGGAAGCTAGGATCTGGGTGTCCAAATTCAGTCCACCTGTCAATATACCCACCCGGACTCACAGATATAAGTTTGATGATCGAGAACGCACTGAATTCAGATGTAAGATGGATAACAGATGTAAGGGAAATGAAGAAAACCTTGTGAGAGCACCTGTTCCAACAACATATGCCAATATCTGGGTTATTAGTTGTCTGTTGCTGCAGTGCCTTGTGATGAGAAAACAGGTCTATGTCATTCAAAATATCTCACCATTGTGTACATTTGCAGTGTAAATAGTATGCAAGAATTGATGCTATTAAAATATCTCCAAGGGTAGCAACACCCATTGAGACAGCCAGGGGTACCTATGATAAATCTTCTTCAGTAGTTCAAACTAGAAGGCATCATATATAATGTTTACATATGCATGATCCTTGAATGATTTCCATGTAACATCGACATGAAAACTGTGGGTTTATGTCAAGTACTGGGTTAATACCATGCAGAACTGGGAGCCACTGACACTAGTGATGTTGGAGTTGTGGACAGCACTGCAGTCATAGTAGGAACTGAACAATACAGGAGAGATGGTAGTCAATGATGCATACCATAACGAGCAATCTCCAGAAATGCCTGTGATCTGATCAGTCCCACTGTACTTTGAGAATATAAAGAAGAGCTCACCAGAAGGCAGACAACCCAGACCTTCCTGGAAACTAGTAAAATAGGGTATAAGGACAATAAGAATGAAAGCAATCACTTCAACCACTCACACACCCACACTCACCAGATAAAGAAGCTTAGCAGGGAGGTGACAAATCATTAAATGTTACAAATTTGTAACAAGTAAACAGATTTGCACATACGAATTAACTATGAGGACAAGAATAAACTGCAAATGAAAAATGTAGGAAATATTCAAGAATAATATAGAACAATTATGACTTACACCTATATTGAGATCGACCTAGATAATTGTTACCTAGTGCTGAGGCAGCCTAAATGATTGTAGTAATACACACCATGAAATCCCTGGAGAACTAAGGATTACTGGACTGGAGAAGAATTCAAAACACACCAAGAAATGATTTCAAGAGCTTGAAAGTCACCAAATCTGTTTATTAAATAGTGATTGTTGAAGGATATCATGAATCCGCTGTGAGCAGATTCAAGGACCCTGAGACACATGCACATAAGAGACCAGTGGATAGTCGAGAGAATAACTGTGTACCAAATAATCATTATCTAACACAAAACATTCAGTTTTCTTGCCACTGATGAGGCAGATTAAGAGTCGTACCAAACACTTGAACAATATATGGTCATCTGGGTAGGTCTGCAAATAAAAAAATGTCTGGACACAACTAATGCCATAAAAACTGGCTTTTGCATAAGCCTGTGTCCATCAGTGATATTTGAACTGGTAATGGACTTACATTAAACTAATGAAGGAACCAATGAGCAGAGCTTGGAGTGAACAAGTATTAGTTGCTGGAGAATGGATATCCATTGAGGCCCCGGTGCAAATGCCAATGGAGTGATGTTGAAGTACCTTTTTATGTCTGCAAACTATGTCCGAAGATCCTATACTGGCACATTTGTGCACCCGAGTTAAATGAAATGGCTGTTCTACAGCTCTTTACAGTTGTGTATAAACAATTTCAAAACGTGTTATACAGCACAGTTTAGTTCAAACAGAGGTTGGCATACCAATGCTCATCCTCTCATAATAAGTTTGCAGATGTGGCCATACATCACTAGTCGTCCCTAGGCAGACCAAAGACTCCAAGAAATACCAACTTACTTGACTGTATTTCACAGGCACGGACATTCTGTGTGGCAGACTGGCAGTTGACAACATTGCTGTGTTAGGTTTACATGAGAAAAAGCTGTGTGGAATCTCGTTGAAGGCACCAACCACCCTTACATTCCGTCCAGCATCACACGTCATAGCCGATGGCCAGCTGTCTGGCAAGCCATTGGCACTTCAGACACTGGTATATTGGCATGATGGACTCCATGCCAACGAGCCATGAAGGTATCAAGTCCATTAATTACCTTTTTGTAAAGATTCTGAGTTCAAACATTCACGGTCGAATTATGTACTAACCTCCAAAACGTTGTGTAATATGTTGTCCAGCTAGAAGGAACTTGACCATGGCCGGCCAGATTTCCCATATGGAACTAAAGCACAAATGTGATGTTCGTCAAACAATTAATCAGAGATAGAAAAATGCTAACACATAGTGGCCATGCGTGTCTATGCGATACACAGTAGAAATCAATGAATACCTCGGATGCCGGTTCTGGTCATTACGGCCACATAATTGGCCTGGTGCTTGAACACCTGGAGCATTATCCTGAATGTTGGGTGGTCATAACCAGTATATTCTCCTCATCGCGTCTTATTACCCGCAGAGTACTTTATAGCACCACAAGGGTGTCTTCGTTCCTTATTATAACATGAGTGTGTTGACTTTGGTTTATGGTACTGATTTTTCACGTCAGATTTCTGTAGGGCCCTTTGTAAGTGATATCTGGTAAGCATTGGTCTGTATAAGCCGTTACGGTACAGCTAATAGTGTCTTCTATGGAAAGCCGGACGGTTGTCCAAACCGAGCGTGACCGTTTGGCTTTCCATAGTCTTGCATAGATTTTGTGGCAGGTTGGGTTGGACTACTCGTCTTCGGTGCCATGGTGTTCGGACTTATGTATGGTGTGGAGATTGCTCGACAACAACGGCACATCTATCTGGTTTGTTCCCATATCGAATGCATTCAAATTTCTACCAGGTTTAAGTTTTAGCTAGCCCGCCCATCACGCTGATCGCGTGCGCACTTGCTAGTTTCTGCTTGTTCGACATATGTACTTGAGGTGACGTTGTACATTCATATTGACAGACTTGGCGTTCAGATCCCCCTACTCTTGGATGGGTGGACTGTGTGTATCAATGATAGTCTGTAGTGTATTTCAATCGGTGCAGCCAGGAGATGCTATTTATCTTCCTCATGATCAGGGTTTGCTTTTGGGAGACCGACGTAATCGCGCACACGATCTGACGAACTAACTACCAACGCTGGCTGGGACCAGTCCTAGTGCAACTCAGACTCGTGCTGCTGAATGTCGCGTCCAATACAAGTGCTTCAAGCTACCAAACCAGCCTTGCAGCCCATCGGGCGTCTCCCTGCCGATCTACATCTATCCATTCTGACATATCTGCCTATCCCAGATGTCGCAAGGTATACGAGAACCTGTAGGGCGGCACGGAGGGTTGCAAGTGATGAACGGCTCTGGGAGAGGCGCTGGCTTGACCTGGCCGTCGAGAGGCTAAAGTTGGGACACGTACTCGACAAACTCGAGTCCAAGGCCAGAACGGAACGATCCCCCACTGAAAATAGTGGACCAGCAAATGGTCCTGCTACAATCGCTGTGTCCTCGTTGGACGATGATGACTTTGGTGACTTCAAGTCTGCGTCAACCACCAGAAACGCACCGCAACTTCTACTCGATCTCTCGGACGTCGTTCCCCTGAATGTCGGTGGCATATTCAAACCTGACGAGTCGATGACATCTACATTCCGCGGGAAATACATGCGCGCACATACGCTACTCATCCCCCTCGTACCCACACCCACCTCATCTGCACATACGGTTCTGGCTTCGATAGCTTCTTCGATGCCTTCTCTCCATGCCCAAGGCCGCACCCTCCACTTACTTGCACGTTTTCTCTCTCCGCTCATCAAGCCAATATCGTCATGGGACGTGCGTCTGGTATTGCTCAAAACCGCCCTCGACAGGTTCGATGCGGGACTCTTGACGGCATTTGATAAGGCAGACACAGAAGGTGATGAGCAACGGATGGCCGAGGTTGCAGCCGCAAGCTGGGAAGTATGGATGGCTCTCCATTTGGAGGGGAACAAGTACGGCCAGGCTCGGAGTGAATGGGAGATGGGACGAGTATGGGCGGAGAAGAGGGAGGTGTTATATGAGCAGGGAAAGTGGGATCCTTTGGCGAACATCACGTATGTTCTTTGTTCTCTATCCTCAAATTCATACATTGTAAAATGTCATTTGCATTATAGCAAGGACAAGCGATTAGATTTTACCCCCATGGACGCTTTCATGTCGCGTGTGCTCACAGCGTTACAAGAAGACGGTAAGACGGTTGTGAGAGTATTGCCTCCCGAAGCAGGTGTGTTACTCGCATATGCAGAGAGACTAGCAGGTGATGTCGTGAGTTTTATACCTCGACACTAGTTTCCTCCTGGATATCTTATTAATGTTCATGTTCCTATTATGCTCTCTAGGTTGGCGAATACATATCCCCATTGCTATCACAGACACGCGAGCTAGGCACTACCCTCTTTCTTTCGGCTAGTGCGGCGTGTTTTAGGGAGGCATGGCGGGTGGTAGACGGGCTCTATGATCTTGTCTTATCAAAACAAAACGAGGCACCGGAAGATAGAAAGGAAGTCATCACCAGGGAGCAAAGCGAAGATGTTATGTGAGTACTATTCCATACTACACCTATGTGCCTCAATCGACTGTGGCTCGCGATGTTTTCGTTAGCTTTAAAATGTTTGAGCCACACATGGATGACTACCTTGACGATGAAGTCGACGAGCTTAAACGTGCATTTGAGGACATATGCAAAGAATGGGAATGCTCACTAGCGCGCTTCGCAGGTGGTGAGGTGAGCTCCTTCCCTCTTGTGAATGCTCTTTGCGCCGACACAATACCTCGGTGTACCTCTGCACGCCCAGCACCAGCACCAGCACCAGCACCAGCAAAGCACCCAAGCCCGTTTCCTAGATTCTCAGAACCCTGCACTCGCCAAGCGCAACGTTCTCGCCTCCTTCACACATGTCCTTCTTCTCCCCGTGACGATTGTACCGCGTGCTGTAGGTGCTGGCGTTGGTGCAATAGGGTCTAATGTCGGGTCTGGGTTGGGCGCAATGGGTACAGGCGTGGTACAGGGTATTTCCATGCTCAATCCGCAAAGGTGGATGGCCGGAGAGACTACAGCTCACTCCTCCAGGGTTGGTGGAGCGACTGTGGATGCTGAATACAGGAGCTTCATGGATGATGGAACTCTGTTTGAGGTCGGTGAGGACGAAGGAGATGAAAATGCAAGTAGCGAAGGAGACGAAGGAACCAAGCGAGCAGAGGCCACCAAAAAGATACCTGAGAGGTCAAGTGGGGACGTAGGTGATGAGGCTGGGTGGGGTGAGGTCGCGAGCCAACGCCTGTCCTCAAATACGACTTCTGCAACTAATGGTGCACTGTCTACACCTTCACGTACAGCTCTTGTCAAGCCACCCACTGCTACCACCCCTCCTGTCCTCTCCAAAGCTGCTGGTGGCACGACATCATCTTCATTGGTTGAACGATCCGAGAAGGTCCAAACATTTTCTGCCCTTGACCTTTTACTATCTCTTGACGTTTGCCTGGAGCTCATCCATGCAACACGCGACGCGCTGAAACGTCTAGAGACTTTTAGTAGATACCCACGTCCCATAGGCACCCGCGTTCGCGAAACACTGGAGGAGGTATTTTGTGAGATGCTCAGTTCACTCGGTACGAGACACGTTGCACGAGGGTTTGGTATGTGAGTACAATAATTTTTGCATCCCTGCTTTGAATTCCTCTCCTTGTGTGGGAGGATATTCCTATTAATTCATTGTAACAGTGCAACAGAACGCATGACGACTTATAAGCCAGGAGAACACGAAGAAATGACTAGTGTCGCCCCGTTACTGCAGTTTTTCGAGCTTGTGCACATTGGAGACACCATACAGAGCATAGTACAGGTATTCTTCGACAAAGAAATGGTGTGTATGGCCTTCCCTTCTAGAGTGATGCCTGGGTTGACGAAATGGAAGCGCAGGCTCCGCACATCGACAGGACGGATTTCCTGAATATAGTGGTGCGAGAAAAGAAGCGATTTGAGAACACGCTTGATGATTGCGTAGCCGCTGGGTTAAACGCAGGTACCGAAGTGCTCATGAACCAGGTACAATTCCTATCAGAACACATCCTTGTTTCTCTGGTTCACTTGTAACTTTACAGGTCGAGCATATCATTATCATCCGCACCAAACCGCGAGAGTATTACCCACCAGAAGATGCCCCGCTTGAGCTTGGGCCTACACTAGGTTGCACGGAAGCTATCAAGTGCCTCACGTCGCATTGCAAGCTCCTTCGGGGAAGTACCAGCCGTGAGGTGCTAGAAGTATTCTATCAGGAGGTCGGAATTCGACTGTTGGGGTGGGTGCACATTCGTCTGGGTTGCTTCAGCGACAATGCTGATTGGGTGCGGGTGGCATGTGCAGGATCTTGCAGAGACATATCAAGCGTCAGATCATCTCCCTGAATGGCGGATTCCAGGTGATTGCGGACTTTAATGCATATCATGCATTCATTGCATCCCTTAAGGTGGGCTTTGATCCTTTGCGTGGCCATTCATTATTGCTCACGAGATTCTGCACAGGTCCCAAACATCACAGCTGATTTCGACCACTTAAAAATGCTGGGCCATGTTTTTATCGTGGAGGATGCGAAAGACCTAGCACAAATCGTACGCGATGTGACACGCTATGGGGGGGCATACCGTCCTGAAGTGAGCATCCACTGTTACTGCACATCTACGCGTTGTCTGAAAATTGGAATCTCAGGATGTTTATGAATTCATCCAGCGGCGCTCAGATTGGAAGAAAATCGAGAAGACGGTGGACAAGACGATGTATAACTTGAGCTTTAAGGAAGACTGTACCATCTGCTAGGAGAAGAGGTCCTTTGGCGATCGAGTATTACAATGAAGGCCACTTTTCCGTGCATTATAGGACGTTTTGAGTGTGTACCATGCTTGTCGAGGATATTTGGACAGGATAGTCGGAGCTCATAATCTAAAGCAAACTCCGAGAGAACCCAAGAAAGTCGCGCGTTACTATACCCAACCCAAATAAGATATAAGCGACCGACGATTGCTAGGTATGCTCACAGTCATGGACGTCTAGAAAACCGCCGATCGCCTCTCTATGTAACAGCTGATATGGGACCAAGGTTAGGTCATGGGGACTAGTGAAATGACAAGTGAACGCACTATATTTGGGACCCCCTCCTCCTTCTGGCACCGTCCACGTGATATCCTGCGTGGGCACCTTGATGTCGCAAAGTTTGCAGTGGATGCAGTTCTACAAGGTGTTAGTTTGTACGAGCAATAAACCATCAAAACGAACCTGCGAGTTGATGACCAACTTCTTTCCGCCCCACCCCTCAGTTTGCCCATCCTGGGAGCCAGCAGTGTCTTCATCGTCAACATACTCATAAACACCCGCGGGGCACGCGCGTCCAAGAAGCCCAGCGTACTCCCCGACGTTCCGCTTCACGTGCTCCCTCCGCACGTGTGCGTCCTCCACGCCGCCAGCACGCACACGGAGATGCACAGGCTGGTCTTCAGCATGGTTTGTCCCCGTCAACGCGAGGCTCGTAAGTAGGTCTGTGCTCAGCGGGGGTTGCGGCGGAGGGTACATTATAGGTTTGCAGTACGAAGCAGGAAGTGTATGTGCCGCGTCCGATGTGCGCGATTTATTCCTAAATGTCCATGGCGTACGTCCCTTCAAAATGAGCGAGTCGATCCCAGAGTATGCGATACCACCCCAGATACCAAGACGAGTGTTGAAACTCGAACGGAAGTTGCGCACTTCATGGAGGTCAGACCACACCCAGGACTCTTTCAGGCACGTCTCGTAAATGCTCATGTCACTTAGAGACGATGATCCCGACTCCGAAGTAACATTTTCTTCTCCAGTCGAGCAGAGTACATCCGCTGCTGCCTCTGCAGCTAGCATCCCACTCTTCATTGCATTGTGAGTACCTTTTATCTTTGCTATGTTTATGAAGCCGGCCGCACAGCCAATCAGCGCACCACCTGGGAAATGGAGACGAGGAACAGCTTGCAGTCCACCCTCATTTAGCGAACGCGCACCGTAGGCGATACGAGTTGATGGCCCAGAAAGAAGTCGCGAAAAGTATGGATGATGCTTCATGCGCTGTACACGTTACATATTTGTAATGTCAGAACCAAACAGCTTCGTGAGGTGAGAACGCAGATGCTCGTACCTGTAGCTCATTGTACGGGCTTAGCCATGGGTTCGCATAGTCCAGACCAATCGCAAGGCCGAGGCTCACAAGTCCATCGGCCATGTGGTAGACAAATCCGCCGCCGTATGTCCTCCAGTCAAGGGGCCATCCTAGCGTATGCACTACTTCCCCAGGTCTATACTGACTTGGGTCGACACGCCAGACTTCCTTGAGACCGATTGCGTAAGTTTGCGGGTCAGCATCACGCCGCAGGTCAAATTTATTGATCAATTCTTTTGAAAGAGACCCATGTGCACCCTCGGCGATGAGCGTAACCTTGGCCCGGAATTCCATACCGGGTTCAAACGTTTCCTTCATTTGAAATTTCTTGTCGAGGCCGACTTCGTTGGTACGTACACCAAGGACGCCGTTGCCGTCCTCGCTGTATACGATACCTGCACCAGCGAAACCAGGGTAGACTTCAACACCCAACTCCTCTGCTATGGACCCTAGCCAAGAGGTGAATTGGGAGAGGGAGGTGATATAGTTACCCTTATTGGACATCTGGGGCGGGTGAGGGATTGGTATGGCAAGTGAACTAGTGAGGAATTTCATGGAGGATGAAGTTGCGGGTTGCTTGAGAGGATGGTCTTCTCGAGAGGACCAGTCCGGGAGTAGCTCATTGAGGGCACGGGGCTCGATGACAGCACCAGAGAGTATATGGGAACCTGTGTAGCGAGTCAGATAACATATGAAACAAGAGAGCTACACGCACCAACTTCTGCACCCTTCTCCAATACAACGACTCTGAATTCTTTGCCGCGTTCCTGCTCGAGTTGTTTGAGACGAATGGCTGCGCTGAGCCCAGCCGGACCACCGCCAACGATACACACGTCGACAGCTTCCGAGATCCGTTCCACTGCACTCGGGTCGAATAGTTCCCTCCGTCTTGCTACCGAGACATGTAAGGTCCTCAGTGTGCGGAAGGCAACGACATGTCGTCGCGTGCAAGCTAGCATTGTGACAGACTCGTCAAGAGATTATCTGCTCTTCGCTGTGCTTTAGTCTTACACACAGGCCAAAGAGATGTTTACTGGTCGAGCATGTGGTCGGCCGACGACTTGTCGATTTCACGTGCAATGCCAATTATTATACGCTTCGCCTGCTTCAAGTCGGGCCATGACGACTCAGCGGAACTTAGGTCCTGGTGGAAAACTACTATTGCATTCGGCTTCCAAACCGACCGGTCTTGAAGGTTCCCAAGGCTGTCGAATGAGGAGTCCTGGTCTAGAAATGAGTCTATCATCTTCCTTTGACTAGGGTGTCTAGGATTGACGCTCCACGTTGCACAAAACAAGCACGTATGAATTTCAGATGTGAGTTCGTTGCAATTGACGTGTACACGGCTCATCACCAATATCACTATTGCAGATGCCATGTTTGTATGTAGCATGACTGCGCATGCTGGAATAAAAATGCTGCCACAGTCTTAATCCCCCCGAACACAAGCTCATGGACATTCACCTTCATTCTCGATTTGCATTTCGGCCATTCTTTGCGATCATCAAACCTGTTAGGGTGTCACATCCGGAGCTTGGACCAAATGACGTGGGATCCTTAACTTTCCTCCCATCCCGCTGCCGCCACCATTCCCTCCCAACTACATCCTCCTTTCCATCACACCAGATAGTCATATGTGGTAGAACCCTGCGCCCATTCTGTCAATGCACCGCTGCCGCCGCGATCACTAGGGCATTCCATTCATTTCTCAGAATATTTCTTCGTAAACCTCGGATGTGGGGTAGCGGGCGGGAATACTACACGAGTGCTTACTCGCCATCTGCCACTTTACCCCATGCCCCAATCCTAATCACCCCCGGTCTGCGGGAATGATCTTGTTCCTGTCCCATCTCGCCGCATCAGTCTCATTTTGTGATAATGATCTAGGCTACAATTTTAGGTCAACTAGGTGTGGCCCGGTGTGGTCATATGGCGGACCATGCGTGCGGGGGGTCATGTCATTTGGGAGATTGATGACGTCGGTGTGTACGGAGTTGGAACCTGGTCCACACATACTTTGAGCCATTTTTTCGCAGACGTCAGTAAGCGGAAGTAATACTGGTCAACCGGGCATACCTTCGGGTGTCGCACGATAATACATAGCGGACTGTCTTCTTAACTTCTGCCTCGCTTTCTGCCAGCTGGCTGTCTACGTTTTGCGCCACAAGAAGGCCAATCGTCGGCGAGGCTCTAGAACAAGGGTCCCTCCGCTCTTTCATCCCTTGTGACCTTTTACTGTAAGGGATGACGTCTGTCTCATCAACATCAACAGCAGGCCACATGCGATCATATATCACCTGGTTTCGCATACAGCAGTGGCGACAGCCTTTGAAGCCTGCTGTCATTATCTTGCGCAAATGCGTAGCCAAGTACGCGTCTGGTTTCCACTTATTACCTCGGTGTCGGACTAGTCTCCCAGAAGAAGGGATATGACGGATCTCACCCGTGCCTACCTGTCACATCTCTATTCTCCTACCTGGGATGGACCCATTGTGTCTTTTTCGTTTCTGTCGTATTAGGGAAAAACGTAGTCGATGATATCTCTATCGATGGATGTGACAAGCATTACACTGCCACTTTCGCCTCGGACTTACTCAACTTCGGAATAGCCTCAGCCCATGCTGTGCACACACCTGACACACGCAATGCACCTGTTTCAGGGAAACAAACCGCGAAAACCACGCCCGCGAAGGGTAAGTAATTGTGTGTCAGATTTCAAGCCACTTTCTTCGTGGCTTGCACGCCCTCCCCAGTGCGGTAACTGAGTAACTAGCAGCAGGACGCAGCAAACTTCATTATCCACCAGCGCCCTCCGGAAGGAGCTAAGCCCGTCGCACTCGGCACATAACCCATTAATGTGGTCTTTCCCTGAATTCCATCAACTACACTTAGGCTACGCCCCTTTTGTAAGTCTTTAGTATCCCAACCCTCGATGACATATGTATCCCTAGGCTGGTATCTATGTCCTACACAAACACCCGTTTCTCCGTGTGATTGGGTTCAAATTAGAAGACCGTGCCATCACTCTCAATTTCGATTGGAGGACCCCCCGTGGCAGGGCGGAGCTTCTTAGCTATCTCGCGCCCTCCCTTCCACGTCGCACTCTCAAGTACTTGTGCAAGTGATAACTGATGCTTTCCCACGCCATACTTACGCCTGATTCCCTCTGCAATGCGATCTCTGCGAACGACGTCAATCCGTGGCTCAATTTAGGGTGTGTGGAGAAGATACTGACAACTCGATGACGGTCATGGCTCGCCACTCGACAATAGCAGGGTGGGAAGGTTGCAGCCGAGGAATGCTACTTCCATCCGGATAATACTCCGGAGAAAGTACGCCTGGGCGAAGGGTCAAGACGCCAAAGTCGACCAACAACCCCCCTGATATACTTCTTCATCAGAACGATGCACAACGGCTACGCAATTCCTACCATTGCGATATTCTGGCAAACCCGTGAGATCCTCCACGCCGTCGAATTTCCAGCCAAGAATGGTCTCTATGGGTTCCATGAGGCTGTATGTGAGCCACCCAGTCAACTTATGGAACGGCACCAAGTCGTCCCCTTCCACCTGGCCAGGTCGCTTCAGCGCTGTGCATGGCCAGACGTCACCGAGGGGAAGACCACCCAAAGTCAGTCTTGCAGGCCAAATAGGGGTCAAACCTTCGATCAAAGCACTCCATAAGGAGAATATGTGGACGTGTCGGATCCCAGGTGTCTGGAGCCTCGATTCTTTCTCAAGAAAATCTAGATATTGCTTTATGAACGTGCATTCAAAAAAAAGGGCAATGCCACAAATGGTACCTATAATATTCCCTGGTCTTGCGTCTTCCCCAAAGAATTGAGGGTTTGATTGCAACGCTGCACCGAGATTGGAGAGAAGAGAAGCCCTCCCCTCGAGTCCGACCATGACGTTGGAACTGTTGACCTGCATAGCCTCTGCAACCTTATCAACAGTGATCTGGGACAATCCTTGGGCTGCGTAAACCAATGTACCATTCAGCTTCCAGGCATTAACGATAAATTGAGATGATAAGAACCATCTACTCTGAAAGGCTGCGACGGGGAACCCGAGAAGAGGCCATCTATGAACATATGCACACTCGCAACACCTAACCCTTCCGATCGGCTGAACATCTGACCTGTAGCCTTTTCGGTGTATGACCATCTGTTTCCCGCGCCTGCGTCAAGTAGAACAGACACGAGGAACAAATCGATCAGGCGTTTACATTTCTCATTTTCGTTTATGGGTGTGCCTGATGCATCCCAGTTACGGAGCATGGGTTCGATGCGTGGCTGAGCTGCATCTAGATGGCGCCAGCGACCGTGGGGGGGAATCTAGTAGTAATATGACTTTGATACATGATGCGGCTGAGTGGTGCATGTGCTCACATCTGCAAGGTTTCCCTGGAAATCTCTCTGGAGGGTTTCATTTGTCGTGACGTAAGAGGTAAGGTGGTAAGGATGTCAGACACACCTCGATAATACTTGTACAAAAGTCGATCACAACATCCTCCTTCTCAGGGTGATAATCGAAGTATTGCAGTCCGCCTCGTTGCGCCAGATCGTGCACTTTGATACAGCGCTCTCTGATAGACGGTAAGGTGCGCAGATACATAGCCCGTACATGAGGATCCTCCTGACTTAGTAGGCCTAACATCGCACTGACGTTTTGATGGAGAGAGGTGCTGCTGGTGGAGAGGGGGTTCCAATAGAACGGCGGAGTAGTGATACCAGTATTTGATATTTGATGACCCGCTCAGCTGGGCTGGCACGACCACTTATGGTCTCC
The DNA here is from genome assembly GCA_029372045.1 of Scleroderma citrinum. Taxonomy (NCBI): domain Eukaryota; kingdom Fungi; phylum Basidiomycota; class Agaricomycetes; order Boletales; family Sclerodermataceae; genus Scleroderma; species Scleroderma citrinum. Next base: position 1,440,449 of record JARFMN010000005.1, on the reverse strand, counting down.
CCCTGTACCAACATTTTTTGCCCTGGCGTCAAAGGCTGTCCTTTATGTAGGTTGACCTCGTGGCCAGCTGCCATCTGTCATAGAGTCATGTCCGCTTGCGCAGCTCACACGACCAGCAGATGCAACAATCTGCCCTTTCGGCCTACGGTCAAGATGTCTATGCGACCTCACGTTCCTCTGCAATTTGTATTTACCCCGAAGTTGACGTTACCCCAGAACCCTCAAGCACTCCCGCGAATTAGTACCGACGTCCAACGCGTCATCCTTGCGCAAATGCCAATATGCTAGAAATCCACCCACTTCTGACATTCAAGTCGCTTTGTGAGAAAGAGACAACAGTGGGAAAGACGACGCAGACGGCTTGCTGGTTCCTGAGTCGGGCTAAAACACCCTTAACCTGAAGAAGCGCACCTGGACTGCCTGAGGCTAAAACTATCATAGTGCTTGCTCACGTGTTTTCTTATTGGGCGACACCAGCTTTCCTTGTTGCCAACGACCCGCCGCAAGCCCTCGTTGCTACCGTGAGGAGTCAATGCAACATTTCATCATTCATCATCGAAGACAGGAGACGAAGTAAATAGTGGCGAGAGCCTCGGTAGGTAATACATAGACTAGCTATCCTGCCGATTTTTTTTTTCGTACTAAGCGTGTTGCCTGTGGTGGTAGCATGGCCCATTCCTTATTTCTGAAACTTGTGTCACTGCTCTGTCCATCCTATCAGATGGAGAGTGTTAGCGTCGGCATTTCAAATTTGCATTGGAACCTATTATAGAAACCTACCATTGCACACATGACGCCTGGCAATTGGGTCTGCAATCGCGCGGATGAGCGGAGCTGTATCGACACCATCGTCTGAGGCAGTCGACCTAGACAGATGATAAGTTTAGTCGCATATGTGAATAGGGGCACGGAACACTTGCTACCTTCTCCTCACTGAATGGCTCCTCGTCACCGCAAGCATACCTAGCGCACTGTACTCTGCGATGGCACATTATAATAGTGCTAGCTGTGGAGTGAGACCGCCAAAGTCAGACAACGTGACCTGGGGTAACTAGAACGAGCTCACAGGATTAAGGAATAGCGCGTATAGTAGCTGATGCGGGGTTGGTCGTGGTGTTGGGGCTCGATGGCAGATTGAAGAGAATATTTATACGTTCTCATTGAATCCAACTTCCGCGCTTTGGTGGAAAAGGGGGCAGTTTTGCCCAGTGTGCCGATGCAAAACTCATCAATCGGTCGCGCGGGGGTGACTTTCCGAACATGGACCACTGATCAGATGGACCTCGCTTTTCTGTAGATGGCAGGCAAGTCGATCAGGTGATCCCCAAAAGGTCCATACCCCCAACAATGGCTGGGGCGTGGTTCACGATGCCCAGGTTTGACCTAAGTTACGCGGGCTCGCGGAGTGGATCATAGCGAAGTAGAGGAATAGCACCGAAGCGCATACCAAGACAGAAAGGTAATATCCATATGTCGAGGCGGCCTTACTCCATGAAGCGAAATGTCCGACTGTCAGCGGTTGGTGGAGGATGCATGCTTCACCAGCTCACCGCCTTGGGTTGATCAAAATATTTGATGCGGTATGTTTATTTACGTCCGAAAAGCCAGTCTACCCTCTGTCGGGCGGCATCTACATACTTGCTAAGATGAATAGTATGCACGATGTCATATGCTCCCCTCATCGTCGTCAGCTATACATAATACGTGACGAAGGGTGTCAAACAATATTAAGGGCAAGCCTTATACACACAAACCCCGGCTCACGAGGCAGCAGGAAACGTGAGAGGAATGATTCCGGCTAACCCTCTCCGAATCCGGGTTGCGTCACCAGATGCGCAATTACAGCGCCATCACAACGATCACCCGAGTAAGTGTCGCACTGACAGATTCAAGCAAACCAGCCAAGAAAATACATCAATGGACGTTGTTTTGGTTAGGGTATACAAATTCAGGTTAGCAAACGAATACGCGATACAAGCAAAGCCATTGGATATGAAACACACTTGTGATTTTCTTCAAAGACGTCCTTGATAAAAACTTCTAAGAAGGACCAGAAGGTCCGAACCAGGTGAAGTAGGGTGTGAATTACTCTTCGCAGCACCCTTGCTGGTCAACTTGCGTCTAGCATTTCCAGAAGCGGTGGGTCCACCACTCGCCCGGTACGCGTGTAGGGGAGAGACCCCGTTTGAAAACAGGGCCAGTATGACCATCGGGGGGACGACTCAAGAACCAGAGTTCTGACACCCTTAAGCCACGCAAATACTCTCGCATTTCCGGGTAATTCTCACCCACGCGATGGGGCCCATGGCTGTCATCCGACAGGGTAAAACGCCCACCTAGGGCACGAATCAACTAGAGGAAAACATGAGGACACACAACTCAGGCAACGCCTCTGCACGCACCTCGACAACGTCCTTCCCAGGATAGCAAGTATTCCACCCTTTCCTCAAAGCGGCCGCATTGAACTCGAACAACGCCCCATAACTGACAGCAAATGAAATATTTCGTTCCAGCTTACTGAGGGCATTCGCATACTCCGCGAAACGTAGCCCCGGGTTGTAGAGTCTGCAAAGATCCAAGTGTCCGATAATTTCCGGTTGAAAACGTTTCAGTAGTGTGAACTGCGCATCAAAATAGGCAGAGAGGAACTGGTCCATGTGACTAACATCGGGGACATTAGTTTTGGCTGTGGGTGCGAATTTCCGTAGAGCACTGTCGAACATTGGACGGTCGAAGTCGATGGGAATTTCCTGGACGTGATGGATTGAGCCGACGATGTATTCAATGCGGCTGGAATGTTCCAAAAGAATACTGGATAACATATCCAGATCTCGTTCGGTGATATATTCTGTTTCGAGGCCAACCAGTAAAATGATCTGAGAAGCGTATCGTGACTTGAGCCTATGAGCTTCGTCCAGGAAGTCAGTGAACTGTTTCATGAGGTCGTCAGGTGACAATCCTGCCTCTTCCTGAGTACATCAGCCTCCATTGATATTATCAATTCAAGAAAGGGACCGACTTCTTCTGGATACAAATGGTCTAGTCCGTACCGGGGAACATGTTCGCTGAGACCGTAGGTTTGAAAGCCTTGCTTGATGGCTTCCAATACGACCTCTTCGAGGGTTCCTTTGGCATGCTTGCAAAACTGACCAGAATGCGAATGGTGGCTGAAAGGCATAACTCTGTTTCATTCCTTCCGACTCCAGCAGATGCAACGAGATCCTTACGTAAAAATCGGAAAAAGGTAATCTGAATTCCAAGGCAAATAGTTCAGTCTGTTCATGAACCACGGTCTGCTAATGTGTTCTACTACGTAGTACTGTGTCGACGCAATCGCGGCGCGTTGAGTCCTAGCGACCCATCAAAGGATCGGTGGTGGATTGGGGGTATATCAAATTCGAAAACCTAACTTCAGCTTCTCACCCTGGCGAGTTCACACACCTTGCCGTCACTTCGAGGGTTGTGACAATAGTATACTTGAACTCGCAGCATGAAGCGATAACAATGCGGAATTATTCCACAAGTGTTATGGTCTCCGTCTCTACAGCCAGCCGAATCTTCAACAGCATGCATCCACTGAGAGTGATGCCATATCACAGACAGTCGTTAGGTGGCCAGCTGCAGCTGTCAAAGAAACTTTCATTAATTACACCCAACATGGTCAGAAGAACGCACAGAAGGGGTGCTGCGTCTTGAGGGTTTTGGCATGGGGCTAGACCGCCTCGACGACGAAGGCGTTGGTACCGCATTCCCAGTGCCCCTCCCTCTGTTTGAAGAAGTTTTTCGAACTTGTGTTACCACTGCCACCTGGTAGACGGACTCTTGTTTGTTCCATGGCATCTGGAGGTACAGCCAACCCCTCCACGTCTCCATCGCGGCAGATCTCTCTCTTTCTTGTCGCTTCCGCTCGAAGGCCGCACGATAGCGTTCATAAGACTCACGAAATGACCTGTCCACCCGGGACGAGAAGATGAGTTCACCACGGGGGTTGCTCGCAGGGGGAATTGGAGAGATTGGCACAGACGTGCTGCGATCATTCATAGATGTCCGGGCGGGGAATCGCTTTCCGGAATCGACAGATGCCTGTGGACGGGAATAGAAGAATGACAGAGGGTTGAGGGAGAACTTCGACCGCAAGGGGGGTTTCCGGACATTGAGGTACATGTTAAAGGAGCGGAGGGCTTTGTTTGCATGTGGGACGTAGCTTTGAAAGCGATCTTGATGAGAGCCGTCAGGACCTCACAAAGTGATGCTGCGTACCGGTTAGCATAAGCAATCTTCTCAGCGTACATCCCACTGGCGAAGAAGAGGAGAAGTGCAGTGACAGCGACAAATAACAGGCCAGAAGGGATGTATGGATGGAGCTTGACACTGTCAACTTTTCCGTAGACATCTGGAAAGATACTTCGAAGGACGTAGGTATAAGGTATGTCTAAGAACGCTGTCTGCAACAAAACTTCGGATAAGAGAAATACGATGGCAAGGACGAGATTAATAAGGAACACTAGATGCCGTCAGAAATGGGGCTGGGTATACACCGCATGTTACTTACACTGATAACGGGACTTTCTACGTTGTAAGGCCGCTGCGTTCGTCTTCAGTCTCTCTTCAAAGAGGAGTAAGTCACGGTAAGTTGCTGGATCATTTGGTGGGTGAAACGATGCTCGCGGTTGCTGTGATGCATGGCGGGGTGCCATGCACACGAGTCAGTGGGTTTTGCCTATTAACCAGTCAAACTGAAAGGGTTTAGTGGATCGTACGAATGTAGATCGCCACAGCGGTGGTATGAGACCTTCAAGGAGTGGAATGGTATGTCTCACGTGATCATGACGGGTTGTACAAATGCGGACGCGACGGGCTCGCACATGTTCAGCGTGAGGTTTTTCAAATCCTCCACGTCAACAATTGCGGACAGGGTGCAGGCCGAAGTTCGCTGACACATGATAATTATGAGTTTGCTTGCCTCCGTCTCGTTATTTGCGCTGGTCGTTTCAAGTCGCCCGGTATTAACTGGGTTGCAGTGAGCAAGAAGTTTCCATTGTTTGCAAGGGTCGTTATTAAATAGATTCATTCGTCTAGGAACGCCCAGACTTCGCCCGAGGGTACTGTCCAGACCGCCTTCCGGATCGATGCGGGGTTCGTCGCTTTCTTCCACTCAGATTCCTCATGTTTTTCATTATGATGACCGGTTTTGTTCGGCTCCCATGTAATCAGCAAAGATATACACGGGAGTGATGCAGCACGAGTTCCATTTCTCACTGCGGACGGGGAGCACGTTGAAAACCCCTTTCAGCCGGTCGCTCCAATCGCGGCATTGATAGGACATAAGTCCTCCCACAACACGGCCCAACCTCTTCTCGAGCTCGACAACGATGGGCATGCCACTACACATAGTCAGGTCCATGACCTCGATGTTGTGACCACTGCCGAGAGACTGAGGGAGCACGGGCAGGCCAGTATCGGTTCCCCGTCAGTACCTGAGAGCGACCTTTCTCATCCTACTATTTCATTGCCGGTGCTAGTGTTCTCTTGCATAGCTGCACTTCTAGCCCTGGCTTGTGTCGTGTTGGTCCTGTACGTCATGAAGTATCTGGTTTTTCGCATGCTTGGCTCCGAAGCGGCATGGAACCTACTCCCCCAGTTCCGGAAGTCAGTAACAACTATTCCGCAACCAGACGCTCTCGCATCCGAGAGTGGGAAGGCTTCCATTGGAGGCATCTTCTCCCAGGCCGATGTTACTTCGGAAAAGCATCTCTTAGAGCATGGCTGCGCTGTTGAAAAGTGCGGACTGCCTCTTCGAGAGAGACCCACACTTGCTGACGCCGCAACTGATATCGATTCCGATTGGGATGACACCGAAAAATATGAAGATGCACTGGATATGACACCGATGCCGACAACCTATGATCTCCCTCCAGAAGAAGCTTTTATGGACCCACCACTCCCCGAAATACAGGATCCATCGGTCGCTTCGCCACGTCTTCAGGATTCTCACCATCACGGCAGCCAACTGATGAGCGAGGTAGCCTCCACATGTCCCTCTCGCCCTTTATGGTCGATCCGCGCGAGTGCTTCCCCACCGCTGGGCTTGACTTCCTCCCAAGTTGCTTGTGATGCGACACCGCAGCCTATTATACTTCCTCACCGCCGCGCCTATCGGTCCGTTCCTGAATTTGATATTGCTCTCGCACTGCAGCTGCGTCCAGGGCTTGGGCTTGGTGCTGATTCTGCATGGATGGTCCGTTTCTTGATGACCATCTTTGGGTGGTTCGCGGTCACTCTTTCTGGAAACCGTTGATGACGGATGGTCTCCTATGACTTTTTCCTGAAGCTTTTGTGAATGTCTCAGAGATTCCTTCGTTCACCCACATGAGACGAGTCATCCCATGCATCCTTTTCATCAGCTATGGTCTTCCTATTTCTGTTTTTGTCTCACCTGTCGCCTCACCCTAAACCCTCGTTTATTGTTCATTCACCCACCACCAGCATCATTATCATCGATCACTGTTGTCTCGATCTTGGTACACCACCAGTCATCTTGCATCATCCTTGAATCCGCACTGAATCGTGTTCCCGCATGCGTATAACACGAATTCACACTGGACTCCATGGCAGGTCTTATTGAACGCACTGCTGCCCTCGTATAATTACGCCGATGTGGTGGCCTTGCATATGTAGTAGACGGTTATTGGCATACCAGCACATATATACGCCTTATTGACGTTGCTCCCAATGCACACTGATAAACGTTTTGATCAACTGATGCATAAATTGACCAGGCTACCCTGAGTCTCGTTGTCGATAACTATTATAGTCACGGAATGCCATAGCGGCACCCATCCAAACACACATCCTCGTGGACTGCCCCATTCACACCACTGCCCGCCAACACCTCACGAACGCGTCCAACAGCCTTGTCATAGCAGACCTGTTGGGCACGAAGGACGGCATCACGGCCTTAGTGGAATTAATCCAGCGCCTTTAAGAGACAAACACCCGCCCGTCATCCCACCCACACCCAGCAGGAAGACTGACCCCCGCACCCTTAGGCTTTTCTTTTTATGCTTATATCTTCTTGTCTTATGTCTACATTGCTCATGCGCTAGTCTGGGCGCTCGACGCACGCTCCGTTACCGAGTACATACCATCCCCGATACCACGAACACTATTCGGAACCCTACTCTATTACGACCTACGTACCATTACATTAAACACAACCATCTTCTGGGTGGAGTGGTCATTGCAGCGATGGCCACACCACCGCCGAAAAAGGTGGCCATCTCAGAGGCATTGTACTTCGTTGGGAGGTGTCCGTCGCTATCAGGACACAAAAGTGAAGTCGTTGACCACTAACCCCAAGCACCATGCTATTTGCTTTAGATCTTTCGAATGCCTACCGTATTTCCATGGCTATGCTGCTGAGGTTTTAATGGGTATAGACTAATCAATATCTTTCCCTGAGCCAGTCCTTCACCCTGGCCTTAAATTCGAGTACTTCTGGAAGTATGCTTGGGAGCAAGGTTGGATCGAAATAGCCGAGGAACTGGTTTATACAGAGTTCAACAACAAATGGCGCGGAGTTGTCGGACAGCATGCTAATGACCACTAGAAATGTAGACTTGGTACGTCCACTATTGCGATGCCCGCAGGACAATTGTTGGGGCTCAACAATTGTCTTGCAAGGATGATGACTTTGGCGATTATCTTGGTACCTCATCCACTTCAACCATTAGAGAGCTGAATGAGTACTTCCATCATAGTGCTTGAATGGTGGTAAAACAACCGTCTCACGTACCCCATACTGCACCGGATGGCTTTCGACTTCCTATCTATCTCGAGTTCAGGGTATTCCATCCATAAGTTGACCCGATCTACAAGAGCCTCATAACCTCAGCGATCGATGGCTGTAGAACGTGCCTTTTTACAAGGCAGCAACTCCTTCACTTCACCCACAACCGACTGTCCCCGTCCACTATCCATGCATTTCTTTACCTCGGTGCTTGGAGAAGGTGTGGCTTGCTCTTTATCGAGGATCTTCTGGCACCCGTTACAGGCTGGAAACGCAAGCAGAATGAGAGAGAACTTGATGTGGAGGAAATAGCATAACATATTATTCACGGCCTCGAACCACGTATCTCTAGTATTTTGTTTGCCTTCTTGGCGCAACCCGAACATATAACCCGCAGTGTTCGGAGCTGCCACGGTGTCAGCGGTGATACCGTCATAGCGATGTATACTGTACTCAAGTTTTGGTCTACGTGTTACCCGTACGGAACCCGAGCTACTGTGCTCTCATGTAATTTACTCACAAGTGATTTTGTGCGGAATCTAACCCCGAGTATGGAAGAAGGCCAAAGCAAAGCTACATGAAACGAAAAGTGCGACTGATCCTGTTCTCTGATGAATGGAGTCAGATTCTACATGCACTTCCGACAGACACACTGGAAGGAGAAAACTGGAGGCAGACTTCGCAAATCCATATACATATACTCATTCCTCAAAGACTAGAAAAAAATAGGTACATACATAATTGACTGATCACGGAAGGTTATGCAAGCTGCATTCTATTGCAGACCCAAGTCTCAGTCCACGCAAGTCTCTTGCTAAGGCTAAGGTGTGCTAGAACGACCTCAGGCCATGCACGCAAAATTCGAAGATTCATAATGACCCCTTGCTTGATCTGAAGGTTCAGCTCTTATCACGGGTGAGGCCAGTGACGGAACTCCTTGCTGCCTCTCCCTCCTTCCAACAAGTTGTCCGATGGATATCATTTTCATCCATGCCCGTTTCGGCAAGCTGAACATTTCTGGCCACGCTGCTAATGTCGCGAAGAAGTAGGCGAGGTAGGCTGCGGGGAGGGCCACCACTTCAGTTGGCATGTATGTGGAGCTGCCGATAATAGATATGAAGCTGCCAAAGAAGAGTATTATCCTGTCATAGAAACAATCATTCGAACATAAGAAAACGATCAAGGACATACCCCCACCACATCAAGCCAAACGGTACGCTGTACACAATTGCCATGTAATCAATCCCAAGTGGTGAAGATGTCAGCCACGTTATGTGTTCTGCCTGAGGATGTCCATCAGCCATATGGAAGTTAACACGACGAATATGGATGGAACATAGCTAATACTACATACTCACCACTTCGTCGGACGAACTGCGTAGAGATATACCAATCACACTCATCCAGACGAGGGAGCACAAGGAACAAAGGGTACACATGACAGATATATAAATCGCAATGACATTAATGGGCTGGAAGTCCGTCGTCGTTGGGTCGACACCCGGTACAGTCAAGAGACTCACGTCGACCACAAGCATTACCGTTGACTGTGCACAGCCCGCCGTAGAAACAAGATTCATATCAGTATTTTTGCGGTCTTGCATCGATGTACGGACTCACACATAGAGTCCACTTGGCCCACTTTGTTGTCGTGGTGGTGATAAAAGCCCGCCACCGTGGCATATTTACAAGTCCGTCCACCCAGATACGATTGATTTCCACGGAATACGCGGATGGCATATTGAAAAAGAGGAAATCAACAATGCGCAGGATGATGGATTTTCGAGTTCGATGTTCGGAAGATTCATAAACAGACTGATTTGCATCAAGACGGGCCTCAGGCTGTCCGTGAAAATTAAGAAATTGCACATGCGCTTGTTCACAGATAGTTAATCAGCATGACAGACCCTTTGGAGAATCTCAGCGGACGTACAGAATATCCCCATGAACTTTGCTGGGTAGTGTATTAGTTACATCGCGGATGGGTCATGTAATAAACTCACCCAGTACAACGACAAGGTGGTCATTTCGCTCTTCAATGGTTTCTGTACCTTTTTTAGGAAAAAGAATTGAAAGATTTGGAACTTGAATTCGCTAACCCTTGAGTGAACCCATGATATCCATCATTTTTGACAGTTCTGCAGCTTCGAAAGGTACAAGAGATGCGTCAGACAAAATAGATTCTGATGAGAGCGTATAAACAAGTCTTTTCGAAAGTCGGAATAAAGCGCACCGGCATTAGCATGAATGATGACACCGTGCAGTTCGTGGAAGACATGGATGTCGAATGTTCGGTTGTAGGGATACAGTTCACAGTACTTCCTGTATAAACAGCCGCATCCTAATCAACACAGCGCCGGACTCCACTCTATCTACATCATGGATCAACCAAAACGCCTCCGACTCTGAGACACAATAGCACCTACCTCGGACGTCACACACCAATATTGCGTCTCTAGCGCCTTTTCTGCATACCGCAGGCTAATCAGACCCCAAATGCCACTGATACACAGTGCACTTACTAATATGTGTCGGTTCTTTCACTCCCTTCAAATTCTCGAACAGCCCCGACGGAGTGCAATCACTTAATCAAAACAACAGCTTCTGGTTCACATCAACGAAGTAATAACAAAATTGTTTCTCTTGTGTATCCGAGTCTTTCTTGGACACAAGCTTGAGCACGAGTTCCAAATTAGGGTCAGGAAAACTAATGCCCTTGGAAGTAGCCAGGTCGGTGAGTTTGACCACGCATTTATCGATCTCATTCAGGTTTGTGTTAATACGGACGTCATTATCTGTGAATATCCGCTGTGAGACACGAAGTCTATGAGCAGGAACATGAGGTCATTGGAGAATGTGTACCCACACGCCGAGAATCAGAGAAATAGAGTGCGCCTTGTGGGTGGGTGCAAGACCTCCACGGTGTTCCAGGACTCGGATCGTTCGGACTACATGCCGTGCAAGAGTCAAAGCCAATAGCTCCGATAATGGAACAAGCGTACTCATCATATACCCTCCGACCGGCCCGAATTATTGGAACCTCCTCATTCGCATTTCTCCAATGCGATGTCAGCTGTGCAACTCGGAAGAACACAAGGAGAGCACATACATCAACGGCTTTCCGCTGTGCCTGTCGATATCGGTTGCCCAAAACGGCATAAAAACCTGTGAGACCTCTGCGAGATCACTGATGAGAGGTTCTGTTGCTGCTGTTGCTGAATCCACCATTGGCATCAAGGGGTATAAGAGAGATTGTCCGCCAATGCGCGGACTGATGTGGTCCGAAGGAATGGGCTCAGAACCATGGAGCGGCCGGACGTGACTGGTGTCTTCGTCTAATGGGGCGGATATAGATTCATTAGTAGAGGGAACCCCACCAGATTTACCACTATCGCTCGAAATGCGTGGTCTCATTTGTGGTATGACACTGAAGTTGAACCGAGTTCTCGATGATTTGGTGCTAAAAAACCATCGGTGAAGCCCCAGTAGAAGATTTACAAGGCGAAAGAGCGACCGGAAAATTTTATCTGATAACGATCTGAGCAAACGTTGCAAAACCATGCATAGAACATGCTGGGTGGTCATCAATACAGACGTGAGCTTGAATGTTCGCTAAGTGTGAGGTTGGTGGGGAAATGGCGATTATCGCTGTAGAACATATCTGGGTGCGAGATCTTATATAGAAAGTTTACATGCTGTATTTTCGCTGTTGTACGATTCGAATTGGAGTGGGTTGTATGTATATAGGTGTGGAGAGTGGAAGCAGTCAACAAAAGGGGGATGCTCATTGAGTAAATTTCCTATTTTGTACTTACCAATTACCCTGCCAAAGCACGCGTCACCTCTTCTTGAAGCTGTTCAATTCGAGTGACGACTGCTAGAGGTGAAGAAACGATCCAGCACGGCGATGTCTCATGACAGGGAAGCCCTGGTCAGTAAAAGACTCTCGCACATCATATCATCATTGCTCAACTACATCAATATTCTATAGTGGAGCACAGGGCATGACGAATCAGTTGAAGTAAACCAGCGCGCCTTGATAGACAAAGTCCTTGCGCGGTACTCCGGTGAATTTACTGGTGAGATTCTTACATATCACCTGGTCAAGTACAGCATCTTGATGGATGTAACCAGTGTTTCGGGAACTTCTCCAGAACTCGGATGATGCTCGGTCATCTGCCGCGGAGATCCGGTTTGAGACGGCCTCGTACTTACGTCGCAGGGAAGAAGACAGTAGAAATAATACGGTGGCATTGCCCGACTTAATAACTACGCCAGTACGGGAGTTCCGAGGGTTCATTTTATTACTACTTGGCCTGATGACCTCGTGGTATTGTTTAGGTCTCGCAGTGGACTTTTAGAAACAACGGAATCACATTTAGAGACGAGGACTGGTCTAGACTGCGTAAGATTGGTGCGTGCATCTGAGCTGACCGTTCTCCACAATCTCTTAGCGACCTGTAGCCGAGGGTAACCCAGATGAGGAGAAGATCGGGGCATTTGGTGTTGGTACGTTCTACGTAGTTCTTGTTCCAAAGTGCGGTGCTTATGCGATAGAACGCCAGGTTTCTACAGCTTGTTTTCGGTAACAGAGAATCCCTTCGTATCCTCCGGAGGTAATAGACTTATTTCTTTTTGACTTTTTGGACTCAAGGCTGTTTCCAGGACATGGGATGCAGTTTTACTGGAAGGACAACAAAGATCAGGTACAATAAGGTTGTTTTGTCGCCCACAGTTTCACTCATTCAGCACTAGCTACACGTTCGTCGTGGCGACCTTCCCTCGAAAGGAAACCCTGATCCATGGACAACCTTCGAAATGACATTGCGAGAGGCTAGTTCAGTCCCTCCAGCTTTCAACCTGATGCGATTCCTTGCATCATCCATCACCTTCATGATTCACTTGAACGACGTCAGCGTGTATTTTGATGATCACCGCATAGGTCATTTAACAAGATCTGTGGGGATCGCGAAGGCAGTTGACGTTCCTAAGGGATTGAAGAAGTCCAGTAGCCTCGACATTATGCGCATTCAAACTATTCAATCACATCGTGCGTACACCATTATGTGCATAGTGTTCTGGACTTACTGCCTCGTTCTGATAGAAATCCAGATAAAGGCGGAGGTCATGCAAGCCGTGTACGCTGCGGGTGCTGAGAAACGCTCTGTGATGCACGCAGACGAGCCTCGCAAGCCACAAAGCGGGTTCTTCACATCGCTTGTTGCCGCATTCACGATCCCTACCCCTCGTCGACAAGATTCGCCACCGCCACCACCCGTACCCAAGGACCTAACCGAACTTCTTGAGACGAGTGTGACACTCACAGTGTTTACTGCTGAAGTTAGGGTTAATGTTGACCGAAAGCTTTCCGTGGAGTTACAACGTTCGACGAAGAAGAATCCTCCGCAACAACTTAAGTATAATCTGATATATGTGAGTCATCGGTACACCTCATATGGCTTCAGCAGAATAAGACATGACTCGAGACTGGGAAAGATGAGTATGACTTGAGCGTGGCGGCCGAGAAGAAAGAAGGCACTGGTTGTAGTATTTTCCAAGGACTTCGTGCCGACTTGAACGGGTTTGTCTTCTCAATTTTGTAATAAGATGATGACGTTCATCCCTCTTCAGAGCAGGTCAAGCTCGGATCTTTATTGTATGAATGTTACTCTACGTTTATGCAAACACTAAGCGTCTTGCACAGGGTCATGCTACTGGACAGACGACTGGCATAGGCGGACATATGGCATCAAGGTTCATACCAACAGTTGAGCGGGAGTCTATAGATTTAGTGTAAGCAAGCTCACGAGTCTATGCCACCCGTATTGACATTCCCTCTTCAGCGACAAGAACGTTGCGGGTAAGCCTATTGCCAGACAGTAAGTGACATACTCACGTTGCTTAGTCTGGAATAGAGAGCTTGTTTATGTCGGGGGGTTCTTGTGTCGTATGGCATACGACCTTGAGCTCGCTAACATCGACGATTTATGGAATGGAGCAACAAAGTCGAGTGGCGCTTCGGCCTTCCGCCCAAACCCAGAACTCGAAGATTGGCTCCGTCAGCGCTTTATCCATGTTCTGAAGTTTTTCACTTTTCACACATCGACACCATCCTCCGAGGTGTCGCGCTTGCTTGAAACAGCATTCTATGGATGCTCCACTTATCCTCCAAAGTTGCTTTCATCTGCTGGTGTCCGCAGCGCGTCTGACATCAGGGAGCTCGATCCAGCTTTTTCGCAATTCCTCAAGCATCTCCCTATCCTCCCTGATGCTGTGGTGAAAGAGGGTGCGCTCATGGTCAGGGCCCTGCAGAGTCGAGGCATGATCTCGTCCATCACTTTCCATGATGTTTTATCAGAACTGCGCCAGCACCCTCTTAACGAAGAAGAGCTTGTCGCATGTTTGAAGTGGTGGAATAATTTACCTTCCGGAAGCCCAGGTGTCGATATGGAAACAATTCGTACCGAACTGCTCAACGCTGCTATCTTATGCCTTAGCAATGGCGATGGTAGAGTGCTTCCTCTATCCTCAGTCCAATTCTTCATAAACGCTCGGACTCTTGGCGCGCACATACCATTGGATGCTCCACTCCCAGTGTCATTGACGCCCCTCAGCATCACGAAACATTTTCTCCCAGCACAACTGAACGCGTTCGGATGGAAAGAACTGACCATCGTCGACTGGTTGCAACATATTACTAAACCAGACATTATGGGTGACAACCCAACGTACGACTTCACCAAGTCATCTGAGTGGGCAGAACGTGTTTTGACCATTCTTTCGCGCGTGTGGTTTTCTTTGTCAAATGACTCGCATAATTCTGTAAAAGCTGTCTTTTCCGGAAAGAAATGTATTCCTTCCACTCATGGCCTACAACCTCCAGAGGCTACCTACTTCCCTACCGTGAAGATATTTAATGACCTCCCAATAGTCCAGTTCTCCTCTGGGATCCAGATCAAAGGACAAATGGAAAAACTACTGTCCGTCATCGGCGTTCGAAGACATGTCCAACTTCAACTTGTATTTGACCGGTGAGGTTAGTTATGACGGAGGTCAATTATAAGTTGACACTATCCTCAGGATGATCAAGACCGGAGATTGGAGCGTACCCGATCTCATAGGATACCTTGCTTCAGTAAAGGATGAGTTATCTGAAGAAGAAATTAGAAGATTATCCGTGACGAATGCCTTTACGAAAGAAGGCAATGAAGATCCAAATAAGAGGAAGACCAGATATCGAGCCAGTGATCTTTATGAGCCAGTTGACATCTTCCGTCAACTTAAGTTACCTGTCTTGGACTGGGGCGAGAAACCCAAATGGAAGGGCACATCAGAAGAAGGTAGGCTGATTGTTGACTTCCAAGGCAAGAGTCGCTGAAGTCCTTGTCAGCTAAGCTTCTGATCCGTCTCGGCCTCCGCCGCCTTCCTCCTTTAAGTACGACCATCGAGCTCTGCACTTCCCAGGACCCAAGTGTGAGGACGGCTGCGATTAAGTACTTGTGTGACAACATCCCTTCCAAATACTCGGAGTATAAGCCCGATGACTTCGTGAGGTTCGCATTTATACCCGCGGAGAATGAAGATGGCCCCCATTTGGGCACCATCCGGGAGGTACTTCATTGATGACTCGTGTGTAAACACCGGTGCTAAGGAAGAAATCCAGGTCTTTGCGGATCCTAAGTGGAAGCTTCTTGGGTTTTCAGTTGTGCAATCTAACTATCAGCAACTTGCTGTCAGTAAGCTTGGGGTTCAGGAACACCCACCGGCGTCGATGCTTTTATCCTTGTTGGAGAAAACGCCTCCACAAAATGAATCCATGGCTCGGCAGTGGTTCGGGGTGCTGGCTGATCATGTTACAAGTAATTTCAGTGATAATTATGTAGCCACACTGTCTAACAATCACATAGGTTTTCAGCCCTCTCAACTTGCAGCCCTGTCGAAAATCCCAATTGTGCCGAGCAAGGGGTCTGGTTCGCAGCCAATACGCTGGCTACCTCCTAGTCAATGTTACTTGGGTGATCCGACAAAAGGAGAATTTCATTCAAAGTTGTTCGTCTTTGTCGACTTTGGACTCAACGCGAATAGATTCTTGACTGCATGTGGCTCGAAGAATGAACCTTCGGTGGAGGAAGTTGCTGATATCCTCATCGCTGACCCCAACCGGTTCTATGACATGGCAGGGGGCTATGAAAGGCACGGATTCGTCAACATTTTTGATAGTCCCAAACTGACTTGTTGATAGTTTCCTGACGGAGTTGCGTAACCTTGCTATCAATCGTCGCCTTTTACCTCCAACGGTTGTCAGCAAAATGAAGAATTCTCCGATTTTACTTGGACTTCGTCGTCAGAAGCCCACAAGAACTACCGCAGAGAGTACACAAGAACTAGATGAAGATGGCTGGGAATTCCAACACAGCTTGCTTAGAGTGCGGGATATCGTAATCGCTGACGATACAAATGCATACCAGCTCTTTGGTGATTCAATATTTGCGGCTCCTCAGGAAGACCTACTAGAAAGTAAGTCCTTAGAGGCAAAGCACTATTGTGGCTTATCTATCGTGACAGGTTTCTATGCATGGCTGGGATGCAGGCGCTTGAGCTCAGTTGTCCGTGAAGAGTACAAAGTATCTGGAGAAATTCCCAACACAAAGACTGCCACCGAGACACGTGCGCTTGTTTTGGAAAGGCTTCCATTATTCCTACACGAGCACACGCATACACGTACCACAGTGTCGTTTTCGTGGCTCTCAAAACCAGAGAATTTTAAAGTAAGGGTCTTCGGGAAATTAACGATAGTAAAAACCCTTGATTCTGGCGATGTCCGGTCGACCCGAACACTTGACGCATCGGCTGCTGCGAAACGGTTAGGACAAGGAGCCATTGAATTGTGGCTTTCTTACAGCGGGCAGGTGGACATGTATGAGTAAGTCACATCCAACCCCCAGCATAAAATCCCTAGTCATACGGAAATCCAGAGTGGCAACGTCTTTGTGCCGGCTGTTGTTCGAAACCATGAAGGTCAATGATGCTTTGCTTTTCATGACTATCCTGTCGACCGATCTAAAGGCGTTGAAGCGACGAGGCTACAATGGCACGTCCTTACTGCGAACCATATTGTGGTTACTAATTCCCAGCGTAGTTGATAAGATTCTCAAGCAGCAACAGCAAGAAAAACAGATAATTGAGGAAGCAAGGAAGAGTCGCTTTGTTGGAACTGAATCGGCACTTGTTCCGACGCCTCAACAGGCTGGATCAATTCGTACCCCTGCCACGCCTCGTACACAATCCCCTATACGCCGTCCTGGTCCTCCGGGGGGTTGGGATCCCACCCCAGGTTCCTCACCTCCGTCCCACCATAAACCACAGCCATCCCAGCAAACAGCAAAGGAGGCATCCTCTGACCAGGCCCCTATTGGGATGAAGACATTCAGTAATGCGTTTCAGAACATAACGCGGAAACTAGCTACAATCACGCCGCCGAACAGTATATCACAGGAAGTTACCAGGGTCGCAAGACCACAGTAGGTTTCCACTCGTTTGTTCAGTTCTCCTTTAATCTGCTGCAGAACATCGGGCGGTGTTACGCCTCAGGGCAATATACGTGAGGCGACACATATCTCATATTTCTCATTAATTCCTCGCATGTTTCAGGTTCCAATGTTGACATGGCAATAAAGGCATGCAGACCAGAACAAGAGAAGCTTCTTCACAACAGACAAAAGATGGAGGTTGTCAATGAATCTCTCGACGAAGGTTACTGCGATATTTCTGGCCAGATTGGGGAATTAGACCACCTGGGGACCATTAATGAAACCAAAGTCTTTGTCACAAGAGGTTGGTTCTTCTTTCTTGGCTTCAAAGCAATTAATCTATTGACAACTTCATAGATGTGCCTGACAGGGCAACTTTCATGACACGCAAACTTGACGTGCTTCAACGTTTCATTCACGTGGTGGCTCCTCTCAGCAAGGTGTATGGCCTTCCCGTGACAGCACTACACATCTTCTTTGACACTTCCGGGGGTTTGATTGCATTCAACCGCAATGGTAGTCTGTTCCTAAATCTGCGCTATTTCGAAGCTTGGCGTGAGTCACTCCTCCTGGCGTTTGTTCCCTCTCAACTTACTTTCCCCTAAGACGGTGAAGATGTCAAGAAGGGCGACCTTGCACAAGCACAAATATCATGGCAAGTACTTCTTGCTGCTATTCTAGATGGTAACCTAACACTCTAGTTCACAGGTTCTTCACCCTCGCACATGAGATCGCCCATAATCTCGTAGAAGCCCACAACTCCGAGCATGAATTTTACTTCTCCGCCATCTGTGAAAGTCATGTTGTCGCACTATCAAGGCTTCTCGCTTCGAACACCGCACTGCAACACTAGCGGGGCCATTCAGCAAGCATGGTGGAATATCTGTTGCATGCTACACAGATGTTGTCCCTATTGTCAATAGTCCACACGCTACATAACACCGGATCGTGCCTTATAATACATTTTAGGTTTTCGTGGCATGCCCTCGTATCCTGCACTGTTTAGTATCGGAGCGAGTTCACCCGCAAGTGCCATCTGTAAGATGCATGGCGTCCTGAGGAAAATAGCCTGTTGGGGACCGCCTGCATCACCTTTGCAGTTCTACAACGGGCAACCGAATAAGAGTGTAATGGTTCATCCAGATTCCGATTGCATGATCTTATGTAACGATTTTTTTATCAGACGTTCTGTCAACGGGGAGTTGGACAGTTGCACGCTGCCGTTTATATGATCCACCTGAATCCAGCGCGTGATTACAACCCAAAATGTACACACAGTGGTCTCTTCGTGGTGATACTAGTAAGTATAGCGTATTCAAGGTGAGCCATGATACCAGGACTGGTGATAGTTCCCCACCGAGCAATCGCAGATGAGACTACGCCCATCAGGAACATAATGCTGTAGTTGGCATGGAGTATCGGGCTTGCGAAAGGCAAACTCAGCTAAAATTGGCGAAGTCCTCACGATAATCTAGAAACGCTGGAATCAACAAGTCCCCAACTCATATAAACAGATCTAGCTCAGGGCGGCTTTGCATCGCCAGTCAATCCACAGCAAGTACTGCCCATCCACCTCCTATCATAACTCCGATTGCAGGAGTGTCGAGTGGTGTTTATCCTGAGTCCTACCCACCTGTAACAACTTGCTCCCCAAACTTTCCCCAACCTGAGTATGGCCAACAATCCGAACAAGGGCAATCCCGCTGGTAACCCCCAGAGTACGCCAAATCGTGACGCTGCGTTAGAGGAGTTAGTCACGTCTGCAGTGGTGAACGCTCTTCAGAAAGTCACCACCGGGCTTGGCGAACTCCAGAATCGTTTGGAGCCCATTGAAGCCCACATTGGCGCTAATACTGTCACCGACCATGCCAAGATGTTACAAACCCATCTCACCCCAATCAATACCCATATTGACACACTCCAAACTCAGGTCCTTCAAGGCATAGATCAGTGCGTCAGTCCACTGAACGACAACCTCAACGCGCTCCATGATCATATCGACCAACGTATTAACCATCTCAGCCACTCGGTGGAGATGATCCGTGAAGAAGTTATGGCTGTTGGTGGTGCCCAAACCCGACTGGCGGCTGAAACTCGTGTGAGGGAAGCTCAGGTCAGTTCTACATTCCCATTTCTAGTCGTATCACACTATACCCCAATCTTCTGTGCTTTATTATATTTTTCTTTTTACTATTGGTATATAATGACCAATGTCTGGCAGCGGTTTAATGCAGGATGTGGGTCAGGGTTGACCCGTCAATTCGAAATTGTTCCGTTCATTTCCGATGATACAGCCCATTTCCCAGGTATTGTGGGTATAATTTTTTTCTCGTCGTCCCGTTTCAAATATTTTACCTTTCTTTTACCCCTATGAAGTACGGACTACCTTTGCTGCATGATGTGCATGCAATAAATCGCCTAAATAACGACCAACTCCAACAATACCTGACGAGATATCACATCGATCATGACGGACTGGGCCGAGAAGCAAGGTTACACAGGCTCAGAGCCCACATCGGTTGCACAGATGATGGCTCTGCTTCGCACATTTCAACGGCAATGATTATGCTACTTCTAGGCGTCGGCATATATTTTTTTCGTCCTGACATGGTTGTCTGATCTATCGCCTACACCCATTTCTGTCGCGTCTCTTTTCATTGTTTCTGATTTTATGACATCTTTCTTGTAGCCCGATCTTGCACCAGTCAGCGGCGTGTATCGCTACCATGGAGCATCTTGCTTGGAAGTACGCGTGACAGATCGTATCTACTGGATCATATGTGCACATTTGCCTACCTGTGATCATTAGTTTGGATACCTAAGGAGCGGGCCAATGCAGTAGTTCGTCGAATGCCTGAGATTCGTGGACAGGTTTCAACTTTCTTTATCGACATCTTGGGTCCTGTGAAATCCAAGACATATTAGGCAGTTTGTGCGGCAGTGCCGCACTTTGTTCAGTATATGGCTCTCCTGCGTGCACAGATCACGAGATAATAAGGAACACTGCCGCATGTTTGACTCCTAATGTATACTTGTGTGCCCAGAACCACTAGGCGTAAGATAACGCCTCTGATGGAAGCTCAGGTGGGTCTTTGACCCGTCTATACTGGTTCCCCACAAATGTGTATGAAATCCATTCGAGTCGGACCACGGCCATCGGTCCCTAGGAACATAGGAACTTGATCACATTACTCATGACCGAGGAAGATCGGCATCAGGGCTGCAAGTAATTCCGATGACGGGTCGCGACTGTCGACTAAATATGTTCAAGGTTCAGTTGGTGGCTGATTGAAATTGCGAGAGACGCTCGCGCCTACAGAGGACCCACGATTGTTGACAGCTTGAGTCATTGCAGGCATTAATCTACAGCAAGCACAATGACAATGCATCGCCATTACACGTGATCCAACCTAATCTCCCACTGCCCTGGTCCACAGAGAGTATAAAGTAGTTCGATTCAGATTGCGCCGCATGAAAATGCCACCGTCCGCGAACCAACGTCGCTATCCTGAGCCCCCTCCAACCCCCAGCGACATGCCACAGTCAGATCAGAACCAGGATACTACCCCTGGTGGCAAAGACGGCCCGACGCGGAACAAGGAAACCGCAATGCAGGAGCTTGTCATGTCTGCTGTGGGAACTGCCCTTCGGCCAGTCACCTCCAGACTTGACGACCTCCAGCAGAAAGTCGATCCAGTCATAGCTTATGTTAACAATAATACGGTCGCAAAACATACTGAAATGTTACAAACCCATCTCAATCCAATGAACAGGTCCCTCGGGACACTCCAGGATCAAGTCGAACGAGTGGAGCGGCGCTTCGATCCATTAAATGAACATCTTGACTCGGTTCAGCATGGGATCCTGCGTGGGGTGGATCAGAAATGTAACACCCTCGAACAGGCTGTACAGACTGCCCATAAGGACATTCGGACCGTTAGCGACACCCAGGTCGTTACGAAGGCGTTGACAGCCGATGTCCTTGTCAACTCTTACCAGGTCTGTTGCAGTCTCAGTTTTAAACCCACCCCCTCATTACTATCCTTTTAATCCAACTCATTTGCCTTGTTATCATCTGAGAGTGGCGTATTGATGACTAGGCTCTGAGCAGGTGTACAATTCAGCATGCGGGTCAGGATTAACTCGCCCATTCAAAGTCATTCCCTTCATACGAGAGGGAGGTGAAACTGAATCACCGAGCGCTGTGGGTATTTAACTTCTCCTTGTCACACTTCCCTGAAATACTGATTGTTCTTTTACATCCATGCAGTCTGGCCTTCCCCTCCTACATGATGTACCTACGATAAACAACATCGAGGACGAAGAACTTGACCTGTATCTGAGAGAGTATGATATTGTTTATGATGGATTAAGCCGAGCTGCGAAGTTGCGCAAGCTTAGGGTTCACATTGGTTGCACTCCCGAGGATGAAAAACCAATGACCCACTCATCGACTCTCGTGGTCATGCTACTTCTAGGAGTTGCGTTCTTTGTTTTGTTCCCAGACCATTTTCTTTCCATTTAGTTATCCCCTGGACAATTTGTTTACAATCCACTGCACACTATCTCCCCTATTGATTCAGGGACCTTTATCTGACCTTGCAGCAATTACCTTGATTACTTCTATATTGTTGATACCTGTGCTAGCACATCTATGTACTATCCCATAAACTATTTGAAGTTTTTACTCATTACCTTAGTCTCCCTAAGCTAGAATAAAGAGATATTCTTTCCTTTCTCCCTCGACCTGCACTGGGACCTTATTTCAAATTTTGTCTGACTAAAAGAAAGATCTCCTTCTGTGTGTCCATTGAACTGCACAGGCCTAGAAGTCTAAGAGGTTGGTGTTTGGCTTGTTTTATATAGAATAATCATCTATTTATTGTTTGTTGGATTGAATGGATTTGGGGGGGGGACAAAAGATACAGCCTTTAAGCAACTTTGACGACAAAGTCTTTTATGTGGGGACACTACTCAGCGAGAAAATGAGAGATCGAGGAAACTCGATGAGGAAACGTTCAAGTGATGGAAAGATACGAGTAAAGGGACTCCATCTGCATAGCAACTTCTCACAAAGACACGTAACCTGCAGTGGGTTCTGGGTCGTCGACTGACTAAGAACTTCACGGAACGAGTGAGGATGATACCGAGAACTTTGTTTGGAACGAACTTCTAATGTATCATATGTTGGATATAATCCCTACCGGGACAGGAGCGTGTACTCACGGATTAGATCTGATCAATAATACACAAATACGGCTCTGCATGCTCCATCAAACTCGTGATTGTGCCCATTTACACCCGAGATATCGGAGCCGGGTAATGTTCCTTACAGTGTCTCACTCCAGACCAGGTAGCAATGTCCAATTTCAGATCGCCTTCGTGCGAGTCGAGGGTGGCGGCAAGAGGACTGACAGTGTCTGCGCGAGAGAAGTTGGACCTAAGACAATAGTGGCGAGAGATGTTAAGAGCCGACAGTGAAGGTGAAAGGTGACGAGGCAGAGACGATGGCAGAGCCAGCACAATGAGCAGCGAGAGCGCAAGTAGAAGCGATGCAGCTGGCTAGAGAGAGCCAGTGCATTAGTTGAAATCAGTGTCAGAATATTTAGTTGCTATATGTCAAACTCACAAGACACCTTTTGATTGACAGTAATTACATTTTGATATATTGGATTCTACCTACAGATAAATAGTTCGTAGTTTGACCTGTACCAACATCGCGTTTGGACCTGGTTCGCGCCCATCCATCCACCGTGGTCACCCGATCGCCCCAACCCGCGAATTCTAACAATCAGCGATCACAGGACAACGACAAACCTGTATCATCTGGGCCATCCACTAGTCATACCAGAGACCATGGAGAAGAATCCATGTGCGAGACGGGGGTTGGACTGACCACTTGTTGTTTATCTTACTCGGCTATCATCTGTCTCCAGAGATAGGGATCAATTCGGTATGAGTAGGGACGCGTTGTGAGGGCGGTTTCAAGCCTGCGAAAGTTCTGGTTAGGGTGAACCATTATTTGGTTCATTTACATAAGTACGCTATTATACACCTAGTCCCTCAGTGGCTTGCTGTAGCTCGATGTGGGGACTTTTCTCGTTTCCATTCTGTACTGACTCCACGTCATGCGTTGAATGATAGGAATAACGTATAATGGGCACTAACAGGTGACATATTCATACAGAAAAAATATCATATGATTACAAATAAAGCAAAAGGTTTTGTCGTCAATCGAAGATTCTGTCTCAGAACCCTTGTCAAGCAAGGGAATGATCGCAGGAGCGTACCCACTACGTGGCATTTCTATTATTATACGTGTAATCTTGGGCAAGTACATGATTGCCAGAACCACTGGGAGTAAGATAGACCTCCGATGGAACCATAGGTGAGTCTTGAGTCATCGGCTCATCTATACTAGTTCCTTGCAGAGGCGTATGGGGGATCCATTCGAGTCAGATCATGGCCGTCAGTCAATAGGAACTCAGGGACTCGATCACACCGCTCATAATCAAGGAAGACCACACCGGGGCTCCGGGTAGTTCCAATGACGCGTCACGACTGTCAACTAAATATGTTCAAGGTTCAGTTGATGACGGGCTGCCATGGCTCCTCCGTCGATCAACACAGACACTCATGCGTAGTGAAAATGACCCGCAACCTGTCCAGACTGAGTTCTGGGCGGCATCTCGTCGCAGCAAATCCACAGCAGGTGCAAGGTACAATTCATCCGCCATCACACGTGGTACAATCCCTGTTGTGATTGATCTCTGACCACAGAGAGTATAAAGTACATAGTTCAGCTTAGATTGCACCACGAAAATATCATCATTTGGAAACCAACAGCGTTTTCCCGGGTCTCTAACCCCCATGAATCAGAACCAAGATAACACCCCTGGAAGAGGGGGAACACGGAATAGGGATGCCGAAATGCAAGAGGTCGTCACGTCTGCCGTGGGGATTGCTATACGGCCACTCACCACCAGACTTGGCGAACTCCGGCAGCAATTAGATCCCATCATAGCTCACCTTAACGATAATACAGTCCACGAATATGCTACGATATTACAATCCCATCTCAATCCCATGAACAGATCCATCGAGACGCTCCAGGAGCGAGTGGAACGAGTGGAGCAACGCTTTGATCCTTTGAATGAACGTTTGAATGCGGTTCAGGACCAGGTTCTGCATGGAGTGGATCAGAGGTTCAATAACCTGGATGATGCTCTACAGGCCACCCACAACGACATTCAAACTGTTAGTGGTGCCCAGGTCGCCACGAGGACATTGACAACCGACGTCCTTATTAATTCCTACCAGGTCCGTCGCACAATATTAGTTTTCAATCCATCCCCTCGTTACCTATCCAACTCAGTTGGCCCCATTCTCCTTGTTATCGAGTGGCATATTGATGACCATGTTCTGAGTAGACGTACAATTCAGGATGCATGTCAGGATTAACTCGTCCGTTCAAAGTCATTCCCTTCGTACGACAGGGGGGTGCAACTGAAATACCAAGTGCTGTGAATATTCAACTCGTCTCTGTCTTGCAATTCTCTGAAATATTTGATTGTTACCCTGCATTTATGTAGTCTGGCCTTCCTCCCCTCCATGATGTACCTGCGATAAACAACCTTACCGATGAGGAGCTCGACCAGTACCTTGAAGGGTATGGGATCGAGTATGATGGATGGAACCGAGATGAGAAACTGCGCAAGCTTAGGGTTTACATTGGTTGTACCCCTGAGGACACAAAGCAAGTGTCACACACATCATCTCTCTTTGTCATGCTAGTTCTGGGAGTCGCCTATTTTGTTTTGTTTCCGAACCATCTTCTTTCCATTTAGCCACTCCCCGGATGTTCCGTGTATAACTAAATCCACCTAAGACCATCTACGATATGGTCACCTACCCCTCCCCTGGAGTCTCATCTCAATGATTCAGGACGTTATAACACTATTGTTTGATGTTGCATCAGTAGACTGCATGATAATATACAAAGTGTATATGTCGATTACTTCTACTCTGTCGATAACAGCACTTGCAGTACTAGCACGTGTAAGTATTACCCAGTACTGTACCCATTTTTACCCCATGCACCAGGTCCTAGACCCTTCTTATTTCTGTTCGTCGACTGACTAAGAACTCTACTGCACGGGCGAGGATAATATGAGGAACGAACTTCTAATTTATCACATGTTGGGTTTTACCAGGACAGGAACGTGTGCTTGAGGATTAGATCTGATCAGCAATGTCCAAATGCAACTCTGCGCGCCCCATGATTGTGTCCATTTACACGTGAGATGTAGGAGGCGGGCAATCCCCCCCTACAGTTTCCCACTCCGAACCAATGTCCAATTTCCGAAACAACCCCATTCCTAGTCCGTATTCCTGATCGTTTCCCTCCTTTAGTGTATCTTGTCTAACCAGTGCTGAGATTAGTGGCCATATTTTGTCTTGCTTCAAATGCGAGCTGGTGAGGTGTATTATTCTTCGATGAAATCCACCGCCAAGAGAAGAAGTGAGGCAGTCAAGAGGTGGACATCTCATTTCGCGAAGAACCAGTACTTGGCCCGAGGAACAACCAAGGAACGACCATCTTCTACCTGGGATGGCGGAGTCTTGCTGGTTCGGCGGTAACCGTACTCTGATTCTCAAAGCGCGAACTGTTGCCCAGTGAACCATCATAAAGCAGTGACAACTCATGTGAAATCTTGCGGAATCTGAGGAGTTCTGGCACGGAACGAACAACGGGGGACCAAAAGAGGACATAATCGTGGGGGATCCAAAAAGCGTACCAACCATGAGGCGTTTCCATTACTCTACGGCGTATCTTTGGCAAGTATGTATACAATTACAGAGATCTGTGGGAGTAAGATAAGGACCCTGATGGAACCCTAGGTAAGTCATCGAGTCCTATAGTTCTCCGCAGATGCGCATAAGAATCTATTCGAACCAGACTACAGCCGTCACTGCCTATGACCGAAGAGGGCTGCATCGGGGCTCTGAACAGTTTCAAAGACGAGTCGCGTCAACTAAGTTCATTTGATGACGGGCTGGTTTTCCTGTCAATCATCAGAGACGCTCGTATGATACGTACTGGTACGTACAAGCGACCCATAACTTATCTAAATCGAGTTCTGGGCGACTTCTCATCGCAGGTCAATCCACAGCAAGCGCAGGGTACAATGCATCCGCCATCACACGTGGTCCAACTGTGACCATCACTCATGCCCTGGACAACTGATTGTATAAAGCTAGGAGTTCGGTTTAAATTGCGCCACGAAAATGTCATCTAAAAACCAACAGCCCACTTCCTGGCCTCCTCCACCTCTCCGTGGCACGACTCAGCCAAACCAGGATCCTTCCACTGGTGGGAAAGAGGGCACACGGAACAAGGAAGCTGCGATGCAAGAGGCTGTCATGTCTGGTGTAGAGACTGCTCTACGGCCAGTCACCACCAGACTCAGCGACCTCCGGCAGCAATTAGATCCAATCGTGGCTCAAATCAACGATAATACAGTTCAAAAACATGCT
This sequence comes from Scleroderma citrinum, assembly GCA_029372045.1. Taxonomy (NCBI): domain Eukaryota; kingdom Fungi; phylum Basidiomycota; class Agaricomycetes; order Boletales; family Sclerodermataceae; genus Scleroderma; species Scleroderma citrinum. The sequence goes on along the minus strand of JARFMN010000005.1, from coordinate 1,413,593 downwards.
GCGATGCTTGAATCCCATCTTAATCCGATGAATAAATCTATCGAGACGCTCCAAGAACGGATGGAACGGGTGGAGCAATGCTTCGATCCTTTGAACAAACATCTTGACTCGGTTCAGGCTCGAATTCTACATGGGGTGGATCAGAAGTTCAATGTCCTGGATGATGCCATACGGGCCAGTCACAAAGACATTCAAACTGTTAGCGGCGCCCAGGTCACCACGAAGGCATTAACAGTGGATGTCTTTATCAATTCCTACCAGGTCCGTCGTACAGTCGTTGTTTCAGACCCATCCTTTTGTTACTGTCTATTTAACACGACTCATTCGGTTCCATCCCCCTTGTTATCGTGTGAGAGCAGCATATTGATGACCAGTCTCTGAGTAGGTGTACAATTCGGGATGTAAGTCAAGGCTAAATCGCCCGTTCAAAATCATTCCCTTCATCCGAGATGGAGGTGCAACTGTGTCACCAAGTGATGTGGGTATTCACCATCTCACCCTCTCGCACTCCCCTCAACTACTTGATTGTCATCCTGCGTCTTTGTAGTCTGGCCTTCCTCCCTTGCATGATATCCCTGCGATCAACAGTGTCGAGGACGAAGAACTTGACCTATATCTGAAAGGGTATAATATCGACTTTGATGGGCTAAACCGAGCTGCGAAGTTGCGCAAGCTTAGGGTTTACATCGGTTGCACTCCCGAGGACAAAAAGCAAGTGTCACACACACCGACTTTTTTGGTCATGCTACTTCTAGGAGCTGCTTGTTTTGTTTTGTTCCCAGGCCATTTTCTTTCAATTTAGTTACCCCCTGGACGTTCCGTGTATAATTCACCTAACACTATCTACGGTACGGTCACCCACTTCCATTGAGTCTCATCTCCATGATTCAGGTGGATGTTATAGCACTATTATTTGATGTTGTATCAATAGACTACATAATGTGTGAAGCGAATATTGTTTGGATAATATGCTGGCAGTACCGGCATGCGCAAGTATTACCCAGTACCCATTCTTACCCCATTACCTCGACCTGCACCAGGTTCCAAAACCTTGATTTCATTTGACCAGAAGAAAGATTTCTTTCTGCAAGTCGAATGAGAACTGCACCGCAAGGCAAGGATGATATCGAGAACTTTGTTTAGAACGAACTTCTAATTTATCGCATGTTGGGTATTACCCCTATCGGGACAGGAACGTGTACTCACGAACTAGATCTGATCAATTATGTCCAAATACAACTCTACACGCCCCATCAAACCCATGATTATGCCCATTTACAACTGAGATATAGGAGGCGGGTAATCCCCCCCTACAGTTTCCCACTCCGAACCAGGTGGCAATGTCCAGTTTCCGAAACAACCCCATTCCCAGTCCGTATTCCTGATCGTTTCCCTCTGCCCTTCCAGGAATGCGGATAGCGGACAGAGTCCGTGGGGTGAAATCGGACACGTGCGGATGCCATGCAGGGGAACGGGCCCGTCGTTGATCACGATACGGATATGGGTAGGATCAGAAACGGGTACATTGCTGGAAGGAGAGTTGACGTGTGCGGGACAGCTGAGCACTGCAAGGGATCCGCGTGGTATTGTTATCATTGTGTGAGGACGCGATAAGCAATCAAGGAAGTGGGTGAGTGGACACTTACACTGGAACTGCATGTTAGTCGCGAATGGTGCGAGGTCAGATGATCTGAAGGAGCGGTTCGCAGGAATGTGATCTGCAGGCAGGGGCCCTGTTGCGGCGAGTGTTGTCAAGTTGAGCGCGGTAATAACTACGTCGAAGGACGTGAAATAGTGCCGACAAATGTCAGCCTCTCACTACCAAGGATTGTACTAGAAGGCATACCATTCAGCACCACGACCTCGTGAGTCGCATCCACGTATAGAGCATCATTAAGAGGCCAGGTCTCTTCCCTGTGCCATGTCGCATTCGTACTTGAATTGTGCACCTCAATTGGCGCATGGGTAAGACGCGACACAAGTTCTTGAATATAGCCAAGCCCCTGGACACGTGCCAATGGAAAACCGAACGCGGAGTCATACCAGAAGACAAGGTCCATGCTATGGAAGAAGGGGATTAGTAACTAGTATGGGGTTAGAAGACAGTCAAAAGTGAACTCACGCATAATTGAATCCTTCCCATTCCTCTTCTGTGAAGAGTTCACAGAACTTTGAATACCCAAGAGCAACGGTCTAAAACCATACGAACAGTCAGCCCAAGCGCCTAATTCTCTAGCACGCTCCAAAGCATGGTAACCGTTAAAACATACCTCATAAGCACATAAGAGTTGCATCCTATATACATCGTCAACGGTCAATTCAAAACCCTCACCCATCTCGCCATTCTCATTGACACTGGGATTGATCTCAGCTTGTAATCGCGTAGTCGCATCTTTGAGGTATCGGCCTTTCCATTCATTGACATAAGGGCGTGACCGATCGGATTTTCCGGGTGTGTTGGCATTGGGACAGCTGACAATCGATGAGAGAAGATCTTATAAACGACCGATAAACGAGGATTGGACGGACTCACGTATGATCAGGAGCTAGCGAGTTATTGAACTATTTAAAGAGGGGGTCAATGAAGATCTCCATGGTCTACGAAGATACTCACGCCATGGGCTTCAATCATGATAACTTGCTCATATTTGTCATCAAGAGGCCACCCAAAGAAGCCGAGAGCAAAATTGATGGCCGAAGCGTGCATTCGATCCCTATAGGTGATGTGTCGACCATTATCATAATCGAAGCAGGGATACGACAGGCAAGCATTACCATGTAAGGAATGCTCAGAATATACCCACGCAAATGATGGTCACTCACTGAGATTCCGTGCGAAACACAGGAAGACTATTTGCCGTCGTGAAGTTCTGAAGTTATAGTTTAAAGATGCGCGCAAGTGTCGCGAGCTGCGCTCAAACAAACGTACGTCAAGTAAAAAGCCATATTTGAGCCGTGCCGATACCCCAAGATCGACTGTATATGGTTAGTTGTGTAATGATCATACTGAAACGAGGGAGACATACACAGTTGTTGTCTTCCAAAGGGCGTCAGCACTAATCAATGTGCATGTATCCAGGCGCATTGAGGTCACAAGTGACGAAGGAACAGCGGTGGAAGACAAAATGATGTACGAGGACGAAGAATGATAAGGAAACTCAACATGAATGTTCAATATGCCAACATAAATCAAGCTTACCTTCCTGGCCGAGTTTGTACGTCCTAATCGCATGTCACACAGAATGGAGGAAGATGGACGTGAGATTGAAGAGATGCCAAGAGGGTAGGGATCCAAGGAGAGAAGCAGTTAACACGGGTCAACAGTGGAGGTGAGATCTAATTTACCAATCGTTCAAGAAGGCTAGTGATCCAGTGGCCTCCCATTCTGCAGCAGTATCATGCAGACGGTCGGCAAAGACGGCAGGGCCAGATGCTATTACAATAATTCGTACAGTTCGGGATTAGAGAGGTAGAACGCCACTAATTGCCACCCGCAAATTCTGAACGAAAGGGCAACTTACATGAACCGGTAGGATATCTAGCACCATGCCGATGCAGTACATGAACACCGATAACATCACACCCCTCTGGGGGTTCTGGACTCTCGTCGATTCCAAACGCGCCTCGAAGGACAGTGTACCAGGGGGAGAGATTACCCCACGAACGGAAGAGGTTAAATTCACGTTCGCCCTTGTGTTTGTGTTTGTGCTTGGAGTTCTCTCCCGGAAATGAAGACGGAGAAATGAGCTGTGCAGCACCAGTCTGAAGGGGTTGTGAGGGAGCTGTTATTATGAGAGCTGCTTCTGCGCCGGTTGGGGTATTTCCTGCATAGCCAACGCTGTTGTACCATGAGTTGAGCGAAAATCAATCTTCGGCAGTACGTACTTGGTAGGGAATAGCTCTGGGTAATAATTCGTTGGCGAAGGAGGGGGATAGTTATTGGCTTGCGTAGAGCCAACATAGGGCGGCGCGAGGACGTGAGCCTGATCACTGTTCTCAGGCACACCGGTAAGAATATATCTGGACCGCTGCAACAGCAGCTGTGCGACGAAGCAGAGTATGATGCCACCTGCAAATGAAGACAAGAGATGCGTCAATGTGAATTGTGCGCCCGTACATGTATTCCGGGTGTGGGTGGTATCTACGGGGCCAAAATGGGTATGAGACTTTGGTCCAGAGAGTAGACCATCGGTCTCGTTTGTAGCCGGGTCAGCCTCGGGGTCGTACGAATCGTTGCTCGCCATTGGAACAACTAAAGAGTCCGTGACTGTGACACGGAGTCGAGTTCGTCACACGAGTTGTCACGCCTTCACACCTCCGCATGACAGGCTCCTCAGGAATAATACTTGCAGACGAGGATGGCATCGTAGAGCGAGGCCACTGGGCAGGTGTAGCACGCGTATTGGGTCCACCATGGGCACGTTTTCCATCCCTCACCATTGGCTTGCTCGGCGTGCAAGTCCTTTGGTCAGTCGAAATGTCTTACGGTGAGCTCTGGTGCTCCACTCCACATATCATGCCCACCCATTTAATTCTCCTGTCAGCCTCCCCTTACTTGGTGTCTCTCGGACTCAGCAAGTCAGGAATGGCTGCTGTCTTTCTTGCTGGTCCTTTGTCTGGTCTCATTGTTCAACCCTTGATAGGTTCGCGACGGCTCTTCCTTACACGTGTCAGGGGGGCTCAGCCTTTTCTAGGAATTCTCGCGGATAACTCAAAATCACGTTTTGGACGACGGCGACCCCTTATTCTTGCCGGTGCTGTCCTCTGTAGCTGCGCGACACTCCTCCTAGGATATACCAAACCTATTGCATCCATATTCGCACCTTCAGGATCGTTAACAGTGCGTCTTGTTTGTCTCGTTCCTTGATCATACCAACGTTGCACAGCATAACGTATATACCATTTGGCTCGCCATATTAGCCATTTATTGCATTGACTTCTCCATCAATGCGGGTGAGTCCTTTTCACTCCTGCTCCATTTACAGCATGGCAACTTCGTCACAGTTCAAGCACTAGATCGCGCTCTTCTTGTGGACACCCTCCCCACTTCCGAGCAGCCCAACGGGAATGCCTGGGCAGCCTGCATGCTTGCTATAGGTAGCGTTGTCGGTTTCTACGTGTACGTCCCTCTCTCCATCTTCACGCGACCTCATACTGAATTTCCTTCAGCGGCAATATTAATCTCCCCGCTCTCTTTCCATTTCTCGGCAATGTCCAGCTCGAGGTGATTGCTGTTATCGCGTCTGTCCTTTTAATAGGAACGCATCTGTGGACAGCCTGGTCCGTTAAAGAGCGTATTCTACTATCCACACAGTGAGCAATGTTCGTTTACTTCTACTCTTTGTTCATCTACACAATTATGCCAGCGCTCCTGTCAAAACTCTGCGTCAAGAGGTGGCAGAATTGTGGCACACCTTTCGTCATTTACCACAAGTCATCTACCGTATTGTAAGTTTCCCTTTTTTTCCAAACCTCGTGTAGCAGGCACATAATCGCCACCTCCTAGTGTATCATACAGTTTTTGTAGGCACCTCATTCTTGAGCATATCCAGCATCTCAACCTTACTTTGGTATCATTCTGTGTAACCTTTCGCCAGTTCATGGCTAGCCTGGTTCCCGGTTCTCTTTTATACTTCGCTTTACATTGGAGAGTTGTACAAACGCTCATTACCAAGCGTTTCCGCCGCCGACGTCGACGTCGATGCAGAAGCAACACGTCTAGGCAGTCGTACACTGTTCTACAGTGCCCTCGTCTCGCTCGTCTCTAACATTGTCGCACCCGCATTCGTTTTTCGTAGTGAGCCCGGGGCTGATAAAGGCATGGTAGGATCTGATGGTGGGCGGTGGTGGTCCAGAGTACCACGAATACACCTTGCGACCCTCTGGGCTATTTCACATGCGGTGTTTGTGGCATGCATGGGTGCGACTTAGTAAGTATGGGTTGATGTGTAGCATTCCGTTGCAACACCGTCCACTTGCCCTAATTCTACCTTGTCGACATTCGCTAATCCTGCCCGTAATTCTCACAGCTTTACGACGTCTGTTTCAGGTGCGACATTCGTGATGGCACTCACTGGATTCTGTTGGGCGATCACCCAATGGGCGCCATTTGCATTGGTGAGTGTTCCGCTAAAATTTGAAATCTTTTTCAATCCTTTTGTTCGGTATCGCGGCTTTCGTCTATTCTACTATCTGGATTCCGCTTTCCAATCACCACTGCTTTTGAACACCAGCTTGCTGAGGCAATCCTCTCCCATCACTCGGCTACTCCGGCAAGGACAAACACAGCCCTTGAGGAGCCAGACTTAGAACTCGATAGTGGGGATGCGGAATTGACGCCAATCCATCGACGGAACCATGCTCACCCATGGCAGAGTTTTGAGGAAGAACAAGATTTAGTTAGAAGTAGAAGAGAGAGCATAGAAGGAGGGGAGGGAAGGCGGTTGTTTCAAGAGCGATGGGAACAACGTGCCTCTGAAGACGAAGGAGAGCAGAGCAACAATGGTCATTTGATCGGGGCAGCCCGAATGGAGACGTTGTTCGATGCTGGCGTTGAGAATGATGACGATGATCAAGACCATGAGCATGGGAGAACACACGGACAAGCTAGCAACAAGGGTCACGAGAAATACCACGGACGGAGAAGCGATGAATGGACGGGCAACGAAAATGAAGCGCTTATGCCAAGCGTGCAACCGTACGGTGGGGTTGAACAACAAGTTGCTGGGTCCTCACCGCAGTCGCAAGTGAACTTGGCAAGCGAGCCGAGGACATCTAATGTTGGTGAATCCAGGCGATGGCAGGGGAGTGGGAGAACAGTCAGTGGATCCAGACACGGGACAAGAAGAAGGCTCAGTGCACAGGCTGGTGCGATTTTGGTAAGTATGCCACTCACTCATCTTGTCTCTCTCTCGCATGCTCTCGGAAAGCACCTGGTTGTGCTGGCTGGCAGTCGCATCATCATCGGTCTTCCATGTCCGTAGAAGAAATCGTCTGTTCCTTTATTCCTGTTCTACCTGTCTTCTTAAGCGATGCTTACTCTTTCCTAACCAATAGGGTATACACAACATCTTCATCGTTATTCCCCAGTTCCTCGTGACAGGTCTTTCGTCACTTATCTTTGCACTTCTCGACCCCAAGAAATCCGTTCTTCACGGTCACCATCCGGGAAGTACGTTGCCAGCTGGAGCCCCTGGAAATGGAACGGTCTCAGCAAGCTTGTACGCGAGTGACGGTGAAGGGAATGCATTAGCCACCTTAGGCGATCTGGGTTTACGTGCGGTTAGGTCGATAGGGGTACACTTTAGTGCGCGCGATGAGGACGGGGAAACGAATGGGCCGAATGCGATAGCGGTGATATTCTGGTGCGTGATGATCGCTTTTCCATGACCTAATGCAATACTTATTCATTATTGCCTTGTATATCCTCCGCACTTCGGTGTATGGTTGGATGCTGATGCAACGACTGCTATGGTCCCCGTTACCTGTTTTGTTTATATGAACAGGCTAGGCGGCATTGCCTCCGCAGTCGCTTTCATGCTTACTTGTCGTCTAGCACGAGAGCAGACGCGGACCTTGATCAAATTGCCTGTCAATTATAGCAACTCGCCATAACATGTAAAACATAGTAACACCCAGGCATTGCTCATGTACCTCAGCGAGTCACAATGATCATTCCTATATCCTCATCCCGTTATACAATGCAAACTATACAAATGATACTAGTCTGTTCATACAGGTATATGCGAAAGACCATTATCAAGCATACAGCCGCTTAGTATACCTAAGCAGCAGACCCACATTAGTCACTGCAAACCGGATGATTCAAAAGGCTACTCACGAGTTAAGCCCGTGTACCCCACCCTCCATCTGGGCACTTGCAGTCCTCAGCTCAAATCTAACTTTACCATCGCACACACCTCGCTGAAGCTCATCCACACTCCTCACACCGATGTCCTGGAGACTGTGTTGCAAACCTGCATGCAAATATGGCACAAATGCCTTGACACTTCCTTTGTCCTGGACGTCGCCCGAAACACCCTGTGCAACTTTAACAGTTGAGAACTCGGAAAAGTATCGAGTTGTCGCTGCGTTCTCATGCGGAACGCTCGTTGGATGTGGAGTGTGCTTCGTAGACCCCCCAGGTTTACCATGGGCTGACGAACCCGACTTCCCAGCTTCCATGGCTTCCAGACTTCCCATACCCCTGTACGCCTTGACACGCTTCCCATCATGGTAAAAGTACTCGCCCGGCGCCTCCGATGTACCCGCAAGTAATCCACCCATCATAACAGCACTTGCACCTAGTGAGATGGCTTTGACAATGTGGCCCACATTCCCGACACCGCCATCAGCAATGACAGGTACTCCAAATTTCCTTGCAAACTCGGCGACGGCATATACGGCAGTGGCTTGTGGACGGCCAACCGCCATGACTTCCTGTGTGATACAAATAGAACCACTACCCATGCCGACACGGAGGCCATCTGCACCAGCAGCGATGAGATTCGCAGCCTGCTCGCGTGTGACGACATTTCCAGCAATAATCTCAAGACCGGGAAACGTCTGCTTGATCCATTGAATCATTTCAACCTGGTAGATAGAGTTACCTTGTGAGGAGTCGAGGATAACGATGTCGAGGCCAGCCTCAACGAGAAGTCGAAGCCGTTCCCGGTCATTGGGTCGAGTGCCCACAGCAGCCGCAGCATACAGCTGTTTGCTTTGTGGATTCTTACTGGCAAGCGGGAAGTTTTGGTTCTTGAGAAGATCGGAGCGGGCAAGAAGGGAAGTAAGACGACCTTCGTCATTGACAATCGGGAGTTTGCCCTTCTTGGAACTACGAAGGAGGACGTTCGCCTCAGTTAAGGTGACACCCTGACGAGCGGTGATGAGATCGGTAGTCATAATCTCATTTAAAGGTGTCGTTGGTAGCTCGAATTGGATGTCACGAGACGTCACGATCCCAAGGAGTTTGCCGCCTAATGATCCGGTATCTGGGAAGAGTAGAATTTATCAGAAGGGCATAGAACGAAACGTGTAGAACCAATAGATCAGAAAGCCATGCATGATTCGAAAGTTTCCGCATAACACGGAGACTATCCGTTACTCAGCAGAACGAAGGTTTATAGGCTCATCATAAACCTAAATAAAAGGAACGGAACACTTACCAGTTATAGGAATACCGCAAAAGCCGAGCCGAGCCTTGATATCTAGGACGTCAGCGACAGTGTGGCCAGGGGAAAGGACGACGGGGTCAGTGATAAACCCATTTTCATGTCTTTTCACTGCGCGAACCATCGCTGCCTGAGAAGCAGCAGTCTGGTTGTGGTGAATAACACCGATACCGCCTAGGAGGGCAAGACTGATGGCCATCTCTGTCTCCGTGACGGTATCCATGGGACTGCTTATGAAGGGCGTTTTCAACGCAACGTTGCGCGTGATCCTGGTCTCCGTGATCACGTCCAACGCAGGAAAGTCGATTTTTCCAGGAAGAAGTAAGAAATCATTATACGTGAGCCCACCATGGACACGACTGTCCATAAGCTCCTGGACGGATAGTCCATCACAGGAGGCGTATGTCTGCAAGTGAGCGACAGCGTCAGCAGGGCTAAGGAAAGTCTCAGTGGGCATTTTAGCCAGTTGGAAACTAAAATTCCAAAGCATTTTTATACGAATATTTGAAGCGGAGAATGAAATATTTGGTCCCTTCGGAAGTGCTCACGTGACATTCCGGTCCGACGAGCACGACGACGATGGCCCTCCTCCGCCAGCTCGCGCGCATACCCATATCAGCCAGCGCACGCGTGTACGCCTTCCCACTGTACTCACAGAAACCATGGAACACCTCTGCGACGTGCAAGGAACAACCATGGAGAGGTCTACACGGAACAGCAGGTGGGTGATATGCCAAAGGGTGGACCACTCTTTTCATGTAACAACGTAGCGCGACAGCATGGACAGGTTACGCGTCCACAACAAGGAACTGGGTACGTCATTGTTAATTTCACCTCCACCGTCGGCTCATCCTCATCCCATGATCAAGCATAAAACTTCATTTCAAAGACCACAAGGGGAATCCCATCAAAACGATAGAGGCTAGCGAAGGCGATGACATCCTATCTCTTGCACATGAATGGGATATCGACTTGGAAGGTGAGTACTTCGTTCCACACTCGCAGTTATTGGTCTCCACTATATCCACACAGGCGCCTGTGAGGGATCAATAGCCTGCTCGACATGTCACGTCATCCTCCAACCCAACGTATACGACGTCCTTCCGGAACCCTCCGATGACGAGAACGACATGCTTGACCTCGCCTTTGGCCTCACCGACACAAGTCGGCTAGGATGTCAGGTTCTCGTGACAAAAGAAATGGACGGCACAGAAATACAGTTACCGAGTGCAACAAGGAACATGTTCGTCGATGGGAAGAAGCCAACACACCATTGATCTGCGCTTATGTTAGCAGCCACCAGATGTAGGTGGGCGAAGGTTGCTAGAGGGTGAGGTTCCCTACTCCTTTCGGTGCTCTGTAGGTCTGACAGGATTGCATGCGTGGAAATCACATGATGCAGAAGCTACACGGTAAAATTGGCTACTCTACATCGTCTATTGCGTTCTACGCACACAACTGAAATAAATAACTTACCCACTCACCGGACACTCGGGTCACAGTCATCTGGCGCATGCGTGTCACCATCATGGTTAAGTATTTTTGAAGTTGGCGAAGACTTATTCCCACCATGGTATTATTTTACAACGCGTAAAGTTCGTATCGGAAAGGTTGGCTTTCTCTCGTATTTACCGCATGGCCTATTCTATACCTTACTAAAGTTCCTACCCATCATCGAAGATTTTCCTTCGCAAGCTTTACTACCAACGTATTACTACGTAAGGTCGTCTCGGCGAGAGGGGTTGTCCCGGGTATACTACTGCGCTAGTCGTCTGGTGATCAGACCGTCCACGAGGCAAACTGATTACTAAAGGTGACCTTGTGACTCACATAAGTCGTAGTATCTTTGAAACACCAGACTCAAAGACAGTAGGGAGTATGTAAAGGTGGACCAATCGTCCATGCTGCGGGAAAATTTGGCTGCTGGCGGATGTTGGACAGCTCGACACCACTGTGGCATCTACTCGGCATAGTGTGACAAGTACGACATCGCTGTTGGAGAACAAAGTGACTTCTTGGTAGGTGAAACACCATTCTTCATCACAGCAGGCCTGAGGCATCCTCTTCAGCAAATTTACGGACTCCAAGTATAGAACATTGTATTATCCCTCCAACTCTAAGCTGCACGAGTTCTGTGGCTATTGAGAAATACACCTTACACCGTGGCCTCTCGGTGAGATATAGTGCTTACGTTGAAGTTTTAGTCGGCCTCGTCTTTTGTTCTCTCCATTGCCGTTGATCAACTAATTGCGGGCAGCTTCCCCAGATAAGGTACTACACAAGTGACCCTCTTTCGAGCTATCATATGGACAGCGCGACGCTAGTCCACTCATATGTACATACTGACCTTGCCCTAGTCGGCTGCTTCGATTCAGCTGACTAGCAGCTATATGACTCGTGGGCTCCAAAATTTGAGCATCCTATCTTTCTTCTCATGTACCACCGGGTTCCCGTACGATTACGCCTCGCCGGAACGATTCCCCTTGTAGCAGGAATTTGCGGGATGCATCCAAGACGGTCAAGAAAGGGGGATCAAATTGCATACCTTACTAAATTGCTTCTGTTAGGTCAAACTGGGAACCGACAAACCGCTATATCCTAGTCGGTAATACTCTGACGAAACCTCTTGGCGCACCTTTTGACATAGCGTATGCCAAAAGTAGGCTAGCGTCTATGAGCAACCTCGGCCAGATTTCGGTATTCCGCTATTCACGTCCCTTGTACTAGTTCTTCCACCTTTCTTCGCATATGCTAATAAGTATTTCTGTTATAACATCTTAAAAGACGCGGAGTAACCTCCATAGCTATCGTCACATGCCCCCAATGTCCGAACGAGGACCCATTACGGGGCTGCTAGAAGTGAGCCAGCCTAACTGCCTAAGGTTTCTGCGGTATTACACCATTCCTATTCCCATTCTCCGCTGCCATTGATGTGGACACGGGTTATCCACTCAGCAGAGCGCACGTACTGTTCCCTCCTGGGTACGCATTCGATTAATATGGCAATATTTCTGCACTAGTGGACGTTTTCCGGATATATGTGCAGACTCTTCTTCATGAACGCTCACCTATACTTTCCTCCACTGGTGCGTTGCAGAATAGTTGTTAGAAAGGCTCTCCCTATCATATCGATCCTCTGCCTTGGGACATCTCCTATGTCACAGAACTCCACCGTCACATTACCCACCAATCCATACTTCGACCCCAAGAATGACCCTTGCAACCCATTGAGGTACATCGTGTCAAATTCCCTGACTGTCATGGTTATTTGTACGCACTCCATTCCCTCTAGCGCGGTATCAATCCAATATGAACTCTTACGCAGCGGTTGTTCTTGCTAGTGCACTTATCCACACGTTCTGGGCTTTCCGCTACCGAACTACATGGATGCTAACCCTAGTCACCAGCGAATACTGTGAGTGTTTGAACTTGCCGCCGTCCTAATGAAAATTGTAGAGGCCTGTAGGTTATGCTATTGGGTTCTGTTTCCGATTCCTACTGCACTACTATCCAGATTCTCGCAGAATCTATATCACAGAGTACCTCATCATTGTGCTATCCGTAGGTGTGCGTGTATCTCGAGTAACTGGCTAGACTCAACTCCCGACAGCCTTGTGGGTTCATCGCAGCTGATTACGTCCTTCTGGGGCGCTTCGCAAAGTTTTTATCTTGCAGTGAACATGTTCCCTTGCCTCCCAACAAAATCACACTCGTTTTTGTGATTTCGGATATCTCCACATTTCTCATTCAGGTAGTACTCCGTCTCATCTAGACTTCCCTATAACGCCTTATCCTCCCACAGGCTACTGGTGGAAGTTTAATTACATCCCATAGTGCAACTATGATCGTAAGGGGTGTGCATGTGAGTCTGCTCTCTATGAATTACAGAATGTGGATTCAATTCTCCAGATTTTATTGGCTGGCCTTGTTCTGCAACTAGTATCTTTTTTTACTTTCAGTTGCATCTATGTCCGTTTCCTGTATAAAATATATACTCGAAGACCCGACATAAGGAACAAGGACCAAACCAAATCCTGGTATTCGCATTGGCGAGCATTGGCCGGTGCTCTCATGATCAGTTCAATTGGTATTCTAGTACGTATTTTCCTTTGTCCCAGATACCGTGACATGCTCATGTCGAGCATCCAGATCCGTTCGGGGTACCGTGTAGCAGAGATTTCCTATGGCTATCAGGACCTCCTTGCCACGACAGAAGGGTATTTCTATTTTATGGATACACTTCCCCTTGTCATTGCAAACTTGGCCTATATCCCATGTTGGCCAGCAAGGTTCATTTTCGACGAGCCAGTACAAGAGAACACTGGGCCAAACTTGTCTTCCTACTCATCCACAGTTGCGGCGCCAATGTTGGGGACATTGCACTTTTCCTCCCTGGATTCCTTTGCTTGACAAGGGAATGCGAAGATGTTAATTCGTGCGGCTTTTCTCACCACTGGACTTTTTGCTTTGTTTCAATTGGTGCTATGAGGTTGTCATTCGATTTGTGGACCGTGGTATGCTTTTGTTTTGTTTAGACTGACGTGTATAGTGATGCATTGTTATCATTGGACTGGATCCTCCCATTGGTGGTACTGCACGATGATATGTGAGTGCTTACCCGGATTGTGTGAATGTGAAAGCTGTGGCTGTAGGAAATTGTTACTACTTCACTGTATTTGTTGGTTCATTTTTGACCAGAAGTGACTGTAACTGCGCCTGATGGGCATCCATTGGTCTTATAAGAAGTACAGTAGAGCAGCGGCATCACAGCTTTGACACTGCAGTAGCGTCAGTGTGTGCCATCAGCTTTTTTAGGCTAGATTTCATCTGTGCATTTATTGGGGTGCTCTTACGGGATGTACTCTCAACAAAAACGTGAGTATATCCGCCCACTGCGACTGGGATGACGGTATCAGGTGCATTGCTTTCTCGTTTCCCTTGCAAATGTGTCGACGCAGGATGGTCCTCGTTTGTGTGAGCCTTCGCTCTGAACACGCCCACCTCGTAAGTAACTGAACTGCTTCCAAGGTGGGTGACCCTCAGGCCAAGATCTAACACGTCTGGGAATGACACAGGAGAGAAGAACTAGGGGAGTCTTTCGGAATCAGGTCGACATAGATCGGAATTCGAGCATACCTCGCAAAATGACGAAACGACGAGACCAATCTGTTCGGACTTTGTAGGGTCCATCCCACAGTGATCGATGAGGTAGTTGTTTACAACAGCGTCGAAGAGATGGTAGTAAATTGCGTTGTTGACGTGTGCATACTGATCATTGTCGCTCCTGTGATCAATCCCAAGGTCGGATGCACGAGACGCGCGGTAATCTCCTTCAGTAAACGCATACTTCAGGGGAAAGGAATGCGAACCAGCGGGTGCGATACGATAGAAAGAAAGGATAGTCAGACCGTAGCCGTTGTTTCTTGTGGTTGGCAGCCATGACGGCGCTTGTGGTTAGTCCGTTTTTGGCAGCAATGAATCGTAACGCGACGTTCGCCTGCAATTGTCACTGTCCACATCATGGAGACATGCCACTTCGTGAGTTGTCCCTTTCTGCCAATACAAGACGTATCTACCAATCATGTCTTATCATCGTGTCTTCAGAAATCGGATTGGGCTGCCAATACCCTCACAGCACTTCTCATATTTGGACTCGTCGTATCTTATGTTCCACAGGTGGGTCCTGGTCCATGCATTTCTGCTAGCCATTCATCAACCTGCCTCCCACCTTGACATGATCGCCGTTTTGTGTTATTGAACCCGTACACTGCAGCACTTCCGTATCATTCGGGCTGGCACATCCGTTGGTTTCAGTCCATGGTTCCTACTTCTCGGAAGCACCTCTTCTTCAGCGGCAATGCTGAACATGTAAGGATTCCTTGCGATCCCTTTTATATATCTGTAAATGCTGACAACTTACAGAATCACGCTGCAATGGCCGGTTATCCGTTGTTGCACGGAAGTGGTAAACTAAGAGATGTTCACATCCACATCATCTCATTACGGCTATTGCAGAACCTTGGCAAATGCATCGAAATTACCTCTGGAGTATTTCAAGTAGGTTGTCAATGGTTGATGTTCACCTTAATGTATGTGCTTCCATAGTCACATCTGATTGTCTCCTTTGTTGATCACTTTTTAGCTTCGTTTTTTACATGCTATATTACCCGCCACACCTTAAATACGTTGAACTCGAAATTGACGCGCACGACTCACGTCCCGTTCAACGTGTACGAGCAAACTTGAAGAGCGACGAGTGGAGGCTGTCCGTCATTGTCGCCTGGGCCACCGCTTTTCATCTGTACGTTTCGCTACTATTTCCTCTCATTGCTCATGAAGTGACCCTCCCAATAGTACCTTCGTTATCTTTACTACCTTTTTCCTCTTGTTTACCACTGCGTCCTCCCCTGATCCCTCAATCCCACGTCCTCACCAGATCCAGCTCTGGGCAACCTTCCTTGGCGTTAGTTCCGGCATTCTTGCTGCCATTCAGTATGCCCCGCAGCTTCAGCGCACTTACTCCCTCAAACTTGTTGGCGCACTGAGCATTCCCATGATGATTATTCAAAGCCCCGGTGGTGTCGTAATGGCGGCGTCCATTGCCATGAAACCTGGCACCAATTGGACAAGTGAGTACCGGTCTTTCTGTTATCTCTCCTTGTGTGGGTAATTGAACTAATGGAAACCCATCCCTATAGGCTGGGTGATGTACGCTGTCTCTGCGATTATGCAAGCCATTCTGCTTTTTATGTGCTTCGCATGGAAAATTCGCCAGCGAAGACTCGGCATCGATGACTTCGGCCGCCCACTTGGTGACTCCTTGTCGACTTATTCCGAAGAAGACCTCTCAGGTGGCATCGACGAGGCAGGCACAGATATCGTAGAGGTCAGGGTTGTAGATGAGGCAGGGGAAGATACGCCGCTCTTGAAATCCACTGATAAAGTTACTCACAAGGGAGGGATCCTTGGGTGGCTGGAACACCTTAGAAGATAATACATACATATTTGCCCCTGGGTTAACCGACTTTAATTGTATCATTTCAACATTTCACATGCATTGAACTCCGGGGAAATCACCAATCTAAGACGTAGTTAGTTGCAAGTACAAATTGCTGATTGAGTGATCTCGCAATCTGGGACAACATCCGTACAATATCCGTACCTATCATATACACTTACCAACGCCGGCGTTCGCGTCACGCTTCACGGATCTCTACCAGTTCCCGGATCCAATGTATTGATCCCGTATGCATTTCTTTTCATCTCCATTGGAGGTCAGAATCGGCCGAAACGACGCAACCCTGGCGTTGTTGGGAGTTCAAAGATGGATAGTTCGAGACCACCAACGGATCCTGTGAAGATGTATAAGTATTCTATCTCGAAGGGATCACCTATCTCCAGAATCAATTGCTTTTCACCTTCATCCCCCGCATGTGGGCTGCAACCGATGGATTTCATGACGTCCGACTCATCTCGAGCGATGATACTGGGACACCGACGCTGTATGTCATATACGTATGTTCCTTGAAGTGTTGCTCATTCCAGATGTCAGTATCGCAGTTACCTCAAGTATGTTTCAAGTTCTTCCTGCAACAGAAGTGACCGAAACTATGATTAGGCAGTGCCAGCTTCCCGCGCGGCACCACCCTCATCTCGTGTGCAATCATCCTCCTCGCTATGGCAGAAATGATGCATTTACAACACGCTCGCCGCCCCCTAGGGGACCTGGAGGTATACTCAGAGTTTCTTGGATGACCTAGCAGTTGTTCTTGATGGCTCCCAGACTGCTGCTAGCGCTATTGGACATCGCGCTTTCGAGATCATGTTCGCATTTCCTGTCCTAGGTGTCATCGCCATCCGTGTCATCGAGATCTTCACGATATCACAGTCAATTGTCCTCAAAATCTGCCTTGTAACGATCAGCCTAATACCCGGAAAGATGCTTACTATGGCATTGTACCTCTCCCACAGGGTGAGGAACCAGTGGATGAGCAATTCAAGGTGGGAAGAAGGGAGTGAAGTGGAATTCGAGCCTCTTCTGGAACAGACTGGTTTGCGTGAAGGCCGTTTCACTTTATCACAGGTGCAGTTGTAGTTCACGCCGGAAGAAGGCATTCTTCACTCACCTTACATATAGGCTAGGATTCGATCCACGTGTTACCATGCAATATGTCATAGATAGGAGTGTAGGACTCCTATTCTTCGAGTCGGTTTATACCCTTACCGCTCTGATCATGATTACCACTGTTGTCGTGTTTCTGGGGTCCATCCAATGTACTGTCACTTTTGCTGATGGGGCTGGGGTCGTCCACCGGGAATTGAGGCAGATGATACCAACCGCGCAGAGAAATGCCTGTCACATGAGGTAGCCTCATCATGATGCAAGTACTGTACGTACCAGCTAGCTTTCTCGCATCACATATCGATGCAAGCTGGAGGGACACTTCCAGGATGATTTTTGACTTCCACTATTAGGGTATTTGTAAATGTCTGGGGGAGACTAACCTTGTATGTCAGTTTAACACGAAACCACGGGACATTAGCTACTATAGTAAACAAATCTTGCTAGTGGGTAATGACGCAGATTGGTCCTTGGTAGCCTTTTCTGGCACACAGTACAAATAATGAATGTTGGAGCACCGAGGCGATCGACGTCTCCTGTTACATTCAATACAAATCTGAACATGACAAGTACAGAAGAATGCGAAGTATCGCACACGAGTGAGGCCAGAAACTAATTTGGGAGAAGGAAATACATTTAAACCTGAGTTCTCTTCCTAAATAAAATCTTCGTGGTGGGATCGACCATCATGAACAGTCCACCCTCATCCCTCTTGAAGGATTCGAGTGCGGCACCAGACTCGAGCTTTACATCATAGGACATCACGATACGTGCAAGAGTCGTCTTCTGAAGCATGGATACAAAGAACCTGCCCGGACTGTGTGCCATACATATGATATGAGTTTGCGCCAGAGAGGGAGTAAGCATAAACATACCAAGCGTGTTTCCCTAAGCCAAATACGAGATACTGCGCATTGGAAGAGTCCACTCGCTGTTTGACCCCATCCTGTCCTTGGCCACGAAGACGAGCAAAGCGAAAAGGATCAAATGTATTGGGCGAGTCATAGATTCTCTCGTCATGATGAACAGCATTCCCTGGGGCAGCGATATAAAAGCCTTTGGGTACAACTCTGCCATCCGAGAAAGTGAAGTCCTTGAGTACCTTGCGCATCATGACCACTGAAAGAGTCAATGATGTCGTCAACACTTATGTATGACGACGCCAAGTGTCGGACGCACGGCTGACGATATTACTACCAATGCGGTGACTCTCCTTCATAAAACTATCCATCTTATACATCTTGTCTATTGTCGACTTTGACCAGCCATCTTCATGTACGAGTGCTTCTACCTCTTCACGAAGTGGCTTGAGATATTCAGGGTATGCCGCAAGGAAGTATAGGGCTTGAAGGAGAGACTGAATACAAAGCATATAAGTTGATGTATGGAAATATAAAAGAGTCATCTCACGGTTGAAATCGTCTACGAGAAATGCGATTAACAGTGCACTCTGGTGAGTGATGTAACATGAGAACATACGTCTAATCCTGGGAAAACGAGAGCCATCGTGCGCTGCGTGATGTCCCATTCAGAGGTTTCCCTCCCATCATTCACTAACCATTGAAGGAAGTCCTCCTGAAATAAAGAGGTAGAAAAAGGGGGAAGAATTACTCATGGTCCTCATAAGTGATATCGAGGGGACAAACCGGTCTGTCGGCCTGGTTTTCGGTATGGGTGTTCTGAAACCACTTCTCCCGACGTTCCCTGATAAGAGGACGAAGATATTCCATAGCCCGCCTAGTCAAGCTATTTTTTTTTGTCACGAATATTGCAATGAGACTAAGGACCATGTTTGACAGGTCAGCTGATTCTGCATCAAGTAAGACAACACTTACGGCCACATGAACTCTGGAAATAGGTTTATTTTAGCCCCAGCCACAAAGGCCTCAGTAGCATACTCCGAGCAAAACTTCAGCCATGCAGAGTTGCGACCTATTCACTAGGTTATGAACTCCATCTTGATACAAGAAGTTGAATGAAGCCAGACTAACAAAGAAGAAGGCCAACGAACACTCGGGTTGCTCCCCTCAAGATAATTTGCTGTATGGTTTCAATTGCCATGATGCTTTTCCATTCTTCAATAATGAGTGTGAGCCTCGAATGCAGGTGACGGGGTTTCATGCATACCATCATCTACAAATGAAAACATTTCATCACATGCGAGCACAATTTCGGTGTTGACAACGGGAAACAATGCTGCGAGCTTGCGATTGAGACCCGTCCTTATGAGTGTCGCATGGTACATGTTCTTCGTTATTTTTGGACCGACGGTGAACCGGAATTTAAAAACCTGCCCGTGGTGCAATAATATCAATGAAAACATGGGATTCATAAACTTGATAAGCTTACGTCCTCTCCAGCGATAACTGCAGATAAATGATCTTCTGGGACTTTCCTGATCTCGTCAAGAAATTTATCCCCGCTCGCTACGATAATCCAAGTATAAAGGGTTGGGATTTTAAACAGTGCATTTTTGTGCTGGTATGCGACGACAGTATGAAGCGCTGGATTAAGGGTATGGCAGTAATATGCATGGGTTGGCCTACCTTGTCATAGCCTTCTTGGACAAGACCAGAAACGCCGCTCAGGTTCTTAACTGCAGAAAAATATAACCCGAGCCAGGTGGTTGATCCAACAGTAGGGATTGCATCGAGCTTAATAGGTTCAAGTAACTGTAAAAGAGGTCGATGCAAGATAATGACTCACTTCGGAATGTTTCCACGCAGCGAAAACTGCAGTTAAGACCAGAACTGTGCTGGAAATTATGTATGGATCTGAAATCAGTCCTGTAATCATGACGGGAGAACAGGATGGGCAGGCATATCAGCACCGTTGTCTTAAAGCTCTCCAAGTATAATGCCGGCTTTCATTAATGCGCAGCATGAGAGTACACGGTGCAGACTATTCCATATCCATTAAAGATAGGCGTCCTATTTACACCGCAGTTTCGGAGCTGAGTATATTCCCAAGATACGCTGCCGTGTATACTCACCGTGGTATTGGGATAAAATATTATGTTATACTCAAAATGCCATCTACGTCGGAAGAACCCTTGCTTGTAGATTTGCACAGGCATGGCTGAAGCGCTGACCAGCCACCAACAAGGTACAAATTCAACCCTCTATGAGCTGCGAGAAGCTTGATACTCTTGCTATGCTTTACTCGTTCACCAAACATGCCAAGCAATCACACGCTACCGAATAAGGCAATTTTTCTGTCGTAACATGAAATATCGATTTCCCAAACCCTTGACAAGCAAGGGAACTGATGATATCCACTGACACACAACCTTGCCTTGTCCAGCTGTTGCCCTGCAAGATTTTTTCTCTTTAGGATGCCCAATTATTGCACTCGAAATGCCATCTGCACTGGCAGAACCCTTGCTTGGACATTTTCACCCACGTCTGACTAATGACTCCCCCCCTTGCACAACATTCAAATATTTTTAGATACACATACAAAGGATCTCAATGCCAACTGATCCAGCAGTTCCATCAGCCCAAGATACATGGTAGGATATGTGGTAGTCAGGTTCTCATATGTCCATCCCAAAATTTGAATGTACAGCATTTTGGACCAGAATGTGAGAAGCAAGGAGGTGTGCTTAGAGGCTAGGTCCTGGGTTAATTTCCTACTGTGATAAGATGAAGCCATACTCCCAATCCCATGGATCCATATAAAGGAACTTTTTCTGTTAGTTGAAATAGTGAAGTCCCAGAACCCTATCTAGCCTCTTACAATACACAGTTATATCTGGAAATGACAAAATACAGCTCGAGGAGCATCTGATATGAATGTGGAGGATACAGAAGGAATACTGCCATCAATTCACAGCATAATAAGCTATATGTATATGTAGATGAGCTTGTCAGGGGAAGGCGGTAAGTATTTGGGTGTGACAGTCAACAAATCGCTGACTCAAATGCAGTTCTTCGACTACAATCATTTGTATTTATAATCAGCAGCATAACGGACATGGGCACGGGATAATGCAACACCATCCTCCCTGTAGACAAATTAGTACTGTATACCCCTGTGGTATTGCGACTAAGATTACCAACCGGGCAAGGAATACAACCACCACGCAGACGCAACGGTCTATCATTATACTCTTGGTGATGTTCCGGACGCTCTGGGTCCCTTTCAGCGGCAGACATGGTACCTTTGGGGGAGGGCTGGATGAAGATAACATCCCTTGTCGCTGTATGTGCGGCGGGAGGAACTGCAACTGCTGTTGCTGCTGACGCTGCGGTAACGGTCGAACGCATCAGTGCAACTGAATCGAATTGACGGAGGCTGTGGTGGCGTTGCACCACACACATGACGTTGAGCGTTTACCCCTAACCCGATATTAGGGGTATTAGAGTTTTGGCCATATCGCGCACTCCACCGGGATGTGCCAGCTGCGCATCTGATGGATTAACTCAGCCTTTCTGCAAGGAACCACCACAGCTTCATACCGTGATCGTGAAAGCCTACTCGTACCCTTGTGTCCCTAGTCCTTTGAATCGATAGAGAAACCATGTCAATCGCAGGATACCAAGTCAGATTTCAGAAAGGTAGGCATTAGCATCTCCCATCTTCCTCGATTGATGCTGTACTTCCTGTAATGCAGGGATAACTGGTGGATTCGCTCCTCCCACTCCCAGCGCTATCCACACTCTGTCTGTTAACGACGATGGTACTACCCTCACAATCGTCTCCCAGACCCGTCCTCACGGCACACCCACGCTCGGGGATCCCGTGACGAGGACCCTTTCTGTCGGCAGTGATAACACCACCGATCTCTTAGCGGAACTCAGAACTATCTTATCTGAAATACCTCCCCAATATCCCGGAGCTGAGGACTTATATAGGAAGGATATCAGCATCATCACCCATCAGAATTCGACTGGGTTTGCTGCTTACGGAAGTGCTGCGGCTCATGGTGTGCAACCACCCACGGAAGAGCAGGTTGGCAGGTTTAACAGGGCTGTAGAGATTGTCAATCAATTGGTTGCTAGAGCCTAGGGTACTAGTTGGCTGCGGATCCACAGTTTCATTGCAAGATATAACAAGTTGTGTCCGTTCATGTTGTACAGAGGTCGTTGAATTACCTGCACGGAATGGTTTTGCTGTCAGAACGGCTTGACTTCAGCGCTCTATCGAGGTTTGGGCTCCGAAGAAAAGCACCACTGTCCAAATGGCGAATTCCAAACGGCCCATAATTAAACTTATAACAGATAGGCTTTGAATAATTACGCTACACGTGTGAATGGATATCAATACGCTCGGAGCACTTGTACAATTTAGAGCTGGAGTACTGTAGGGTATCTGTAGTCTGTCCGCAGTGGTATAACATATATCCCCTCCCATTCTTAGCGATATCGGTGAGCACAGCTGTATGAGAACTGGACCATCATATCACCTGATTCTCCAACCGAGGTTGCGCCTCGCCCACCCCACCCTGCTGCTTTTCTCCGTGCTGGGAAGCACTAGAGCTTCCACTCGGGCCGGCATCCGTATCCTGAATCCTCGACAAAAATAGTGAAGTGATAGTCGCCACCCCGGCCCAAGGAATGAGTGAGATGAAGCTCCATCTGACCGCCTCCCTAAATGCATCCCTTATCACTGTCTGAACACTGCTCGGGAGCCCATCCAAGTTCTGGATAGATGTTAGGCCCCCACTGTTGTACAGCGCTGCGAGCGTTGCAAGATCAGAAGCTGATAATATGCTGCTCTTGATCGTGTCAGTGATGTAAGAATCAACTTTGGCATTCATGACGGTGAAGCACTGCGCGAGGCCGACGGTACCTCCGAACGCACGGAACTATGAGGTAGGGTGAATACATATAACGTAGACAGTGATTTACACTTACGAAGAGTAACATCGCATTTGAAACTGCAATGTGATCAGGTTTGATGAATCGAGCCTGGATAACGAGTGGGCCAGCAGTCAGGCCAACCCCAACACCAGCCATGGCCATGAACCTGAATGTAAATATGTTAGGAGACAACAGCAGACGAAGCTGAGTACAGGAAATACGTACCCATTTACGAGCCCCTCGTTATTGTTTTCCATGCCCATCTGGATCAACCCGAGGCCAACAGTCATCACCACAGAACCAAGTACGATGGGGTAAATAGGCTATTTTACTTTCAATTAGATGCGTCGACAGACGAGAAGGTTGGTTCACTTGCCTGTCGCAATCTCTTGACTATACGAATGGACAACAGGGATCCGCCACCCTGGTGGAAGGATGAGCAAGCACATGGAGACAAATGCGGAAAGACTTACAAGGCCAGGGGCGAAGTAAAGCAACTGCACTCCTGCTTGAGAAGCCGGAAGGCCAGTGACAACTGTCATGAAGATGGCCACGAAGTAAAACATCACAAACATCACAATCCCCGATACAAATGCCCCATATTGCACAACACACATGTCAAATGACGTAAACATCTCCAGCGGGATCATCGGGTAAGCACGGAATATACCAGAAACACCGGTAGGAGAGCGACGCTTCCTCTCGAGCACAACTTCCCATGATATACAGAGTATGATGAGGATTGCGCCGATGATAAGGTTCACAATGGTGCGTGCTGATTTCCAGTTGTCCATTGGGCCCCAGTTGAGGGCAAGGAGCACCAGGATACCTCCGGAAATAAACAAGAACGTGGCGATCCAATCCATATATGCGAGTTTGGAGATCCATGTATCTATTCGACTGGCCGAGGGAAGACCAACGGAAAGTTTGGAGTCTCGGACCCGACCACGCAGGAATAAATAACAAAAGATGATCGCAAAAACCGCGCACGGTAAGCTAGAACAAACGGTGAGCATGCCATTCAAGTTCGGTGGAACTGTGTTACGCACTTTATGGCAAATACCCAACGGAAGCTCGCAGTTACAAGGAAACCACCAATCACAGGTCCGACGGAAAAGCCGACTGCATATAACAGGAACATGGCCGACTGTTGCACGTTGTTCGTGTTCAGCGACTCTGTATCCGACAAGATAGTCCTGACGATCTAATGAATGATATCAGAGACGGCAGAGCAAACATTGCAAGGGACAACGGCGCACGGTCAATAGGCCGGCGGCCCCTACGCCAGCGATCCCCCGTCCAGCCAAGACCATCGGCATGTTGACAGCCCCCGTGCTCAAGGTGCTTCCGAACAAGAAGAGAATAAGAGATATCTGGATACCAAAATGTCGTCCATAGATGTCGGCAACCGCAGCGAAGAATGGTAAGAAAACGGTGGAGGTCAATAAATAGGACGTTCCAATCCAACTATGTCGAGGATGGATGTCAGAAGCATTGCGGGTACATACGAGAAAGGGAAGCAAACCTTTGAAGATCAAGAGCATTAAATACAGACTAGTGGTTTGATGTTCGATGAGTTTGAACGAAAAACACACAGGAACACTTACGGCTATATGAGTCTGGGCAGTTGCAACGACTGCGTGACGGTGGAGAAATGAGCCTACTAATCCATGTACACAGAAAGTAGACAGACCTGTATAATCTAACGTTTCGACCGTGACCGGAAACACGAGCGCGCACATCAGCCTCCAGTCTATCGACTTCCAAAAGCCAGGCTGCTTTGGTTCTTCTGGGGCAGTAGCATCTTTGGCTACCGCGACTCCGTCGTCAGAAAAGGAACAGGAGTACAAAATCCTGGAACTTACGCGTCGCCTCCTTCCCACCAAAAGGTAGCCTCATCCCGTCTGATGTGCGAATACCAGTGGCCAACTTTTGGGGGACGTTAAACACGAGGAACCCATGAAGTTAGCTCGGTCAATTTAAAGAGCTTGGGCCATGGGTGGGTCATACACAGCAAGTGGTCGATCCGAACTTCGAAGTCTGTGCACTGTTCTCATGGCCTGTCGATGAACGAGAGTGCTAGGCACGTACATAGCCTGCGTGACAGGACGATAGAAAGCTGCAAATTTGAAAGAAGTCACTTGAGGCAGCTCCTCAGGCCTCGGGCCTCAGACTCGCACATTTCGGCTTCCTACATGTCCACTTGCAAGGACTCTTGTGAATCACAGGTACGTATGAACACATGTATCCGCTAAGCTATTTCCCGATGGGCATTGGGTTCAGACCAGTTGCAGGCGGAGCACCGATATTACAGAACCAAATGCACTGCCTCATAGTGTCAACATGCGATATCGCTTCTTGCTGGAGCACATGCGCGACGTCACTGCTGACCTGGATAGCAGTGCAGCGTGGTTTGTGACTCGCAAAGGTTTTTCTTGCGCTCATTATTTGCGACGCCTCGCTGCACCTAACGAGGTCCAACTAGATACAAAGCTACCAAGGTACGTATATCTGAGAACAGACGATTGTCGGCACCAATTCCATTGTTGCGGATTTGCTTGGCTGGATCTTGCGGATACAGTTACCATGTCCATCCTATGTACAGATGCTGAGACTTGGTTTGATGCGTACGTCCATATAGTATGTACTAGCTGTTATTTGCTAAGCTTGCCGCAGCACAGGATGGTACTTTCCCATGGTTACCCGTGTGCTCCACTCTCCAAGCCTTTGCTGTGAGTCATGGGTACATTTCTGACATTGCGACGAGAGAATTTTCTGTTAAGCCTACAGCGTCTAGGCTTGGCGGGTGTTGGACTAACCAATGCGTATACAAGTTCGTATACACTGGTGTTATCTTTCAGCATACCGTATTGACCTGTCGACAATGCTGTGGTCGTAGAATCTGTTCTGACCTTGAGTTTGACTGACTTCAGAGTCTCCGAAATTACCCTGTCATCTACATGGTTGCAGAAAACTGCTAGCAGGATATGACAGCATCCGACTGGATGCGACCCATTTGAAGTTCTGTGGTCATCGGCTTCTTGCCCCATGTCGACACCGATCTCGCGGCCGTGAAAGGCTTATGAGTTCAGCATGATGACGTCCTGTAATCACCTGTCTTCCTGGGAGATCAGAGCAGGTGGAAGCTATCGCTAGACACGACCACGCATCTCCCCCCACGAAGAGTTTTGACATGGCCTGGATCTACTCAGTTTATGTTTTTGCGACTTTTCAATCCAACTACACGCAGCCCTTGACTGGTGCCGTTCTTGCATCTGGTATTCCGGGTGGAGAGAAGGCATCAGCATTGGTTTATCTTCGCCGATGACCTGTGGCAGGATCGACAACTCCATTCCCATTCCATTCAAGCGTGTCAGCGGCCTTCACTTTCACTTATTTCGTAGGGATACCCTCTTGAGTCTTCATAGATCACCAACGTCATCGAACCGTGGATCATTGGTTGTGAGAGAAGGATAGAGACTCTGCCTCCTTGGCAAAGTTGACCACCCCCTTCAAGGATGAATCGTGTCAGTGTGTAGTTGGCCCAAGCACGCACAGAATGGACTGAGTTGGGACTATCTCCGAGTCAAGGACTGTCGGTCATTAATGCCTTTACTGGTGAGAACCTGAGAGCAATTCATTTTATATACCGTAACAAACAGTACAAAAACTATTAAGACGCAGTTGCCTCACAGCAGGTAATGCCTGTGTGTGGCATTTGAAGATCCAAAGTGGTACTGAATAATGTGCGTGGTGGGCAGGGTAAGTAGCAAGAGTGTGGCTCAGGTAGGGATCGAACTCGCGGTTTCGGGTGGTCAATGCGTTTACTGGTACTGCTGTCGTAGTAACCCTTTCCTACTAGACGCCTAATTCTTGTCACTACGTACAGGTAACTCCGCTCCTTCAACATTGTCAACCCCAGCAAGTCTCGATATTTAAGCGTACATAGACGCTGCTCCCGGCATGAGTAATCATCAGACCAATCGAATGCCCTTTATAGAGAGCACGTTTCTTGGGTGGCCCTGTCCCGCGCGGCGTGACTGAGCTTGAAGGATATCGTGATGGTAAGACGACGCCCAACGTTCCGCCCACATCGCATTGATCAATCCGCAGACGATAACAAGTGTACCTAACCACTTTAAAGGTCAAGTTTCACGTTATTTACATAGCCTATCGCAAAATGTTATCCTCAACATGGTTCGTCCGCCGCGCTGATACTTGGCAATTATAAATATTTACGATGAGTGAAACTTGGATCGAGGCCGTTCCGTTGCTCGCGATGTATCCCACAGGGATCGATGATAGCCTGCACAATATACGGTATATATTTATGTAAAGGTGTGTCCTACGAAAACTACTTTAGCTGAACAATCGACTTCCAGGTAGATATCTAAAAAAGATAAACGCTGCAACGGCGACCATGGGATACTTTCCGCTTAGTGTTAAGCTGCCGGTTTGATTAATTTTACCATTGAACCTGTAAGTGCATAGCCCAATGGCTGGCCCTTACATGTCTTAGAGCGCATCACTGGGGGTAGAAACCAGACATTCCATTTTGCAGACATGTTCAGCCACTGTCATGTATATAAACCATGGGATTGTCGAATTTCCTGGGACTCCAGTGCAGCCATGTTTCTCACACTGACTTCCATTGCGGCCTTGGTAGGCATGGTGGCCTGTGATACCGCTGCCACCATTGACACTTATGCGATCTGGACCGTATGTGAAGAAATCGCATCTTCTGTCTCTGCGAAATCTGCAGTGTATTATTATGGCAAGGTTATTACATGTTTCAATCAAAAGAGTTCATCAACTTGTTAACAGGGGAGGAATACAACAACGATATTTACCACTGGGCGAGTTCCAGTACGCAGCTGCCTGTATGTTCTTTCGAGCCTGCAACTGCGCAGGATGTCGGCATTGCAGTGAGTGCAAGATCGGAGTATTCGCTACTTGCAATCCGACGGAACAACTCCCACAGCTCCAGATCATCGGGGAGAACAAGTGTCCTTTTGCGGTCAGTAATTACTATCCAACCGATCGAATGAGCCATCTAAATCGACTACATCAGATCAAGGGTGGAGGCCATACAGTAAATCCCGGTTTTTCATCCACGACGGGAGTACAAATTACAATGTCCAAATTTTCTGAAGTAACATACGATCCGGCCTCTCAAACAGCTGTTATTGGAGCGGGCTTGATCTGGGACGATGTTTATTCTGCTCTTGAACCGTATGGTGTGAATGTTGTTGGTGGGAGGGTTACTGGTGTGGGCGTAGCGGGCCTTATTCTCGGCGGAGGTGGGATCATCTTACTACATCCAAATTCGTCGCAACAGATTGATCCGACACTCCGAAGGCTACTCATGGTTGACCAATGAACATGGTTTGGCAATTGACAACGTTGAAGCATTTGAACTGGTCACATCTAGTGGCGATGTCATCAGCGTCACCCAGTCTTCTTATCAGGACTTATTTTATGCCCTCAAGGTGGGTCCAACGATGTATCATGCTCACGAGGGTTGACGTTACATCAGGGAGGGTTCAATAACTTCGTAGGTCACACCTTGATAGCATTCCTAGTGCGTAGAACTGACCGACCAAAGGGTATTGTCACACGATTCACATTGAAGGCCTATCCCCAAGGACAGGTTTGGGTGGGTCCTGCATTTACGACCAAAACCACGTCAAAGAATGTGCTGACAGCAGTCTGCAGGGCGGCTTGCTTATCTATCCTGGGATTTTGACAAACCAGGTCAACGCTGCGAATGCCGATTTCGCTGCAAACTGCTCGGATCCAAGGGCTCAAATCATCTCGACGTATCAATATGACATTGGGGTGGTGAGTATTGAGTTCCAGATGATGGTGTTTTCCCGCCCAGTTCCCTGACTATAATCTCTTAGCCCGTGATCACCCAGCTCCTCTTCTACAATGATCCAAGTCCTCCGACTGGGATATTTGACAAATTCCTGTCTATCCCTTCCTTGACCAGAGACATTGGTACACGTTCATTCCTCTCGCTGGTCAGATCTGCTCCGTCGAACATGACTCAGGATTTACGGTGAGTAACCGAAGTCACCTCTATATCGATCAGTACATTCAGAAGTTCAAGCAGGGGTGTCTTTAATGTCGTCCCCGTGACAGGATTTCCGATTGAGCTGCTCCAGACAATCGCAGATGAAGCTCTCGTAAGTCCACCCATCGCCTCTGACATCGAGAACATAAAGAGTAATAACATTCGTCATTCAGCATTGGGCCAAAGAGCTGGTACCGTTATCTGGAGTATTCATCTCATACAGTGTGGAGCCCTTCCTACCGACTATCTTCTCTCATAGCACCTCGCCCTCTGCCTACCCTGGTTCGCGCGACCGCAGTTTTTCTGTACTCTTCATGTATTTCGCATGGATAACTTCATTGGCCGACGAACTGATGCAAAATGCGGTACGCACAAGCGCCGCCAAGCTGTTCAATACGGCCCTGGAGCTGGGACAGGACATCGAAGATGGACCACTGTGTCCCAACTTCGCTATGTCCGACACGCCGCTCGAGAGAATGTACGGGGATAATGTACAGTCGTTGAGAGCAATCAAGCGGCTAGTGGACCCAAACAATGTGATGGGTCTTGCTGGGGGGTTCAAATTCTAGCTTCTGGCTCTGGTATTAGTCACCTAGTTATGTAAATTACTTGTACAAAATCAGTGAAGGCTCGGAAGACTCTCGGAGTGAAGTGGACACGAATCCAGCGATTGCAGTGGATTCAAGACCCTTGCAGAGAGTATCGCCATGGCATTTATCAGTAACAGAAATGCCAAATCTCGAATAGTGGACAAACTAAACAGATTGCTGAGCCAAGTCGACGAAGACTTCGCGACATCCACGCCCAGGGACTGCACGTTGACCGGAGAGCTAGATTTGAGCGAAACAGAATTTTCTGTATTCAAAGAGATGAGACACATCCTGGAAGAAAAGCGTGCGTCTGTGTCACTGTGTTCTTGCTTGACTCGGTGTACATATACGATAGTGCGATTTTGGAATTGGGAAGGTTATGTAAATGTTCAGTGCGAAAACCGCAATTTTGGCTCGACATCCTGGTTTTCGACTATATTGCTTGATGCGCAGACAGCCACGCGGAGGCCTTTGGTCACTTTAATTGCCATGGAATGTCAAATCCTGTTGAGAATTTTGCGATGGTCACAACGTCCGACTATGTGGGTCGAAAGTCTTTAACTCATGCAAGAACAGGCAAGAACCAACACCCTTCAAAAACTTGGCCACCAGCTCACGACGATACTCGGAGGACATGTGGTAAGCCAACTCCTGATTTCTGCCCACATGACACTAATCATGTTGCAGATGAGATTATGTGTACGTGAAGTACAACGCTTCAAGCCTCCCACTTTTCATATCTGTCGAGTTATTCTCAACATTAATAATCGTGGTTCATCTGCGCCCCTAATAGTTGGCAATCAGCTGTCATCTGTGTGTGAAACTTGCATCGAGGCTCGATAGTAATCGATTGTAGCCTGTATAATTTACAGTGCGAGCTTAAAGGTGTGTCCTGACTACACTCGAGCTGAACTACCAACTCCCAGCTAGGATCTTTGCAGAAGCCAAGCGCTGAAACAGCGACCATTTCAACGTCGATTTGAACAAGACTGAATATTAAAGGTGCAAAGAGGCACATAGCGTAATTGGTGGTCCTTACTCGGCTCTTACGGATCTCAGAGTACGTCACCGAGGATGATAATCAACTCTGCAAACACGATTTAACACTGTCACGAATTTCCCGAGACGCTAGTACGATCATGCTTCTCTCACCGACATCTCTTACTATCTTGGTGGGAATGGTAGCCTGTAATACTGCCGCCGCCGCCGCCGACACCTCCGTGGCCTGGAAAACATGTGAAGTAATTGCATCTTCAGTCTCCTCAGAGTCTGCAGTATACTATGGCGGTAGGGTTACTATCCGTCTCAATCAGAGGCGCTAATTGCAACTTGCCTACAGGCGTTGAATATAATGATGATATTCATCACTGGGCAAGTTCTAGTACACAACTGGCTACATGTTCTTTCGAGCCCGCGACTATACAAGACGTCGATATTGCTGTGAGTGTAACTTGACAATCGAAATGTTCGTTGGTTTGTAATCAAACAGATCTGCCACAGCTCCAGATTATCGGGGAGAACAGATGTCCTTTCGCAGTCAGTTCATAATTGCTATCCAACCGTTCGAATACCACCTAACACGATTACACCAGGTCAAGGGTGGAGGTCATACAGCAAATCCTGGTTTTTCATCCACGACAGGTGTACAAGTTGCAATGACTAGATTTTCGGAAGTGACGTACGATTCGGCTTCGCAGACAGCCGTCGTTGGAACGGGCTTGATCTGGGATGATGTTTATTCTGCCCTTGAACCATATGGTGTGAATGTTGTTGGTGGGAGGATTACTGGTGTGGGCGTGGCAGGCCTTACTCTCGGCGGAGGTGAGTCGCCTCACCAAGTCCCAATCCATCCCAGTAGTCTGATTCAAAGCTCTGAAGGTTACTCATGGTTGTCCAATGAACATGGTTTAACAATCGACAACGTTGAAGCGTTTGAACTGGTCATGCCCAATGGCAAAGCCGTGAATGTCACCCAATCCTCGTATCAGGATTTATTTTACGCCCTCAAGGTATGTCCGCTGATGTATCATATTCACGAAGGTTGATGTTACATCAGGGAGGCCTCAACAACTTTGTAGGTCGTATCCTCTAGCATTTCCGATGTACAGAACTGACCGTCCGAAAGGGTATTGTCACACGATTCACACTGAAGACCTTTCCACAAGGACAGGTTTGGGTGGGTCCTGCATTCACGGCCTAAGCTACTTCAAGAAATACACTGACAACGGCATGCAGGGTGGCACGATTACCTATCCTAACACCTCTGCAGTTCAGATTACTGCCGCAATTGCCGATTTCGTAGAAAATTGCTCAGATCCGAA
The DNA here is from genome assembly GCA_029372045.1 of Scleroderma citrinum. Taxonomy (NCBI): domain Eukaryota; kingdom Fungi; phylum Basidiomycota; class Agaricomycetes; order Boletales; family Sclerodermataceae; genus Scleroderma; species Scleroderma citrinum. The sequence continues at coordinate 1,381,507 of JARFMN010000005.1, read as the reverse complement.
GGCTGGAATGCTCTCGGCATATGAGTATTCCGCTGGAGTGGTGAGCACTTGACTTCCCCATGGTAGATGAGTCCGACGATTCACTGACAATCATCTCTTAGCCCTTAGTCCTCTCAATTGTCTTCTACAACGACCCAACTCCTCCCATGGGGATATTTGAAAAATTCTTATCTATCCCTTTCTCAACCAAGGATGTTAGCACACGTTCATTTCTCTCGCTGGTCAGATCGGCTCCATCGAACTCGACTGATGGCTTACGGTAAGTGACCCAAATCACTTCTACACCGATTAGTACACTCACAGGTCCAATCAGGGGCATCTTTAATATGATCTCCGTGACAGGATTTCCGATTGAGCTGCTCCAGTCAGAAGCGGACGAAGCCTCCGTGAGTTTACTCATCCCCTTTGACATTGAGAGCACAAGACAGTTAACATTTGTTACTCAGTACTGGGGCAAAGAGCTTGCACCATTATCCGGAGTACTCCTCTCATATAGTGTAGAGCCCTTCCTACCAACTATCTTCTCCCACAACACCTCACCCTCTGCGTACCCGGGCTCGCGTGATTATAGTGTTTCCCCAATCCGCATATACTTCGCATGGACACTTTCATCGTCTGACGAACTGATGCAGAATGCGATACGTACGAGTGCTGCCAAACTGTTCAATAAGGCACTCGAGCTAGGACAGGACATCGAAAATGCACCGCTGTATCCGAACGACGCTATATTCGATACGCCGCTCGAGAGAATGTATGGGGATAATGTACACTCGCTGAGAGCAATCAGACGGTCAGTGGACCCGGATGACGTGATGGGTCTTGCTGGGGGATTCAAGTTCTAGCTGGTCGGTCACCTAGTCAACTATACATCACCCAGATTGAAGCATTACGAGAACCCCATTTACAATATTCAATGGACAAGCAGACAGTTGGTACCGCTACTTTCTTGCCAGAGGTTTTGCATAGATATCATTTCAGTTAGTTTTGTCAAATGGTACAAGGAACATTCCCCTGCAGACAAGGCAAGTTTAACGAGAGGGCGGACTTGAATCCCCATGTTCCATTTGTTCTTTCACTCATGTTTGACCTACCCCATCAGGATCATAGCTTAGCCAGTTCGGATGTTCCAACGATCTCAAGTTGTGGGCACACCTTTAATAACCTAGTCTCCTCTAGGAAACCATAAGAGTTACAGGAAGAAAAGTTGTGCCTTCAACACCTTATATACCCGTAAGAGGAAATCAAAGTGACACCTCACACAAGCTGCCCAGGCTGCCCCAATTTTACCCTGAGGATTTGCCACAGTGGAAATCACTAGTACGATCCTACACAGAACGACTCGACTCACGCGACTTGGACAGGCGCTCAATGAGCCTCCATCTCCAGGCCAGTCGACCTACTAATGAGGTGGTGTTGGCCTTGGAATTCGCACACAATTCCACACGTCTAATCGATTCTGTTATCTTCGACAGTAACGGAGAACTACTAACGGACGGTGCTTGAGTAGCTTGCGACAAGTTTTGAGAAATTCAGATAGGTCCAAGTTTATCGCAACGTTAGAGACATCCTATCTGTTCGACATTCATTTTGTATCCCATCTGTGTAGCGTCCAGAGAAGGCGCATCGGCGTTGCGATCCTGAGGTTAAAAGTCACATCGATGGCATAGTACTCGGCCCATAATTTATGTGAATACTATCAAATCAGAACATGAGACGAGGATAGGCATGCATCAAACAGGAGTAATAAACAGTTTGCTATCGCCAGATGTGGTGTTGACATTGCCAAGAGAGGGTACTACATCCTCCTGTCTCTGATACTGTCGCAAATTGAGTCTACAGAGAGCCAACACATCAATGGCATGATAATTCCACATAAATTGCCTACGACTCACGATAACAGCGCTGAATTTGCGTATACTATGAATAATGAGTGAATCTTGCCGCAGGAGTCAATTTATTCCGACCTACTTTTCACCTGTATTAATTCGAATAGAAGAGATAACAGGGTATTTGGGGAAGATAGGATCTATTCCAGGTGATCCAGTTCAATCCACTTGTCGATATACCACTCAGGAAACTCACACAAATGAGTTCGATGACAGAGAATATGCTGGGTTCCGATGTAAGATATATAATAGAAAAGAGGGAAAGGGAAGAAACCTTGTGAGAGCACCAGTCCCGACAACATATGCCAGCAAACGTGTTACCATTCTTGTGGAGCTGCAAAGCCTCATCATGAGAACACAGGCCTACATCATCCTAACACTGATTATCACCTTTGTGCACGTCCAGAGTATAGGTAGTATGCAAGAGTTGAGGCTATTAGAGTGTCGGCAAGGACAGTAGCACCCATTGATGCAGCTGCAATTGCCTATGGTAAAACTTGTTGAGTGACTTGAATGAGAATGCATCAGATGTGATTTACCAACGCATGTTCCATGAATGATGTCCAGGTATTATCAAAGAAACTGTGCCTCTATGTTAAATGGCACGTCAAAAACATGAATGCCATAGAGTTACTGACCCTATCAATATTGAAACTGAGGCGAGTACTGCAGGCATAAGTATTGAATATGTCAGAAATACCAGTTCCTGACAATACACACCATATGGAGCAATTACCAGAAACAACTGTGATTTGTCTTCAGTTCATCTATTCATTTTTGAGGATGGCACAACAGCTCACAAGTAGGACAATGACCCAGGCCCTTCTGGATACTGAAGTAGGGTATAAGACAATCAAGAGAGAAGGAACAGGGTTCTGGCTACTCACACATCCACACTCGCCAGATAAAGAAGCTTAACGGGGATGTAGCAAATCAATAAACACCACATTGCAATAGGTGAATAGCTCTGCACATACAGATTCACGATGAGGATGATAATAAACTGCACATTTAAAATACAGGATTATTGGAGTGTGGCATGGACTTTCGGGACTCACGCCTATTTCGATATTGACCTAGATGATTGTTGGTCACTCCTTCGACACCCTGATGTGATGGATGTAATATTAAACATACCATAAAATCCCTGCATATCAAATAGTAAGGATTATTGGACTGAAGGATAATTCTGAACACACCAGATAATGTGTTCAAAAATTGCAGGATCGCTGAATCCATTTATAAAATAGCTATTATTGAAGGATATTATGAATCCACTGTGAACAGATTCCAGGATCCTGAACCATCACATAAGACATCAGTAGATTTCAGAGGTGTGAATATTGGATACCAAATAACTGCTACCTGGCACAAGGCATTCAGTTTTATCGTCGTTAGTGGAGTTGATTGAAATTCATACCATCCACTTCAACAATTTTCGGTCGTTTGGGTAGGTCTGGAAATAGAAGAACGTTTGCACACAACTAATGCCATAGAATCTAGCTATTATTCAAGCCCGTGTCCACCAGTCGTATTTGAACCGGTAATGGACTCACATGAGACTGATGAAGGATCCGACAAGCGGGGCTTGTAGTTGCCGAACATATGACGCCGCAGACTGAGTATCCATTGTGGCCTTGGTGGAGATGGTGTGACATTGATGCTCGGGGAAACACCTCTTATATATATCTTGTATGAGCGCTGGCGGCTTGTGTGGGTAACTTCAGTACACTGTTTACGACATATGGAAAGTAGCTATGTCCGTTTAGTCTGGATACCAGACCAATGGAATTTTCAGGTGGCCGTGTAAGTTCCCATTTGGATAACATCATTGTTGACAAGAAGTTCACGGTAAGTCAGTCTCTTGCCTCATCGACCAAATGCGGCGGTGTCTCAGCCACATCCATGGCTGTGCATCAATTGATCGCACCACATCGCAAATATCGACAATGACGGTCCAAATTCGATTACATACCTCCAGGCTCTTTGAATCCGCAAGACTTTGCGTCTCCCCATCTTCATACGCTTCTCACTTCGATTAGTGTCACCAGGTTATGCTGGCCCCTTTCATTCCTCCTTTCGCTGACTATAACAGCCCGACGACGTTGTCAATGACGAGATTGCAAGGTGGTGCCGCTGACGAGCACAATGATGAAGTGGGCCATCCCTGACGGACAAGTCGGAATTAAAACGTCGATCTAATAAATGTACGGAGCAGTTGCCGGCGGATGTATCCTCCTTCGCCCGTCATGCTGTGTCGTGGCTGTCAGTGCGGGACCAATTGTAATTTCTGTGCATGGGAGCGAGATGGTATTCATCCACCTAAGTACTACTGGACTGTAGGTGATCATATCGACATCGTTTTCTTGCATTGCATTTACTGTGTTCTGGCTGTAAGTGTCTGGAGCAACTCATGCAACTACATAACTATGCCCACTGCGCGTAAAATACACTTTGTCGGCTCATCTATAAATGGCGTACCTGTCAAAACAGTATATGTACTTTCTTTTTTTTTTCTACGCAATCGAAGGCCTCTTAGCACTGATGGGGTAAATTGCTTGTGGCTGTAGAGAAATGTAGAATTCTCTTTCTCTCTCCTAACCAGTATAGCTAACGACCCTGTGATGCCAGTGCGGCTGTGTGAAACCATCTAGGGGAAACTAGTCTGCAGATCGAAGTTGCTGTGAAGGTGTTTCAGGAGCAGCTGGACTACTCCACGACCCAGAACACTTTGAGCTCCCCACTTCTAATATCCTATTATCCTCAATAATATTGGTCACCATAGTTCCGATTGTTGGGCACAGATCGTTTCGATACCCGACGAAACTTGCACTGATATCGTTCCACTGCCCGCGATGTGCTCCAGAAGGATTGATTATAACCTGTAAACGTGCTTAAAGGTGCGTCCTAACCACAACGATGGAAACCACATTGGATGAACCGAACTCCCAGGTAGGATATCTGAAGAAGCTAAGCGCTGAAACAACGATTATGTCAATGCCTAACTTATTGAACCGAGTAATACAAGTGCATAGCGTGATCGGCGGCTCATACTCGTCTCTACCACAGATCTCAGAGCACTTCATTGTGGAAGCACCCCCTTCTCCAAACACGACTATCACTGTCACGGATATAGGACATCAGATTACCGGATTACCGGATTACCCGACACACTAGAACAATCATGCCTCTTACCCTCGCTGTCTTGGTGGGCGCGATGGCGTATAATATTGCTGCAGCCATCGACACCTCCGTAGCTTGGAAAACATGTGAAGAAATCGCCTCCGCTGTGTCTTCAGAGTCTGCAGTATACTATGGTGGTAAGATTACTGTGTCTTAATGGGAGGTGTCAGCCTCTGCTTATCAACAGGGATCGAATACAATAACGACATTCGTCATTGGGCGAGTTCCAGTACGCAGTTAGCTGTATGTTCTTTCGAGCCTGCAGCTACTCAGGACGTCGGCATTGCTGTGAGTGAGAGGTCCAATTATTTGGTGCTTTTAATCCAATAGAACTGTCACAGCTCCGGATCATCGGGGAGAACAAGTGTCCTTTTGCAGTTAGTTGATAATTACTTTTCAACTGATTGAATCAGCCATCTAACTTGGTACACAAGGTTAAGGGTGGGGGTCATACGACAAATCCTGGTTTTTCATCCACGACCGGCGTACAAATTGCAATGACCAGATTTTCTGAAGTGACATATGATTCGGCTTCGCAGACGGTCATTATCGGAGCGGGGTTGATCTGGGATGATGTTTATTCTGCTCTTGAACCATACGGTGTGAGTGTTGTTGGTGGGAGTACTACTGGTATAGGCGTAGCAGGTTTTATTCTTGGCGGAGGTAGGATCATCTCACCAAGTCCCAATTTATCGCAACTGGTTGATGCGAATTTCTGAAGGCTACTCATGGTTGTCCAATGAACATGGTTTGGCAATTGACAACGTTGAAGCATTTGAACTGGTCATGCCCAGTGGCAAAGTCGTTAACGTCACCCAGTCCTCATATCAGGACTTGTTTTTCGCCCTCAAGGTGCGTCCAACGATGCGTCATACCTCCAAGAGTTGACGTCACCTCAGGGAGGATTCAACAACTTTGTAGGTCTCACGCTCTGTTCCCAATGCTACTGAACTGACCACAAAAAGGGTATTGTGACGCGGTTCACATTGAAAGCCTTTCCGCAAGGACAGGTTTGGGTAGGTCCTGGATTAGTGGCCTAAGACATTTCAAGGAATGCGCTCACAGTAGCATGCAGGGTGGGACTATTACCTATCCTGTGACTTCGACAAACCAGGTTAATGCCGCAACTGCCGATTTCGCAGCAAATTGTACAGACCCAAAGGCTGGAATTCTTTCGTTGTATGAGTATGCCGTTGGGGTGGTGAATACTTGGGTTCCAGATGATGGAAGTGTCGTAACGAATTCATTAACCATCATCTCTTAGCCCTTGGTCACCCAAGTTATCTTCTACAACGGTCCAACCCCTCCGACGGGATTGTCTGAAAAATTCTTATCCATCCCTTTCTTGATTGAAGATGTTGGTACACGTTCGTATCTCTCACTGGTGAGGTCTACGCTGTCGAACTTGACTGAGGGTTTACGGTAAGCGACCTAAGTCACCTCCATGTCGATCAGTACACTCAGAAGTCCAATCAGGGGTGTCTTTAACACGGTCTCTGTGACAGGATATCCAGTTGAGTTGCTCCAGTCAATCGCAGACGAAGCTGCTGTAAGTCCACCCTCCGCCTCTGACACCAAGCGCACGAGACCAATAACATTTGTCACTCAGCACTGGGGTACAGAACTTGTACCACTAACCGGAATATTTGTCATGTACAGTGTGCAGCCCCTCCTACCGACTATTTTCTCTCACAACACCACACCCTCTGCCTATCCTGGCTCGCGCGATCGTGGTGTTTCCTTACTCACCATATACTTCGCATGGATACTTCTATCATCTGACGAACCGATACAGAATGCGATACGTTCAACCGCGGCGACGCTATTCAATAAGGCGCTCGAGTTGGGACAGGACATCGAAAGTGCACCGCTGTACCCGAACGATGCGATATTCGACACGCCGCTCGAGAAAATGTATGGGAATAATGTACCATCATTGAGAGCGATCAAGCAGTCAGTAGACCCGGATAACGTGATGAGTCTTGCTGGGGGGGTTCAAGTTCTAACTTTCTGAACCGGAAATAGGACCAGAGAACCATGTTTAGCTGGCAGAAGTGCACAGTCTTAAACTGTGTCTGGGACAATTGTATCGACGCAGGTAGAGAGGAAGAAAAGGGAGGACAGAGCGTGATACATGGCGCCAGATTATACCACCGATCAAGAAAAAAATGAAACGTACACATGTTTACTTCATTCCTGACATACTAACCTCCAGATATTTCCTAATAGTTGTTGTGAATGAGGAACGGTGTGAGAGTAGTGTTCTTGGAGTTGTGGCGTGGTTGAATGTGGTTGAGGTTGAGATCTGAGACCCAAATGCACCACCTGCGCGAGCATAGAGTTGGAGTACCATGCCAGAATCACAAGGTTGAGGCGAATAGATCAAGGGGGATAAGATTCTTTAGTGCAAATGCAAGAAAAAGTGGGGAGGGATGTGATATTGATAGCGAAGTGGGTTCTATAGATAGCGACTGATGATTGGATGTCGATGCTGATGGTTGCGGCGCGCATTATATAAAGACGACGGGACATCAACTAACATTGCTAAGTGTGACGAGAACCGATGGACGTATTTCAATCGTGGCCAGGCGATGGAGAGGTTGAGGGCGTAAGCACCAGTGGTTCGAATTCTGGTGATGATTGGGTTAATGACGGAGACGGGACGAAGTCCATGAATGAGTAGATATTAATGGGACCAGGGGAGTTCATGCATGATCAACTTTAGTATGAACAGTGCGGATTCCGGAACTGAAGCATCCAACGACATTAAGGTTGATGGATCACCGACAAAGGCAGCAGAGAGCGAAAATGAGAGTGTAATAAATGCTACTTTCCTGTCTGCTCCTGTCAGTTACGCGGGGGTAGATGGGAGTGCGCAGTGATGGTGGCAATGCGAGCAGGCATTTGGAGCACTGAGTTGATAGCAAGCGTGCATGGCGTTGAAGAGGGAGGGGAAATAGGATCTTTCGAGTGGGCTATATGCAAGGTTTTCCTGTCTCGGATATCATCGTGGTCGAGAGTGAATCGTTGATAGTACGGAGGTCAATGAATGAGCATCTAGGTCGGATGAGAATGAGTCTGGAGAAATGCAAGTGCGGTGACGCGGTGATGCATGGTTCGGATAATAGGGGTGCACCCGGCCCGGAAACGGGTCACGCTCGCCTGACTCCTAAAAACGCGAGGTCGTTCAAAAAACCGTCCCATCCCTCTTTGCAATAGTCCATGCGATCGGTGGAAAGGACTCTACCAAGACCTTTACGAGCTTTCTCCTGTACGCACCCGGCTTTTTGAATGTCGCAAGCTGGCAGCTTGCCGCTAGAGGTGCAATTCAATGTGGTCCTTAGCCCTTCCAAAGCTTCAACTCGTCTGTCGCCACCCAACGCTGACCGGTCAGTGCTTCGACGTTCAGCCACGCTGTAGTACTGTTCAAAGTATGAGATAGGGAACTGAAATGACTTGGTGCTTACGGCGTTGCGCACTATCTGCGCGCGGAAGGTAGTATCCGACTGGATCCGACTCGTCCGAAGTTGTGGAACATCATATCGGCTTCTTGACCCATGTCAAATCGACCTCGCAGCTGTGAAAACATGGTGATGCCCTGCAATTTCCTATCTGCTTTGGGACTTTACAATATACAATACGTACTTAAAAGGTGTGTCCTAATCACAACGATGCAAACTGCTTGAGATGATCAACAAAGTCCTAGATAAGATCTAAAAAAGCTAACCGCTGAAAATGCGATCGTGGCAATGCTCAGCGCTTATTAGTAAGACTAAACTAAGCTGAGCAAGTTCTAGAACCGTAAGTCGCGATTAGCGGTTCTTACCCTCGTTGCACTGTTGAAAACGTCCTTCTCTGCAAACACGATCTATTATTGTCACAGATACAGACATTGGATCATCGGGTGTTCCAAGACACAAGTACGACCAACCATGCTTCTCACATTGACATCCGTCTTGGTGGGCGTGATGACATGTAACACTGTTGCTGCCATTGACACCTCCATTGCCTGGGAAACATGTGAAGAAATCGCATCTGTTATTTCTTCAGAGTCTGCAATATACTATGGTGGTAGGATTACTGTGTCTCAATGGGAGGTCCCAACCTCAACCTACCAACAGGAGAGAGATACAATAACGATATTTATCACTGGGCGAGATCCAGCACGCAGTTAGCTGTATGTTCTTTCGAGCCTGCAACTGCTCAGGACGTCGGCATTGCTGTGAGTGCAAGGTCCAACTATTTACTGCTTTTAATCCAACGGAAATGTCACAGCTCCAGATCATCGGAAAGAACAGGTGTCCTTTTGCGGTCAGTCGATAATTACTATCCAATCGATCAAATGAGCCACCTAACTCGATTACATCAGGTCAAGGGTGGGGGCCATACAGTAAATCCTGGTTTCTCATCCACAACTGGCGTGCAAATTGCAATGTCCAGATTTTCTGAGGTGACATATGATTCAGTTGCGCAGACAGTCACCATTGGAGCGGGATTGGTCTGGGATGATGTTTATTCTGCCCTTGCACCTTATGGTGTGAATGTTGTTGGCGGGGGTGATACTGGTATAGGCGTGGCAGGTTTTATTCTTGGTGGAGGTAGGATTATCTCATCAACTCCCAATTCATCGTAATAGTCTGATCAGAAGTTCTGAAGGCTACTCATGGTTGGCCAATGAACGTGGTTTGGCAGTTGACAATGTTGAGGCGTTTGAACTGGTCATGCCCAATGGCACTGTCATCAATGCCAGCCAGTCCTCATACCAGGACTTGTTCTTCGGCCTCAAAGTGCGTCCAATGATACATCATGCTTACAAGGATTGACGTCACATCAGGGAGGATACAACAACTTTGTAGGACAACCTCCGTAGTGTCGCCGATGTGCTGTACTGACCGATGAAAAGGGTATTGTGACACGGTTCACACTGAAAGCCTTTCCGCAAGGTCAGGTTTGGGTAGGTCTTGCATTCACTGGCTTAGGCCATTTCAAGGAATGCACTGACAGCAGCGTCCAGGGTGGCACCATTACCTATCCTGTGACTTCGACAAATCAGGTTAATGTTGCAACTGCCGATTTCGGCGCTAACAACACGGATCCTCTTGCCGAAGTCCTTGTATTGTATGAGTATGTCCTTGGAGTGGTGGTGAGTACTTGAGTTTCAGATAATGAAAGTATCCATTGTCCCGGCGAATTCACTGACAATCATCTCTTAGCCATTGGTCAGCCTAACTATCTTTTATAACAATCCAACTCCTCCGACAGGGTTGTTTGAGAAATTCTTCGACATCCCTTTCTTGACCGAAGATGTTAGCACACGTTCATTTCTCTCGATGTTCAAGTCTACTCCGTCGAACTTGACTGAGGGCTCACGGTAAGTGGCCTTCATTTCCACAGCGATTAGTACACTCAGAAGTCCGACCAGGGGTATCTTTAACACGATTTCCGTGACAGAATATCCGGTAGAGTTGCTCGAATTGATCGCGGCCGAAGCTGCTGTAAGTCCACTCATTGTCTGTCACACCGAGAGCGCAAGGCCAATAATGTTTGTTGCTCAGCACTGGGGGACAAAACTTTTACTAGAATCTGGAGTATTCGTCATGTACGCTGTAGAACCCCTCCTACCGACTATCTTCTCCCACAATACCTCACCTTCTGCTTACCCTGGCTCACGCGCTCGCGGTGTTTCCTCACTCAACCTCTACTTTGCGTGGGAATTTTCATCGGACGACGAACTAATGCAAAATGCGACTCGTACAAGCGTTGCGACGATATTCAATAAGGCGCTCGAGCTGGGACAGGACATCGAAAATGCACCACTGTATCCCAACATCGCTATATTCGACACACCACTCGAGAAAATGTATGGGGATAATTTACCGTCGTTGAGAGCGATCAAGCAATCAGTGGACCCGAATAACGTGATGGGTCTTGCTGGAGGATTCAAGTTCTAGTTGGTCAGTCTGCTAGTCAATTATAATTATATATTGCTCAGCTATTCGATAGACAGCGGACGCTTTGTGTTACTGCAATGTCTTGGTGATGGAGGTTTTGGATGGATTCTTCTCATCATTTCAGTTGATTTCAGCAATTGGCTATACCCATGTTCTATTTTTTTTCCTCTTGACATTATAGTACCTATGGATCTTGCTGATGAACAATTCATAGTCCGATTTTTTGGAAATGATGTAGCAAGCCCCTATGGGGCGTTTGATCTGAGGTGCTTACACACCACTCGTTGAGGGCGGGTGTCCTCAGGCCTCAGGTCTGGTGACCTGATCCGATTTAAGAGCTGGTAACTTCAAGGAGTGTTGCATTTCAAGTATCCTTTACGAGGTGGTGCGCAATCGGTCTACGGTTATAGTTCGGAGCAAGGTATCCGTCGATGACTACGATTCGCAATGAGGGTTTTTTCCGCGCGGGAAGGTTTGGGTAGGCAAGGCAATTCAAGGAATGTGCTGACAGGGGCGTGCAGGATGACACAATCAATTATTCTGTGACATCGACAGCCCTGGTTAAATGCTGCGACTGCCGATTTTGCAGCTTAGATACAATGGCTGAAAATCATTTTATCATATGAGTATGACATTGGGTCGGTGAGTACTTGAGTTTCAGATGATGGAAGTGTCCCGGCGAATCCACTGACAACCATTTCTTGGTCCTTGGTCGGCCTGATAACCTTCTACAGCGATCCAACTCCACCGACGGGGTTATTTGAGTTATAGTTCACGGTAAGCGACTCAATTGATTTGCACGCTCACCCAGTACGCTCAGAAGTCTAATCAGGGGTATCTTTGACACGATCTCCATGACAGGATATCCAAGTGAGTTCAATCGTGGACGAAGTTGCCGCAAGTCCACTCATCGCCTCTGACACCGACCGCGCAAGACCAACAACATTTGTCACAGCCCTGGGATACAGAGCTTTTGCTGTAATTGTCCTGTTCTCCCACAATACCACACCCTCTGCCTACCCTGGCTCGCGCGATCGCGGTGTTTCTGTACCTCATATACTTGGCATGGATATTTTCATCGGCCGACGAACTGATGCACAATGCGATGCGTTCAACCGTAACCAATCTATTCAATAAGGCACTCGAGCTGGGATAGGACATGGCAAATGTACCGCTGTATCCGATTTGACACGCCGCTTGAGAGAAATTTATGGGGATAATGTACAATCCTTAAGAACGATCAAGTAGTCAGTGGACCCGGATAACGTGATGGGCCTTACTGGGGGGTTCAAATTCTAGCTGGTCGGTCTCCTAGTCAAGTATACATTTCTCAACTACCTAGTTCATTGAACAAGCGGATAGGTTGTACCGTTGCTTTCTTGCTGCAATATATTGGCGACTGGGGGACTTTGTATGGGTGCTTCTCTCTTACCGCCGTTTCATCATTCCTCAGAATAACTTGGAACCCAATGCTTGAATCTTTTCGTTCCTCCAGCAAATACCCAACATCTACGGACCCCCATTATTGGGGGTGCTTTTGAATATAAAAGGCGGAACACGACGACGAAGCTTGGTTGTCCATACAACCCACTATAGGATAGAATGATATTCACTTCCTCACACCACTGGAATTGACGATGACGGGAGTCTCGGGGTTATAACTACGATCGACGAGGCATTCTCTTACCCGCCCTTCGTTTTAATGCTCCGAAAAAACAACCTTTTGACTCTCGATACCAAACAACACCGATCTCTGTTCACAGGTCGGGGTTCGCTGTAGAGCCGACACTAGAGTATTGGTAGTCAGTAGTTGCTTCTGCCCAGTAGAATCTATTCCCTGCTCAGCTTCGGCCGGTGCGTGCGTGGCAGACACGCCAAACAAGGTTTTCTCGACCAGTACAATACCCGAACAAGCTCGCACTGCTCTCGCCATGGCTCTCCCCGCCAACGACGCCTTCTCGCTCGGCCTCGCACACGACCAGCGTCGCTCCTCGTCTCGCACAAGGACACCCTCCTTGCCACGGCGCTCATCCTCACCAAAAGTGTCCTCTCCACCTCCCGCATTTTCCCCGCCATCGTCCGGCATCGACATGGCAGGGGCTGCTACCGGCAAACGCGGTTACAAACGCAAGGCATCATCTAGGCAGGACTCGCAGCACAGTGTATCTCTGGGCTCGCCGTCTGCTGCTGCTGCTGCCACCATTGAAGAGCTTGTCGAGGAGGTGGAGGGGCAGATTTTGGCCCGCGAGGCGAGGAAATCGCATGTCCGGAATGGCTCTGCTTCGAACAAAAAGTCGTCGGGGAAAGACAAGGCTTATGATAGTGCTTCTGCTACTGCTAAGATTGACTGGGAGATTCCTCGGAAGGCATTGCATTCGTCCATTGGTGCGTGCTCTTCGTCGTGTGCCTTTGTTCTACTGCTTCCTATTCATTTGGTCATTCGGCCTAACTAACTCGTTGACCCCTGGCATACTCTTAGGCTTTTTCTCGGTATACCTCTGGACGTCAAACGGCTCACGCGAGCATGTCGTCATAGCGCTCAGCACCGCACTCGCTATCCTCATCCCTATTGATATCCTCAGACTACGCTATCGTAGAATCGAACGCTTGTTCGAAAAGTGTGTTGGCATATTCATGCGAGACAGCGAAAAGGTACATACGATTATACACAACCACTTCTTTTCCGCAGGGCACTGACGTGGCTTACTGCGTCACACAAGAAAACGTCCAACGGTGTGATATGGTACATGCTAGGCGTCAATACTGTTCTCGTTGCTCTCCCCCTGGACATAGCAGTTGTGTCTGTGCTCATGTACGTCTGTTTCCCACTCACTGTATTCTACTTCTCACTGATCTCTACAGCCTGTCATGGGCCGACACCGCCGCATCGACCTTTGGCCGCCTCTATGGCTCACGAACACCTCGCCTCCCAGCTCGACTCCCCATCTTAGGACTCCCTCTAGCACCACGGAAGAGCCTCGCAGGATTTATTGCTGCAGCCATCACAGGTGCCGTTGTTGCAACTGGATTTTGGACGATTGTAGGACCAATGAGGTCGATCGGAAGCGGGGGAGACGCGTCGTCAGGGTTAAGTTGGACGTGGGAGCGGGGTGTTGGCAGTTCAGTGAGTGATGTGGGCAATGCAAATGTGTTTGGTGGATGGCTTGGCACAGTTACCATCGGTGTCGTCGTCGGACTTGTAACTGCTGTTGCTGAGGCATTGGGTGAGTTTCTTTTACAAAATTCCTCCTGCGCGCGGTGCTGACGATCGACTTGACACGCATATAGACCTCGGCTCGATAGACGATAACGTTAGTCTACCAATCATCACAGGTGGATGTATATGGGGCCTTTTCAAGGCTCTTGGGTGGCTTGGGAGCGTGTTCTTGTAACCGTCGCCGGCCCCCCCTTTCCCTCGGATACCTCACTCGAGGATCAACGGAGCGACGAAACTGGGTGGTCGTACGCACCTGAGCCACGTGACGACGATGCTGCATGGAAAAGGGACGGTGGTATACTTTGCAGCCTTTCGTTGGCTGGATATCACGAACAGTATGATTTGCACACCAGCTAGGGGTATATTACACCCTCATCTACCACATGTTTTTGTTCCTCGGATCCCCCTTTCACTCCTCGCAATTCCCTCGCCGTTCCATTCTTCGCTTGCTAACTACACTCAAGTTTTCACCTAATACATGCCTACACCCATTTCATGTAGGAGATCCAACCACCTCTCTACACTCGATCCACTAGAATTTGCACCTCTTACGTTACAGGGTAGCTTTTGCTTATACCATTTGACTTTTCATTTGTCTTCTCACTAGGTTCCCAGATGCAGCATTAGTGTGTGAGCACCGGCAATAAGTATCATACCCTGTAAAAAATATTTGAAAACTGGAATGTCAAAGGTGCCCTACGCAATGTCTTTCTCCCCTCATCTTGCCTCCACTTCTACCCACCCGCTTTTGCTACAGCACCACCCGCTACATATACTCCATCGGCTGTCATGACTGCAGCATGCCCACCAGGTGTCAACATGGCAACGTGTCCTGCAGGGTTCGCGCTTGCCGAGAAGCCCGTGTGGGTTCTGTATAGTGCACGGGTCGAGCCTACCGCTGAGATGTGTGAAGACCAGAAGGAATCATACGTTAGACCATGGGCGGGTGTGGGAGTCGGGGCTGTTGCAGTCGACGATACTGATGATGACGTTGGCTGTGGTGGTTGTGGTGTTGAAGTTGCGGTAGATGCTGGTATAGGAGCAGAGGTCATAGCCGTGGTCGACGAGAATAGCGAGAGTGCGGCAGGCGTTAGGAACTGCGTCGAGGGTGGCAGTTGCAGTGGTAATGTCACCGCCGAGACTGGTGCAGCGGAGGGCATCGGAGCAGATGATGTCGAGAATGGTGGTGTAGTAGTCATCGCCGTGGCAAATTGTGGTTGAAACGAGAACGCAGGACGTGATGCAGATGTGGCCGGGAACAGTGATGCATGGTTTGATCCAGTCTGAAGGGCAGTGGAAGTGGGAGATTGATAGGACAGAGATAGCGGCTGTCCTTGTGTCTGTGTCTGCGGTGATTGACCTTGAGAGAATCCCAGCGCCTGAGCCTGCAGTTGGGCAAGCCGAGCCAGGATAGCGGGATCTGAAAGGTCGAGTGTAAATGGTGGACGAGTTGTCGAGTTGGCCTGTAATGCTGGTGGCGTTTGCATCATCTCACTCAGATTCTGTAACGTGCTTGCTGTATCAGGATATGGTTCGGGTGATGATGATGATGGCGGTTGTGCAGTGGATAGCTGGGCTATCGTATCGCCTTTTTGACTTTGCTCAGACGGTATTAGTTGAACACTCGATGTCAATGTAACACTTGTGGTGGGTCGTGATGGAGCAGCCGTGTTATCTATCATGAGCGAATGTGACAGATGAGGGGAAGAACCAGATGGCCGATCTGGGATGGTGGGTGTGTTTGCTTGGTGAACACTGGCAGGGTCGTCAGCCATGGAACCTCCCGGGCTGGTGGCATTTGCTATCTGCGGCTTCGCTGTGCCTGCGGATGGCCGAAAGCTGCGCAGATGGGAATTGTGGAAGTAGAGATTCTCGACCTCGTTCAGATTTTGTCGTTGCTGGTACACCGTCAGTGGAGTGGGTGCAGCAGTATATGAATGCGACATACCCAGCCGTGCTCGACCTTGAGTCTGGCATACTGCAGCCGCATCTGCAGTTGCTTTGACAGCTATCAAGTCCGAGTTGAACATGTGGTTTCTGCTCGACGAGAGAGACATACGTGGTTCATTTTGGCCCGTTCGAGAGTCTGTCGTCTGCGTTTCTGTTCCATGGGGAGAACAGACAGGCCGTCCGCATTTGGAAATAAGCATATGAGTCCTCGATACTGCCAGCCATGACAAGCTGGGACATGGTAACTCTACTGCACATCGAATACAATTAACTTCTGACCGTGTTTATGCACCAGACACTAGCAACGGTGAACTCGACACTGCCAGCGCACAGGCGGGTTGTGAAGCCCCCTCCCCAGAGTGTCCCCGATAGCTGGGACGCCGATGAGAGCGAGAGCGAAGGAGACGGGCACGCTTGGAGTGAGTCCTGTGTGCGCGTGCCAGCAATCGATGAACATGATAATGCCAAAATATGGCAGGAGGCGTAAGTCCCTAGACTCTGCTTCACAGGACATATACTGCACATACTTCCCTCTCCTAGCAACACCAAAGCGCCCATGCCCGAGCTCGTCATCGCACCCTCGAGCACTAGCCAAGGCACGATCGCACCTCCATCCGCCGCATTCAAACCCGCCCTGCGCATCCTCAAACGTCCATCTCCAACCTCACTCCAATCGCAATCCCAAACACCGTCACGGTCCCAAGCACGATCACCGATTGGCTCGGGAATGGTCACGCCACCAGGATCGCAGTCGAGGGGTACACTTGCAGAACGAGAGGCGCAATACTTGGAAGCTCGGAATCGGATATTTGGCACTTCGGGCGTATCTTCAGCGGACCCAGGGGAGGTAGAACGGTCGAGCATCCCGAGTGTTATCAGCGATACCGCCTCGGCTCAGTGTAGTAACTCACGCGAGCCTATCGTCACTGTCATACGCGACCCTCTGGGACCTCCCCCAGAGTCGAGTAGTCACCAGAAAGGTCAGCCAAGAGGGGGGTTTAATGAGAGAAGACGAAGAAGAAATGTAGGACAAGGTGATGAGGGGCGGTCTTCTTGATACTCGCACGCTAATATGGACCGATTGGAGACCCGGTCGTGTATGTCTTGCACCGAGGGAGTGTAAGTATCCCTGTTTACCCAAGAGATGTTGTATTCCGGGAATTGGTATACTACATCATAAATTCGACCCTTTCCTATAATTACAAGCTCAAGTTCCTTTATATCTCACACGGAAGCAGCCACCTCGTACAGGTATGTTCCCAGTACCTTAGTCTGCACATCCCGACATCAGCATTCATGATATTACAACCTAGACACGAGAAAACACTTGCCCCTTCAATAAAGTTGGAGCAATCCAATTTCTCGTTTGTCGAGCTACAGCGCTTTGTCAGAAAAACTAGCGGGGATGCACAAAACAACGAAAACACACTGGGCACCATCATCCGCGCGACCCATGGGTAACAATAACACATTTACACCTAGGGCTTCCGCAAAGGTGAGCGTGACTGGGATCGATCCACCCTCACGTGTATAGTCGGGCGTCTTCTTGTATATCGCCTACCAGTGCAAGTCGACGATCACAGGTGTAGCCTATGTCAGTGAAGAGGGGGGGCAACGCACCTCGACTGCCCGTTTTGCAGCCTCAAAGTTCCAATGCTTTACATCTGCGACCCAGGGCTTCCCTCCATGGAGATACTCAACAGTCATCTTGTTCTTGCTGTTCAGCTTTGCAAATTCGGACTCAAGGTATGCATTTACGAGCGGAATAACGTTCTCCGGGGTCTGTGGGGGGACGAGACTATAGACAGGTAGATTAGCAGGTGTGGCGAAGCATGACAGGTGTGATGACGCACCGTATACTGAACTTTCCTCCGACCTTGGAGGGTATGACAGTCTTACAGCCCACCTCGGAAAAGGCACCTTCTATTCCGTGAAGTGAGAGAGACGAGTGGCGCATGCGACCCATTAAGACAGTTGCTTTGTCATCTGAAAGCGCAATCTATGCAGGAATCAAATGAACGCCGAGTATGAATAGAATGACGAGTTACACGCACAGGACCGCCTGCAGCCACCTCCACGTCGTCAGTTGTATAGTCCATCCTCTCGTAGAGTGCGCTGGAACGGGGTCAAGGCTACTGGAGAATAAGACAGGGAAACGCACAGTTCCTCTGGTGTCGGCGGTGGCACCATCTCATCCACACCTGGGATGAGGATTCGTCCATCGTTATCCACAAGTCTGCTCATGAGCTTGACGAGATCTGTCATCGGTTCGTGTACCATCCGACCAAAAAGGCCAGAGTGAAGATCCTGACCAGGACCAGTGATGTTGATGCTGAAGTAGGCAATACCGCGTAGACCGTATGTCAGTGCGGGAGTGCGAGTGTTAAGCCAGTAGTTGTCAGACTAGGAACAGAGCTCAGACCATGCTGGACGATGAAACATCACAACGGGGGTGCACTTACGATACAGACACAGTCCACACCGTCAAAGAATCCATCCTTTCCCTTCTTGACTTCGTGCAAGATCATCTCATCGAGACCCTCGCTGCCGTTCTCTTCCATGCCCTCGAAGCAAAAGCGTACATTGACGGGCAGGTCAAGCCCAAGGCTCTGATGCGCCTGAAGGACATTGAGCCAGCCCATGATCGGACCCTTATCGTCCGTAGATCCTCTCCCGATGAGCCGTCCGCGTTCGGTGTCGATAACAAGCTCGAAGGGATCGGTGTTCCACCCGTCTGATCTGAGTGCCTAGTATCCGCAGCATGATGCTCTGATCAGCACGATCCCTCGTAGCAGCGAGAAAGCACGCGTGGGGTAAAGGGCACTCACGGGCTGCACATCATAATGACCGTATATGAGCACGGTCCTCTTGTTCTTGTCTTCGCCCAACCTGCCTAGGATCGCAGGCGGAAGGGGGAGTGTCTGGCCTTGCATCTCATGCGTCCCGAGGTCGACGAGCCTTGTCGTCACGCCGAGGGATACGAGTTGGTCATTGAGATAGTTTCCCATCTTGATCACGTCCTGACGGCAGCGGGCATCGCTGCTTATGCTGTGAGACGACGGCGATGAGGGCGCAGCCAAGTGGGATAAGTGTCCGACGATACGTACCTCTTGATCTGGACGGCTTGTCGCAGACGCTCGATGAAGCTGTCTGCATTCTGGTCGATATAATCGATGAAGGTTGCAGGGGCTGCCATAATTATCGACTAACTAGATGAAGGATCAGTGGTGACGATGTCGATGGGGGGCGTCTAGCAACATCCACTTGGATTTCTCCTCAATCACTACGCCCTTATTGCCACTCGCCGACTATGGGCATCGTCGTGGTCATAGTTGATGCTTGCCGATGACCTCATCGACACTTTACCTGGGGCACTGAGACTCACAGGGACGAGAGATCTTAGAAAGCACTGCGGGTCCGTGGTACATGCATATGCCTAGTTAGACTCAGAGCTGCAGGACACAGACATCTGGCAGAATCCCAACCGGAGATATCAGCACTGCAAGATACACGAGTTATGATCCAACACCAGAGCGAGGCTGAGCGCCGAATGATGGAAATACGATGCAGCAAGCGGACCCTTTACTTCCTTTGCGGAAGTACACTGCAAGCGATTACAATCACCGTCGTTTCTCCATTACTTGCGACCCCAACCACTAGTGCCCATAGTTTAGTGAAACAACACTCCCAGGACATGGCATCGACTGGCAAGGGCTATAGGGATGTACACCGGCGAGTACATCAATTGTGAGAAGGATCAGCCCTGCCATACATCGCCTGACAACGAGCGGCGTACCTACACGCCGTTTTCAGGTAATCCATCACGTTCACTGACACATCCCTGCACGGCATGCTGGCCCCTCCGACCTGCGCAAATATCTCCATTGGTTCCTAATTCAATCGATAACCTTGCACACTTCATATCCCTGTGTCTACCGCAATTAAGGCCCCGAACCACTCGACAGTTGCTCCACAATGAATGCTAATCTGATCATCAGCTGGATTCACCTTGCACTGCTTTGTATCAGCCCACTGATAGGAGCAGAGCTTTCCTTCTCCAAGAAGTATCAGTTCCACAGCATAGACCGATGCCGCCGTGGACGTGTACCTGGACCCTCCTTCATGAGGCCTGGTTGCATCACGGAAGCAGCGATACCTCGATTTGCAAATATAAAGGATAAGCTTTACGTTTTCAATCACCACTCGTTTCCCGCAAGGCCATGGACTGTCTACCGCAGACTCTGTCATTGTATACTCATTCACTGCAAGGACCATTAGTTGGGTCCTTCTTCAGCATGCTGTGAGTCCCACCGATCGATTCAATTATCATTGGCATTCAACGCTGAGCGATGACCAGATTCTATGGGATTAGCTGTGTACAGACGTTCTTTTACTATCAGACCTACCCCGATGACAACAAACTGTTGAAAAATTTGGTATGATTCGTACAGTGTTTTTGAACGTCAGTGATAGTAAATATTTTGTGGCAGGTCGCAATTATTTGGTATTCACTGACCTTTCACACATCCATTCACCGACCACTTACACACCGCCCTTCAGGACGATCGAGTCTGTTTATACCGGACTCATGATATCTTTTAATAGTAGCTATGTTATAAATGGATTTAGTGGCCTCGTGGGACTTAATCAGATCATCTGGTGCGTTTACTCGTCCTTTTTGTCCACCAAGTCCTCAATTCAACCCTTAGGGATCTTCTGGTGTGTGCCGCACGTCTTTTTGGTCACTGAAGGGCTGTCTAATAGCTGTCCAGGTTACTGTTGAAACAGGCGTGAGTCCAAATAGTGTTCATTGTACTTGAATACAACTACATGCTTGGGTTCGCAGTTCGTTGTCATATTTATCGTGAACCTGTACGTGCAGATTCATGCTATTCCGTGGACTTGACTAATGTACTGCTCCCCGTTTTAGATTTTTCACCTGGCGAGTATGGGCATGTAAGTGGTCTGAAGGTTGCCTCTTTTACGAGAACCTTACCCCCTGTCGCAGTTTCCAAGAAGCACTGGGCTGTCTGTCTACTGGTGAGGCCTTTCGTACATTCTCAAGGTACTACGAGTGTGACTGGACACATCACACAGTTATTTCTAGCGCTTACTCGTTATAGCATACATCATTAGTATCTTCCACTGCTCCTGGTATTTATTTAATACCTATAGCTATAGTAATGGCTTCAGTTTCAACATTGTTGGGGTTGGTAACTATTTTACATGGACTTGGCCCCGTTCTGACACAGATCACCCGCAGCTCATATTATTCCACCTCGGCATCATTTATATACGGATCACGCATATGTAAATTATATTTGATTTGATCCGCTTACCAAGTGTAGGCGCGCTGGCGCTGCTAGTAGTCACGATTGATTTTGGCTTCTTTAAAGATACAGTAACGCGGTGATCCTTGCGTGCTATCCACACAACATCTGAACGACGTAGGCCTGCGGCTCTCATGACAGAGTTACAGGTCCACACAAATAGTTACCCGTTTACTGGCGTATGCTGTTGGGACGGGTGCGCTCACAAGGTTTTCGTTCTCCTCGGATCCACTGTTATGTTCGTTGCCCGTCTTATATAAATTCGGAACTCAATATTGTCGCAACAACGCAGCTTACTTCTATAAGTTCGAGCACCACTGGAGACTAGCAAACTGAACCAGGGTATCCAGAATAGAGCCTGGCCTTCCCGAACACCTTCCATTTGCACTGGTACAAGTGAGGTGTAGGTTGGAAACGTGTGCTTGACTCATGGTGCAAGATCCACTCACCATGTCGTAGTACATATATGCAAACTCAACCGCTGTCGTAAGCCTCGTCAGGAAGTGGTAGTACTCCCCCTTGTATTCCAATGTCACTTCTGACAATAGTAAGTTTTTGGTTACCACAACTCTTGAATACCTTTATATCACTGCAAGCGTTCCTTGTTGTGTCATGGGTCTCATTATGCGCCTGAACTAAATCTGCACGTGCCCAAGTAAACGTCCAAGTACCTCTGACTTGGAAGACGTGATAAGCAAGATAATATGGGTGTTTTAGGGAATTCCGACTCGAAATCCGGTTTGGTAGTCCACAAGTGAAGGAATAATACGTATACCCGGTGTATAAGTAAGAAGGGTTTGGCGTCAATCAATCGGAGTACTGGCCGTTTCCAAGAGAAAATGTACGTGTACATGCTGAACCTAAGATAGCCGCAACTGCGCAGCAAACGCGCAAAATGACCGCTTTATTTGCCGGATGGTAGGAATTTCCCATTTAACCCGGGATTTTTTAATGGTTTGTAGCTGCATAGTATTGTAACGTCCTGACGGGGCTGCTTGTCCTCGTTAAGGCAGCTGTCAAGGTTGCAGAAGTCCTGCGTACGTACGGTGGAGTAGGGAGGGCACGCCATCAATATGGTGTGCAAATGTGTGTAAATGCGTGCATTAGTGCGCCATCAGGGTGGCAGTATGCGCGAGTCGATCGTCGAGTTCCTTCTCTGCAACATCACATCCATCAGTAGCGATCGAAACAAAGTGTAAGACGCTGGCCTACCTGAGACCGGATTATCAGCTTATGTGCTGTCTGTGGTACTAAGCACTAACTGCTCAGTACTTCGGCCTTTTGGCGTAACAGTTAAGTGGACAGACAGACACTCAATTTCACCAGTATCCCTTCCAACACGTCTATGCTTTCAGAGTCTTGCACGATGAAAGCGTGTTTTTGTCTACGTGTGCTATGTTCCAGGGTGAAGTATTGTTCTGGGGATCTGGGACCTGGGTCAACTGCATCGTGTAGGTATATTAGTGGATATGAATCTAGAGATAGTTGAGTGCTCTGGTTCGCATGCACGTCTATAAAGCAGATACCAGCAGCATTGACGCGTATATGTAGGAGCGGCTGAAGGTGAGGGAGAAACAACGTATCGGGGTCATCCTGACTTTGTCCTCTCCCACGATGAAGTGACGGGGACCAGGAGACAAGGTTGTCAAGAGCGCGAGGACATCATCTGGAAAGCCGGTGAGGGTTGATGGAAGATGAGGGGGTGCAAGCACTACAGTGTCATCGCTTCTAGTACACTTCTCATCTTCTTGATATCGGTGTCGTACTGCTTTCGTTATCATCGCGGGGTGTGGTGGGATTGATGGGATTTGGGATGATATTGGCGCGTTATCAGCGCGCATGCCAGTTGATGCACAGCTACATCTGCAACTTACTACTAATCTAGTATCCAGACTGGCAACTGACATGGCCAGTTCTTACTCGCACTGACGGTACTAGTAACCTGATAGAATAAAGCTTCCCACACAAGCCAGTAATTCAGGTCCATGTTTCGCAGCATCGCCGCATCTTCGAATTTTATAAGCCTCCTTAACTTTACTGTCACGCCATCTGTACCCAGGCCATAATAGATAGCCAGTCTGCGGCGTCCTATGTTCATCTTCTACAACCTCCGTTCATTGGCTCCTTTATCAGTCTCATGTGAGTCCATTACCAATCTAAATACTACGAGTGAACAAGGGCTTAATCAACACCCAGATTCTATGGCATTAGTTGTGTACAGACCTTCGTCTATTTCCAGACCTACCCAGACGACCACATTTTGCTGAGGTGTTTGGTATGACTTTCAATCAACCCCACCAGCGACCAGAGAGCTGAATGTTTCGTGTCAGATAGCAGCTATTTGGTATCTTGTATTCACACTTTTGAGATCCGCTGATGTCTTACATGCGGTGCTTCAGGATCCTGGAATCTGCTCACAGCGGATTCACGATATCCTTCAATAATAGCTATTTAATAGGTGGATTCAATGATCCTACGATTTTCGGACATATGATCTGGTGTGTTAAGAATTCTCGCCCAGACAGTAATCCTTAGTTTGAGATGCAGGGATTCGATGGTGTGTTCACCATTACATCCATCATATTTAGGGTGTCAAAGGAGCAACTGACAATCATCTAGGTCACTGTCGAAATAGGTGTGAGTTCAGATAGTCTATGCTATGTTCCGATGTTCCAATGTTCTGAGTATGCAGTTTGTTATCATCCTTGTTGTCAATCTGTATGTGCAGATCTATCTACCTGTTGTGATGTGGTGTTTATTGATTTGCTACACTCTTGCTCAGCTTTTTTATCTGGTGAGTATGGATGGGTGAGTAGCCAGAAGGTTCCTTCCTTCTTGATCCACTTATATTTTATTGCAGTATCCAGGAAGGCCTGGGTCACTTTCCTACTTGTGAGCCATTACACCATCCTCAAAAAGGTACAGAAGAACTGAACAGACAGCAGTCATTTCTGGTGATTGCTCCATATGGTGTGTATCATCATTCATTGGGATATCTGACATGTTCAATGTCTGTGCCTGCAGTCCTGGCCTTGGTTTCAATGTGGATAGGGTGAGTAATTCTGGGATATACATGACTTTGGCACCATTTAACAAGACACCACAGTTTCTTTGGTGATACCTGGACATCATTCCAGGGTAAGGCATATGTAAATCTGATCTGATGTGTTCTAATTCAAACTACTAAGGAGATCTTACCCTAGGCACTTGTAGCTGCCTCAATGGGTGCTTCTGTCCTTGGAGATACTCTAATAGCCTTGACTCTTGTGTACTACCTACACTCTAAACACACAGCAAGGTAATAATCAACATTTGGATGATGTAGACCTGTGTTTTCATGATGAGGTGTTGCAGCTCTGTGTGAGTGGTAACACACTTGCTGGCATATGTTGTTGGTACGAGTGTGCTTACAAGGTTTTCTTCCCCTTCCCTTTTGTTCATTATCTATCTTATATTAAAACCCAGCATGTTCTCAGTCATCCAACTTATTTGTGTAAGTTTGAGTATGGTGCTTGACAAAGTGGACTGAACTAGGATGCCTAAAATAGATCCTGGCCTTCCTGAAGACCCTGTTATATGTTGAACAAATAAAGTATAAGTGCTGGTATTATGTAACAGACACTCAACATTTGTTCTAGGAGATTTGTCATGTGCTTTGTCACTGACATACCACACTTGCATGTGTTTACCACTGCATGTGATTCTATGACCAGTTACTGAACATTACTGGTACATTCCTTATGTGGAAGTGTTCTAGACACTTATGACATCATTATGATGTATGTCTGACATCATCCCTTCTATGATGTTCCATTGTATTCCATGCTTACTCAGTACAATACTGAAGAGACCTTTATATGGAAACTCATACTTACTATATGTAGTTCAACCCACAAGTTGAACAAAACTCATGTACAGCACACAGACCATGTCTGTAGTGTATATATACTGGACCTCCAGGCCCACAAATAGTAACAGTTCAACATCCATTGAACAAGAGTATTGAAATATCCCAACTAGAAAATCACCCTGAGTAAACACTTAAGTAAGTCTTTAGGTCCTTACCTAAGAACTTCCACTGCATGGTAGAAGTAGGATTTAGGCTTAGCCCTGAGCCATATCTAAGTCTAGTGTTTAACACCAGACTTAGTCTCCTGACTACACTACTTCGCTTTATTATATACTTCATTTGAATTAGTACAGGTCTGAATAACTTGACTTATGGTGCAAGATCTGCTCACCATTTGTAGTATATGCAAACTTGGCACTGTTGTCGTGAGTTGTAAGCAATTTGCATGGAGTATCGTGCCATTAACATGTTCACTGCTGAAGACTCAATTTGCAACATTATCAGAGACAGCAGGATGTGGTACACTCTCTTGGTGACCCCAATACCCCTACTGACAGCAGAAAAGTGTCTATTACTGATTGGATGCCTTCACACTACCTTTCAACCTTGTCTCATCATGATCTGGCCTGATGGTATTCACATTAAATGTGGGCTGAATACTATTCCATAACAGTAGCTTTCAACCTAGGATCGCAATGCCTAAGTGTACCTTCCCTCATAAGGAATGCTACAAAGTCCAATGATAGGATGTAAAATGAATGCCAAACAGATAAGATATATCCAACAATAGCATAGACTTGTCTGAATTTCTCAACATTTGTCACAAGCTACTCAAGCACTGCAGTTAGTAATGCTCCCTTCCTGCTGAAGATGATAGAACTGATTGAATGTGTAGAACTGATCCTGATGCCAACACCAAAGGTGTACCAACCATAAGGTAAACTAAAATACAGACCCAGATCACTTCAGGAGTGTCCCCACATCAGCACAATCGACCTGTGGAGATGGAGGCTCACTGAGCATGTTTCACAATCATGTGTCAAATTATGTTGTGTGGGATTGTGCTTATGATCTCCACTTATGACATAAGACCTCAGACCCTGCCACACTTTAACAGGAAAAAAATGCCAGTGATTGCCCCACTCGATCTGATGTGTGGTTCAAGAGATGACCTAGGCAAGTAGTCATCCAGGAGCATTCTCTGTGGATCCCTCATGTGCTAGGGTGGCAGCCCATATGGGACTCCTTCCTTCTATATGTTTTTGGCTGCCTATGCATGCTGTGGTGTGTAGACTTGTGGTGAAAGGCTTCCCAATGCCTTGCATGAGGCAGAGAATTGTTTGCTATGAAGTGATAGTGGCAGGGAAGCAGCTATGAAATGCCAATGATTGCCCCACCCAATCTAACATGTTGCTTGACTTTGAGATGGCCACATCTTCTGCAGATTCCCCATATAGGACAGGTAGTTGAATATTCTGAAAAGTGAGTAGGCAATCTCTTCAGGTTGAGTGGTACTATGCATGGATGCCCACTGGAGCAAGCATCATTTACATTGGACAGAAGCAAGTGAGATATCACAATAATATACCTGTTGGCTGCTCTAATTCATTGAGCACAATACTGGTTTCCTCAGAGGTATAGTCCTAATAGAGTGACCAGTCCTGGGTAAAGAACAGAGTGTGAAGTGCTAACACAGTCCAGCCAGGTTTGAGCCACTCCTAGTTGGCACAGTAGCATCCAATACATCAGTAAGACAGACCACAGTGAAGGTAAACTGCCAGTGAGAATATCAACTTGATTGCTTCTCAGAGATTTGTAATACTTTCTTTATCTATGTAGCACATATCACTCCAAGCCCATAAGTACCCATGCCATAGAGCTTTGACAGACAATTCATGGGATCCGAATTGCAATTACTCACCATTTGATATCAAGTAATAATGATTCAAAATTTCCCTGCTGATGGGACCATGTGACATAGCCAAAGTAGTTAGACACTTCTGTACAGACATGGATACTTTTGGAGTGAGGCTAACTGATAGGAATGAGTGAATAGAAATTCAATGCTGATCAGTGGAGGGGCCTCCTTGAGATCAGCATTTACACTGAATTCCACAAACCAGTGTCCTAGGTCATCCATAAGGTGTTAGCAATGATAGCACGACCAAAGTGGCAATGGAAAGCAGCTTGACTGGGTGTAATGGCTTTCTCCAAGGTATGATAATCTTCTTGGTACATTCTTGCAATGCAAACTGCAAGTTGATGGAGTGAA
The DNA here is from genome assembly GCA_029372045.1 of Scleroderma citrinum. Taxonomy (NCBI): domain Eukaryota; kingdom Fungi; phylum Basidiomycota; class Agaricomycetes; order Boletales; family Sclerodermataceae; genus Scleroderma; species Scleroderma citrinum. Next base: position 1,353,868 of record JARFMN010000005.1, on the reverse strand, counting down.
GCTAACAAATCAGAATAACCTGCCAGGTGAAGATCTAACACTGGCAGACACAACATAATGGCTGTGTCTGAATCTGCAACTTCACCTTTCTCCAAGAACCAGTCACCCAACAAATCTGCAAGGCAAAACCTGACCAGTATCTCCTGGATGATTTCAGGTGATTTGGTCATCCAAGTTTGTCATGGTTCTCAGCTTCTGTACACAAGGCAGAGGTGCCTGACAAAGTTTGATCCTCTGACATACTGAGGCACAATACTTGAAAGAGGCACTTAAAGTGGACTCACTGAAAATGCCATTAAAGGGAAAAGGTGTAATTGTTGGAATGAGGCAAAAGTGAATTAGTTCAGATTAGTACTGGAAGGTTGATTGAAGAATTCACATATGTACATTGTCATACAATGATGCCCGCTTGCAAAGAGTTGCTATCCTGTGCTTAGGGTATGACAATGAGAGGAAGTTAAGGCAAGACAGATAAATATCACACTAGTTGTACAATAGGGGTAACCTCAGTGTACTATTGAGATGGAAGATAACCAGGAATGAAGTATGAACAATAAAAGGATAAAGAAGGGGTGGATATTAATGAGGTGGCCATGAGGGTATCCTCAGAACTACTGTGGTATAGTGGGTGCTATCATGACTGATCAATCACAGATCTCACTTCATGAGATATGGAATTTTTTTCATATATTTTAGGTGCCTACACCTACATCCACACCTATTTTGGCCTGCAGGCATGAATGTAGGCATCAGCTATGGGGTAGCCTTATTTGTGGTCTGGCATATCCTCTCGTGCTGCAGCTCTGGCATTCTTCAACATGGGAACATGCTGATATGTGGACCACCCACTGTGTCACAATGTTTATTGATCGTTTGTCAGGCCTGTGCAAGGCAAGTTGATGGTGTGTAGACCATGACTGTTCTGGTGACCTCTGCACCATATACTGCATGGTATAGTCATATGACCACCCCAAGGAGGTATGTAAAATGGAAACAGCTTAGGCCATGTTGTTTCCTTTCAGGCCTTAATATGTGTGTCTGCAGCTTAACATACATCAGTGCAATGTCACTCCCTCATTCTAGCTTTTGAGAATTCAGGAACAATTATCTTTTGAAGTTTACTAGGGTCTGCCTAGTGGAGACTGCTCAATAGTAGTCATGCATGCATATAATGGCTTGCTTGTATGTGGCATCACACCATCATATCTGTACTACAGTCTATACAATGGGCAATGTGCATTCCATCTCGGGTGCAGTTGTTTCTTATCAGAAATCAACTTGATCATGACGCAAAAGTGCAAATAGTTAGTATTAAAGATGGTTGCCAATGAAGATGCCAAATAGGTATCAAAATAGTATCAGAGTTATGAGGTGCAGTGGGGCACTAATAATGAGTACAATGAGTGAAGCTCAGCTTCAGAGATGAAGGCTTTATATTCAATACTTAATAACAAGTACAATGAGTGAAGCTAGACAACATAATCAGTATTGTACTTGTAGTAAATGACAGATAAGGGTCTCACCTCAGCTTTGGAGACAAAGGCTGAGGTGTTCAAGTCAGAACATGACAAACTAAATATCCTACACAAAATGAGCTCAGAGAGCCATACTGGAACTATGTGGCAAGGTACATTGTAACAAATGAATAATAGATCAGATCAGTCAAGTCAAATCAAAGTGAAACAATATCAAGTAAACATATCTGCAGTCATGCTTGACATTTCTCAGACTGTAAGGCTCTGAGTTCTGACACCCCCCCTTCAAGCCAGATGCAGTCCAAGGGCACTAGCAAAGTGCTTTGCCTTCGGGCTAGGTAATGCTTTAGTAAGCATGTCAGCAGTCATGTCATCTGTGGGACAGTATTCAGGACTGAGAGAACTGTTCTGGATGATGTAGCAAATAAAATGATAATGGATGTCGATGTGTTTGGTACAAGCATGGAACTGATCATTTTTGGAGAGGGCAATGGCTGACTGGTTGTCACAGTAGAGAGTCATTGCACCATCAAGAGGGCCAACAATTTCTGTGAGAAAGGAGTGTAACCATAAGGCCTCCTTAGCAGCATGAGTAGCTGCAATGTATTCAGCTTCAGTTGTGGACAATGTGATGATTTCCTGTGTCTTGACAGACCATGAGATTGGGCCACCATCAATCAGGAACACATATCCTGAGATTGCATGGCAATCCTTGTTTGTACTGCCATCTGCATCAGTATATCCCTCTAGATCCTTTACCTTAGTACCATAGGTGATCTCCCAATCGACAGTACCTTTCAGGTATTGAAGTATGTGTTTGACAGCCTCCCAATGCACCCATCCAGGGTTCTCATTGAAACAGGATACAGCAGTAGTGGCATAGGTGATGTTCGGGCAACTTCCAATTGCTGCATAGGTGAGGGAACCAGTTGCCTCACGGTAGGGCACATCTCACATATTGGCAAATTCATTGGGTGAGGTCAGAGAATGGGTTTTAGAGAGTCAGGCAGAGGGATCCATGGGAGTGAAGAGTGGTTTAGCATCCTCAAGTCCATACCATTTCACAATAGAATTAATGTAGGATTTCTGTGAGAGAGAGAGAGAGAGAGTGCACACATCTCAATCATGCTGGATTTCAAAACCAAGCAGCCAGTGAATCTCACCAAGATCAGAGATCTTGACCCTACCTTTCAGTTGGCATTTGATCTCCTGCAAGAGATGGGTCGAGCTGGCAACAATCATCATGTCATCAACATGGACAGTGATGATACCTAGGTCATCACCTGTATGCCTGAGGAATACAGCATGATTGGATTCACAACATTTGAATCCAACCTCTTCAAGAAGCTGACAAAGCTTCTTGTACCAGTGGCAGCCACTTTGTTTAAGTCCATAGAGGGGTTGGTGTAGGCATAGGACTTTGCCAGAGTCATTGGAGATGGGAAAACCAGGTGGTTGGCACATGTAGATAACTTCAGTGTCTTTGAATTCACCATTGAGGTAAGCACTCTTGACATCGACCTGGTGGATCTCCCAATTGTGGCAGGCTGCTAGGGCAAGGACAGTTCAGATTGATGCAAGCTTGGCAATGGGTGTGAAAGTATTGAAGTAGCCAACTCCTGGTGCTTGCATGTAGCCTTGAGCAACGAGTCATGCTTTGTACCATTCAATATTCCCTGCTGCATCCTTTTTTACCTTGAATACCCATTTACTCCCGACCACGTTCACTCCTGCAGGCTTGTCCACAGCCTCCCAAGTTCCCATCGCATCCAGCTGATGTAATTCAGCATTTACCGCTTCTTCCCACTTTGGCCAGTCAGGACGCTTTCTCACCTCTTCCACACTCCTCAGTTCAAGGCCAATTGACTCAGCGACTGCAGCAGCCATCCTGGACTCTTCAACAGCATCGCCTAGGGTGTTCCCTTCCCAAAGGTGGTTGTGCACCCAGCATCATCAATCTGCCCAATTGAAACCAATGTGTACCCAACCTCAGGGGAGTACAATACTTCCGTAAGTCGTATGGTTGATTCCTTGTTGCCATTAGGGACTTCGACCAACATGTCCCCAATTCCAGTGGCACTAAACAACTGTTGGTTTGTGGCATCAAAACCCTTTGGGGGGATAGGGTGGAATGTGACAAAGTGGTCTCAGTAGGGTGATAGGTGGTGGGTAGTACCAGAATTGTAGAGTTTGATAACTTGGTTTGAATTGCAAGGTCCAGGGCCTGCAGCAGCAGCCAGGCTGTGTCCATCCACACTCTCAGTGACCAAGGGGGCTACTGTGGTGACCAACATCACACCACTCTCACCCATATTGACCACATGTGGGGTGTTCTCATCATCCTCTTCCTCAGAAAACCAGAACTCTGAGTCAGATGATTTGCAATCCATCAGTGCTGGTATGTCTTCACTTCCCTCGAATAGTTCATCAGCTTTGTCATCTGAACTAATTGCAGTTGCAGCCCAGGCACTGTCCTCATCAAACTCTACAGCATTGGCTGAGTTCCCTTTTGACATGCTTGGCTGGTCCTTTCCTGATTTTGGGTCCTTTGGTGAGTCCTTCTTGCCAGTGCTCGGCTTCTCTTTGCCATCCTGGCTTGGGCTAGGGCACTGATCTTTCTTGTGGCCAATGCCACCACAGTTCCAGCAGGTCCCCTTCTTTCGTGGTGGCCTCTGGTTTCGGTTACCAGAACCATTACTTGAAGCAGCAAAGGCAACCCCTTTATCTCCTTTTGATGACTTGGCTTTCCCAGCATTCAAATGATCATATTCCTGAGTTAGGTAATGCATTGTGTCATCTGGTTTCAAGGTCTGTTTAAGGAGATGGGCTGACACAGATAGATGAGTGATATAGTTTGCATAGTGAGCCAGTAAGGAGTGAATAATGGTAGAAGTGTACTCATCATCTGACAGACTGACTCCCACAGCTGCAAGTTCTTCACACATCAACCAGAGTTTATCCAGGTGAGTTTGGAGATCCCTCTTCTTGGCACATTTGAGAGACTGAAAGCAAGCATGCAGGTCAGCTTGGACAAGAACAGTCTTAGACTTGAATTCCATGACAATGGTTGTCCACATGTCAGCAATGGTTTCTGCATGAAGAATCTTCCACAGGGTAGAGTCAGGTAAGGCCTGAGCAAGTTGTTGATGACAGGTAAACTTGGTCTTCTCCCAGGCAGCAAACTCAACCTCATAGGCATCCTGTTGCTTAGGGTCTGCTGGCGGAGATGGCTTTGGGGCCTTCTTTGCATCCAGGTGCAAGGTGACTCCATGGGCAGCAAGTGCCCACTTGATCTGATTTTTGAAGATGATCCAATTACGGCCATCGGGTTTGAGTTTTGGGACAGTGTACAGATCTTCACAGGTATTATCAGAATTCATATTAGTGGTGGTGGGGCTCATAACCCTATCAGAGTTACAAGGTGCAGTGGGGCACTAATAATGAGTACAATGAGTGAAGCTAGACAACATAATCAGTATTGTACTTGTAGTAAATGACAGATAAGGGTCTCACCTCAGCTTTGGAGACAAAGGCTGAGGTGTTCAAGTCAGAACATGACAAACTAAATATCCTACACAAAATGAGCTTGGAGAGCCATACCAGAACTATGTGGCAAGGTACATTGTAACAAATGAATAATAGATCAGATCAGTCAAGTCAAATCAAAGTGAAACAATATCAAGTAAACATATCTGCAGTCATGCTTGACATTTCTTGGACCATAAGGCTCTGAGTTCTGACAAATAGACCATAATTTTAATGGGACGCTAACACAAGTACATGTTTGGTGGTGCATTTTGATACTCATATTGTTTCCCATATAGCTTACTTGCAGTGCATGGCTATGCTGTGCTAGTATCACATCTTCAAACCTCATAAGAGGTACTTCCCTGACTTTAATGTCACACCATCTCTATCAAGGCAACAATGGATTCCTGGCAGGCTGCAGTGGCTTATGCTGACATACTTCAAGCTCCATTCATTGGTTCCTTCATTAGTCTCATGTGAGTCCATTACCAGTTCAAATACCACCTGTGGACACATGCTTGAGCAAAAGCCAGATTCTATGGGGTTAGTTGTGTACAGACCTTCATCTATTTCCAGACCTACTCAGATGACCACAGATTATTGAAGTGGATGGTATGATGCTCAATTAACTCTACCAGTGACACAAAACTGAATGAGTTTGTGACAGGTAGCAGTTATTTGGTATCCAGCTAGTAACACCTTTGAAGATCCACTAATTTCTTATGTGTGGTGCTTCAGGATCCTGGAATCTGCCCACAGCAAATTCACAATAGCCTCCAACAATAGCTGGTTTGTAGGTGGATACAGTGATCCTGTGATCCTCCAACATATTGTCTGGTATGTTTAGAAACCATGCTAGTCCAGTAATTCTTAGTTTGCTATTCAGGGAATTTGTGGTGTGTAGCATTTTATCCATTCAGGTTGTTGAAGGAGTAGCTAACAGTCATCCAGGTGGCTTTTGAAATTGGTGTGAGTCCAAATGGTCCATGTCATACCCAAATGTTCCTACATTTTGAGTTTGCAGTTTGCTGTCATTATCATTGTGAACTTGTATGTGCAGATTTATTTACCTTGCAAAGTATACTGGGATGTCACATTCCTACTTAGCTTTTTCATCTAGAAGATATGGATGTGTGAGCAGCTGAATGGTACTCTCTTTCTTGAAATGCTTATATCCTATTGCAGTATCAAGGAGGGCCTGGGTCATTTTCCTGCTCATAAGCTGTTATAGTTATTCTCAAAGAAGCACAAAAGAACTGATGATGGATCACAAGCTGTTTCTGGTAATTGGTCAATGCAGTGTGTTTCATCATCAGCTGGTATATTTTTTGAAATATTCAACCCTTGTACCTGCAGTACTGGCCTCAGTTTCAACATTGATGGCATTAGTGACTCTGGGGTATACATGGTTTTGACATGCTGTTTGACACAGACCAACAGTTTCTTTGATGATACATGGGCAACATTCAAGAATCACACATATGTAAACCACATCTTATGTGTTCCAATTGACACCACTCAAAAAGACTTGTCGTAGATGCCTCTGGCTTTTGCAATGGGCATTGCTGCACTTGGAGATACAATAATAGCTGCAACTCTTGCATACTACCTACACTCTAAGCATACATCTAGGTGATTATTACAACATTTGAATGATGTGGACCTGCATTCTCATGAAGTGCCACAGGTCTGCATGACTGATCACACATTTACTGACATATGCTATTTGGACAGGCACTTCCACAAGGTTTTTCTGCTTTCATTTGTGTTCATTATCCATCTTACTTTGGAATGTAGTCTGTTCTCAATTGTCAAGCTTATTTGTGTAAGTTTGAGTCTGGTACATCAACAAGTTAACTGAACTACAGTGCCTGGAATAGATCCTAGCTTCTTCAAACACCCTATTATACCTTCCATTTGCAATAGTACAGGTGAAAAGTAGGTCTGAATAACTTGGCTCATACTACAAGATCCACTTATTATTCTTAGTATATGCAAATTCAGCACTGTTGTCATGAGTCATAAACAATTTATATGGAATCATCACCATTGATGTGTTGACTTCTGTAGGCTCAATATGTGACAGTACCAGTGGCAGCATGATGGGGTGCTCTCTCTTGGTAATCTCTCTCTTGGCAATCCCAACATTATCCCAGATTATAAGAAATCTTTTATCACTCCAATTTAGTGGATACCTTCACTCTGTCTGCCTGCCTTTCCTCACTTCATCATGTTCTGATCTGATGGTATTTACATTGGGCATGCCATCAATGTAACCTTCAGCCTCACAACCACACCACCCAAATGCATATTTTGTCAAAGTGGATGTTAGATAGGATATCTCCAACAGTATGATTGACATGTCTCAAAGTTCATCACAAGCATTGTGACTTTTTTGCTGCTGTCAGGCACCAGAATCAATTGAAGGTGTAGAATATTACTCCAACCACAGTTGTATATGTTGGTATTGCAGAGTTGGTACTGGGCATCCTGAGAAGGAAAGAGAATAGTATAGACTATTCTAGTAAAATAGCTACAACATGTATATAAGCCTGGTAGATAAAGGGTACTAAGTACATTCAATATATTATCTTCTATCTCTTACTTTGCCCTCAAGTGAGCTCCTAGCCAACAGGTTATGAGCCCCGCCTTTGTGCTGTAACCAAGAGCTCACCATCTATATCTACCTACTAACAAAAGAATTAACCTTACCATCCCACAACTATGTCCAGGACAGTGGCAGATGATTTTGTAATCATCAATCCCATGACCAATGACATGAAAGGGGCAAGTGCTTGAGTAAGAAATCTTGGTGCAATCTTGTCCTACAAAGTAGATACACTTAAAGACAATAATTGGCACACATGGAAAATTAGAATGCAAAAGTTTCTATGCCTGCACAAGGTCTTTAAGTATGCTGAGGGCACTTGCCCAAAGCCAAAGGAAATAGAGGATGACCCCAATAGCAAAACTGAATTAGTGGTGTGGGAAGAAGAAGATCTAATTGTGCAGACCCTGATATTAACAAATATAGATGACCAGCAAATGAATCACATCATGCATGCTGAGATGGCAGCTCAGATGTGGGAGAGCCTGAAGCTAGCTCATCAGACACAAGGTGTTCAAACAGCTCTTATTGCAAAGAGAGAACTACTGAATGCTAAGTGTCCTGAGGGTGACAGCATCCCAGCCCACATCAATAAACTCAAGAGAATGCAGAATGATTTATCAGCCATGGGAAAGCCTGTGCCTGATGATGAATTCAAAGACATTCTATTACTAAACATGCTGGAGTCTTGGACCACATTTACCACATCATATATGGCAGGCCAGATTGCCAGTAAAGGAGTGGAATCAGTCACTGTAGAAGAACTTACTGCAGTACTCATGGATGAATTCAAATGTAGGAAGGGAACTCTGCAAGATCAAACATTATTTACTCAACAGAAAGTAAACAACAAGTGGAAGGAATCTACTAAATCAACTTGTAGTATTTGTGGTAGAGATAACCACACTACTGATAAATGTCATCATAAGGGGAAACCCAAATGCAGCCATTGTCACAAACCCAGTCACACTGAAGATGACTGCTGGAAGAAGAATGGCAGTGGCCTGGCTAAATGAGCCAAGTCCAGGCAGGCTAATTTTGTCTCCAGACCAGACCACACACTAAATTCATGCAACACACAGGAGGATGAGCAAGTACTGCTTGTGGATGGGAATTGGACATCCAACAGTAGAAGTACATATAATAGCTCATACAATGTATCCTACAAGGGAATAGATGAGTGCATTGAATTTTACATGTGGGTGGCTGACTCTGGAAGTACAGTACACCTAGCAAATGATAAGAAACTATTTACAGATATGACCCCTTTACAGAAGTCAATTCAAGGAATAGGGGATCATGCCATAGTAGCCTATGGCACTGGCACTGTTGAGTTACAGGCACACGTGGGTAATAAGACTTCCATCATTACCTTATGTGATGTACTGTACACTCCAGGTGCCATACATAATTTAATTTCACTAACATGCCTAGATAAAGATGGCAGCTTCTCTATCTCAGGGGGAGGACAAGTGAAATTATATGACAAAAATAAAAATCTATTCACTATAGCTAAACTACATAATGGGACATACAAACTACACGTGTGCAGGCACATACCTGGGAAGACTGGCACTGGCACTTTGGACACATTGGAGTTAAAGGACTCCAATGCCTCCAACACAATAAGTTAGTTGAAGGACTTACTGTAATGCTGTCTCTGATTGTAGATTGTTCCACATGTATTGAAGCTAAGCAATCTAGAATACTGTTTCCATTAACATCAGAAAAAAGAAATACCCATCCAGGGGAAATGATACATACTGATGTATGGGGACCTGCAAGAATGGAAGCCTTAAGCAGGTGTGCATGTTGGTATATTTCCTTCATAGATGATGTGACCCAATACTGTGAAATCCAGTTCATGGTTAATAAGGGGGAAGCATCAAATAAATTAAAAGAATATCTTACCTATCTTGAGCGCCAGTTAGGGCACAAGACAAAGGTTGTGCAGGCTGACAATGGAAAGGAATATGTTAATAATGAAATGTTAGCATGGTGCAGAGAAACCAGGATTGACTTACAAGTCACTGCCCCATACTCTCCAGCACAGAATGGCATTTCTGAATGCTTCAACCAAACCTTAGGAGAGTTAGCCCATGCAATGAGGATCGCAAACAACTTACCTGATTTCCTGTGGCTGGAGGCCATTGCCCATGCTGCATATGTATGCAACCAGTTGCACACTTGTGCTCTTGACAGAGTGACTCCCTATGAACAGTGGACTGGACACCAGCCCAATGTCTCTCACCTGGAGGAGTTTGGCTGTCCTGTTTGGATAATGAAGGAAGGAGTTAGTATCAACAAATTGGATGCTAAATCAGAAAAACATACCTTTGTAGGGTTTTTGGATGGACCGTGTGCCATCAAGTTCTATGACACATGCATGAGGTCTATCAAGGCCTCACACAATTTCTGTTTCCTAAACAACCCAGTCAGTATGACAGAACACATGGACAACTCACTGGACAGCATACCATGCAAGGGGGAGTTGAGGCCTAGTGACGTGCCAGATACTGTAACTAACAAAGAGTCTAGCAAAGGAATGGTCAGCATCAATAAATGGAAACGAACAAATGAAGGAGACACTTACCAGCCAAGGAAAAGCAGCAGACCCAAGGTAGTAAAGAACTACTGGGCACTGAATGATCCTATGCTGGAGTTGTCAGAAACAGAGACTGATGACTCACCAGAATTAAGCTGGGATCCTGATGAGGATGAACCTGCAGACAGCTCTGAAGAACAAGTAGAGTTAGTATATGTGGCACTAAATGAAAGTGTCAGCTCACCAGATAACCCAAAAATGCTCAAGGAGGTGTGAGAATCCCTGGAATGGCCAGAGTGGGAAAAAGCTGTCAAAACTGAAATAGATCAGCTACACCAAATGGGGACATGGAAATTGGTGGACTTACCAAAGGGTAGGATACCAGTTTCCAATAAGTGGGTCCTGGTTCAGAAATACAGCAAAGAAGGAAAGTTAGAAAAATACAAAGCACATTTAGTAGCAAAAGGGTACTCACAGATACTGGAAATGGACTATACAGACATGTTCTCACCAGTAGTGAGACTAGAAACAATCTGGGCAATATTAGTGTTAGCAGTGTTCCAAGACTGGGAAATCCAACAAATGGATGTCAAAGGTGCTTACCTAAATGGCATGCTAAAAGAAGAAGTGTATATGAGGCAACCCAAAGGTTTTGAGGATGGTACACAATGTGTTTGCCACCTAATAAAAACATTATATGGGTTAAAACAGTCCAGGAGAGAATGGAACTTAGAACTTAATGGGCAATTAATAGATGCAGGCTTTAAGTGCCTGTGGTCAGACCCCTGTGCATATGTCAAATGGACCATGGAGGGAATAGAAATCATTACCATATGGGTAGATGATCTCCTCCTCTTCACATCAACTCAGGGGCTTATGACATCATTGAAATTGCAACTACAATCTATGTTTGAAGTTACGGATCTTGGAGATCCCAAGAAAATTGTTGGAATAGAAATCACTTGAGACCATACCAAAGGAACTTTATTCATTGGACAAACTAAGTACATTGAAACTGTCCTACAGGTGCAAGGACTCAAAGGCACAAACAGTGCAAAGACACCAGCGGACATGAAGGTTCAGATGTTTCTGGATCAGGAAAAAGAAGTGTCATATGACCAAAATAAGTATGCTTCTTTGATTGGATCTCTGATGTATGCTGTGGTTGCCACATGGCCTGACATTGCCTATTCCATAAATAGACTAGCCTCATTCACCTCAAATCCAGACCTCAGACACTGGATTGCAGCCAAAAGGGTACTAAGGTATCTACAGGGCACAAAGGATTATGGAATAATGTATAGGGCAGACAAAGGCAATACTACCACCCAAATATTTATGGGGTATGTAGATGCTAGCTTTGCCAACACAGAGAACTGCACTTCCATAAGCAGTTACATGTTCCTGGCTCAAGGGGGAGCCATTGTTTGGGGCTCAAAGAAGCAAACCTTAATCACACTATCTACTACAGAAGTGGAATATGCTGCATTGGCCAAATGTACTTGAGAATGTGTATGGTTAAGGAAACTATATGCTGAGCTAGGGTACAGACAAAAGGAGCCAATTAAAATCATGACAGATAGTGAAGGAGCTCGAGCTTTAGCATACAATCCCCAGTTCCATGCCAGAACTAAGCACTTTGATATATCTCACCATTATATGCATGAGAAGATCACCCAAAAGAGGATTGAAGTGTGTCATTGTAGAGATAAGTACCAAACCACTGATATACTAACTAAAGCACTACCTAGAGACAAGCATGAGAGACATACTGCAGAGATGGGTATGACCTCAGCTTGAGGGGGAGTGTTGGTATCGCAGAGTCGGTACTGGGCATCCCGAGAAGGAAAGAGAATAGTATAGACTATTCTAGTAAAATAGCTACAACATGTATATAAGCCCAGTAGATAAAGGGCACTAAGTACATTCAATATATTATCTTCTATCTCTTACTTTGCCCTCAAGTGAGCTCCTAGCCAACAGTATATATACAAGTCAGAACACAGGATAACATGTTGACCTTGGAGGCATCCTTTATTAACTTTGAATTATTTCTCCCCTGCAGGTGCTCACTTGAATTGCTCACCTTCTACATCAATTTTTGCATCACTGAAAGTGTACACAAGAAAGAAGATTGCCCAATGACAGCTCAAAGTATAATATGTGGTAGAAAGCATCTAGATATATAACACAGATAAAGTGCTTACAGTCCCTACAACAAAAATCTTCATCAGAACATTACACACATTCAGCATCCATCATTTGAGTTACTGTTATGCATGCATCAACACGTGTTGTGTGTACATCACTGCTAGCTGGAGATGCAGAGGATGGTATATATGAAAAGGGCATGAGTGCAGAATGTGGACCTCATTGATATGCACATGTACACAATGTCTTCATAAAACACATCTATGTTCATGAGCTTCAACCCCAAACAAGAGACAAGAAGGTGATGGAAAACCATGCTTTAGAATGAGTACCTCTTGACTTGGAAGTTGTCATAAGATAATGTGGATGCTTTAATCCTGACCTGCTATGATTTACGAAAGATAGGGCAATTATTAGGAACAACTTAACTCTCTCTCCCTACCTTTGAACAGCTATTGAACAAATGTATACAGCAGTGTATAACATTCACAGGACACTCCTGAACCACCAATTGAGGTACACATGAAAGTTAGTTTCTGAACTGGGTCAAATTAATGCCAGTCCTGAGATCAAACAAGAACTGTATCAACCTTATTATGCCCTGATGGCCAGGACACATGGCCTGCACAACACACTGGCATGCACAGTAAAAGTCAAGGTGCAAATTTTGATGGAGTTCACTGGCATCCTTTCAGGGTAGACAGAGTAAGGGTGGCTGGGGTTGTGCCATGCATTGTACTCTAGAAATTCAGGAAAGGGGTCTGTCAAGAGGTGGATGAGCTGAGCATGTCAGATTTTGTGGAAGCCATTGCAGGTATGTATTGGTGGACACAGACACTTACACCAAGCATTTATATGCACAGCACAGAACCTCTTCATGGGGAGGCCTAGATGCTCAGCCAACTGATCCTCAGTCTGTGGTAAAAGGATTACCAGGTAAAGACGGCGTGAGCAGCAATACTGCAAGGGCACATATATCCACATCCTTGACAGATCATAGTCATGTCAGACCAATCCTTGTTTGCCTGGCATTATCAAAACTGTTTGGGGACTACCTCAATGATGAACAAATCCTTCACTAGTGGTTATATAAACCCTACAATACTTGATGGGAATTGTGTACCCTCAGCATTTGATGATTATATTTGCATGGAGTCACCTTAGGTGGACCCACCATAACTGTGCAAGTGAGTTGGTGACATCAAATAAACACTGTCCCCAGATACAGACCAGAAAATACTTCTGTAGTAAGCAGATATCTAGAAATCTTGTCTGTGATTATTCCTCTACAAGTTTGGTCTGATGTCATCTTGGCATTAGTTGAATTTGCAAACAGGGAGATTCATGAATCTGATGTATTGTGAGAAGGAAGCAAGTCACCAAATAACAATCATGTATGCCCATTCAGGAACACTGTCCAGCAACCACTGTGGCAGTTGTCCAATTTTCTTCTCAAATGCACAGATATGCCAAGGATACAGACATGTTTATCCCAGTTCACAATCCTGCCACACCACTAGTAAATGCACTCTGCCAAGCTTGTAAGGGAGAAGGCAGTCTGATGGTATGTCCACACCTGGAGCAGGCTCTACAATAGCCAGAAAGCACATGGGAATATGGAAGGATGAAGCAATGTAGCCAGGTGTGTTGCCAATCATGATAGCACTTCCAGTACATGTTTGCATGCAAGGACAGATAGTTGATAAAGTTCCTCTAGTGAAACTGTGAATCCAAAGAGGTGTAGGAAGCCAGAGACACATAAGGGGTGAGTGAGAATGTTGCATTTCAGTCATGGCACCTCCACCCATTGCTCTTCATAGATTTTGCCACTGATATTGGAGACCTTTATTTTGTAATTCAGTGCCAGCCTGTGCAACACATCTGTTAATACAGAATCCCACAATGGAATAGCAAGGTCCATTCCAGCAGTGGGGCATTATGGACAGTGGGCCAGAGGTCTTCCTGTGTCATCATGCAACTCAACCATATGCTGAACGACTTCTCCTTTGAGCCAACATCTGTACAGCACTGGCAAAATTGCCATTCTGGTTTGGCAATGATTCCTCAAATGTTCTCCAATCTTGTAAGTGATCTGTTAGCCATTGAATGCCCTTCTTGACCTTGGTTCTGCCACTTGTAGTCCTTGTGCAGATTCTAGGAAGCTTCTGAACCAGTCAGTGTTGAGGAGTCTTCCAATGTCAGGGTTCATCAACACATCCAGTAATGCAAATACTGTGTCCTCATCAAAAGTAGATGCATCAAATACACATTCTAGATCAAGGTTTTGTTGTGGGCTAAGTCAACATGTTGCATAGATGCTCTCATCTCACCTACTATCAACATGTGCATGAAATCAGGCTGTTGTGATGCAGGATGACATAGAGTGCCAGCAACAAAATAAAATCAAGTATTATCCTGAATGGAAATTGTCAGATGGGAGTTGAGTGTCCAAAGGAAATGGACTGACCATTGGACTGAGAGCTGCTGCAATCATCTCACTGAATCGCTGTAATGCCTCAGCAGAGATGTCATCAGCTACAGCCTGATGTAGGCAATGGCATGCCAAGTCTAGATCAATATCTATGTCTTCCTCATATAAGTCCAAATGGAGATGGGGGAACTCTGGCAGGTCTCAATCATCATTGGGTGGTTTCAGACAGAACATGAAGGAGCATCTGGTATGAGGGAAAGCAGTTGGCTTGCTAGATCAGATTGGTCAACTTGGTGAGAGCCACATAGTGTGGGTGATATAGAGATGGGCTCTAGCATGAGACATTATCATTAGTTGAGTAGCAAACTACCTGAACTTGTTAGCCCAAGGAGATGGAGGAATAGGAAGTATGTGCATCTGCACCTGAGTTGACAGCAAATTCTACCTGCCCACCAGCACATGGAATGACTGTAGGAGTGAGTACACTGGGAGTTTTCAGCTTTGATTTCCCTTCTGCTTGTGAAAACCAATTGGATGGGATGAACATTAAAGTAGGCATTCATGAAGAATGCTTATGGTTCTGTGTGCCTGGATATCAGTCAGTTGAGCCATTAGCTCAAAGGTAGTCTGTTCACGCAATGATATTTGGTGTAGCTGCAAATGGGATTGTACCAGTGGGGAATATCCTTCAACTGAACACTGCATGGTGAAGCAAACTGTATAGCAACTAGTTTTGAGGACCCTTAGAGCTAGTTCAGAGTCCCCAAATGACTGATATTTGCCTACTTTCTTGGTTTATTTATGTTTTGGTGTGTGGCTGCTTTCACATCCTGATGGAGTCTGAGCTTGAAAGTGAGTCCTGGCATGGATTACCAACCAGACATTGAGCATCAAAGGCTTGTATGGGTTTCCATCACTTCACTTGCTGCACTACTGTCCCAATACACGATCCACTCATTCATTACTTCTATGTCTTCAAAACATCCTACTCTGAAAGTATCATGGACAAAGGAAGAAACATCAGCCCTTATCAACTTCCTGCATCAGTGCTGTGTGCAGGTGGGGGATGCCAGAAACTTCAAGAAGTCTATATACCAAGCTGCAGCAGATCATCTCACCCCACTCCTCAAGGCAGGCCCAAAGAAGATGGCAGACATGGTGAAGAACAGATGGACATCCTATGTGAGTAATCACTACATCTTTGACCACCCTCCACTGACTAGATTGCAGCATACTAGGCCTGGAGAACATTCCTAGAAATCCAGTCCTATTGAGGGACATCAGGATTTCACTGAGACAACATCAATGGCTGCAGAATTGAAGGGAAGGATGCTGATGATGTCTTTGAGGGGTATGCAGTGGTATGTGAATCTGCTTAGATCTTCCTCCCATCAACAGACTAACAACCTTTGTTTATTCTTCCAGAGGCATCCCCAAATCTGCCCATTCAAAACATGTGGGTGGGAGTACTATGATCTCATGGCAGATATTATGTCAAATGGTACTCCTTGCAGGGAAAGTGCCTTTTCCCCAGGCACTTCCACTTTCACTATGGGTGTCACAGAGGACATCGCTGCTGGGGATACAGTCATCAATGAGGGAACATTGGTAGGATCTGTGCTGGTATCAGTGTTAGCACCACTTAGTACAGTGTCTCAAGGTGACCTTGCTAACAGTAGCAAGGGTAAGGAGTGCATCCCCTCATCCAGTCTTCCCCCTCCTTCCTCCTCCAGTGGCCAACCCTCCACCAGCAGCAAGCACTCATTTTCTGAACTGGTCAGCGATGACCAGATGTCAACTAACAATGTGTCCAGTGCACTTCCATTTCCTGAATCATCCAACACTCATCCCACTTCCTTGGCAAAGCAATCAAACCTTGGCACTGCAATGAACTATGCCAAGAGTAGTAGATCCAGCAGTCACAAAGTGCTGTCTCAAGTCACACAAGAGTTGCTCATGCTTGGCATGCAGGGCTCTCTAAATCTTCTTACATCATCCATCAGCACTTCATTAACAACAGCTCAAGACAAGGCTTTGGAGAAGAGGGAGCAGGCACTCTGAATTTTGCAAGACAAAGATGATGATCTCCCAAGACATCTCAAGACATTCATCTGGTCTTCAATTGCCCACAGCACTGGGTTTACAGAGGTATATGTGTTGACCAAGGACAAGGATGATTGGGTGGAGTACATTATGCATGAGCATCATATGAAGACTGGGATCCCCACAGCATCAACATAGCATTGTAGTGTAGTCTGTACTGCTTGTGACTGCCAATATTATTTTCATGCTGTTTACTTGATCCTTTCTAACTTTGTGAGAGCACCAGTATACACAAGAATGGGAATGGGAACAGGTATGCATAAGTACAAGTACAGGTATACCAGGAGCACAGGTTGCACTCCATAAAACAACTACTGTACTGATAGTGCTAACTATGCAACATCAACATCACTGGTGCCATCAGAATTAAGTGAGATACTGTCATTGTCTATATAGTCCTCAAGAATGATCTGTTGATAATCATTCCACATCACCAGAGCAATTTGATCACAAAAAGATCACACCTCCTGCAAAGAGTCATCTGGAACATTGTCACCTACCTCCCTGGTGACACCACCAATCCTGCCCTCACTGTGCTTGTTGTGATAATCTTGCCCCATCATCAGGCCTTCATCAGCATCATGAATCTGAATAAAATTATGGATGCCACATAGCATGGCAGGGATACATGCCTGTATGTAAGCCTTGTATCATTTAAAAATGGCATGTAGTGTAGGAAGTACTTACCTGTATGTCAATATTGTACTCCGGTGACAGGAGGAGAATTTGAAAACAGTGCTTGAGCACACCAAATATGCACTTGATAACATTCTGTGCAGATGAATGCCAGAGGTTGAAAAGTTCTTCTTTGTTAATGGGCCTATGAGGATCAGAGTGGTAGTCTCAATGCAATGGAATGAAACATACCTCAACTGGGCCCGGTGCCACTCAGCAAGATGATAGTGGACATTCCAATACAGGACAAGAAGTTCACAATGAAGTGGAAATCCAGCATCAGCAAGAAAATACTTGCCTTCTGCAATGTGTAAGCCCTTTGACCACACATCCTGGTAGATGCATGCATTGGTCACAGAACCCTCCCACCCCATCAGTGCATAAGTAAAAAGTAAGCCAAAGTTGCAAGCAAAGAGGCAGTTTTGTGAGATGAAACCCTTGCAATTTCAAAATGCTGGCCAATCTCTTGATCCTGATGCAGCATGGATGTGGCTGCCATCCAGTGTGCTGATTGCATCCTTGAAGTATGGAAAGAATCCAGATCTTGATTTGGTTGTCATTAGGAGCAGGCATGCAAACATACTTGGTGTAGAATGGGGCAGATGAAAAAATAATGACCATCTTGCAAAAATAGCTGGAAGAAATGAGATGTACATGTGGATCAAAAAAAGGACATACCATGATACCATCTCATTAGATCACTGAAAGTGCTCACCAGTATGCCTGATGGTAAGGCCTGTCATGCTCATATAAAGGAAGATTGCCAGTTGTTCTTCAAGGGATACAAATCTAGAGTTGTCATGTCCAAGCTCACAAAGTTCCTCAACAAGCCTTGTGAATACATGGGCATGCATTCTGAGCTTGCAATGAATCTGCCCAGGATGCCCTATCAACAACTTGATCAACCATGCTTCACCAGAAAGCACTGAGGTATGGTATGGTTCCAGTTCCTTCCTGAAGTTGTTGGATTTGCTGATGGTGGCCATCATGCAGATGATAATGCTGATGAGGATCCCAGCATACTGCACCATGCACTGCCGCACTTCCACTGAGTGATGTAGGTGATCATTGTCATCCATGAACATGGTTCAGATCTCAGCCAGGCTAAGTGAATCATCTGATTGAATCTCAGACATCAGCATTACCCAGATGCCACACTCAGACTTCACAAACAAACAACAAAACTTCTCTAATTCCCGGTTTCCGAACTAGCTCTTAATGCTCAAGTTGCACCATTGCAAAAGTATCAATGTCCATACACTGGTGTGCACGCGGACTGCCATTCCGGAAATTACCCTCATTGACTTACAAGTTGCTATTAGTTCCTCTACTGTCTAGTCAGTAAGTCACACTACTTACAAATGACAAGTTTCACCGACATTCGAAAACAACAAAAGACACTACAACAACAGATGGGACCTATAGTATAAACCGTGGTTGGGCAACAACTTGCCACCGCATCGTACACCGACTACCATGGACTGCGCATGATAGGCCCGGAGATCGTAAGACCAGGGTGTGATCTATCGCTGGGCCTAATGACCAGAGTGATGCAATTGTAAGTAAGAGAGGAGAGCACTAGGATCTTTCCTGTCAGGAATCCATCCAGCAGAGGGGGCTGATAAACATCACTGGAAGAACATGGCTTCAGCTCACAAACACATGAGTCACGCCAACCAAGAAAAGTGATACGTATGCATCCTTTGCTGTGACAAATTCCAAGACACACTCACACGCCTCAAAGTTGCCAATGCCCTTGCTTGCCATCGTTCTTTTCTTGCTCTTCGCTCAGGGTATCTCAACCTCCTTAGCGGTTCTCTAGGCTAGTCAGGGATTAGTAGGTATCCTTCGCCAAGGTCAAGCACCATATATAGTGCCACTCCCACGAGCGAGTCCGGGCAGATCGTATTGAGGAAAGAGTTAGTTGTGATACACGCACACATACCTTCGTCCCTCCTGTCCATGATCGCAACCGTATCTCAGTTAGGCGGTATGAATGGATATCTGCTCACCAAATGTTCCTCGACTGCGTTTAAAATTTCGATACTCTCCTGTGCACTCAATAAACGCAATCCTGTAATTGCCTCAACCACTATAAGAGTGCAACTGTAGAAAGGCATAGGCACTCCACATCATGCCTTATCGAGGACATTGAGACTCTGACCTGCAGCATTGATACGATGATAGGCCTGGCTGGATTTACATGAATGCTTTGCACTTGTGCACAGGCGAGGACCCACAGTTGTGGTATTTGTATGTGGATGCACGACCTGGTCGAGATAGTGTCGATCATGAGAATGTACTGTATGGGTGAGGACATGAGCATGCGAGTAACACTGAGTGCGAAATGATCGATGATGTCGATGATGGACGAGGTGAGCTTTTCCAACGATGCAAGGAGACTTGCAGACTCCGAGTCAGCGCGAGCGCGTACACGCGTGTTGGAGGTCTGAGAGAGTGCATAGACAATACGAACAACATCGGAAGCCATACGAACAGGTCAAGCAGGTGCATGGACGCATCAGGCGTTGCAGAGAGCACGGAAACGATCTAAGAATGTTAGAAGCCACTAAAAGAAGCAATTGGAGATATGAAACTCACCACAGCGTGTTGGAGACACAAGATGGCGCAGAGACGACTCGAACAGCCTCAGAATCTATACAAATGAGTCGAGCAGGCACACAGACGTGCCAAGTATTGTAGACGACGCGAAGTCCACTGAAAATGGGTCAAAGAACGTCAGAAAGTGACCAAAGAAGAGATTAAAACCACCAAACTCACCTATTGGGCTCAAGATCAAGAGGCCCGGACTTGGTAGTTCATAAACAGGCAGGCATTGGAAACGTCAATGTATCCATGGCATGGAACGTGCCAGTTAAAGACTCACCTTTGGAGAAGTCGAAAACACATGCGAGAGGACTGACGATGATGGCAACCCGGCAAGTGACGTAGAGTGCGAGTCGGTGGGTAGAGGCGATGGCGACAAGGATGACACAATGAGCGGTGACGGCGTTGACTCGACACGGGTGAGATTGCAGCTTACCTGTGTCACCCTGGCCACCCACCAGTCCTCCAGAGCGTTCCTACGAGGTCTTTGGACCTAAACCCCCTCGTCAGGACAACTGACCTGATTGAGAGCCTGTCACTTATAGAATGAGTCATGTTGCATGGGAGCATGCGATCTCGGATCCACCGCATCACGTCGTACGCGAGGTAGTCACACTATGTATCGAGGAGGTTCTGTTGGCCCCAGGGGGATACTACTTATCACCGACAATTGGCAGTCGTCCGTGGCCCAAGTGCTCAATCGTGAGCCCATCATTGTAGCTGTGCAGATTATATGAAGAGAAATCCCCCAACTGGCTGTGAGGTAATCTGTCAGCCAGTTGGTTAGACTCCATCTTGGATGTGTTCCTTATTCAGATGTAAAAATAGCAAGTTTTATCACAGTTATCAACGAAGACATCGGACCAGTCTAACAGCCTATCCATAGCATGATGGACAAAGGGAATAACGATCTCTTCCTCCCTTGGATCGACAAAAAGCTATGATATTGATGCATGAACACGACTGGATAGAACAGTCAGGACAAAATCGGTGTGGTATGAACCTGGTGTCTTTGACATTCCGCGGATTC
Source organism: Scleroderma citrinum (assembly GCA_029372045.1). NCBI lineage: Eukaryota > Fungi > Basidiomycota > Agaricomycetes > Boletales > Sclerodermataceae > Scleroderma > Scleroderma citrinum. The sequence continues at coordinate 1,332,715 of JARFMN010000005.1, read as the reverse complement.
ATTTGTACAGCTTTGAAAATTTCACGCAACCTAGTAGCAAAGGATCTGCCACACAGGATGTTCTAGTGCCCGTGGTTAGAGTGGCGATGATGCGCTAGCATAGGATCTTCGGACATAGTCTACAGGTATAAAAGGGCCCTGCAATGTCACCCCATTCGCTCCGAGGTCTCAATGGATATCCAGTCCATAGCAGCCGATGTTCGTTCACTCCAAGCTCCGCTGATTGGTTCCTTCATTAGTCTCATGTGAGAGCATTACCAGTCAAGTATCACTGGTGGATAGAAGCTTAAGCAAAGGCCAGATTCTACGGGGTTAGTTGTGTACAAACCTTGTTTTATTTCCAGACCTACCCGGGCGACCACATATTGTTGAAGTGCTTGGTATGACTTTTGATCTGCCTCTCCAGCAGCGAGAAAACTGAATGTTTTGTGTCAGATAGCGGTTATTTGGCATGTAGCCATTCATACCTTCGGCGTTCCACCAATCTCTTACGTCCACATACCTCAGGATCCTCGAATCTGCTCACTGTGGATTCATGATATCCTTCAATAATAGCTATTTAATAGACGGCTTTGGTGACCTTCTGACTCCCCAAATCATTGCATGGTGTGTTTCGAATTCTTCTCCAGCCTAGTAATCCTTAGTTCTCTAGGGATTTTGTGGTACGTACTGTTACATCCATTCAAGTCGTTGCAGCACTAGCTAACAATTGCCAAGGTCGATCTTGACATAGGCGTGAGTCGTAAATGGTCTACACCATACTTGAATGTTCCTTCATTTTGCGTTTGCAGTTTGTTCTCATCCTCGCCGTGAACTCGTGTGTGCAAACATATTTACTTGTTACAATGTAATGTCTAATCATTTGTCACCTTCCTGCTTAGATTCTTTATCTGGCGAGTGTGGGTGCGTGAGTGGCCAGAAGCGGCTGCTTCGATCTCATTGTCCTGACATCTATTCAGTTTCCAGAAATGTCTGGCTCGTCAACCTTCTGGTGAGCCCTTTTGTATATTCTTAAGGTATAGTCTACCTGAACAGATTACAGGTATTTATAGAGATTTCTCGCTATGGTATGCACCGTTATCTAGCATCTCTCCTGTAATGTTCAACGCCTATGGGTGCAGTACTGTCCACAGCTTCATCATCACTAGCGTCAGCGACTCCAAGTTCTACATGGTTTGACCCAGAATTTGACACCAACCCACAGTTTCCACGTTGATGTTACCTGGAAATCGTTCAAGGATCACGCATATGTAAATCACATGTGATGCTTTCCAATTCAGATCACCCTTAAGAAGTTTTGTTGTAGGCGCCCCTCGCTGTTTCAATGGGTGTTGCTACCCTTGGAGATACCTTAATAACGTTGACTCTTGCATACCACCTGCACTCTAAACGTACACAAAGGTGATAATCATGTCGTTTGAATGATGTAAACTTGTGTTCTCATGACGAGGTGTTGCAGCTCCACGCAACTGGTAACACGGTTACTGGCCTATGTTGTCGGAACAGGTGCTCTCACAAGGTTTTTCTCTATTTCCTTTACATCCACTGTCTATCTTACTTCAGAACCTAGCATGTTCTCAATTGTCAAACTTATTTCTGTGAGTTTGGGTCTGGTACATTGACAGGTGGACTGGACTAGTGCACCTGGAATAGATCCTGGCTTCCCCGAACACCCTGTTATATGTTCTATTCACATTGATACAGGTGAAAAGTAGGTCTGAACTACTCGGTTCATTCTACAAGATTGGCTCACCATTCATAGTATATGCAAACTCGATACTGCTTTCGTGGGTCATAGACAATTAACGTGAAATCATCGTATCATTGACGTGTTAACCTCTGTAGGCTCAATCTGCGCCAGTATCAGAGGAGGCAGGACGTGGTACTTTCTCTTGGTGTTCCCAATATCACACTTGACGATAGAACAACCTTGATTTGTTGAACTCCTAATCACCCCGTACACCGGCCTTGCCGCATGACCATATTTACATTCTTTATGGATCGAGCATACCATCACTGTAACCCTCAAGATGCCAACGTCAAATACGCACATGATTCCCACAAAAGACACTACATATGTAATACACGGGATGGAAAGGAATGTCAACATATCTAGGATGTCTCTGGAGGTGCGATAGACCTGTTCTGGATTTCTCAACTAGTTTGTCATGGGGTACCCAAGCATCGTTGGTAACTCACTCTTGCTGCTGTAAAGTTACACAACCAATCGAGGGTGTAGAATAGTACTCCAGTACTCCACCCACAAATTACATAGCCCACCCGGCAATAAAATGTCGATCTCGGAGATACCATCCGCAGCATCTGGATTCTTTCTTTCTTTATCGGTGCTCGGTTCAACTTGCCCATTGACTTTTGCAATATAGACAGTACTCGCAAGAAAAGAATTGCTTGATGCTAAGGAACGTATGTTACGCAGATAGGAAAAGCATCTGGATGGATAAGACACATTTTTCATCGGAACATCGCACGCATCCGCCATTCGCCATTCAAGTTACGATAAATGCCATCACATGAGAAAGGGCGTGAGCGCAGAATGTGGACCAAAGATTCTTATGTTGACATATACATGCACACAATGTCTTCATAACATCTATTGCTCCAGCGACCTGAAAGTCATCGTAAGTAAGATAACACGGATATAGCACGATTCGTATCTTTCTCTTCAGAGACACATTGTAAGATTAATGGTCGTTGACCGAATGCATATAATATGATGTATAGCAATACGAGGACGCTCCCAAACCACCGATTGAGGTAAACAAAAAGCTGGTTTCATTAGTTCATGCAGTGGAGATCCCGAAGCTGTACCAATCTCAGGGCTCAGTTCATAAGTCAGACCTAGGGATTAGCATGCATGAAATGCAGACCCAGACCACTTCACGAGCACTTGTCCTCATTAGGATAACCAATCTGTGGGCGCCGATTGAGCACCTGCCACGAGAGTTGCGCGAGGTCGTGCTGGCGATCTGTAGATCATGTAGTTTTACTGACTGGTCGGAGGAGATAATATTATCGGGGGAGCTTGTGCGACGACGTCGTTCGGTCCTTTTACAGATTATATTATATCCGTCCGGCGTCCGCAGCCTGGTATTATTGGTTGGCAGTGTTAACCCCTCCTGGCTGAATGTTGAATACCCGGCATATTTATGGCTTACTCCACCTCTCAAAGATCTCATCATCGTAGCTGTGCAGTCTTCAAATAGATGGTTCCGTCCTGGAGGTCCGTATTCCTTATTCAGAAGTCACAATTTCATTAAAATGGATACCAACAAAGACTTTGAAACACCCGAACAGGTTCGTTATGATCTTGATGGGATGCGTGAACATGACTGGATAGAACAGATCAAAACAAAGTTCGTGGTAGAATGAGGGTGGGGGTCTTTGAAATAACGTACAGCTCTTTCTTACACAAACTAAATACAGCCAGGCACTCCACTTCTGCATCATATGGAATCTTACTGTCCGTGATGCATGGCCATGTTGCCTAGCACCAAGACTTCGGACGTAGTTTGCAGGTATGATTTAAAGACTTCAATGCTCATAGGTTACTCCAGGGCCTCAATGGATATCCAGTCTCTAGCAACTTACGTTCATCCTCTACAAGCCCCGCTCATTGGTTCCTTCATCAGTCTCATGTGAGTCCATCTACCACTGGCAGACAAAGATCTAAGCAAAGGTCAGATTCTATGGGGTTAGTTGTGTACAGACCTTCTTCTATTTCCAAACATACCCGGACGACCACATATTGCTGAAGTGTTTAGTATGACTTTCAATCTACACCTCCGGTGGCAAGAAAACTGAATATTGTGTCAGGTAACAGTCATTTGGTATGCAGTTGTTCATACCTTCGAAATGATTCGTTGATCTCTCGTATGCGGTGCTCCAGGATCCTCGAATCTGCTCACTGCGGATTCATGATATCGTTCAACAATAGCTATTTAATAGATGGATTTGGTGACCTTTTGACCCTCGCCGTTATTTCCTGGTACGTTTAGAGTTCTCCTCCAGTTCAGTAATCCTTATTTTGATATGCAGGGATTTTGTGGTGTGTTTTGTTACATCCACTCAGGTTTGCTGAAGGCCTCGCTAACGATGTCTAGATCGATTGCGAAATAGGTGTGAGTTGTAGATGGTCTACATCATACTCGATGTTCTTACGTTGTTACGTTTGCAGTTTGTTCTCATCCTCATCGTGAACCTGTATGTCAGATCCGTTTACCTGTTACAGTGTAATATCTATTGATTTATTACGTTCCTACTTAGATTCTTTATCTGGCGAGTGTGGGTTTGTGAGTGGCCAGAAGTGGTTGCTCCGTTCTTGTTATTCTTATACCCGATTTCAGTCTCCAAGAAGATCTGGCCTGTCTGTATTCTGGTAGGCCCTCCTGTATATTCCCAAGGTGTAGTAGGGCTGAATAGATCACAGGTGTTTCTTGTGATTGCTCGTTACGGTATGCATCGTTATCTACTGTTTCCCCTGTATTGTTCAACTTCTATGACTGCAGCACTGTCCTCGGTTCCAACCTGGCTAGCGTGAGTGACTCCAAGGTTTACAGGGTATTGGCCTGACATTTGACATACACAGTTTTCATTTTGATAATTGGTCAATATTCAAGGATCACGCATATGTAAATCATATCTGATGTGTTCTAATTCAAACCGCTCAAGAAGTCTTACCATAGGTGCCTCTGACTGTCTCTATGGGTATTGCTGCCCTTGGAGATACTCTGATAGCATCGACTCTTGCATACTACCTACACTTTAAACGTACACAAAGGTGATAATTATAGCACTTGAATGACATAGACCTGTAGTCTCACGACGAGGTGTTGCAGCTCCACGCGCCTGATAACACGTCTACTGGCTTATGTTGTTGCGACGGGTGCGCTCACAAGGTTTTTCCCCATTTCCCTTGCGTCTATTACCAATCTTACTTCGGATCTCAGCATACTCTCAATCGCTGAACTCATTTCTGTGAGTTCGCTTGTGGTTCATTGACAGGCGGACTAAATGGCATTTGGAACAGATCACAGCCTCCCCGAACAGCTTGCTATATGTTCCGTTCGCATTAGTACAGGTGAAAGGTAGGTCTGAGTGACCTTTGATCCATGCTGCAGGATTCACTCACCATTCGCAGTATACGCGAATTCAGCACTGTTATCGTGAGTTGTAGGCAAACCACATGGAACCTTCATACCGATAACCTCTGTAGACTCAACCTGCGACAATATCAAAGGAAGCCTCGTCACGATCTGACACTCCCACTTGGCGAATCCAATTCCACTCCTGACCATAGCAAAACCTCTCTCACTGCAATGTTTTGAACACCATAATCACTGTGCACCTTTCCTCGTTGTCTCATCACGTACTGAGCCGATTGTTTCACGTTATCTATGGATCGCCCATGCCACCAATAAAATCTTCAAACTCAGTATCACAAAGCCCGAATACGTATTTCTCTCAAAGGCACTACATAGACAGGATAGCCATTAAAAGTCAATCATATAGGATATCTCTGACGACGCGATCGACTTATCTGAATATCCCAGGCTTTGCTTACAGTCCCCTGTTAGGATATGTAGCATACGATCGAAGCGTACACGCTTAATACACGAGATACGCGGTATATACATAGTCTACCTACGAGCGTACCTACTTCCTGTATCGACTTTGAATTGGACTGTCTAGTGGACAGTCTTGTCGCCCTTTTGCGCTCGTTTCACTACATCTCCCCCACGCCAGCCCAATAGTCGGAAGAGGAAAATGCTGTTCCTGGTTTTCTGCAAGTTACCCAAGCACGCATCAGCAATGCTCCCATCAATGCTGTAGGGAAACAGAATCGATCGAAAGAGTAATATGTAGCACGCGTGTAGCATTCGTCAGTTTAGTTCTGGTTATGTCGTGAATGCCTGTCGTATGTACACTACTGCTGGCCGTAGATGGGATTACAACGGCGTGAACGCAAATGCGACGGATCAAGTATTCACACATATCCACCATGTCTTCGCAGAATTCATCTAGGTTGTTGGTACAGGACATCGAGAAATGGTGACAAACCATGCATTAGAACAAATTGACGAGACCCCCGCTCTTCTTCACAACCACCCTGTTAGAGTGCTTCAAATCCAGTAGATCATCCAGCTCATCAAACGCTCTTAAAATCACATCAATGTCATTCTTAGTATGTGCCACATTCACGCAGAATCTTACCAGCTGGTTACAAAAAGCGTTTCAGGGTATGTATGCTACGACAGCACAATGTTGGCCCGCATAATTCGTGCAAACATAGGCATGATACTGAAGCTGAAAACCAGGAGAGGGCCAATGGGCGGGAAAGAGTGACCATATTTTTTTTCCCCAAGTCTATAATCATTCAGGGCAGAGCCCTATGTAAGACCTAACGTATAGGATGTGCTTGTAAACGATAGTGAGAACTGTGAGGCATCCGTAATATCGTATGTTAGGACATATGCCCATAACTGGGAGGCTGGGGGAGGTTAGTAAGTACGGAACGCCAATGTAAGGTATGTAGTATGCAGGTGGCGAAAGATTGGTTACCTGATTTCCTTGTATGGTGTACATTCATTTGTAGGTGAAATGGTAAACTTTGGGCTGGTTTAGTTGTGCTCTTCTATTGGTGGGGGGTTGAGGTCTCCGAAAGTCTGTTGGAGTCTGTCAGTGCCTGCGATGAATCTGAAGAGGTGAGGAAGAGAGTTGTCGTTGGTCAGGATGTAGTTCATGTTCATCCTTCTTCCGATTTTTCTTTCGAGGGTGCATCTGGCAATGACCATATGTACTGAACCAGAGTTTCTTAAAGCCGGCGTGAGGGAGAGTTGGTGCCAATCGACGGATGTGCTTGCGTGTTTTGGACCAGTCCAGGATGGAGAGTGCAGGAGCGACACCCACAATCCTGGCTATGCCTCTGAGGATGGGGGGTGCCAGTGCTTCAACTTATAGTGTCCAATGTCAAAGCAGACGGAAATCTTCAATGAGAAACTTGCGCCAAGCGATAAATAACCTATCACTCCGCGACCGTGTGGGCCAAGCGCAGCAATCGAGTTAGCCTCATCAACGAACAGAGATAGAACTGCATCTACGCAATTCAGCAATACTCTTCTTGGGCATAAATTGTTTATCATGCCTCTGATACTGTACTCTCAACATCCAAGGAAGACGGCTCGTAGTCCTACTGGACAGCTGCCAGTGCGATGTCATTTTGTTTCATGCATCAGTATCATTTGTCCACAGGTGCACTGGCACAGCTTCAAGTTGACATCAATTGACAGTGTCACTCCTTCGGCGTGGTTGAATACCAATCATGCGCGCATATTAAATGGTTCACACGTCGTTGGCGTTGCTCGTGATCTCGCCATCGTAGCTGTGCAGTCTCTATATGCGAGTGTATTTGCCATCTCGGGTGCCACTGCTCCTTATCTGAAGTTGAAAAATAATTACCAACCAAGTCATTGGAACATCTGAATAGGCATCGACAAAGCCATCATTTAGATGTGACGCATGAACACCACTGGATAGAACAGGTCAGTAAAAAACCGATGGAGTGAGGTGGGCTCCGAGATTCACATCTTCGCACGTACAGCCTTTTCTTGCGCCGCAAAGGCGTTTAACTATCAGCCACAGAATCATATCAGCACCCTTGATTAGTATGGCCATCTTGTGCCGGCATCGGGATTTCAGATTTATAAAAGGTTCTTCAACGTCACTTTAGGATCGTAATGGATACCCAGTCTCTAGCACCTTACGTCTATCCACTACAAGCTCCGTTCATTGGTGCTTTCATTAGTCTGATGTGAGTCCACTACCAGTCTAAATAAAAATGATAGACAAAGGTTGAGACAAAGGCTAGATTCTATGGGGTTAGTTGTGTACAGACCTTCTTTTATTTCCAGACCTACCCGGATGACCATGTATCGTTGAAATGTTTGGTATGACTGTCAATTAACCCCACTAGCGACGAGAAAACTGATTTTTTGGTATCAGGTAGCGGTTATCTGGTGTGTAGTCATTCACGACTTCGACGATCCACTAATCTTTTATGGCGGCGCTTCAGGATCCTCGAAACTGCTCATAGTGGATTTGCGATATCCTGGAACAATCACTATTTAATAGATCGATTTGGTGAAATTGATGCTCTCGATCTCATTGCCTGGTGTGTTTCGAATCCTCTTCCAGTTCGTAATCCTTAGTTTGATATACAGGGATTTCGTGGTGTGTACTCTTATATCCATTCAGGTTGTCGAAGGACTCGCTCACAATTATCTAGGTCGATTGCGAAATAGGCGTGAGTCGTTAATGGTCTACGCTGAGTTGAACGTTCTTACATTTTGACTTTGCAGTTTTTTATTACCCTCCTTGTGAACTTGTATGTGCAAACTTGTTCACATATTGCAGCGTAACGTTTATTGACTTGTCATGTTTCTGCTTAGGTTATTTATCTGGCGAGTGTGGGCGTGTGAGTGGTCAGAAGTGGTTTCTCGTTCTTCTTTGTCTTATACCCTATTTTAGTTTCCAAGAAGGTCTGGCCTGTCTGTATTCTGGTGAGCCCATTTGTTATTCTCAAAGTATAACAAAACTGAACAGATGACAGCTATTTCTAGAGATTTCTCGCTACAGTATGCGTCATCATCTACCATTTCTTCTGTGGTGTTAACTCCTATGAGTACAGTAATGTCCACAGTTACAACGTCGTTAGCGTGAGTGACTCCCAGGTTGGCATGGCATTGACCTGGAATTTGACAGAAAACCACAGCTTTCATGTTTATGTTAACTGGGGAACATTCAAAGATCACGCATACGTAAATCATATCTGATCTGTTCCATTGAATTTGCTATACCACTCAAGATATCTTGTCACAGGTGGCCCTGGCTGTCACAATGGGCGTTGCTGCTCTTGCGGATTCGCTAATAGCGTCCATTCTTGCATACTACCTACACTCTAAACGTACACAAAGGTGATGATCATACTTAAAATAACATAGACCTGTGATCTCACGATGAAGTGTTGCAGGTCCACACGACTGATAACACATTTACTGGCATATATTGTTGGGACTGGTGCACTCACAAGGTTTCCCTCCATTTCCCTTGTGTTCATTATCCATCTTACTTTGGGACCCAGTATACTCTCAATCCTCCAACTCATTACTGTAAGTTCGAATGTAGTGAATCAAGGGGTGGACTAAACCAGAATGACTGGAACAGATCACAACCTCTCCAAACAGCTTGCTATTCGTTCCATTCTCATTAATACAAATCAAAAGTAAGTCTGAACAATATTTGAATTATGCTGCAGGATCCATTCATCATTCATAGTATACGCGAATGCAGCATTGCTGTCGTGAGTTATAGGCAACTCATATGCCATCATCTTTATTGATGAGTGTTAATCTTCGTAGACTCAATCTGCGACAATATCAGAGGAAGCCTCGTCATTCCGTGACTTTCCCTAATTTCGATTCCGATTCTACTCCTGACAATAGCAACACGTCTCTCACTCCGAAATTTTGAACACGTCTCTCACTGTACACCGCCTGCGACTCCTTGTTTGTTGTCTCATCGTGTCCTGGCCTTATTGTTTCACATTATTTATGGGTCAAGTACAGTGTCATCAACGTAATCTTCAACCACCATATTATGCAGCCATATATGTATGTTTGTACAAAAAGTTGTGCACCAATGAGACAGAAGCTGAATGCCGAGATATCTCTGACAGTACTTGCAATGGACTTGTCATAGGAATTCCTTGGAACTTGCTTGAGCTCTGTCGGTAATGCCTCCTTTCTGAAAGGTGATTCAAGACCAATCGAACACGTAGGACAGTACTCCAGTACCAGACTAGCTCTCTCACACGACAATACATTGATCACGAAGACATCCTTGCGAATTCTTTCTCCCTTATCAGCTGTGCTCACTTCGTTCAACTTCCACATCAATTCTTGCAAATCTACACGGACAAACCAATTGCTTGATACCAGTTGAACGCATATCATGTAGAAAGCACCCGGATGGTTAAGATTCATGGAAACAACATCGCACGCGTGGCCCTGGATGTCATGATTGTGTTGTTGTCCTTGCAGATTCACTAATAGCGTCCATTCTTGCGTACTACCTATACTCTAAAACACAAAGGTGATAATTCTACTTGAATGATATAGACCTGTGTTCACATGACGAGGCATTGCAGCTCTATGCGACCGATAACACATTGACGTATGTTGTGACGGGTGCACTCACAAGGTTTTCATCCAACCTTCAACCTCAATTAGTATCACAAAGCCCAAATATGTATTTCTGTACGAAAAGTACTACACAAATGGGATGGAGATGATGGACAACTGTAGGATATCTCTAACAGTGCGAAAGACGGCACTATGGGCAGTGCACTTTCTTTTGCTCAAATGTAACCAAATCAATTGAACATTCAGGATAATTCACCCGTAGTGGCTTAGCATGTCGATCTCGGAGCAATCTCGAAGTCATCCTTCGCGATCCGCGAGTTCTGTCTCCCCTATCAGTGTTCATTTGTATCGCTCAACTTCCACATTGTGCATCGATTCTTGCAACAAGAATTTTCGCGGAAAACCCCATTTTCCGATATCAGCTGAACTATGTCACGCAGGTGAAAGAAGTATCCGGAAGGATAAGATAGATAAATTACTCTACAGTCTCTACAGCGAAACTCTTCATGGAAACGTAGCACGCATGCAGCATTCGCCATTCGAGCTACAGTTATGTGTGCGTGTCGTATGTACATCGTTGCTGGCTGGAGACGAAGAAGACATTACATGAGAAGGACGTGGGCACGGAATGTAGACTAGTGATTCTTCAATTGATATACGTCTTCGTAGAACACAGCTAGGTTGGTGGTGAGCTTCGATACAGAACACCGAGGGATGACGACAAACCATAACTTAGAACGAATTGACGAGCTCCACGCTCCTCTTCATAATCTCCTCGAGTGGCCACCTTTCCCCGCGACCATGCTTCAAATCCAATACATCACCCAGCTCATCGCACGCCTTCAAAATCACATCAATGTCCTCTTTTGTATGCGCCGCGCTCACGCAAAACCTCACTCGACTGGTCACGAGTGGTGTTGCAGGGTATGCTACGACAACCACAACAATTGGCGTCGGTCGCCGCGCCCGCATCATCCGTGCAAACGTAGGCATCTTACCAGGGTTGAAGAGAAGGAGAGGGACAATAGGTGAAAAGGGGTGGCCGTAGGTAATGAACCCAAGTTTCTTCAAGCCGGCATGAAGATAACGTGAGTTGAATGCCAGTCGACGGATGCGCTCACGTGCTTCGGACCCGTCCGAAAGGGAGGAAGGGAGGGAGAGCCACGTTGGGAGTGCAGAAGAAGGCGCCATACCAGGATGCACGTAGTCGACCGTGCGGACCAATGATCCGTTCGTTGTTGGGGTCGTGAGTGCGACAGAAGCTTTAGGGGGTGAAGCAACGGGAGGAGCGACGCCCATAATACTGGCCATGCTGGCGACGATCTGTGTGAGGACGGGAGGTGTTATTGCTTCCGCGTATGGTCCTGAATGTCCACGTAGACGGAGATTATCAATGAGAGACTTGCGCCCCGCGATGTATCCACCCGAAGCTCCAAAAGATTTGGTAAAGGTGCCCATGAGAATGTCGACAGAGCGAGGGGGGATGTTAAAGTAATCCGTCACTCCGCGACCGTGTGGGCCAAGGGCACCGATTGAATGTGCTTCGTCAACGAAGAGGTAGAACTGCAATAACGTGATTTAGCGACGCACAAGAAACGCAGACCTAGCACACCTTGTACTTCTTCTTGAGCTCGATGAGCTTGGGTAAATTGACCATTGTGCCTTCCATACTGTACAGACCCTCGACGATAACAAGAATCTTCTTCCAGGGTCGATGGGTCTTGGGTTGACCCTGGCTGATAACCTCGCGCAGTAAAGCCTCGAAGTTTTTCATATCGTTGTGTTTGAACATGCGGACATGTGCACCACTCTGCCTAACACCGACACGAATGGATGCATGATTGTGCTCGTCGGAGATGACAAGACAACCCTTGCCCACCAACGCAGGGATGAAGGTTGAATTTGTAGCAAAACCCATCGAACTGATCAACGCGTCCTCCATGCCAACAAATCGGGCCACAAGCGCCTCAGCAACCTGATGGAGGTCACAGGTCCCAGCCTCCAAACGCGTTCCATAAGTGGAGACGCCATATCGTCTGATAGACTCCTCGACGGCATCTGCACAGCCACCACGGGCCTGGGCAAATCCCAGGTAGTTATAGGATGAGATGTTGAGAGCGCGGGTTTTGTTACCAGTGTATATATGAGTGTAGTTGTTATCTTCAGAGTAGCGGTCATAGATGAGAATGGTGCGACCTGCTACACCTGTGACCGGTTGTGAAAAGCAGTCGTCCATGCGGCGCTTCAAGCGGCGGGTATAAAACGAGTCAAAGTCCGAGTTCAAGGGTGCGTATCCCTATTCAGGTATCAGCAGTCACGACACAACAAAAGAGGAACCAACACACGTCATATGGCATCAAATGCGTGAAATACGATTTAGCAAAGCGTTTTCCAAAGAAGTCGCGGACGTGACCAAACATGATGAGGATGAGGTAGCTGAAGTAGGTCGTGAAGAGGATGTAGTACGGAGGTTCTTCTATCTCATGTTCTGCAACTGGTTTTTCCGAGTTGTGTTGGGAGACACAGCGGTAGTTCTGGTTGGCGCAATGTCCAAACTCTGTATGAACGGTAGTATACACTTGCTCTGATGTGGGGGGCGTGAGAGGGTAGGTTAGGCCAGAGCTGTTGTCATCAGATTCAGTGAGGACGGTGTCCTCTGAGGGTGACGATAGGGACGACGATACGGAGAGAGCGGGCGTTGACGCAGGGGTGACTTCATGGCCGCGAGCACGAGCATCTGCTTCATGGACCGCAGAGAGATAGGAAGCCGCGCTGGTCAGAGGAGGCAGCTGAGAGAGAGAGGCCCTCTTCTTTGTGAAGAGTGACTGGGAGGGCGAGGGCGGACTGAGCACAATGGAGGAGTGCATCCCTTAAACTTGCTAGCTGGCAGTCGAATTCTGGCTGGAGGCTATTAAACCATGGATTACATCATCATCCTTCCTGTTTTGGAAGTGTCCTCTACTTGAAGTAAAACACACATAAAACAGCGGCTCTGACGCGGATTGAAACGCGGGTTTCTTTCTCCCCTCGTGGTCATGCCTACTGTCACAAAAATTTGTTGCAGTGCGTCGTCATTGTGTTTTATAGCTGGTAACTGACTCAAACACTGGCAGTTGGCGCTGGATACGTTGGTGAGCATTGCATTTTGAAACGCTCGTGTCGTGTCTCATGCACTGTTGTTACTTGCAGGAGGTCCAACATGCGCTGTCATCGCACTCAAATGCCCTCACATCCAAGTCACTATCGTTGACCTTAATCAAGCCCGCATCGATGCGTGGAACAGCCGTGACTATAAACTCCCTATCTATGAACCTGGTCTCGAGGACGTCGTTCGTGAAGCACGTGGCCGCAATCTCTTCTTCTCTACAGATATCGACAAGGCAATCCAAGAGGCTGACCTTATTTTCGTCAGCGTCAACACTCCGACTAAAAAATCTGGCGTGGGTGCAGGTTTTGCTGCCGACTTGAAGTATGTATCACGTCACGATCCTTGTCACTCTTACATCCTCACGCTTTCTTTAGGTACGTGGAATCGGCTACACGTCATATCGCCAAAGTAGCCACTTCAAGCAAAATCGTTGTCGAGAAATCCACTGTCCCATGCCGAACAGCAGAGTCGATGCGCACTATCCTTGAGGCTAACTCCAGGCCAAACTGTCGGTTTGACATCCTCTCCAACCCCGAATTCCTCGCAGAGGGCACCGCAATCAACGATCTATTCAATCCTGACCGTGTCCTCATTGGATCTCTCCAGACACCAGATGGTATCGCCGCATCAAATGCGCTACTTGAGGTTTATGCAAATTGGGTCCCGTGAGTTATCCCGCCTTTTTATTGGTTATCTCCGCTCTCGTGGGGACTTGGCTTCCCCACCTCCTTTCCATTTCCTAAATGGAGAACCGCGATACTCATTTGTTCTGGTGGAATATTCCCATAGAAAAGACCGCGTCCTCACCGTTGGTCTCTGGTCCTCTGAGCTCTCTAAGCTCGCGGCCAATGCGATGCTTGCACAACGTATCTCATCCGTGAACGCACTCTCCGCGATCTGCGAAGCTACTGGCGCCAACATTGACGAGGTCGCGCATGCTATCGGCTATGACTCACGCATCGGGCCAAAGTTTCTCCGTGCATCGGTCGGGTTCGGTGGGTCGTGCTTCCAGAAGGACATCTTGAATCTTGTCTATCTCAGTGAGAGTTTGCATCTCCCGGAAGTTGCCGAGTATTGGAAGCAAGTCGTCGTCATGAACGAGTATCAAAAGCGACGTTTCTCAAAGACTGTGGTTGATACGCTCTTCAATACTATCACGGGCAAGGTGTGATGACCTATTCCCTCTATTTTTATTCGACTCAAATATAACTACCAGCGAATTGCCGTCCTTGGGTTCGCTTTTAAAGCCGACACTGGCGACACTCGAGAGTCACCCGCCATTACCCTCGTCAGGGACTTTTTGCAGGAAAAGGCTCTTGTGAACATCTACGATCCTCAGGTTGTTCACGAACAAATATGGACAGATCTAACCGAGGTTATGCCTTCCGTGCCATTATCCGACAGTACGTCTTGGTCACTTCATATCCTCCTGTTTTACTTACTGTGCGGGTTTCAATACAACACCTTGATGTACATATACTCAGTTAAAAAGCAGGTTCATATCACCACAAGTGCTCTCGAGTGTTGTCTTAACACTGAAGCCGTGGTTATCGCCACTGAATGGCGGGAGTTCCGTGAGATCGATTGGGAAGTTGTTTATACGGGTATGAACAAGCCCGCATTCGTGTTTGATGGAAGGCTTCTCGTCGACATACAGAAGTTGAAGGAGATCGGATTTCAGGTGCGTTTCCGTGGCTTCTGGTGGTTGTGGAATGACGCTGAGGCAATGATATCGCAGGTGGCTGTCATCGGTCGGGGGGAGCGCCTCTAGGTTTGAGGTCATGTGAGCATTCCTTCAGACATCAAGCTGCTGGGGAGATCTTAGCCATACTACTTACCCACCCCGTCACGGATTAGAGGCAGATTAGAGAAAGTCGCAGGAATAAGGAATCATATACTATAGAACAAGACAGACTCTTCTCATTCCTACCCACTGAAGTTTGATTATTCTTACTCCTTGTGTACACTCCTATCACTTGGGACTGTTTTTCTTGTCGCTCTTTTGCATAGGACTATCCAACTAGAAAGTGATGTGATGAACTTCCTCGAGCTCTCCCTTTGTTGCATGACACATTCGGCTGAACAGTGCTAACTCGCTGATCCGAGGATCTATAAATGCATCCACAATGATTTTACTCTTAGACTTGGCTCATCAGTCCATGAGCACGTTAATCGGTGGAGTTCTGACGGGATCACTTAATAAAACGCAGTGAAGATTGCTGACTTATCATCTCAACACCATCTAGGTGAGTCATCATACATCAATCGGTTGGCAGGTTGAAGTGATCTAGTAGTTTCTATGCATGCCATCCGACTGTTAATAATCTGCAATGCTTTGAGGAACAGCCGTGTCCCAGGTACTACTAGTACTCGTGTGCCGTCCGGTCGCTTCAGGGATAATCAAAATAGTACAGATCTCTAAGATATTCAACACCATATAGGTATGTACCGAACCTCCAAAGGTCCAAACTCCAAACGTATTCACGCAAATCCGAGGATCAATGTTGTATACAACCTTCGATAGAAAATGGGGGAATCCAGTTTCAACATACTTGGGCCCAAAGGCCGTCCAACATGTACCAGTGCTGTATCAAAAGCCTCGACTCTGCCAACCACCGAACTGTCCGCTCTGGCCAAACATCTGTTGTTGGGGTTGTAGCTGAACCCGACTCTGATGTTGCTCTTGTTGCTGCAAGAACGGTGTCGTTCCAAACGTACTCTGAGGAGATGCCGCATATGGCAGTTGTTGCGGCAACGGGGAACCTGCTACGAACGTCGAGAATGGGGCCGGGGTCGGTGGAGCTGAAATTGTGCCAGGAGCTGGGACCATGGACGGCGACGAAAGCTGGGGCTGGAGGGAGAAGACACCGGTTGGGTAAGGAACAAGCGACGGCATAGTGTATGATTTGAATGAAGATACCCCCAGAGGCTGCCGAGCAGGGGCCTCAATTGCACCTGTACCAATGCCAACAGATGACGTAAAGGGGCTTGTACTGGTAGGGAATGATGAATTATTGGTGAGGGTGGACGCTGGAGAGGTGGGGAGAAAAGAGGGCGAAAATAAACCCACGCCAGTCATCTGTGGAGTAAATGGGTTCATGGTGCCGCCTGCAGCTGTCAAGTTGATACTCGGGGTAGCGACACCGCCCATGGAAGTCATTGCCCCAAACGGGTTTCCAGTTGTTACAGTTGCACTGGCCATGTTGAAGTTTGTGAATGGGTTCGTGACAAGTGTCGGAAGGGACTGTGACGGTAGCTGTGTCTGTGGCAACGATGGTATTCCGGTCGGCGACATTGTCAGTGGAGCCACTGAGGTCTGTAGAGGCGTGATAGGTGTTGAGGGACTATGCGACTGGAATTGCAGAGGAAGTGAGGAATTCTGCGTAGGGCCCTGCAATGAGATAAGCTCATCCCAAATCCCACTTTTACCTGAACTCGTTGGATTGGGAGTAACATTCGCATTTTGTGAAGAAAATGGCAGAGGCTGAGAGACTGCACGGGTTTGTGGGGAAATATGTCGCGACAACGTTGATGACGGAGACAATGACGGAGAAGTATAAGTACCAGCTGCAGAGAGCATTCTACTAGGCATATTCTGAGGAGTCTTTTCAGGTGGAGGCGGGGGTACTGGCGATGTTCTACGTTCGATTGATGTAGAGTCCGTGGATAGGGGCGTCGACTTTGGTCGTGACAAGATGGATACAGACGCTATTCTGGGCGGCGGTACGACCATAGTCTGGTGAGATGCTAATGACGACTTCTTGGCCATGAACCGTTTGAATTCGTACTTGGCTACGGGCACGCAGTGCAGACAGAATTGTCAACTGTGAATACTACAAGAACTAAGGCCATGACAGGTCATACCTCGAATGAACTTTTCGAGCTCGCTGTCCCGTTCCGAGTCTATCATGTTCGTCGGTGGGGGGTGCCGAGTCTCATCAGGATTGTATAATTGATTGGATTTCACATTGCCATTCTGCCTCATAAGCTGAAGAAGATCATTAACCCATGACGTCGGAATAAGTGGTGAGAAGTGTAAGAAGTAAGGCAACGCTAGGCCAAAAAAGAAAGGGTAATAACAAAAGGAAAAATGAATCTAACCTCGACTTGTTCCTTTGACCATTCATCCAGTGTAAGGCTCTTTCTAATATTCACACATCATATCTCAGCCTTGGCTTACACTTATGCGCCGCGAAACAACGAAGGACAATGATACATACACTTTGGTGACATGTGTCCCAATCTTGCGATGGATGCTTGCACAACTTACGCTGTCAGATAATACGAACTTTAGCGCTGGGTACTCAGTCACGACGCAAAGGGGTGCCCCGACGAGAATGGACACAAACGCACCAGATGAAGATTCCTAAGTTAAACGACGCCCACCTCGGGGCACGAGCTTTGCAATCCGCACACACGTCTATATGAGACATGCACCATGCGACAAGGTGGGTCAACGACAGCGATACAGGAAGCACCGTGAACAAGAACCAAGGGTAATAGTATTAGGAAGTGTACTGGAGGCGAGTCGGGAAATACGCACCATTTCCAGGTTTCATTACGATCTCCAAGAGAGCGCGCTGATTCCTCTCTGCAGCGATCCTGCCGATGCTAGTGGACATCCTTGCGAGACGGTCACTGCGACGACCTTACACAATCACCTGCTTTGGAGTTGTCCGTCGGAATTTTTTTTGTACCTAAATCTGATACTTTTAGCCAAAAGCGCCTGATTTATCCCATATTACTACAATCAGACCGGTACAGCTCTCCTGCTCCCCTCCAGTTCCTCCACCCCACTACTGCAAAATGACGAACAATCAAAAGGCGGAAGCACTTCGCAAATTCTCCGTATATCCTTTCTCCTCGGACGAGGTCTTCCAGGTGTGTATACGCAGGTCTAATGACAGTCAATTCTGAATCTTTGATGCGGTCGGTTGCTTCAAATGACGATGGAAACGGCTATATTATAGCAAGGTCTAATCAGAATCCTCGAACATGATGATTCTGCGCAAGTGATTTCAGAACAGGGAAGATCAGAACTTGAGCTCAGAACGCAATTATTTTACTTTAACCGGTGAGTAACACCAACTTTACATGACACCGCGGAACTGTGCTGGGGTTATTTCCCGTATTTCCTCTTCATGCATGAATTTCCAACTTCCCTCCATTTCATTTCACCTCCTTGAGCTTGACACCATGTTTGAGACACTTTAGCCGATAAAGCAATACTGATGCCTTACTCGGATGATCTTACGCGAACTTGCGCTTGCATAATACACCCTCTTAATTTGGCAGACAAACAGGATGCGACCTGTCGCTAGAAGACGTCAGGTCGCTTACTAGTGGACTTTCTCTTCTCCCCAGCTCAATGCTCGAATCACCACCCTTCACG
This sequence comes from Scleroderma citrinum, assembly GCA_029372045.1. NCBI lineage: Eukaryota > Fungi > Basidiomycota > Agaricomycetes > Boletales > Sclerodermataceae > Scleroderma > Scleroderma citrinum. The sequence goes on along the minus strand of JARFMN010000005.1, from coordinate 1,313,958 downwards.
TCTCCAACACATGGATATGGTCACTTGCCTCCTCCTGTAGAATTACAAGCCGAGTCGTCCGAAGCTCCACCGCGCGTCCTCACCTTTGTCGAACTCAAGGATCTCATTGAATCTGGAAACGCAGAGAACATACCTTACAATAAGCACATTCCAGACCAAATAAATGTGTGTGATTTACTCCTGTCTGGGCTTGAGTGTATACTTATCGGGGGCATTGGTTGATGTGCAAAATGAAATTTACACAATTATCACCCGAATTAATATCGATACATGACGGCAACCTGGAATGAATGAACGATCTTGCGGCATTATATGGTACCCGGGCTTTCGTCATAATACGACGCTATCATTCATGCCGTAACTCACACCCTCGGACGGCAGGAGTGTAGCCCCAGTCAGTCAAATACACCAGCTAGAAAGAAACCCTGGGAAGCCGCCAGTTCATCGGTAGCAGTATGAGCGCTTGGTGTCAAGTTGTCGGTCAATAAACGTCTACCGCGTGTTCTTCGGATGCTTAGGATGAGGCCGCCCTCCCTCTGCCGTATCAGACACATATGGGGGGGGGTTTGCCTTTCCGATTATGACATGGGAGACAATCAACCTTAACTTTGATAGATGGATGGTTGTCGTACTACTCGTTTTGTTGGATTCTTGCTTTCTGTGGCTGCCATGGTTTCCATCAATCTATCAAAAGTTACTTTCTATGTGCACGCCTCATCAGGTGGTGAGCTGCGTCTTGCCAATTGAAACCCTCTTTGGTGTCCTCTGTTGTTGGTGTATCTATCAGCAGATTCACGGTGAGACGAACAGTGACCATGTTGACGAGCACTGAGCATTGACTTACTATTTGTGCTCAACGCATGTCCACATTCTCTCTCACACGTTGTTCTGAACCTGCCTCGTGAGTGCTTTTCCCATGGTGCTCAATCACCCACGGGGCCACTCGACAGTCCAGAAAATACATCCATTCCTCTGGATTCTATCTTGCAGCCACGTGTTTCGAAAGTATGCTTGGACGTCCATCGAGCATGTGTTCGGACATGGTGTACCTCCACGGGCCAACTTGAGCCTTGTTCCCTTGACAAGTCCAAGTCTCGTGCGATGCTTTGCTATCCCACCATCCCCGTACGTTCACGTATTGTATTCCCTCAGCTTTAAAACATTCCTTAACTCCAAATAAATAAATCTCGGTGACCTGCAGTTTCTTCCCCTCGCACGCATATCCTGGCTATCATGCATTCCGAAATTCCCGATAGCGTTATATGACCATTCGTCACTTATCATGTTATAATAGGACGTACACGGATAAGGATCGGACTTGTACAATGCCGTGGGCCGGAACGGAGTCCTACGAGAAAATATCATTGCACCCTCTCGCAGCCCGCGCCTTCCAAGGGTCAGGCACCAGGTGTCCAGGGCTCAGCGACCTAGGGTAGTGATCTGCTTCTATTCATGGCCTCTTGGTAACCGCTCTTGCGACCGAAATCATCATGTGCGTTCAATGCTAAAATGACAAATGACTGCCAGTCATCGAGGCGTCAATAACCGCTGTATTTTGGTATCTCCTCGTTGGACCCTGTTTCGAACACGCCGCGTCGACAGGGTTAGATTAATCGATGACCAATGAGACAAGAAACGAGGCTCGACCCTTCATGGGGCTAGGTGAGTGTCTCGCTTCTATCTCTTGTTACCCACGTCACCTGTAATCTGTGGGCCACTTTGTTGCTTTCAACCATGATACAAAACACTGAAGCCCCATAGCCAGTTTAATGGAGATAATATGTGCTTGCATAGTGGCTATGTTCAACACCCCTGTGACCCCACTCCTTTTCCGTTGTGCTTAGTGTGCTGTGAGTTAACGCGTGGAGACGTGCATGTTGTTATGCGATCACACACATATTCGACCGCATATGTCCGACGGACGACGGACGATTTATCAGACTTTGCGTTTCCTCACGGTCCTGGACTGGTCCTGGAAGTTCAAATTAGTTCATCGAGTTTCAAGCTTAACAAATCTAAGATTCTGAATCCGGGAACTAGACACTGGATCTGGGCTCTGAGGTAGTGCACCATTGAGTCACCCACCTGTGTTCCACCCTGTCGACCATTACATTCGATGACAGATTATTCGTGTTTTAACACGGGCTTCTTCAGAGTGTTGGACACGATGCACGTCATGGACATTCCCTCGCACTTGAATTGGAGCCTGTGAGAGTATAATTCGTACGGATGAGGAAGAGGGAAGGACTTAAGGACGGCACGTAGTGCGAGGTTTGGGGTCAGTGGTGACATGTATGTCGTGAAGGATTTCGACAGGACCATGTCTTGACAGACGCGCGGTAGCATTCTAGTACGCACCTCGCAACGTTATGCAAGTTTGGACAGTGAAACACGTACTTACCACTTGATATGAATAGTAGGGACGCATTTACAGCCGCAACTGGCTCAGGTTGCTGCCTTGCGTTGATCATGAGACAACACATTAGCAACACTGACAGGGGTATTTACGTTCACGTCTGCAGTTGTTTATTGCCACGTGTTAAAGCTAGCGACGGGGAAGGAGTTGCACACATAATAGCAGAATGGAGGTAAGGGCACCCCTTATCGTGGTGGGTATGCGCTTGGCGACCGTTCCTCACTCACTTAGAGTTATTTACCTTACAAAGGGTCTGTAGTCCCTACGCGAATGAACCAGTGCCTATCGGCCATAAGCTTCAAGCTTTCAGTGCACAGGGTTGTGCAGGCGTCGCATAGGGAAGAAACTCGTGATACGAACATTTGAAAGATGAACCAATGTCCGAGGAAAGGTTCGATGACCATAACTCAGATGCGGAGTTACTATCATGATCTTCATGGGGTTGTGACACTCGCACAAAGAAACAGAATGCTAAAATCCTTGGAGCTGCCACTGGGCTCTTGATGAAGGTGTTTCAAAGCTCAATCGTGAGATGATGAAATGAAATGAATATTCACTCACACCGTGCAATCAACTTCGATGACACCGTATAGCAGTGTTTGAAGCTTGAAGTGCCAGTGGCTCAGCGGCCTTTCCCAAGGTAATAGATGGATTCTGGATGGAAGTCATGTGATTAGAGTGACTAACCAGTTCACACGTTAACAAAGGCATTTATTTGTCGTCAACCAACGCACATTATACCCTAATCTAAGGTCAGCATACGTAGCCATTACCTTCCTAATTGGGGGAAAGCCACCTGCCAGGGTCATGGTTATGGCTGCACCCGTCTGTACACCTAACCGACCACTGGCGTATAGCGAGAAGGACCCAGTGGGTCCACACTGCAGCGATGAGCACACCTCACCCCAGAGTCCCACTCAGGTGAGGTGCACTCATCGCTATGGTGTTGACTCACTGGGTGCTTCCTGTCTAGGTGAAAATCAATATACAAAAAAGTGACATGGACAAATTCTGGAATAAATGATTGCAGGATATATATTTCTTTCTTGAGAGGTGAGTGAATAGTTGTGGTTTTTTCTTCCCTTTGTTGAAACTGATTGAATTCCATCTGTGGTTGTGCCAGTGGCAAGCCACTTGATGACTTTTTTTTATTTTCCTCAAAATAAAACTATCTGATAATACAATTATGGGAACATGCTTTGAGTCAATGAGTGGTTTCAGATTCCTAGTGTTGTATTGAAGCACTTGGTGAATATTTCTGTGATTGGTTGAAAATTTCCACATGCCTAGGTACAGAGCACCTACAATTTTCTGTATCTTTCCGAAATTAATCAGGTTCACTCAAGTCCTTGTAGTTGAAGTCCTTGGATATCATCTTGCCTGTAAATTCAAGGCTCTGATACAATGAAATATCTGCTGACAAAGCAGCTGAATTGGGCGAAAATCTCACATCTCATCCAGTTCTCCTTGGATGCTTTCAAAAATATGTAGGTATGTAGTTTAAATATCTTACTTCACAAGTCCAGTATAATTTTTGTGGTTGTGATGTGTGGTGATGAATAAAAGTTGTCATGGCTTGGTAGGCTCAGTACCAGTAAAGGAAAGGAAAGGAAATAGGTAGGCCTGGTATACTGTCGATGACGTAATCGCATTGCGATCTAACATCATCGTGGCTTGCATGTCTGTAATAGATTAGAATGAAGCCATTCCTTCATTCTTTCCACGACAGGCTCAGGGGTTCACGGAAATTATCAGCGTTAGAAGAATGACCGCGGGTCGTGGACTAGATCTATGTATATATATCCATGTCGTAGACAAAACGGCAAGCATCCCGGAGACATGCAATCATGGAAACAACAGCAGGCAGTGAGGAAAGATACAGATGCTCAAATGAAAGCAAAGCAAAGTCCAGATTAGTAACGTCGAGACGTAATGGATGATGGTCGTAGCCCCGATAGGATGTATTCTGCCTCCCTCCCTCGGTCATAGCGTGTGCGTCAGGACACTACAAGGTCCGGACAGCAGTCTGGACCAAAAACGGGGGTCAGGTGTCTATTGGCAGGTCAGTCGGAACTGCGCCTTCCTCAATCCCTTTCCCCTCTCAGATCTCAGACTCCGACTCCGACTACTTCTCACCCAACTCGTTCTTGATCCACTGAGCGGATACGTGCTTCTCTACTAAGAACCCCTCCACTTTCCTCAGGGCATCTACTCCATGCATGACCCACTCGTGTGTCCCCCACGCGTTGTCACCATGCACAATTGGAATCGCCGCGAGGGTGGAATGCAGGGAATGAAGTAACTCCGCGTCTGCGTAGCCAACCGCGGTTTTCGAGACATAACGGTATCCTGGGGGAATACCGTGCGAGTCCGATTGATTTTGGTGGGTAGGGGAGGAGGGATTTGTCGACCTGGAGATTGATGAGGATGGCGAGCTGGGGGGCGAGGAGAGCGTGACGGACGCAGGCGCTGCAAGTGCATAGTCAGCCCGTGTGCCTGTGATTTGGTAGAGGAGGGATCCCGATCCAGAGGAGTTGAACGTGACAGCGATTGCCCATCGGGACTCTTCGCTGGAAGATGGCGACGAGGAAGTTCGAATGAAACGAGCTACTGCAAGTTCGTAGAATGGCGGCATGATAGTCGGTCAGCTCAGCGGAAAGTGGCAAGGTCAGGAGGAAGACTTGAACTGGGGAGGCGAAGGAGAGACAGGATGGGGAACTTATAGTGAGGGAACATGCGATGAGCTAAGTAATCGAGGATTTGACGTGGAGGGCATGTGGCTTTATTCGCCGATAGAGGCAAGAATGAGATTGCATGGACGGGTTAGTATGTGTGTGGGTGGGTTGACAGCGTTCTGCCGGAATCTTGTCTCTCCCTCAGGCTATAGTCGGATTCAAAACTGCAAATGGACATCCGCAGGTAAAAAATAGGGAAGCAAAATTAACGTGACATCTATCCAAACAAGGACCTATAATCTATCCCTAAATGTGTAAATTGGCGGCACACTTGATATGCTTTGACCTGTACCAATTCGGTTTCAATGTGTCGAGGCTGTTATCGCTTGCATTTAAAAATTTCAGGGCATTCCTCACAGTTCTTTCATTGGCTTCAAGTATTGTGGACCTGACTTGATTCTCCATTTTCCTCATTCCCAATCACAAGTTACGCTTCATTCCACAGTTGTCATTTGCATCAGGGACTTTGCTAAATTGTAGAAGCATGACTGATCACGAGATTGGTTCACTGGCGGCTACCACCGGTACGGCGGCTATAACTGACCCACCGAGTTGGCTACGCGATGTCTGGTGTAATTCATGCATACCATATAATATAGACAGGAGTGCCACTGATCGATCAGATGAGTCGAGAGTTCGCGTACTGAATTAGTAACTTCCTCCTCTCCGGAGTGACAACATCCCCGATTCTGGACCTAAGAGCAATTACAGTAATTGTCCAATGCCGATAATGGCACTCGAAGGTAGAGTATGTAATGAACAATATACGATTGACATCACTAGTACTTGTATATCCATCTGAGACGAGATTCATGTTACTAAACGAAGTTCTATGACGACTTCAGGCTCTTGACTTGTGAGTAAATAAACCCATCATTATCAGAGCTCGAAATTGTATGTTTGTCGTCAAGTTCATGGCCAGCATCGCCGTGTCACTAGAGAGTTATTCAGCCTGGAATCGTTCGACAGGTAGTTCCGTAACAGACCGAGATAATGACGGGCGCGTGTTGGCCTTCGCAGCCTGGGTTGCCTCAGAACCGTACTATTAATTACCTTAGGGCCGAGTCCTCGAGGTACCGTATCTAACACCCCAACTCAAGCTCAGTCGTGAGGCAAAAGCATGATAAGGGAACCTATCCAGAGTTCGATTCATTGTGGAGATGATCAGGGGCCGGGGGGTTTAGTCACGTCAACTCGTCATTCGGCTGGGACAGTTCGAGTCCGGGAGCGAACACTTACCCAACGATTTGTGTAGCACGACAAAGATTTCACTGAACAGATATAACCCAGTTGATCCGGCCATTTCGGTGTCACGAGAGGCTTCAATACAATGGCAGTCGAAATCTGGGAATATGGTAAATGCAGGTTACGGGGCAGGTTTTGCTGCCCCTTGTATAGATAGATTGAGCAGCTTCCATCAGACTGAGAGAAAGGAAAATGCCGTTGTGGAGGAGCGGGAAGAATGCCGATTGACCGAAAGGGTGTATACATAGAATTGAATAGGATGAATCGGAACCGGCCGATGAACTCAAATGCCCATAATACTGCTCAAAGCGGACATGCGCAGCGAAACGTCGTCCAAAAAGGAGTCACTGAGCTGATAGCTTACAGATCGCGGTGGAATGGTGGCATTGCTGGATGCCCAAGACAGTTCCGGCTTTGGTTATTTTTGTATCATGACGTTCTTGATGAGTTGGACGTGACACTGTCTATGAATTGGGCCTTCGATCGAATTCATGCCTGGTGCGGATACTAACCTTGCCTTCGGGAATGCAGTTATGCCTACGTATAGCTAATTGCAACGATCAAGAGGAACAGGGATGTAGCGGTTCCAAGAAGTAGTGCCTGAGATGGAGAAACTGATACTGATAGGGACTCCGTGACGCGATAGGCAATTCGCCCGACTTAGCTGGTCCAGGGATAAAACACTGGATTGAATGCTGTTCTGGAGCAAGTCGTGCCCCCTTTCAGTGCAGGTGGTCATCTCCGACGAGCGTTTGAACACAATAATGGATAGTTCATTGCTCGGACTTGTAAGGGGTGGGTTAGTGATCAACTGATCGGTGGGTGGCAGTCATGCAGGGCACGAGGAAAAAACCCTGAGGGTGTCTCCGTGCGTCAGTAATGGCCGTGGTGGGTACACTAAGTACTTGGGGTGGTTACTAGGAGTTGCTACTGTCTTTATTGTTTTCCCACGGAGACCGCCCTTTCTCCTTTCCTCGGAAGCATATGCACTGATCGCGCAGCAACTGCCACCACAACAGCGACAGACGATGGCCATATAGTCGTGCGCCACACATCCGAGTTCTATTTCACATCTACGTTGGCCGTAAATCATGTCTAGCGAAACACCCGAAGAAATCGCCAGGTTAGTCTTCTATCTTGTGGCTGGCACAAAGCTATGCTCAACTGTCTGCGTCGGTCTTGCTGGGTGGAATCTAACGTAGAGAGGCAAAAGGAATACACCAGGGCCTAAAAGAACTCCTCAAGACACGATCCCCTTGGGACAAAGAAGTCGAGTTTAATCGGAAGAAGTGAGTCCATCTGACTTTCCCAGCTGTGTCTTGCTGACGCAAAAGCCTTTCTTTTCGATGATGCAAATTCTTGTCCATGCCTATTAATCAAGCTTGCGTCGTCTCTACCTTCGTCTTCTCCTCCTCGAACCATATGCGAAAGAATCCAAGGATGCAGAAACCCATCTATGGATGCAGACCTCCTATCCATTCATTTCTCAATACAAACAAGACATCGCCACCCTTGACCGTGCTTTACCACAACAACGCACTCATTCTTCCCGTAAAAATCACCCTCAACAACAGCATGACCATCGTCAGCACGGACCGGTCGAGTATCGCAGGCTCATGCAGCGTTTCCGCCAGTTCCTGGCCGAGGAAGAGAAATTTTGGATAGCTTTTGTCGCGCGGTACTGTCGCCAGTTTGCAATTTCTGAAGCACAACCTGCTCTTCATGCCCTTGGAGTGATCCCTTCAACGATTCCCGTCAGGATCCCCGAGCTTGGTGATTCAGGTGACAATGAGTCTGCTGACCCTATCACCACCAACACAACCCACCATGTGACTGATGGGGACTCGAACAGTGCTTCCCGACCCCAACGTGACCATTCTGGCTTCCCACCGGAGGATACTATTACCCCACCTTTACCTCCAGGTCTTACCGAGGAAGGTCAACGTACGGCTAGATTAGCGATCCTTGCCAAGGCGTTCGTGTGCCTCGGTGATATCGCGCGATACCGGGAACTCTACAATGAGTCTGGGGGCCGACCGAGGGCAGGTCAAGAAGATGGCCCCGGCGCGATACCCGCTCGCCGCGGGCGCCATCGCCGTTCCGGTCCTCACGGATTAGAACAAGTCGCAAGGGCTCGCACGTACAATCGTTCGATTTCCTTCTACGAACACGCACGTGCACTAGTTCCTAGCGATGGAAATGCAGCGCATCAGCTTGCCATTTTGTCATTCTATGGTGGCGATGTGTTTGATGCATTATATTGGTATTTGAGAGCACTCTGTGTCAAGGGGCCTTACGAAGCTGCGGTGGAGAACCTGAGGAAGGTGCTTGGCAGAACCATGGGTGAGGGAGCTACGAGGTGGGTGAGGGAGAGTACGAAAGGAGGAGAGGAAGAGGAGGTGCCAGTAAAGGTGAAGGTTGACAGGATGAAGGACAATATTGTACTTTTACATGCCTTATTACGGGTTGGAGCTGAGAGGTAAGCGATATGTGCATTGTCGCTCAACACACTCTTATCTCCTACCATACAGGCTTCACCTTGACCCAAACGCCATATCCTCGGACATCACGGAAAATTTTAGGGCTTTCGTCTCAGAGCGAGTGCTTCCAATCGACATGGTCACACGTGTGGTCGTGCTAGCTCAAGGCGCACTGTGGAACCACCGGATGCTCCGAGACAGTGCAAGGGCCTCTTCTCATCCCCACAAATCACGTGAGCGTACTGGGCGCCCACATTCACGGTCCATATCTGTAGGTAGGACCACACAAGATACGACGAACGACCCCAACAACAGCGATCTTGACACACCGGCTACAGTTGAGCTTCGTCTGCTCACTCACCTGCTAACACTCCATCGCGTCCTCCTTGAGGTAGGCACCGCACAACTCGCGACACCTCCCCCTCCAGATGTGTCCGACAATGACTTGGCACCAAAGATCACGGCAGCATTCAGGAGAATGTTGCCTGCCCTGAGGGCAGCGAGTAAGTGGATAGTTGGAAATGTTGGGTATGTTATCAAGGCAACTTCGTCATCATCATGCGGTCATGAGGAGGGGGACAGCTGGGAAGAAAGTGCGTTACGTGATGTCATGTCCCTCCTTTACAACCGCTTCGCCGAGTTCTATACTGCGCTGGGAAAGGTGTTTCCTATTGATAAGTTACCGAGGCTTGAGGCTCCACTTGATGAGGATGTGGACCTGAGGGGGTTTCTACCGCTGAGAGGCAGGATGCGGGGGGATGAGGTGGCGGATAGTGGCAAGTATGCTACAGCGGATTCAACTGGGGACCACCAGAGAGACGGAGACGGACCAAGACAAAATGATGGTCACGCCGCTGTGGCGATAGTTGAAAAAGTCCACCCTAACGAGGAGCAACTCATGCGAATATGGGATCTACTCATGGATGCGAAGGGGTTGACTGACATTGAGGTAAGGACCATCATTTTCCAAACCTTGGCGATCTTTGATCTATGAATGTCTGTGATTTGCAAATGATCACTTACTGATGGCACGTATACATTTTTTGATTTTTTCTGCAGGGTTTCCCTGTCCATATGGAAGGATCCACCTTCGTGTTTGGCGATGCTAAGTACACGGCGATGGTGGAGAACGAGCAACCCATCGTTCTAGTGACGAATTCTTTAGCACCCGGTCTACAAGCCGACCCGACCTCCCCGCCCAATTTTTCGAAAGAACGTGGACGCGAGTGGATGCATCGCCGTCACCAGGAATACCTTCAGCACCCTCACCCTGAGCCCGTGGTGGCATGTGATCAAGAACTGGATGACGATGCGATGACCGATACCGGTCGTACAGACGACGATCCTGTCAGGGACGCATTCCGACAAGTGCTGGACAACCACGATTCATCTGAGAATGGAGAGGGGATGGGAAATGATGAAGATGAAGATGAGATTGTGTGGAACCCAAGGTCTTGATTCCTCTCTGGCCTATTACCACGCGATGTGCTGACGTCACTTTGGATCTGAATAGGCCCATAGATTCCGCATCAAAAGTGGTGGTGCCTACCGCATCTATCACATTGAACACGGATGCAACTACCACTCAGGCGCAAACAGTCGGACCCACCTGGTCCTCTCCCCCCAAGGAGTTGACGGTGGCGCCAAGCTCGAGTCCCACAACACGGCCCATACTTTCACCACCTAATAGAGCAGCTTCTTTCTCGAAACCCAAGTCACCGTCTACTGCGGCTGGAACGACAGCGCAGGACCTGCTAAATAATGTCATGGGATTGGGTACGTCCAAGAGCGGACTTAGGAGTGGAAACGGACTTGGGGTGGTATCTCCCTGGCTATCTTCATCGCAGCTGCCCCCTCTACTATTCGGAGGCTCGCAAAATGCGCCAGTTTCGATTTGGTCCACTTCATTAGATGAGGACCCTGTCCAACACCAGTACCATACACCAGCCATGAATGTGATGGCCCTGGGCACCGAGAACGGTGTCGACGTCATTGGGCAAAATCAGACATACCCCAATATACATGCCCACTCTCTGTCGATGTCACCGCCAGGCGTAGGTTTGGCATCTGGATGGCCACCCTCGCTTGGGGCTCTTCAGAATGGCAGTGCCAACGCCCGGGCTCCTCAGCGCTCCCTGGGGATGAGGGATGGTCTAGCCGATCCAACTTTGTCTCCCACTGTGTACCAACCAACTCTCCATGATGACCCGTCTATCCGCCACGCTCCCCGCTCCCCGATCTTGTCGCAGTCATTCCAGACACCCCGTGGCCCTGATCCAAGTCACCAACGGTCTTTGTCGTTAAGTGTGTCTGGTCCATTACAAGTCATGCACCAGGCAGCTGCGTTCCCATCACATGGTATGTCTGGCTTGTCTGGAGTATCCACTGGTAGTGCTGCCCCTGGACTGGGCCTACTTGCAGGTGGTGCGGTGAGCGCAGGGGGTCCTTCAAGAGGACCGGGACATTTTAGTCTTTCGTCTTATCCATCCAGCATCGGACGTAGTCCCGCACTAGCTGATCCTGCAATCCATGGAGCTGGTCCTGTGCCGACGACAATGCCAATGTCGGGTGCCAGTCGGATGGGCATCTTTCAATTTGAAGCATATTCAAATGGAGGTACCTCTGCACAGCAGCAGCAGTACCTCAGACCAGGTCATCAAGCTAGTTGGTCAATGTCGTCTCGGATATGGGGTGCCAATGTTTGATTTAGATGTTAACATGGAGTTGCAGCATCCTCTGCCTTTGCCTTGTTGATGCAGAGTTGATGAACTTTGGGCGATCCATCAGATCCGTGAACGTCTTTTCGTCGTCGTCAGGGTTCGTCGCTTGTGATGATTCCTGGATCGTTTTATTCCAGGCTTTACTGAACTGCAAATGCCTGGCTGGTTCTAGGAGGTTCAGCTTTTGTACTTGTCTGAGCACCTGCGCTGGACAACAATTATGAGGGGGTTCTTTTCCCACTTCACATCAGGTAATATGTACAAACCTGCATCCTCCTAAGTCATGCCAGGTCCTCACCACAGATGGCGACAGCGAGTAAAATTTACGGATCCAAAGTCCACCTTTCACTCTATGTAAACCTTGCTGTATATCTCATGAATATCTTCTACGTTTTGGTTTCTCATTTCATGACTACTGTTACTTTCCCATACTGATTGTTCGTTCCCGACGTGCTTGCTACATAGTACAGCCTTACTTTCCAGGTTAGTACGCCACTGTCTTATCGATCATGATGCTCGAGGAAAATTCCACTACGCGTGAACCAATCAAACTAAGTCAATTCATTAGCGACCTGGTGACCCAGGACTAGCTTCATCAACTGTGACAACCATCATACCAAGGCGCCCTACACATAGTGCAAGGTCTATCATTAGAGCAGACATATTTAGGTGAGTGATTATTCCTGTTCAACATCATTGACATCCATTCCTCTCCACATGCATCACCGTATGAACTCGTATGTATAGTTATATCATCGCCGTACCAGGTATACTATCAGATCTATGAGGGGTAACGCAAGGTCATGCAGGAAATTTCTGAAAAAAGTTCGTATGTGATGAACGCACATATGGGCCATTCATCATCAAAATTAGAAGGAAAGAAGCAGAAAACCAAACAAAGACAAACTATCAGATGATTATCGTCACCAAAAATAAATTGTACACAACCAAAGGAACAAACTATATCACAAAAGCAGGTCCAAACCGCAATCCAACAAAAAAAGAAAAGCGAACCGAGCGTCAGTCTATCGTTCATTTATCATTCGCGTGAAGGTCAGAACTGTGTGGGTATCCGGTGTTCATGGATGGACAAGGAAGGGAGCGAGAGCAACGAAGTCCATATCGTACCAATCACGAAGTTTATCGAGTTCGATTAGAGGAAAAGGAGTGCAGGAAACGAGAGCCCTAAAATAACCGTCTTCAGTTCGCTCGTTCTATACAGAGACTGATTCCAGCGAGAACAAAGATGACACACCATATAACCATTAACTTCACGCCATTATCCCAAACCAACCCTTCAATACACTTTTCACTCTCGACTCCTTTTCGACCTTCGGAAGTGCCGTTAAGTGCACTACCGATGCCGAGGCGTTCATGTTCGTCATGCCGTCGACCTTTTTCGAGCGAGGAACACCTGGTGCCGTTTGAGGCCGCTTGAGTTTTCTTGGAGAGTGCGTAAGCACCGGTGTGGGAGAGGTGCCAGGGGAAGGTTGGAAGCAAGGCGTGGATGGGGGTGGCGAAACGCTGTTCGAGTGGGTGGGTGCCCATGTCTGTGCTCGAGTGTGTGGCATCTGAAGAGGTGGTGGTGGAATAGGAGAGGCAGAACCAACGTATCTCATGGCATCACCAGTATTTTGACGAGGTGGGATAGGAAGGGGAACGGAGAGCGGAAGTGGAAGCGACCCTTCGATTGGTGGTAATGGCGGTGGCATCGGCGGTCCACACCGTCCACACATCGGACACAGAGGGCGCATGACACCCTGTGCAAGCGGGATGGTATCCCAGGGATTAGGGAAATGCATCGTGAGTACAGTCGAGAATGATGCATCATCGCTCGAAGTAGTCAGTGTCGAGCTCGACGTACCGGGTCTGGACGATGCTGACGACACTGACACCGACGTGGGACGAAGCTTGCCCGAGTCATTCGCATTCGGCACCACGCCTTTCTCGAACAAGTGGCTATGGCTTAACCGATGGGCGAGACACAGGTTGACGTTCTTCGTAACAGCCGTATCGTCAGCATGCACGATCACCTCAATGCCAGCCTTCACGATGTCACCCTTGGTCTCTGTGCCCTTGACGTCATTCACTTCGGCAGAAGCAGTAGCGTGATGTATCCGTATACTACTGGCGGCAGAACCTGGGACTGAACTTGATCCAAACACCGACGGGTGATGGGGTAATGCCAGGAGGGATGAGGGTGAAGGTGAGGGCGGGGGACAGGGGGAATGGGAGGCGACCAGTGTGATTTCACTATTGCCATGTGGAAGTCCGACTATACCCAGATTGGAGTTCGAGATATTCGCATCGAGGTCAGAAGCGGTGGCACCAACATTCTCAGCAACAGGGGGAGGGTTAACTGTGCTCTCGACTCCCCGCTTCTTCCTCATCTTTCCGCCTCCGCCTTTCTTGGGCGAGTCTCTGTCCGAACCTGCACCAGACTTAATATAAGTCTCCGAGGTAATAGGACACTCAGCTCCCACCCCGTCCCTCACCTCGCCGCTCTTCGGCTCCCGTGACTTTCGGAACGGAAAACCAGGTATGAGGAAGCTGTACCGTTTTGAATGGCCACGTGGACTATCCGACTTGGTGGGTGATGGACTTCCTTTGATGGGCAATATGCCTGCCTTAGTAGATGACGCCTTTGTCTTGGTGGATGATGCATTTGCCTTGGTTGGGGATGTGCTTGCCTTGGTAGATGGCGCGTCTTCCTTCATTTGTCCCATCCTTGCCACAGTAGAAACATCAACCACTGATCTATTCCTCCCCTCAACAAATGATATCGGTACATCAGCTCCCCCATTTGGCCTGACGTGCTCCTGCTCGTGTCCGTGTCCATGTGACGAGGAATGACCATGGGACGACCCGTCCTCAATGATAGGCGAGAGGACCGTCGGGGCGTGCTTGTGTGGATTGTACGGAGCAAGTGAGGTCGCGTGTGCAGGGGAAAATGCCGGTGCGGGAGATGATGGCACGGTAGGCACAGAGCTCGAATGGACAGACGCTGGACGCGCCTTGGTCAGCTTTTTCTTTCGCTGTTGCTCCGGAGGGTGTAGCGACTGGGGCGGTTGTGCCTGCACTTGTATGGAAGTGGTCAAGGGCACAGGAATACTCTGTTCGGGGTCTCTGTTTGCCATGTCCATGGATCGGCTGACGTCCTGGCGTCTACGCACATCAGCGTCCACATCAGATGCAAGTGCATCAGAAGCGATGCCAGCGCTCACAGCAGGATCCACGGTTGCATTAGGACCACCGCCACTCAAAGATGGGGGTACGGAGATGAGCACTGGTTCAGCTCCCTCGGGCGAGCCACCTGCATCAACATGCCGTATCGAGAGCAGCACAGGCATCGGCGGGGGAAAGGATCTACGAGAGGAAGTGGCAAGTCCGTCTAAACTCCTCGCACGCGGTAGGACGTCCCGTTCGTCCTTACCGACACCATTCTCTCCAGCAATCTTGACAGAGCTGTCGTGCTTTATCTTCTCATCCCCAGATGTGTCAGTATTGCTGTTACCCGAAGCTCCAGAAGAGGCAGTGACAAATGACCCCAAAGACCCCACGGAGAGACGCATCATCGCATCGACGAAGCTTAGCCTTCTGGTTTCGTTCTGAGGTGATGACTGATGCCGCTTCCTAGGACGAGGACGGGCTGCAGGTACCTGAGGTTGACATTTCTCGTCTCCAGACGTATCAGTGGATGGAAACACAGAACAGACAGTGGGTGGAAGAGGGGGAACGAAAGTTGCACGGGTAGGAGACGCAGAACTTGGAGTGAATGCAGAGGAAGTGCAAGAAGTAAAGCTGGTTGTAGATGATTTGGGTGAGAGAGTATGTAGCTCCTGGGGTGGTGAGTTCTGTTCGGGCTCTAAAGTGATTGTAACGTCTGGGATGTCCGGTGTTTGCGAAGGAGAAGGCGAAGTAGTCTCCGGGAGGTGGGTAGGGGATGTTGGACTAGGCGGATGCACCCTTACCTCTACGGGGGGTACCAACGGTTGCTGCTGAGAGAGGAACGGACGAGGAACGCCGCCACCGACACCATCCACGAAACTCACACGTTGCCGCGCAGTCCATTGAAGGTCTCTTTCCTTGCCTTTAGCTTTGTCGATGCGGCCAGTGGGCGTGTCAGTCCCTAAGACTGCGACACTGTCAGATGGGGAAACGATGCTTTGTCTCCTTCTGTATTCTTTGGCACTGATTGGCATGACAACGCCTGATTCTCTGAGAGTTGCACGGGAGAAGCGCGGGATTTCTGCAGGGCCAAAAGGGCTTTTGGCGATTGATGTCGTTGCCGGGGATGCCTTGGAAGGGACAGCAGAAGGGAGTACCTTCGTAACTGGCGGAGAAGTTGGGACGTCAGACAAGGTAGATGCCCATAGAGGATTCCAATTGTCTGCATTGGTGCTAGTCCTTGATCTCTTGTGAGCAATGGAAGCAGGATTGAGAGTAGACTTGCGAAGGGTGGACGGGGAGGCAGGAGTTGAGCTGTGAGACCTGGTAACAGAGATGGGTCTCTTCACTCCCGATGAGACACCAGTTGCAAGCGATGATGATGTGCCAGCAAATGATACCGGCCTAGAACCGGGGAGTGAAGGGAGAGAGGTGGCACGTGAGTGTATGTGGGCGGGAGGGGGAAGAGGAAGAGAGTCATCAACACATGAGGATGAATTTGAGTATTGAGTTAGCTGAGTGCTGGTGCTGGTCGTTGCATGAGTCAAGATGCTAGAGTGAGTTGTTGCGCTCGAGGTGGAATGGGAGGCAGTTGAATGACCGACAGAAGAGTGACCAACTGTGGAAGGTGGACGGCGGAAGAAGTTAAGCGCAGAGGCAGTGTGGCCTTGGTGATGAAGACAAGAAAGAGAGCAATAGAGTTGAGATAGGGATGGGAAGCGATGACGGCTACCTACTTTTATCCTTGGTTCGATCGCCATCGCTTGACTTGGGACGCCTTGGGATTGGGAGAGAGGATGAGGATGAACTCGACTCTGGGGCCGGAGGGGAGAAGGAGACTGTTGAAGATGCAGCAGAGCGAATACGGTCTATGGCATCACTGTTGTCGTCCCCGTCACGGGATGGTCTAGATGCAGCGGATGGGACTCTAGAGAGGACAGGGCCAGAGAGCGGGGAGGAGCGAATAGGCCGCGAAGAGGAAGGGGAAGTGGGCCCAGGTGCATGGGTGCGCTGAGTGTGTGTTGTGAGCATGGGACGAGACGAGGATGGGATTTCATACCTGGACTGCAGTACTGGCCATTCGAGGAAGGGGGGGGGGGGAGGAGGAAGAGGGGAAAAGAGACAAGGATCCGAGAGATATGACAAGTCGTATAAAACCAACAAAAAACCGAGCCGAGTTCGAAAATCTTCGAACCAGCCTCAAGGCAGACCTTGGTAATTTGTTAGCTTAGTGGTTGTCGTCACCCTGACACAGCTCATCCGTCGGACATTCTCGCTCATCCTCGCCGTCGCCGTTGTCATAGTCCTGTTCCTCGTCGTTGTCCTCGTCGTCGTCGCCGCCACCATCGTTGATCGACTCTTGTCCGCATTCGTCCCGACTTCCCGTCTTGATCGCCTGCTTGTTTAACCCTGTTTGACTCTCCGGCCCACTCCGCTCCGAGTAGATCAATACTCGGACGAGAATACTAACCAGTGCCCATCATCACCAGCATGCATACCACCCATTCAGGGATTTACAGTCCAATTCCATTTCTCTATCCAACCCAGCACCCTCGCGTAGTCCGCATGCCTCCTTGCAGCCAGGTCACAGGGGCACAACACGTATCAGGTACAGCCTGCCAACTATGCATCGATTCGGAGAAGTTGTCAAACACCATCTCTATTCTCGTTCGCTCGCATCTTTCCTCTAATGATATCGCAGTCTGTGACATATATATCAGACTGCTTTACCCGTCCTTTCATCTCTTATCCGTATCGATATCATCGTTATCTTCCCCCAGCACATGCTCACAGCTACCCTTGACATCCATTGCCGCGTCTCCCGACTCTGGACCTGGCTCGAGGATGACTGTCTATGTACATCACTAGCAAGACAGGCTTCCCATTGTTGTCATTTCCGTGTGAGGACGAAACTATGGCGTATGGTGCAAGCATCTCATGAATCAAGCTATTTCAGCTATTCCTACGTAGGGATAACTTAGTAGTAGCCGACTGATGATATTTGCGTCCATGTTCCTGAATACGAAATGCGGTCTAGGCTGATAAGCGAATCGGTCTCCGGTGCACGAGTTGCTATTTTCATCATCCGAGAGTCAGTTTTGGGTTAGCATGTTCTGTCAATGACAATCGAACAAGGGGAGTTACCTAATACCTAATACTTTACTGGCCAACCTTACGCTAAGGTACACCGCCTGCCAGAGCAAGAGCTGCGTCCATGCAAGGAACACGAGACGGAGAGCGCTATAGATCACGGCGCTGGAGCGAATTAAATCAGATTAAAACCTGTACTGCGGAACCGTTGCCGCAACGGCATCAAGCAAACCAGATGATGGCATGGTCTGACACGGTTCGGAAAACGCCAGGGGACATTTATAAATATCAGTTGTAGTGCGTGTCCATCACGCAGTGAACCTCGAGCTCGATCATGGTCAGTTTGGTGGTGGCAAAAGTACGTATTAGACCTCCTGAGTCACTGGGCCTGTGCACTGGATAGTAAGTATGAAGTGTTGCGCGATGAGAAATATGGTCATTTTTTTGCACCAATCGCTGGAGCTCGAATCAACTTGTCGGTTCCCTCGCGCTTCCTCGGGCATACACGCGCCAGAAAATCAGGGCTTAGTGAAGATACAGCGTCCCCGCTACATATATCAGATCTTGTGCATCATGGGTACATCTGAAAGAAACCGCTGATTTGACAGTCCTTTGTAATTGAGCGAGCCCGCCCATTGGCCTATGAGACTCTGAGCAATGGGTGTCTTATGGCTATGCTGACTTACTCAAGTCGCTTCTGCGAGTAATTTTGCAGATCGATGGAGAACGAAGTGACTTGACGTGCAGGGAGTTCCTTTTCGTGGGCCCACTTACTGACTTTGTAATCGGCCTCACGGCCGACGTTGGAGTGGCAAAGGTTCGTCGTTGGCTCCTCCTGCCTGCTATCGTAGTGTGTACAAACAACCGCTGTGGCTCTCGTCTATGGCTGCTGACTAAGCTTCCTCTCGCCTCGGCTATCCCTGACCCCCCTACTCCATGTGCCCCCCTAAAAAAATGACAACGTCCGCGTTGTCTTTGACGCTACTGCTCTCTTCTCCCTTACTAGTTTGCTTCCCCGTCCGTGCGCGTTTGGTCGCTGGGTTGGATCTCCACGGCTAGGTCTTCTTCGTTGGTCTCTACTGTCCCTCCCTCACTATGTTGGGTGTTTGTGTCTTCTTCTGCTTCGTTCTCTGTCTGACCCTTTGTCCTCGTGTTCTCCTCTCTGTTCTGCTCTGGTGTGTTTGCTTCTTTTTGTTGTTGTAATTTGAGTATGTATTCCTGTTGGTTAGCATGTAATTGAGTGCCTTCTCTTGGTATGAACGTTTGCAATTGCCGTGCATGGAATAGACCTGTTAGTTGAGAGCCTGTTAGCATTTGTAGTCTATATGAGTTGTGAAGTCTTTCTGTCACCCGATGTGGTTGTGACCACTTAGGTAACAGTTTGCATTCTGTTTTGAATGTATAGTCAAGGTTGCTCTGGTACACCTGTACTAATTCTCCCTCTTCAAACATGACCTTGCCTGGGTGTTTATGCAACACCCATTTGTCAAAGGTGGCCTTTCTTTTGAGTGCATGCCATACTGCCTCATCATAGCCGTTGAGGCATTGCTGTGCCACATAGGCCATGTGGACAGCTACATGTAGGTCTGTTGCTGGTACAGTGCTGTCTGCTGGTTCAGTGTGTTTGGTGTTGATGATGAGACCTAGGAGCAGCTCCTTGGGCATGAATTTGAGTGCCAGTAATATGTGGTTGTTTAGTGCTCTAACTGCATCATCCAGATGGTCAGGCCATGTTTTAGGTAGTTTTTCCCATGTTATGGTGTTGTAGTCATCCTCCCTAAGGTTTGGGGTGCACAGCCTTTTGAGAATGTGTGACAGTAGTTTGTTTGTGCCCTCTACTAGACCATTGATCCATGGTGAGTATGCTGCAATGACATGATGTTTACATGACCACTTAGCACAAAAGTCTTTGACTAGGGCATTGTCAAAGTGTTTGCCACTGTCCATCATGAATGTTTCCATGGCTGTGAAGTTATTGAAGATGATACTGAGGCTGTCTACTGTTGTTTTTGCTGTGCCTGCCATTTTGAACTGCATGACCCATAGATGTTGTGAGAATGTATTGAGGAATAGGCCAAGGGTGTGGAAACCACCCTTTCCTGTGGGCATTGAAAGGTAGTCTCCTATGAGTAATTCAAATGGGTGGCATCTTGTTATTGGTTCTAGCAGTGCATGTGTTCTTTGCAGTCCAAAGTTCTTGCATTTTGTGCAGTTTTGTATAGCTTTCATGATGGATGTGTCAAGTTTGGGGGAGTGGTACCAATCTGTGAGGGCTATTTTCAGCACATCACATCCCCAGTGCCCACCTGTGTTATGCAGATGTTCTGCTTTCTGTTCTGCTTCTGTGCATGATATGCATTTGACTTGACTTCAGGGTTGGATACTTGTACCACCTTGTATACACCATAGTTTGCCATCCATTATGATATATTGTGATGCATGGTGTCATGCTCAATTCCTGTCCCTTAGTGGTGCTGTTGTGTCCACATTGAGGATGGTGTCTACTACTTCTAGATAGAGCAGTTCATTAGTAAAATGGTCTCTTAATTGTTGTACATCACCCATTAGTTTCTCTACGTTGAAGATGTCATTGATTAGGCCTGTCCTGGCTTCCGGGTCTGGGCTGACTGACCACTTGCTACCATCTTTGTGTATTGTTGAATGTTTGGTGTTATCCCACTGTCTGCTTAGCCCATCTGCAACTATGTTTAAGTGGCCTGGTATGTGGCAGATTGCAATGATATTGTGTGTGACGATACCATCTTGCCATTGGGCATGTGCTACTGAGGCCTGCACATTGGCTAGTATGTCCTTCAGTGCTTGACAGTCTGTTTCAATTTCTATCAGGAAGCCCCATATAATGTCTAAAAATTGGTCTAGTCTGAATTTTAGTGCTGCAAATTTGAGTAGAAAAGGTTTATAGTTCTTCTCTGATGTGGATGTTCACTTCAATGCAAATGCTATTGGTAGTATCTTTTCAACCTGCTTGCCTGACAGTGCTTGGATGGTAGTGTGCTGTGTGAGCACTGCACCAAAGCCTTCTTGACATCCGTCTGTTGTGATTATGAAAGGTGATCTGTTGTATCTTGGGGCCTGTAGTATTGGTCTGTTTGTTAGTGCTATCTTTAGGTTTAGGAAAGCATTAGTGTGTTCAGGTGTCCATCTATCTTGTAGCTTGAAGGCGGTCATTGCCTTTCTGTATGTTGTCTTGTTGATGGGTTTTGGTACTTTGATACTTTTGATGAGGTCCCACAGTGGGCCTTCAATCTTTGCATATCCTTTTATTAGGTCTCTAAAGTGTCCAGTTAGTCCTAAGAAAGATGTGAGGTTCAACACATCATTTGGTTGTGCCCAGTTGACTATTGCTGTTAGCTTTGCTAGGTCCAGTTGGACTCCATTGGGTCCTACTGTTGCACCTGCAAATGTTGTTTCAGTCATGAATAGACAGCATTTTGAGGGTGATAGTGATAGCTTATGTTCTCTACAATGTTGGAGTATTTGCCACATTTTGACCATCATGCCATTGCACATGTCATCTCTGGTTCCTCCATCATCTACAAAGAATTTGAGCATGTCATTGGTGAGCAGGTCATGTACACATTCTGTGACTACTCCTGAGAATGTTGTTGGTGCTCCTGTCCATCCCATTGGCATGTGGGTATACCAAAAGTATCCTCCACCCTCTATGAAGAAGGTAAAGTATGGTCACCATTTTTCTGGTACTTCTATAGCATAGAAACCTGAGGCAAAGTCAAAGATTGACACAAACTTGTAGCCACTTAGTCATTGTTGCTTGGCCCATATATCTCCTTGGTGCAATGGTGGGACCTGTGTTACTTTGTTTAGTTCCATGAAGTTTTGTGTGACTCTCCATTTGGGTAAATCTCCAGTTTCTCTGCATGTTGTATTTGTGTGAGCACTGGCAGTTGTGTTAAATGGTAGTTGGACTCTGGCAAGTTCACACTGCCAATTGACTTCCACCTGTAGGTCCTCAAGAGTCATACCTCCTGTTGCATCATGTGTTTTCTGTGTTAGTACTGTTGGCACTACATGTTTGATCTGTGTGATGTCAGCATGCTCTATCATACCTGCATCTAACATTTGCTTGGTCCACTTATGCATGTATTGTTTTTGTGGCAGGCTTAGTGGTTGTTGTTTGATGCTGGTGTTGAATCTTGCCTCATCTGGTACATTTAGGTCCACCCTAGCGTTAGGTACTAGTAGGACTTCTGATAATGAGCAAGCAAAAATGTCGGTGTATTCTGTTACCAGTGCTTCCACCATTGCTTGTTCATCTGGTGTTAAATCTTCTCTGATGGTGACTGCTTTGATTATATACTCCATGCATTTTGGGTTGAACAGGTTTGTGTGTCTGGTGTGGATGCTATTGTTTGTTTGTTCCATCATTACTTTGCATGTTGATGCTGTGATGGTTGCTGCTGTGTTGTTTGTTCTTGTCATTTGTTGTAATTGTCAGTGCTGGTCATTTGTGTTCAATAGTTGTTTGATGTCTAGGGTCTGTGCTTGGACACCCATGATGTGCATGTGGGTGGGGTTGTGGAATCTGTTGTTTAGTATGGCTTGTTGCATGTTATCATTGATGGTGATGGTATCACTACTGTAATTGTGTACTGCCTTAAATGCTGCTAGTAGTGGTTTCCTGAACAAGAAAGCCCAGCTGCTGCCACTATTGAAAATGAAGAATGATCCTTGTATTTTGATATTTTTGATCCAGGTTGTTCCTGTCCATTCTGCTTCTGCTACTGTAGTTGTTCCATTTGCCATTTGTAGTACTTGTGATGATGGCTGCCATCTGCTGAGGTGATGTTTGACTGTTTGGAAGATTGTGGTGCACATGGCACCTGTCATGGCACCATTGTCAAAGAGGGCATGTACTCATGTGACTTCTCCTGTTTTGTTTTTGAGTTCAATAGGGTGTATGAATGGGACTACTGTGCTGTCCTTGCTTGTGGTGTTGTTGCTGTTTGGTCCTGCCATGTAAAAGTTAACATGATTTCATTGTCCAATCATTGTTACATGTGGTTTGAAGACAGAGGCTATCGAGTGCATGGCAGCAGTCTGTTGGGTCATTGTTTTGTCCCTTACAATGACCCATTCCCATTTCCCTCCTCTAGAGCTACTAGCCTGACCTCAACTGCATTGTTCCTATTGTACGGCCCTAAAATGTGGTTGCAGATTGCATGCCATGCTGCCTCTCTATTGCTGAGTTGTGATGCATCACCTGGTGGGACTTGGCACATTCTGCCATTGTGCCTGTGTGTACTGCACTTGAAACATTCACCTGAGCAAATGCTAGTGGTTCCTGGCATGAGCAGGTATGGTGTGAGTTCTGTGACACGTGTCCACTCTCCGTGTTGCACCAGCCACTGTGCCACTTGTGCTTGGTGTGCCTGCTGCCCTGCTGCTGTTGGTGGGTGATGTTTGTGTTGGTTAATTATGTGGCATAATGCATCCCTCTGTGCATCTGAAACTGGTTTGAGTGGGTTATAGATCTGCTGGTGTTGGTACTGTTGGGTGGTGAAGCACATGGTTATGGGTGAGATGGTGTTTACTGGTGGTGGGTTTTGCTGGGCAGTTGCCTGAGAGATGGTTGTGCATTGCATGTGGCTTGTTATGTCCACTACCAACACTTGGACTTGCCTTTCCATCGCTTTCTTGTCCCTTTTTCTCTTTTCCATCTTTGCTTTGCCCTCCCTCAACTTCACTGTGCTCAATTTCTTCACTTCCACTGTGAAGTCTTCCCAGTCCTTGTGTTCTTTGTCTAGTAGGTCCTGTACAACCTGCCATATTAGTACTGAGCTCTTCTTGATCTTTGCAAGCTTCACTAAGCTGAGTGCTCCTTCTGCCCATATGACATGGGCCCATGCTTGTACTCTGCCTTTTGTTTTGATCATCCCAATGTCATCCTTTGCTAGTTTCAGTTCTAACAGTTCCTTCTCATAATCCCTTGTTGTCTTTGCAGTGTGTGGGATTGGCAGCCATCTTGTATCAAATGCTTGTTTAAACTTCTCCCATGAATAGTGCTGGGTTTTTATTAGACATTTGTACCACTCTTCTGCTGCCGAGCCCCCTGCTAGATAGTCTCCAAATGCTTCTATCTTCTCCATGTCTGTTGTGATGCTCAGGTTTTCCCTTGCTGACCTACTGAACACTTTGAAAAAGTCCTGCAGATTCTCTGTGGGGCTATCTTTGCCATGGAATGGTTTGATGTCTGTCATGGTTCTACAGATGTGTCATACTATAGGTTGTGGTGGGAATGGTAATGCTTCATGTGGGAAGGTCTGGTATGTCGGTTGGGCTGGTATGTAGATGTGATCAGGGGTGTGTAGACTCTGTGATGAGTTGAGTCTCAATGGAGGTAGTCCCATTACTGAGGCTATGTCAGGTGGGGACTGTGGTTCTGGTTCTGATAGTAACTGGAAGTCACTTTCAGTACCTGGGGTGTCCATGCCATGTATTAGGAATATGGCTACTGTTTTGGGCTTGAAACAGCCCTGTCTGTCTCTCTCCAGTAGAGTTCTGTGCGACAGGTTGGTAGCTGTTTTCTGCAAGAGTCTGCATTTGTTTTTTGTACTGCCATACATGTGTTTGCCTTGTGTTTGGGTGCTGCGTGTGTTACTGCATTCAGTTCTGCTACTGTGTGTGGTTTGGATCTGCTCTTGTCACCACATTGGAGTGGCAAAGGTTCATTGTTGGCTCCTCCTGCCTGCTATTGTAGTGTGTACAAACAACTGCTGTGGCTCTCATCTATGGCTGCTGACTAAGCTTCCTCTCACCTTGGCTATCCCTGACCCCCCTACTCCAACGTGATGCTGAATTCATACCCTGCAAGCTTTTACTCATCAATCCTTCCTTATTCCAGAGGGTCAACGGTCACCTGGTATGGTCCCCTGTCCCCCACTGACTTTTTTGCAATTTAAATGTCCATCTTCTTCACCTAGGAGGGGTTCCTGTGACCCATCAACATGATAGTAGTGATCACATACTTGCTCTTACATGCTCATTGGACACCTGTGCTTACATACATAAGAGATCAGATGAACTAGCATAGCATAGGTAATAATGCATCAATGCATCACTCTTGATCTCCAGCACATCTGAGAAAGTCGATGCCTAAAGATGCAGCTGAGTCTTACTGAATGATCCTTGTATGTTGGATCACCTCTATTAGCACATGCCTATGGCCAAGATACTACCAGTAACTGAGGCAGGATGACAACTCACATTGGTGTTACCACAACTGGATGTGGGATGATGGGGATAAGCTGCACCACAGAAGTAAACCTTACTCATACAGGCATCATCCATTGCCCTGCATGACAAGTATACAGTCTATTCCATACCCACTGTGATACTAAATCCTGTGTTGTGTGCTTGCAGTGCTTTTAAGTCTCAGATCTCATTCCTATACACTAACCTCCATCTGCTCCAACCTTGACACACTACTTTTTCATGGCTAGTATGGCTCCTCCGCCTGCAAGTGAATCTCATCCTTCTCTGTTGTCCATGAAGCTTTAGTATTGAAACTGGACTTAGCATGGATCACCCCCATAATTTCACTCATGACCTGGCTGCAAAGATTCTATGCATGCACCCTGCAGGTGTAAGAAAGCACTTCAATTGCACTGGTCTACTTCTCTTATTTTACTTACTGTCTTGGTGTGCCTTGGGTGAGTGAACTTATAAGCTTAGCACTGTCTAATGCATTGACACATCTTGGCAGAAATGGCCAAGCAAGTAGGCTGAATTAAGTTGTGATTACAACAGATCAAGCAATTTGTAGTTTGACTGACATAGTCTTCACCCTGCCACCAAGCCTGCAGTAGCTTCCTCACATGATTCCATGGAATCAACATAAATGGTATTCAGAGTTGAGGCTGACCACTGAGTTTGAGAAGTTTCTATGGCAATTATTTTGACCATGACAGCAGGATTCAAGCAGAGCTCTAAACCATGCCTTCCCTCCATCCAAGCCTTTGATGCTCTGTCTGCCTCAGAGGCAAGTTCTGCAAAGGAATGTCATCTGCTACAATCACCCCTGTGGGTGCTGGAGGGAATCTCCTACTCTTTTCTGCCAATAAACCCAATCCTCACTTGACAGGATTCAATCCTGATGTAATGGCAACTGTACCCCCTCAGCCCCTGCCTCCTACCACCAGAAAAGCTGCAACCCAGCCCAAGCACACCTGAAAAAATGCACAAGGTTCTTCAGATGAGTCTCAGGGAGTCTATTGGGAGTGTTATCCTCACCTAATAGAGAAGCTCTTATCTTGGCTCTGGGACAATCCAGCTGATTGTGCAATGCTTTTCAATGAGAAAAAGGATACAAACACTCAGGGAACCAGTGCAAAACCTCATGGTTAGCACAAGAAGGACATCAATGCAGTCATTATGCACATCATCTTCCATGATAATGTTGTACATATATGGGGAGATCTATGCTAACAGTGCAGAGAAATTTGCATCAGCAGTGTTACATCTTTTCCAGACTTCTCAGTTTCCCTCAGTTTCTTTTCATTTCTTTCTCACATTACATAACATGCTTATTCATCCAACAGACTCTTCAAGGACATTCCAGACATTTCTATGCCCCACCTATGTCATTAGGGTCTGTATTACTCATCCTACTCCTCCCTACTCCATGATTTGTCATTGGAGCTTCTTCTGCAGATGACCCCCGCATGTTGTACTATACCTTCCATGTACTATAAGTTCATAGAGTACAAGAGGAAGTTTCCCCATTGAAAATTCTACTTGGTTCCTCATACCAACTTCATCTGTCATCCTTGAGTTATTTCTAAGGACTTTCTCTTATGAAGTTGCCTGTGTATCAAGGTTCTGTATTGCTCCTTTGTCCAATACCAGAGTCCCCTTCAGTCATCCTTGGGTGTAGTAGCATAGCAAGTTGATAGAGTATGTCATCAGTATTTGACGCCATAACAAAAGAATTTTTGATCTCCTCATGGTACATTTGTCTCCCTACAAACGATGCTCACCACTTCAAAGACTTCGATTACCCTTTGGACAAAACCAAGCACCTTTGGCAATACATCAAAGTCCCTCTTATATTCATTCTAACTCAACCTCCCTATGACACTTCATGCTTGTAGTATCCCAATCATTATATTCATCTGATGTAGGGCCATCAACCCCTTGTCAGTTATCCCCTTTCTACCATGTCTGAGGATAGACCACTGGTCCCTCCTCGACCCAGATGTATTGCAGGCCCCTCTACTTATGAAGATAAAACCAGAGCCTTCCCAAGGCATTTTCCCCCACCTGTCCTCATCAACCCTTCAGTGCTGACTGTCTCACTCTCCCCCAAAGTAACCCCTCTCACTACAGCCAGCTACCATAATCCCCAATCTCACATCACTAGTGATTCCAAAGAAGACCCCAATTTCAGACTAGTCTCTGACAACCCCTCAGAAGACATCACTATCCCAACAGTAGCAGAAGAAGCAATGACCAAACAACTCACCCAAGCCACCTCCTCACTGGGAGTCATGGATCTGTTTGCCAGACAGCAGCTGACTGCCACCCAGCTTGTGTCATGGTATGAGTCAACTTACCAATGGCCTGGCACAGTCCACAGACCCTTCCTGCCACCCCCAAAAAAGGGCAAGGTGAAGGCCACCCTTCCTGGAGACAACGATAACTACAAACCATCGAACATGAAGGAGATATTAATAAATAAACCCCTGACTTTCACTGGCGACCATGCTGCATTCAGCAGATGGTTAGTATCAGTAAAAACTTACCTCGGAGTAAATCACCACATCTATGACGACAACACCAAGTGCATCACTTTCACACTTTCATTCATGATGGAAGGGAGCACTATGGGGTTCAGAGAGAATTATGTCATGGATAATTGGATGGATGAAATGGGATTTTTCATCATCAATACATGGTCCACCTTTGAAGTGAAGCTAAAAAATCAGTTCCAGATTGGCAACATCAAAGCAATGGCACTCATCCATCTGTTGGTAATCAAACAGGGAAAGAGAACGCTAGATGAATATGTCACTGATTTCGACAATTGCCTGGCCAAGGCAGGGCTTGCAGTGAAGAACGCTGCCACAGCAACATTCTTTGGAAAGGGTCTTGACCCTGGGATAAGTAGGAAGATATTGGACTGAGGAGAGATTCTGCAAACCGTGCAACAGTGGAAGGATGCTGCAATTTCAGTGCAGGCTAGTATCACCACTTGGAAAGTTTTCAATGAATCAAGTACCCTTCAAGACAGGAGTTTCCTATGGAAGAACTCAAAGAAGGAAGAGACAGTCAAGGATCCCTATGCAATGGACATCGACAAGTCCCAACAACATCAACCTCACGCCAATTCAGCAGAGAAGGCCTGCTACAGTTGCAGGAAGACTGGGCATTTCCAGGATAAGTGTCCTGAAGAACAGAAGAAGAAGATCAGGAGGATGAAGGAAGAGTTGAAAGAGTTGGAAGGTGAGGATGTGCCACCCTCTTCCTCTTCAGGTGCATCCTCAAAGGATTTTCTGTAGGGGAACAGATGCCATACCTAGTTCCCCAGTTTCTAATTCTTGTAAAGTAGGAATCATCAATAAGGTCTGCCAATATGAACAAGACCATTTTGTCCCCTCTCTTGTGGGCATCGTCTACCTTACAGAATTTGAAAGTGTGGCCATTAGAATGCTCATTGATTCCAGAGTGGAAACTAACCTGATTGATGAATGAGTGGTCAATTGACATGGAATCCATAAATGGTGGATAGAAGACCCATTCAAGGTCCATGGAATTGCCAGACCAACAGGAAGAATGATAACCCACATTGTGTCGGTAAAGGTAAAAATTTGGGGAAAAGAGACATGACTCAGGGCGTACATGTCTCAACTAACCGGATGGGAATGGTTAATCCTAGGCATGCCCTGGCTACAAGAGGAAAACCTGATAATAAACTGGAAAACCTGCAAGCTGATCGGCTTTGACATCAGCAATCAAGATTTACAAAAGAAACATGGAGACGCCCTGGTCTTCAACCAAACATTGATTTCCACCCAGCTAGAGGCATGACAAAAACATGAAGTAGTAGGTCTACCTGAGGAATATGCTGACTTTTCCCTTGTGTTTTCCAAGCAGGGAATTCCTCTCCCCCTCATAGGGAAGGGCTAGATCATGAAATACACCTCAAGCCTGATTTTGTCCCCAAGGAAGCAGTCCCCTATTGACTTGCTCAAGATGAACTGGCAGAACTCAATAGTTTCCTAGAGGAAAATCTCACATGCAGAAAAATACACCCCTCAAAAAGCCAGCAAGCATCACCAGTATTCTTCATTGGAAAGAAGGACACCAAGAAGCACCTCATCCAAGACTATCAATACCTGAATGCCAATACAATTATGGATAGCTACCCCCTCCCCAATGTCAAGACCCTATTGGATGAGCTGGCTGAGTCAAAATATTTTGCCAAGTTTGACATCTGTTGGGGGTTCACCAACATTAGGATAAAAGAAGGTGACAAATGGAAGTCGGCCTTCGTGATGCCACGTGGGCTCTACAAGCCAATGGTAATGTTCTTCAGACAGACAAACTCACCCCCCACCTTTCAGTGATACATGGATCACACTTTCACTGACATGCACAAAGACAAAAAGGTGGCCATTTTCATGGATGACACTGCTATACACACCAAAACAAAAGAAGAACTTTGCTCCTGCATCAGGGAGTTCCTCACCATTGTGCAAAAGGAAGGGCTATGACTCAAGTTGTCCAAGACCACCTTTGAAACCAAGAAGCTCAATTTCCTTGGATACATAATCTCCCAAGGAAAGTACAAGCCATCCCCTACCAAAATGGCTGCCATCTGTGATTGGCCAACCCTGATGACCCTGAAACAGGTACACAGTTTCATTGGGTTTTGTAATTTCTACCGGATGTTCATTCCTGGTTTCTCACAAATCGCCCGCCTGCTCCACAATTTGAGCAAAAAGGGTGTTGCATTTAACTGGGGTCTGCCCCAGGAAACTGCGTTCCAGGAGTTGAAAGTGAGGCTGACAGCCTCCCCAGTGCTTTCACTCCCAGATTTTACTAAACCGTTTATCATCCACACAGATGTGTCAAAACTAGGGACTGGCACAACACTATCACAAGCTGACAACAACAGAGTGGTGCACCCCTGTGCCTACCTCTCCCAGTCTCTCATTGGTGCCAAACAAAACTACCAGGTCTACGATCTGGAATTATTAGTGGTAATTCAGGCACTCAAGCACTGGCACCCATATCTCCTCTCCCCCATACTCCCTACCGTGATGTATACTGACCATCACAATATCCTTTATTTCTGACAACCCCAGAACTTGACCCCTTGCCAGGCCCATTGGCAGGCTACATTGCAGGAGTACCCGCTTTGCTTTGCATATCTCCCAGGCAAGTGCAATGTTCCCCCAGACATGCTGTCCCATATGCCTCAATTTGGTGAGGAGACCCCACTCCCCCAAACCCTACTCCCAGATTCTCTTTTTCTTTCCCCGGTGGCAGGAGAGGGGGGTAGCACTAGTTCTTTTCCTTCACTTACACATCCACAAAAACCACAAAAAAACACAAAATTCTTTGTTGAATCCATTAGCACTCCCATTTTACCCAAAAAACACACAGATATGCATTTTATCTAATCCTTTAAAAGAAAAAATACTAAAACAAACAGAAAATAAAAGAAACAATAACGGTCTCATCTATATCCCTGAGGATCAACGAAAGGAGGTGTTGAGGGAGTACCATGATGGAAGGATGAATGGTCACCCAGGAGTTAGAGCCATGACAAAGAAGATGAATCACCATGTTTTCTGGCCAAGAATGCATGCAGACATCAGGGAATATGTACAAGGTTGTGTTACCTGCCAGGCCAACAAGGTAAACACACATCTGACCATTCCCCCCATGGTTCCCCTCCCCATCAAGACCAGTCAGCTCCCATTTAAGTCAATATCAGTTGACTTGGTCACTGACCTGCCACCGGCCCAGGGATGCAACTCAGTCCTAACCATAGTGGACCAAGGCCTAATGAAAGCTATGCTTTTCATCCTGACAAACAAAATGGCAGACTCTTACGAGATCGCCCAGCTGTTTCACATGCATGTCTACAGTCAGTTTGGATTGCCTGATGCTGTGATCAGTGACCATGGACCTCAATTCATATCAGCATTCACACGCAACCTCTACAACTCCCTAGGCATTGAACTGCATGCTACCATAGCATATCGCCCACAGTCCAATGGTCAAGCCAAACAACTAAACCAGGAGTTGGGGACTTTCCTATGAATGTTTGCCTCTGCCAATCCCAACAACTGGTCCCACTACCTACCAGACACCAAATTCACACACAACAGTTGGATCAGCTCAGTCACTGGAGAAACTCCCTTTGCCCTCCTGTATGGGTATGAACCCACTCCCTATCTGGTGGATGTAGCCAACTCATCAGACCTTGTGGAGAACCAGCTCCAGGTTTTAGCAGAAGTCTGAGATAAGGCCCTCTTGGTGTACAAGAAGGTGCAGGATCTAGTGGCACAGAAACACACCAACAGAACCTATAGGGAATTTGCAGTTGGAGATAAGGTATGGCTGGACACAACAAATCTAAATGTGGCTGCCCCCACCCAAAAACTCTTCCTGCACTGCCTCAGCCCCTTTGTGATCACTGAGAGGCTCTCAGCAGTGAACTACCAGCTGGAACTTCCCCACTCCTGGAAGATCCATGATGTATTCCACACCTCCCTTCTTACACCATACATGGAAACCCCAATCAATGGTGTGCCACCACTGCTGCCACCTCCAGACCTTATCGATGGAGTAAACAAATGGAAAGTGGAGCAAATTATCAATCACTCCATGAACAAGTGAAATGGGAAAACCCAATATCAGATTAAGTGGAGAGGGTATCCACACTCCAAAAACACATGGGAGCCAGAGGAGAACTTAAGGAATGCCGAATGACTGCTCAATGAGTACCAACACACCCATAACCTCCCCCTCACCAAAACTAAATGAGCAGTGGCTACACAACACCTCCCAACCCCTTCAACTATGGCCCAGTCTCCTGTTCCCCATCCCCCACTCTCTCCAATTTCTCAGTGGAATCCCTCCACTGGGGACCCAAACCCATTTTGCACACTGCCTGGTCCCATTTGTTATCTCTCGCCCCCATTGTCACCAAAGGGAAGTCTTGTGCAACCCCCAAATGTTTGACTTTGGTCACCCCAACTTCACTTCCAACAAGATGTGAGACCCCTTTCCCTGCTTCCCCCTCTTCCTCCCAGCCCATTCCTGTGCACACAGCAACCCCTTCCTGACAAGATGACTTATGTCTGCAACCCAGACCGTCCCTTGCATGACCACCAGCTGTCATCATCACCGACAATGACCCCCTTTTGGATATTGCTGCTGCCACTTGTGCACCCCTCTCCAGCTTCATCCCTCCTGCAAGCCAACCATCTGTCGACAAGTTCATCAGCTACAGTCAGATCCTTGCAGGCTATCTGACATGGGAGCAATCAGGATGGAACCCTGGACCAGACAACCACCACTTATGGGTGCTGTCTTTGGTCTTCCACAATGCCAAGAATATAGGAAAATGATTGGTGGAATTAGCTGGAATGGCAGACAGTACATGGGAGGAGACCACAAGTCTAAGGATCAATGAGGTGATGGGGAGTTCTGTCATTGAAGCAATGAGTACTCAATCTGCTATAGTCTTTATAGTACACATCAACTTCGGGGTTCGACTAATCCATTCCTTTCTATCATTTCTTTCCAGAAGAATGATCCCTTTGGACACTACCAACCTTGATCACTATGGTCCAGGATTGTCTTCTGCAGGCAAGGCAAGTACAACTACTCACAAAGGAAAGAAGAAGGAACCCCTTGTACCATCACTCCTCACAGTTTCCAACCTCCCACTTCACCCCAGAACAACTGCAAGAGTTGCACTCCTACACACTGCAGGGAATGTCTCAGGCCCAGAAGATTCTAGGACTTAACAGGATGCAGCTGGTACCCCTCCCCCCACCTACTCCCAATCCACCTATGGTTTCACCCATGCCCTTCGTGATGCCTCTGGGGCCTCTATTGGGTACTGGCTTTCCTTCCTCATGAAACTCCATGACCTCCCTCTCAGTAAAAATGTTCCCCAGGCCTTGGGATGCACCCTCCCCTTTCCACATGACACTTTCCTCCCCATCCCCCACACCACCAGCCTCAAGCTCCTCCTATGCGGTCACACCATGGTCCCCACTGATCACCCCCTCCATCCTTTCACCTGCTACCATTGCCACTATCTTGGTCACTGGTCTACTGACCACAATGCCAACAAGCCACGATGGATGCCCTCGGATTGTGGACCAGCTTCACCAGAGCTCGGTGATTATTACGTCAGGTGATCCCTCTCAGGTCATTTGGGCTAAACAGGGGGGGTAATGTTATGTCTTTTCCAGACTTCTCAGTTTCCCTCCATTTCTTTCCATTTCTTTCTCACATTACATAACATGGTTATTCATCCAACAGACTCTTCAAGGACATTCCAGACATTTCTATGCCCCACCTACGTCATTAGGGTCTGTATTACTCATCCTACTCCTCCCTACTCCATGATTTGTCATTGGAGCTTCTTCTGCGGATGACCCCCACACATTGTACTATACCTCCCATGTACTATAAGTTCATAGAGTATGAGGGGAAGTTTCCCCATTGAAAATTCTACTTGGTTCCTCATACCAACTTCATCTGTTGTCCTTGAGTTATCTCTAAGGACTTTCTCTTACAAAGTCGCCCATGTATCAAGGTTCTGTATCGCTCCTTCATCCAATACTGGAGTCCCCTTTGGTCATCCTTGGGTGTAGTAGCATAGCAAGTCAATAGAGTATGTCATTGGTATTTGATGCCATAACAAGCAGTGGCAAGCTGCCTTACAACATAGGTATATTTTCTTTGATTGTAAGTACCATCCTCTACACTGACATTTTAATTTGAAGGCAAAATATCAACATCATGCATTACATCTCAGATCCACTGGTGAGGGGATTGATCCCAACAATTCAAACTATCAGACCCTTCAAGGTATGTACTACATAGTCATATCTCTTCCCCTTGGTCCTCTTACTCACCATTTTTTTAGAGAAGATTTGTGCTGAATTTCTGTTCTGGGAGGATTGTCACTGGATGTGGCATGGAAACCCAGCATATAGTGCCAAGGTGTTCAATGCAGCTCCTGGTGCCAATCAGGTGGAACATTTCCTTTCCATTGCCAATGATTGCACTAGTGCAATGTCAGCAGCATCTACCCAACACAGTGGGCAAGCACAATCAAACAATCAACATGATGATATGGTGGGTGAACACAGCAGAGGTATGTCTATGTACATCACACAAATACTCCCAGCTGACCAATCCTTTGTACAGATATTTCATTAGGTGAGGCTGCACAATTGGAGGAAGAAGAACCAGAGTGCAATGATGTGAAGTGTGATGCAGAGATGTCTGGGGGTCTTCAAGATTGGCAGGATGGGCCATCAGCTTTAGACCAGCTTCCAGTCAATGTCATGTCTATTGATGGCTGAACTAAATTTGGGGATCATGGACCAGCTTCACAGGTAAGTTAATGACATGCAGGTAGCATGGTCTTAACTCTATAGCTCCCCAAGCTCATTCCCCCCTCCAAGAAGTTCTGAACTCCATCTGCAGACAGCTACTCTGCATTCTGAATGTCACCATACCCCAGGTCACCCATGTCAACTTCAACAACAACATCATCATCCACCCCCCTCTCTGGCAACTTCTCCCCCAACATGACTTCTGAGACTTTGCATACAGTCTTCAAGGGAAAGGGGAAGAGTGGCTTTGCTAGCATCAAAGCCAGTCTTGACAACAAACTGGTCAGCCTAATGATGATGGTACTGAGTCCCAATACAGGTTGAGTATTCTTAAGAATGAACACAAAGCAATGAAGCTTCAGGTGTACATGCACCAAAAAGAAATGGCTCGTATGGAGGCAGAGGCCAAGTCTGCTCACTATTACACTGTAGAGCAGAGACTACTGGGGATCAACCTGGTCAAGGAGCAGCAAGAACTTCTCTGTCTCAAGTATGCATTGGCAAAGCTTGAAGCTGGCAAAGATTCTGTGAGTGTTAAGACTTTTCCTTACTTCATCTTTTCTCATCATGTGACTGTCCCACAGTCACATGCTTCTTTCTTACATAATTCAACAGATGCTTCACAGACCATTCCCTACCTACAGGGCTCTTCTCTATTCATGGATGTGCTCAGCAGACTCAGGCTTGACAGCCCATGTACTAGTATGTTTCCCCTTTCTCTATTCCCCTACATATACCCCAATGTACATGCCACTGTTCATCCCACTCTTCAAATGATGGATTGCTTTGTTTTGCATCACATGACTACCATGTGATCACAATGTTTCTCATCACACAGACTTGTAGCTATGCAAATATGAGTCATCATGGCTCCATTTCTTCTCACCTATTGTTCTACTGATATGGACTACCCATTGTACAACTTACTGGGACATTTCCCATTGTTCCCCTTACCTAGTAGTGCCATTGTTCTCTGTAGTATATACATAGAGTAGACAAAGATATGGGATGTTCCCCATCTTTCATCTCCTTTGCAATCCACAGATCTACTAGGCTTGTTTGTGTATTTTCTAAGAACTGCTTGTTCTTCTATCCCTCTAGACAAAGGATTTTTGCCACTGCCAGTGATGCCTTGTAAGGCCTAGGAGTTTGCTTAGTCAGCAGCTTGGGCATTGAGTCAGACCCTTGTAAAAGAGTCCTTGCAGGTTGCTTAGTCAGCAAGCCTGGGGTTAGGGTTAGTGCATGTCAGTTTTGAAGGTGTTCAAGGCTTGCATCCCCATAAAGCCTTAACAGAAAACAAAAGATATCTCTTCACTGTTGGTGTCATCCTATGCTGACATTAGGTGTAGTCACCCCTATCCTTAACAGGATATGCTTCAACACTCTAGCCAATCTACCCTCTAGTGCTACTGCTCACCCCAGATAGTATCTGCTAGTCAAATTACTTCTGCCCAACATAATCAAGAAGTTCCTTGTATGGTCCAGCTTTAGCCAGCCCAGCAAGTTCTGTCCCTTTGTTCCCAAGTGAACAGTCCACACTTCCCAACTGCCTATGTGCTTCAGTCAAGGAGGGAATATCCCACTCTCACCCCTAGTCTTCACCAAGGACTTCACAGCAATCACTGAGCCTGTGACTGCTACCATTGCTATTGCTGGCACCTCTTCACCTATCAAAGTAGATGTTGATCCAGTCACTCCAGATCCTTACACCTCCTATTGAGATCCAAAGGAAGAGGACTCTGATGCAGATTCTTTAACAACATCTATTGCAGATCCCCTATCACACTCTATCTATTCAGAGAAGTCCAACTTCAATTTACCCAGAATAGAAGAAGAAGCAATGGTGAATAAACTAGCAGAAGCCTTAGGAGGAATTTCCATTGTGGACCCTTTCTATGGCCAGCACCTGTTGCCAGCTGAAATAGTCAACTGGGACTGAACCAAAGTTGTGTCTGAGGTGTGCAAGGGCAAGGCACTGGCCAAGCCTGAAGAGGACACCAAGTCCAGAGGAAAAGAGCTAGGCCTCAACAAGCCAGCTATTTTTGACAGCAACCATCAGTCTTACCTAGGATGGATTGTCTCAGTAAAAATGTTAAGGCTTTGTTGGTAGGACAAGCCTTGAATGTCTTCAAAACCAATGCACACTAACCCTAACCCTAGAGCTGCTGACTAAGCACTCTATACTGGGCTTCCAAGAGCCTTGACTCTATGCCAATCCAGTTGCTTAGTAAGCAACCCCTGTGGCCTTACAAGACATTGCCTGGCATGGCAAGAATCCTTGGTACCTTAACAAATTGGATGGGAACTCAGACAGAGGAGAGTCAGAGACCAGTAGATTGTGATGGTAGTGCAAAGGAGATGAAAGATGGGGAATAATCCCACATCTTCATCTGGTCTAAATACTACTGAGGACAATGGAGCTATTGACTACAGGGAACAATGGAGAAAGGCCATATGAGGTGTACAATGGTTAGTCCATAAGTAGCAAACAATGTCTGAGAAGAAATGGAGTTGGAATGACTTGTATATGTGTAGCTATAAGTCTGTATGAGTCAATGCATTGCAGTCATGTGAAAGTCATGTGATGCAAAAGTTGTCAGTTCATGCTGGAAGAGAGGAAAGGCATGAACCACATATCATACAGGTATAGTAGAAATACAGAGAGAAGGGGAAACATACTGTAATCACAGGAGTAAGCTGAGTCCACTGAGCATGTCCATGGATAGGGGAATATCCCTGTAAGTAGCAAGAAAAGCATCTGTTGGATTATGTAAGGAGACACATGACTGTGGGAAGATCATGTGATGGGAAAAGATGAGATAAGAGGAAAAAGCATAACAAAAAAACTATCTTGATATGAATGCTCACATCTACAACACAGATAAGAAGCACATAGGCTTCATCTTGTCATTTATGGACAAGGGCTTGGCCCTGTCATTCAAGCAATCATACATCAACCAATCAACTACAGAGGATAACAGAATTATGTTCCCTGATTTCCTCAGGCAATTTGAAAAGAAGTTGGAAGAATGTTTCCAAATCAGAGGCATCAAGGCTATGGCTCTGATAATGCTCTCCTCTATCCAAATGGGGAAGCATTCTCTTGATGAATACATCACTAATTTCAACAACCTTTTGGTGCAAGCTGAACTATTCCCAGATGATGTTGCTGCTGCAACCTTTTTTGGAAAGGGGCTCAACCTCTCTATCAGCTGAAGAATTTTAGGCCTCAGAATCATCCCAAGAACAGTCTTGGAATGGAAGAAGGCAACAACAGAGGTAAGAGCCTCACTGGCCACTATGAGGATGTTCAAGAGCAGGGCCATGGACTCTGACAAAAACTTCCTATGGAAGAATGAGGGTTACAACCATAACCATTGGCAGCACAAAGACATTGATCAAACATCCAGGCCCTGACCAAACCCAACAGCAGCTCACAAGGCACAAATGTGCTACAATTGTGATGAGGAAGGTCACTTCACAAAGGATTGCAAAAAGCCACCAGGACACTACCTGCCTAAGAATAGGGAAGCAAAAATAGAGGAGCTAAAGAAGGAAATAAAGCATCTTGAGAGTGAGGACACATCTTCCATTTCTGGTGCATCCTTGAAGGATTTTTAAAGGGGTGAGCATCTGCCACAGCTTGTGCCCCTGCTACTAAACAGTGTACTTTTAGATTAGGAAAGCTTGAGTGCAATGTATCTGAACTTCCACACTACCAGTATAAGGAAGGACTCTGCCTCAAGTCCCTTATGGGATCAACCTATCTAATCAACTGTGGCACTGCCCAGATCAAAACACTAATTGACTCTGGAGTGGAAACTAATACTATTGACAAACATGCCATAGAAGATCTCTGGATCTCTATGAGAAAAATATGCCACCTATGGACTCTCAGAAGTGTCACAGGGAAAATGGATCAAATTGTTGATCAGATTGCTACCTTCTGAGGGAAGATGTGGGGTAAGGTAATGCATATACATGCTTTACTAGGATGGGCAACAGGGAGAGGCTTCTCCTCAGGATGCCCTGACTATGGGATCACAACCCAATCATCAACTGGGCCAAACAAGAGTTGGTCCAGTGGGAATCCCCTGAAATCAATGTCAACAAGACAACTATCTCAACACAGCTCAAAGCTACTGCAGAAAAGAAGAAAGTAACCCTCCCTTCTGAGTACCAGGACTTCACTGAGGTATTTTTGGAAATGGACACTCCCTTACCACCCCACAGACCATTCTTGGATCATGAGATCAAGCTCAAGAAGGAGTTCTTTCCCATAAAGGGGAAGAATTACTAACTCACACTGGATCAAGAGAGGGCTCTCAATGATTTCATCAACAAGAACTTGTGATGCAGAAAAATCCAGCCATCAAAGTTGCTGCAAGTGGCCTCAGTCTTTTTCATTGGCAAAAAGGATGGAAAGCAATAGCTTGTCCAGGACTATGTCCACTTGAATAAGTATACTGTGCAGGATTCTTACTCTTTGCCAGACATAAAAAGCCTGCTGGATGAATTAGCAGAGTCTAAGTACTTTGCAAAATTTGACATCTGGTGAGGATTTATGAACATTCAGATCAAGGAAGGTGATGAATGGAAGGCTGCCTTCATCACACCAAGGGGACTTTTTGAGCCCCTGGTAATGTTTTTCAGCCAGACCAATTCTCCCCCTATCTTTCAGTGGTACATGAATACTAAATTCAGACCTATGATTGCAGGGAAGAAGAGTGTCATATTCATGGACAATGCAACAGTCCATGCCAGGACAAAGGAACAGCTCAAGAAGCATGTTCAAGAGTTTTTGGCCATTGTGGCCAAAGAGGGGCTTTGCCTCAAAATATCCAAATGTATTTTTGAAATGGAGGAACTAGAATTTCTTGGATATGTGATCAGGAAAGGTCAGTATGAACCCTCCCTGATCAAGACTAATGCCATCAAAGTATGGCCCACCCCTACAAGTCTCAAGAAAGTCCAAAGCTTCCTGGGATTCTGCAACTTCTACTGGATGTTCATTCTGGGCTTCTCTCAAGTGGCCAGGCCACTTCATGACCTTTCAAAGAAGGACATTGCCTTCCACTGGAAAGAACCCCAGCAACATGCCTTCAACAACCTCTGCATGCTTCTGACATCAGATCTGGTTCTCAAACTCCCAGATCAGAAGAAGCCATTCATTATTCACACTGACACTTCCTGACTCAGAATGGAAGCTGTCCTCAGCCAAGCTGATGACAAGGGTGCACTACACCCCTGTGCCTATCTTTTCCAATTGCTCAATGGACTGGAGCAGAACTACCAGGTCTATGACCTGGAGTTGCTAGCTGTCATGCAAGCACTCAAGGAGTGGAGGCCATACCTCCTCTCTCCTGTTGCCCCCACAGTGATCTACATGGATCACCAGAACATGACCTATTTTAGAAAGCCACAAAAGCTTACCCTCTGCCAATCAAGATGGCAGGCCATGCTACAGGCTTACCTGATCCAACTTACATATGTCAAGGGAACTTGGAATATTCCCCCCAACACCCTTTCCTGCATGGTGAATTTCACCACTGATGCACAGCCACCTACTACCCTTCTCCCAGATTCTTTGTGGTTTCTCCCTAAGGGGGGGGTAGAGAAATCATCAATTTCCTGGGCCACTTGGCATTTTCTAGCTGAAACCCCCAAATCCACACTCCTGACAGCCCAATGTCAGCAGACAGGTGCCCATCTGAGGAAAAGTCAAAGACTGCCACTAATGGAAAGTCAGTCTTTAACCTCTCTACTGATTTAATGAAGCAGGTCCTATCCAAGATGGAATGGATGAGGGACCAATCACAGCCCAACCACTTGTGGAACAAGGGCAAAATCTATATTAACCCCAAAAGAAGACATGATGTCCTAAAGGAGTACCATGATGCCAAACCCTTGGGTCACCCAGGTATGAGAGCAATGATGAAGAAGATGCAATGGCACATGTACTGGCCAAGAATACATGCTGATATCAGGGAGTATGTCAGAGGATGCATAATGTATCAGTCTAACAAGGTTGTGACTCATCCTGTAACACCACTGATCACCTCAGATGATGTGTCCCACTCCCCTTTTCCCTTCAAGCAAGTCTCTATCAACCTTGTCATGAACTTACCCAACTCCTGCAGAAGTGACTCCATTCTCACCATCATCAGTTAGGGCCCCATCAAGGCCATGATTTTCCTCCCTACCAACAAAAATGTGGACTCAGTTAGCATTGCTAACCTCTGCCATACCCATGTCTACCCCCATTTTGGCATCCCTGAAGCAGTGATCTCTGACAGAGGCCCCCAGTTCATATCTGCTTTCACTAGAGACCTTTACCAGGCTATTGGAGTGGAGATGAAGGCTACTACTGCCTATCATCCACAGTCCAATGGAGAGGCCAAATGGGTAAACCAAGAAGTTGGAACCTTCTTGTGGATGTATGCCACCAAGGACCTGGACAATTGGTCCTGCTATCTCCTGGATGCTGAGTTTGTCCACAACTCATGCATCCATAGCACTCATGGGCAAACACCCTACTACCTCCTCTATGACTACAAATCAACCCCATATCCAACCAACCCACTACAGCATGCTCCCCTCTCTGAGGAGCACCTGGAAAAGCTAGCAGTGGCCTGCAATGCAGCAGTGATCACTCACAAAAACACTCAAGAAGCCATGCTGCAGAAACACCCTGGAAAGGCTTATCACAAGTTTGAAATAGGAGACAAGGTTTGGTTGGACAGATCAAACCTTAAGTTACAGGTCCCATCCAGGAAGCTAGCACCCCAAAGATATGGCCCCTTTGTCATCACAGAAAAGATAACCCCAGTCAATTTCTGACTAGAGCTACCAAGATCCTGGCAGATCTACAACATTTTCCATGCAAGTAAGCCAACCCCTTATGTCACTACTGCAATCAACAGATCATAGCCTATCCCAGAACTGCCCCAACTCATCAATGATCACAATGAGTGGGAGGTTGAAGCTATCCTTAACCATTGAACAATCAGGAAATGAGTCAAGTACCTAGTCAAGTGGAAGGGATATCCTAATGCAGAGAACATGTGGGAGCCAGAGGGCAACCTTAAAAATGCACCAGAACTCCTCTCTGAGTATCGACATGTTCACTCACTCCCTCTCTCACACCCTGTCTCCCTTCTTCCATGAAAACTATGTCCAATTTGTCTGACTACTGCTCAGAGGATAACTGACACAAGAACATCTATGCCTCAATACTTCCCAAGCTCAATGAGCTCTCCACTCTCAATTTCCCCACACCTCTTCACCAAACAATGGCTTTCTGTGAATGACATCACCAACCCATTTGCAACACCACTGTCCCACCACCCAGGGCAGCCCCACTCTGTTCACATGCCACCCTCAGCCAGGTATGCAATGCAAATGCACTACAGAGGAGGAACACCACCCTGCCCTTCCACCCCAGCACTAGCATGCCCCTACTGCCCTCACCCATCTGTCAATACCATCTTTCTTCAGTCTTGACACTCTATGTTATGCCAGCACAAGACCTGTGATGGCAATGACCTTCTATGCTACTCAACAATGATGACTTCAAGATGACTCAAAGTTATGGTGAGGTGCAATACAGAGCTCCAATAGATAAATGAGGAATCTCTAGGAGATGAAGATGACTTTGTTGAGGAACTCACACAAGCACTGATGGAGGTACAAGGTAGAATTCAGATGGAAAATAATCCTCCATTAAACTACTAACTATATAGTACAGGGAATTGTAGATAGAGGATAGAGAAGGGGGGTTGGGTGGAGAAGCTCCATGATGTAGTTGATGGAGTATGGAGTAACCTGAAATCCCTGTACATAAATGACATCATAAAAATAGAACATTACTGAATGTCCTCAAAGCATCTGTGATGAGTTAATTGATTGTTGAGTAATACAATGAGGAAAGGAAAGATGTTATGGTTGTAAGGTAGAAGAAAGAGATAGAGGACAAACAAAGGAAAAACTGTAACACTCTACCCCTGAGGAAGATGGTGACCACCCAGCCATCTCAACACCCCCCACCAACACTCTATTCCCTGGCATATCCATTGACAAGTTTGTTGGCTATGTGCAGGTGTTTAATAACTTTGAATCATGGGCTGCTCTTGGATGGCAAGTACCAAGGGACCACAAGTGTCTATGGCTGCTGTCTAAGGTCTTCAGGGATGCAGAGAGAGTAGGAATGAGGGTCTCCAGAAGGGTTCTAGGTGAAGTAACAGGTCAGACTGCTCTTACCACTAATCTGACCAT
Source organism: Scleroderma citrinum (assembly GCA_029372045.1). Lineage (NCBI taxonomy): Eukaryota > Fungi > Basidiomycota > Agaricomycetes > Boletales > Sclerodermataceae > Scleroderma > Scleroderma citrinum. Next base: position 1,271,196 of record JARFMN010000005.1, on the reverse strand, counting down.
CACTGGACAGGACATCATCAATGCCATGAAAACCCAGGTGGAGATGGTCCTCCTTGCCAGGGAGATGTATGACACCCCCCCCCTTCTCTCTTTCAACACATTTCTCAACCAGTCCTGGGGACCTCTGGCAGTTCCTGCTTGCAATACCCCCACTGCATGACATGATCACTGAGCAGCTAGCACATTTGATGCCCAATCTGTCAGAAGCACCCTCACATGGGAGGACATTGCCCTACCTCACTGGTGGACTTGTCCTCCCCCTTCTCATCCTCCACCCCCTCCTTGGACTCTGAGCCAAGTCTGGCTCAGTTCAATCTCCAATTCTGGACCCTCCATGGCCCTAGAGTCCCTGGCACTCCCTTGCCAGACAACCCCATCCCTGCTTACACCTTGCATAACCTCACTTACTTCCAGATGGCTGCCACCATGGCAGATGAAATTGTTGCTCTCACTGGTGATGCCCATGGACCCTGGGTCTGTTTCTTCATGGCTATAAAGGATGACCCAGCTAACCAACATCTCTACAATGTCACAGCCTCCCTCCACCCTGTTCCAGATGAGGTGTTCTTCCCCATCCCTGTCACTCCTGCCCTCCACTACTATCTCTTGGGCAAGATGGACATCCCTGAAACACACCTGCTCTTTGGCTACTGGTGTTTTGACTGCAACCACCTTGGTCATTAGAGGTGGGAGCACCAGGAAGGACAACCCTACTGGGAGGCCTGCAACATTTAAGGCCTGGCAAAGGCTAGTGGATTGTGACCAGCCCATGGGTAACCAGTTTCTCAGGCCAAGAAATGTAGAGAGGGGTGATGTTAAGACTTTTCCTTACTTCATCTTTTCTCATCACATGACTGTCCCATGGTCATGTGTTTCTTTCTTACATAATCCAACAGACACTTTGCAGACTATTCCCTATGGGACTCTCCCCTATTCATGAATGTGCTCAGCAGACTCAGGCTTGACAGCCCATGTACTAGTATGTTTCCCCTTTCTCTATTCCCCTACATACATATATCCCAATGTATGTGCCACCATTCTTTCCACTCTTTGAACAGTGGATTGCTTTCTTTTGCATCACATGACTACCATGTGATAACAATGTGTCTCATCACACAGACTCATAGCTACACACATACAAGTCATCACAGCTCCATTTCTTCTTACCTATTGTTCTACTGATATGGACTACCCATTGTACAACTTACTGGGACATTTCCCATTGTTCCCCTTACCTAGTAGTGCCATTGTTCTCTGTAGTATATACATAGAGTAGACAGAGATGTGGGATGTTCCCCATCTTTCATCTCCTTTGCAATCCACAGATCTACTAGGCTTGTTTGTGTATTTTCTAAGAACTGCTTGTTCTTCTATCTCTCTGGACCAAGGATTCTTGCCACTGCCAGTGATGCCTTGTAAGGCCTAGGAGTTTGCTTAGTCAGCAGCTTGGGCATTGGGTCAAACCCTTGTAAAAGAGTTCTTGCAGGTTGCTTAGTCAGCAAGCCTGGGGTTAGGGTTAGTGCACATCAGTTTTGAAGGCATTCAAGGCTTGTGTCTCCACAAAGCCTTAACACTGGGCAGGATGAAGTTGTCCACTGCTGAGCCATCCTCTCAAGATCAGGCATCTGGTATGGCACTGTAGTCTACTATATCATCACATTTTGTATCATCTTGCATCATCTACTACATGTGTCCTGCATTACATTTTCTTTGTTGGAGGTGATAGTTTGAATTAACTTGGAATGTTTTGTTTTTGAACACTGTTATGACTTTTCTCTTTATCTAATCTCATCATGTAACTTCCCACAGTCATGTGCCTCTTTTCTTATGTAATTCAACATGGACTATGTCTCACTACCTATGGGATTTTCCCCTATCCAATGGACACACTCAGCAGACTCAGGCTTGACCCCCAACTACCATTGTACATTTCCCCTCCTCTGTATTTTTACTATACCCATATGAGTATGTGGTTCACACCTTCCCTTCACTTCAGGCATGAACTGACAACTTTTGCATCATGTGACTTTCACATGACCATGACACATCTACTCTTACAGACTCATATCTATGTGAGTTCAAGTCATCTCAGCTCTGTTTCTTCATGCACATTGATCCCTACTTATGGACTGCCATTGTATGCCTCATATGACACTTTCCCATTGTTCCCCATAGCCAGTAGTTCTATTGTCCCCATGTACTATATAGTCTAGACAAAGATGCAGGATATCCCCCATCTTTCATCTCCTTTGCAACTACCTACAAATTTACTGGCTTCTCTCTCATGAATGGCTGTCAGTGCTTTCCATCTGGTACCAAGGATTCTTACTGTTGCTGCAGACATCTTGTAAGGCCTCAGGAGCTGCTTACTAAGCAGGCTGAATTGGCATAGAGTTGGACCCTTGTAAAGTCCTGTAGGATTGCTTAGTCAGCAAGTCCTAAGGTTAGGGTTAGTGCACATTGGTTTTGAAGGTGTTCAAGGCTTGCGTATCTGCAAAGCCTTAACAAACATCAAATGTAAGTCTAGTTAGATGTGGATATCATGTTGCTCCAGAAGCCTCTGCATCAACAACCCATGAAACTACTGCCCTTCTGTCCCTCCTTCCTGCACTCCTTTAGCACCATCTGCACCATTATGGCCATCCAACCTCTCAGTCTCTTGAATCACCCATTCCATTGATCTGCCACTCTGCATGTGCTCATGTCTGGCCTCAAAATGCACAATCATATTATGAAGGATCATGCAACACATGATCCAATAAACAGCAATATGTAAGTCTTCTTCTTTGTTCAGTTTGAGCCAAAGCTCACACAGAGATTGGAAATGACCTTTGAGTGCTGCAAATGTGTGCTCAATTCTGATGCAGATCTTCAAGACATCAGAAAACCCACTCACAGAACTTCAGCAACAGTGGATACATACCTTGGATAAGTACCAGTTGTAGGTATTCTGCCTGCATGTCAAACTTCCCCCACATGGCTTCTTGAAAGGTAAGGCACACCATTTCTCACATAAGTATGCTGAATCCACCCAAATCCAATGGTGTTGAGGTATCAAGCTTGGATCTTGATACATCCACATCCCTTGAAAGGCATATGCATCATGTACACTCCCTGGTTGCCCCAGCACATAGTCAACAATCAGTAAATTATGGGGCATCACCATGACCTTTAAATCAAGGTAAGTTGATTGATTGCATCCACCCTTGTCACCCACCTGACAATTCAATGAAAATTTTGACTTTTGGTCATAGAATCTGTCCCCAAACATTCCCAGCCTGGCATACAAATTAACTGTGGAGCCATCCACTGTGAAGATACCATTCCTCCATCTGTGACAAGTCTGAGACTCTGTGAAAAGTCATGCTTGATGCATATCCTCAGAGTAGACATGCAGGATATTTATGAATGCATCATGTTGTGCAAGGATTGAGGCCATGACATGGTTAGTACAATTTATCACTGTCTCTATACTGACACCTGCCCACTGTGTGATATCTGGCATTGCCATAATGCCCCACACAATTGAGGAATATCACAAGCTGGATTGAGACAGGAAGTTGTTTATTATTTGATTGATTGTGAAACACAGCATGGTCACTGATCTGGTCCAGGATATCATCAAATATCAGTGGATCAACACACACATTCTTTTGAAAGAGTGATACATGATCTTCCAGAAAATAATGGAGCAACAGAAGCTGCAATATTTTGGGCATTGGCCCCTGTGGGTTGTCAGAATATTTAGTTGCTATACAGTGGCTCAAAAAACTGTTCACATGTTTGCATGTTTTACATTAGTTATGACTAAACGCGATAACCCCTAACCCTAGCCCTAGCCCATGAGTGTATGGAATGACATACTTACTCTTGGCTTTCTATTGGTCCATGAATCAAGTGATTTGGATAGGAATTGATAGAGTAGCAGCCATTTGGAAATGACATGTCATGTGGACAGTTGTTTGACTTAAAGTTTTGATTATATATATTGACCCTGGCATGCTGTGATATCATTACATACATCCATCAAGGGTTCTATTATGTTACCTTTATGTAATGAGTATGATCCAACATATATAAACCCCACCACCCTCTGCTCATTTTCTCATCATCATCATGAAATCCATTTCCACCTCTCAAAGACAAAATATTATCTCTCTTGCCTCTCTTGGCCTGTCTACTAGGAAGATTGCCTCACAGACTGGTCTAGGGAAGTCTACAGTATCCCAGGTTCTTCAGGAAATCCAACCAGAGAGGCCTAGGCTTCATGGTGGTCACCCTTCCAAGCTTTCCTCCATCAACAAAAGGGCCATTGTCCAGCAAATCCTTACTGGCAAGGTCAAAAATGCTGTTCAAGCCACTCATTTCATCAACTCTATTGTTGATAGTCCTGTTTCTTCTCAGACAGTGAGGAATACCCTCAAAGAAGCCTCATTGAAGGCTGTGGTGAAGAAAAAAAAGCCATTGCTTTCTACTGGTCACAAGAAGAAGAGGTTAGCCTTTGCTCTCAAGTATCAGCATTGGACTGTGGAGGACTGGAAAAGAGTTATATGGTCAGATGAGACCAAAATCAACAGGATTGGGTCAGATGGACAAGAGTATATGTGGAAAAAGAAGGGTGAAGGGCTTATTTCCAGAGAGGTCAAAGGTACAGTCAAGTTTGGAGGAGGTTCACTCATGGTTTGGGGATGTATAGGGTAGAATGGTGTTGGGGTCTTGAGTGAGGTTGAGGGAAGGATGGATGCTGAACAGTATGTGGCCATTTTGGAGCAAGGGTTGCTTCAAAGCATGAAGGAATCTGGAATTCCAGAAGATGACATTATCTTTCAACAAGATAATGACCCCAAGCATACCTCTAGAAGAGCCCAGAAATGGTTTGAAGAGCAAGATATCAAGCTTCTAGACTGGCCTGCACAATCTCCAGACCTTAACCCAATTGAACACACTTGGAATCACCTCAAAAAATCTCTCAGGTTATGAGAGTGCTCCTACAGAAGTTCATCAATTGTGGAAAGGGTGGTAGTGGAGTAGGGGAAGATTTCTGTGGAAGAGTGTCAAAAATGGATAGGAAGCATGCCTAGAAGGGTTGGAGCAGTTATCAAGGCCAAAGGAGCTCATACCAAGTACTAGGTAGTTGGATTTTTGTAAAGTCAAAAAACTGTCCACATGACATGTCATTTTCAAATGGCTGCTATTCTATCAGTTCTTATCCACATCAGTTGATTCTTGGACCAATAGAAAGCCAAGAGTAAGTATGTTATTCCATACACTCACAGGCTAGGGCTAGGGTTAGGGGTTATTGTGTTTGGTCATAGATAATGTAAAACATGCAAACATGCAGACAGTTTTTTGAGCCACTGTATGTCAAACTCACAAGACACCTTTTGATTGACAGTAATTACATTTTGATATATTGGATTCTACCTACAGATAAATAGTTCATAGTTTTACCTGTGCCAGCATCATGTTTGGACCTGGTTTGCACCCATCCATCCATCATGGTCACCTGATTGCCCCAACCCATGAATTCTAACACAGGTGTTCAAGGATTCACACCATTTAAACCTCATTGCATAGTGCTTGGATCATATGCAACAACATTGTATATGGCACAACAGTGGCATCAGCAACAGAGATGCTGTCTGTGGAATCTGAATCAATGGACATGCTAGAATCCAAAGAAAGGATCAGCAACATAGGAGAACTGGGGGACAAGTTCATCAAGCTCAAGGAGCTCTCAGATGACATATCTGCCCATGAATCAGTAAGTTCCAAGTCACTGCTACCATTAAACATCACCATAATCTCTTCATTTCACCTCTGTGCAGCAGCTATCACTGTTGCATTGAGGATTTCTAGCAGTTCTTTGCAGGCTGAGGTTTGGGGCATCTGGATACTATAAGATCACTGTACTTTCAATTTGCAAAGCTATAGATACATAGCAGATTATCTGAACTCGAGCAAAATCACTACTAGCATATCTGGGTATGAACTTGGTGTGAATCGGAGCTTGAAATCCTTGCATAGCACTCGGGTTTAGCTGGCGTTTATTGCTCCAAACCTTCTCGCTTAATCAACTCTGAATACCATTGTAGTCAACATATCAGAATGACTCAGACCCAATACTCGCTTCATCGACACACCCAGGTACGTACTATTACATTTCCCCAGCAAGTGGAATACAATTCATCCAAGGATAAGCAAAAACGATACCACGGCTCCCAGAGCCCTGGGTTGAGAAGATCAGTGTTTAATCATCGTCATCATCCTGTCCAAACCCTCTAAACAGTGCTAGCAGATCGTCCATTTTCAGTTTCATATTCTTCATCTTGTCGCCACTGAGCGCAGCTGCGGCTAGCTGACGCTTGGTATCTTGCAGCTACTCAAAGCATCCAGGCGTGAGGCCCTGTGTTATCAAAATCACCAAGCAGACTCACCTGAAGGATCCGAGTCTCTACGGTCTCGGGTATCATCAGCTTGTAAATGTTGACGTCGCGTGTTTGTCCCAGTCGATGTGCACGGTCGTATGCTTGGTCCTGGAGCCAATAATGGGTGATGTTACGTCGGCCCATATTCAAGAAGACATACCTCAAGAGCAGGGTTCCACCACATATCCACCAGGATAACATTATTACACGCGGTCAAGTTCAGGCCTGCAGTCACGTTAGAGAAGAAAATGGTAAGAAACCGATTAAAACAAGGCAATATTGTACCCCATCGTAAACAATCCATGTAAGATAGACTCACCAGTACTCCCTGCCTTGAACGATATCAAGATGCATCGCGTACTCTTACTATTCCTGATCTTTTCAAGGCTGGCCTCGCGTTTGTCCTTTGGCATCGAGCCATCATCTATCAATGTGTAAACATTTGACGGGCAGACAACCAATATGGGATATTCTGCCTACATCGAACATGTTTGATCCCCTCCGCATCCAGGAAAGGTTCGATCAAATTCAACATACTCGTGAACTGCGAAAATATAATCGTCTTCTCCACGCCATCCGAGCGCTTGTCGATCTCCTTCAAAATTTCCAATATTTTCCTGACCTTCGCAGAATCAGGGGGGAGGTCTGCGTACTTCGGGTTACGACGGGACGTTGCTGCTAAGGAAATACAGTCACTGCAATGATTTGAATCATCCCCAGGAGAGAGCCTGCAGTACAATGACAGGTAAGTGTATATAAAAGAAAGAGCAAGGGGGGACCGGACAGTGTCTGGCACAACTGGCATTTCTTGCCGTTTGAGACGCCCATCTGACCAAACAGTGCAGCCAGGTCTTCTGCATCGTCGTCGTCATCGTTAGCTGGCCGTGATTCAGCTGCATCCCCGTCTATGCGGTAGTCCTTCGACACCAGTGATGGGTGATTACATGCTAGACATTATCCATGTCCTACGTTATGCATCATAAAGTTCTTGAATACGTGACTAGATCCACTCACCCTGCCTCAATCGAAGTAAGAGTACCAGTACGTGAGTGTAGTTGACAACCATGTTTTGATTCACGAGTTTGTTGACTTCAGAAGTCATTCGAGTCTGCAGGCGAGCATAGAATTCCTTCTCCATTTCATCAAATTGACATTCGACGAGGTCGAGTTTACGCTCAGGGAGCTCTAGTAGAGGCCGCCCGTTCAATATCTGATTCTTAGTTCGACGGAGCATTATGGCCTTTAGGACGACCTGGAAGTGAGGGTTGGATGATTCAGACTAGAATTCTTGGTGGTATGGACGTACATGAAGTCTCTTCATTGCCCTTCCAGGACGCCCGTTTCTGAGGGGCTTTGCAATTTGCTCCTCGAAGGTATGCCATTCGTTCAGCGGTTGGACACGAAGGAATTTGATCAGGGAGTACAATTCTTCCACAGAGTTTTGCCTGGAAGTCGCAGCAGTCGCATTGAATTACGGATGACCGGTGTCCAATGAATTATTTAAAATGCGAGGACAGAAAATCGGTTAGCGAGAGCAGGCAACAACAGCTAGAGACTTACATAGGTGTTCCAGTGAGACACCATCTAAATTTGGCTTGGAGCTCACAACACGCAATCGCAGATTTCGTTTTTCGGTTTTTGATATTGTGAGCCTCATCTGTGGATGCTCAACACATCTATACGTACACTTTATTGAACAATCATAGTCACCAAGGACAATACGGAACCACTTCACACGGAATAGTGCGTCCCTTGTCTTCGCTGTTGCTCTCGCGTTCAACTTCCTGACGCCATCAGATGACTCAGAATCCGAATCCGCGCCTGCACCACTGTTGCTCTTTGATTTGGCTGACTTCTTTAATTTTGATTTGCTCGACTCATCTTTCGCATTTGGTGCAAAGGAAGCATGTTCGGACGCGACGGTAGTATAGGACGTTATCACGACGTGAGCTCTTTGCAGGTTATAGGGGTCTAAATAGGTCCAGCCTTTGAAGTCGTTCAGTCATTCGAACAGCAAAGCACAGACCTGTTGTCCGGTTTGAGCCATGGTGCTCAATGACTATCAACTTCTCTGTCATCTTTTTGACCTCGGAAGCCCACTGAGAGACGAGCGAAACAGGACAAATGACACTGTCATGAGGTCAACACGCTATAGTACCTATGATGGATTGAAAACACGCACAGCGTACTCGGAGACCAACCATCTTCCTTATCTGACTTCTTGGGGCGTCCTTCGACAATCCGTGCAAGAGTTTGTATTGTTTTGCCGAGACTGTCCACAGCACCACGTCACTTTCATCATTAACGCGCATTCAGCATTGAGAACTTACCCCATATCATCTGCTAAGATCCCGCCCTTCTTCTTTCCGCTCTCTCGTTCTCTCATCCACACTCTGCCTAGTACTTGATGTGGTAGTAGCACCACGCCATCCCGGAAGCCTTTTACCACTGCTTCTTCCATATCGACCTCGACATCCTCCGTACTGTTGATAGAATCTTCGACAAGTGCACGCAGAGCTTTCTCGGTTTCTGCAGACGACATACGAGGGTCAGAAACTCCCTGATAGTCTGGAAGTACAATGGTTTCATCTTTTGCCGTTTCGTGTTCGTTGTTACGAGTATTCCTGTTTGAGTCGGAAGAAAGGGGTTGGGTTTTTCTGGTCGGTATTTCGATTGGGGCAGGAACACTAGTTCGGTGAGGGGGCGCATGTGGCAGCGCGCGTTGCACGGTCTCCATCAAGTTGTTGATTCCGAAAGGAGATGGGCCAGACACAGGTTTACCTTTCTCTTGCTGTCCGACGACCTTGTTTGTAGCTGGCCTAACATGGTCATCGTTATTGTCAAAGAAGGGCAAGAATGAGTAGAGCAATCGTAATTGATACAATTTATATTACGTACTGTTCCATGTCTTCGCTTTCCTCACCCTCCTCAGAGGAAATTGATATAGGGAGGGTTTTGTTCCCCTTGACCACTTTCGGAGCTACTGAAGAGACGGTCGATGAAGCAGACAAGGACGCGGACGATGACGGAGTCGCCGAAGATCCAATAGACTGATAGATTCAGGAGATTCAGTAGGCAATCGATCAAGCGTTATCGGGTGAACGTTAAAATAAATGCACGCACAATCACACTTCCAGAAGGCTGTCCAGATGCTTTCCTCTGACCAGGCTTGTAAAATTCTGGATAGAGATTCGGATCCCCAAAGAGTTGCTTGCGTCTGCGGATAGACAAGTGTGAGATATCTGATCAAGAGGTGCCTGAGATGGATCCAAGGCCCACTTTGCTTCCATAGTCGTTGGTGATGGATTTTAAGTGAACAAACGAGAGTGAATTTCAGTTTCAAGAGCCTGGACTCTGCAACGCGCCACGCGTCTTTATTAATCGGTCACGTGATTCACACAAAAGAACAATCTCACGATGCTTAGTCAGCATGGGATACCAGGGGCCGAACTGCTTTGATGGAGTTTTCCAGGCTCGCAGCTGTTACGGGGCTTGGCACTGCCTGTACGCCATAAATTTTGTAAATTATCTGGTCGCTTTTTCAAGCAACCCGTTTGGCACTTTCAACCTCGTTAACATGTCATAAGACATATCATTGCCTCACGCATCTGAATGGAGGGTAGAACCAGTGTTGTGTTATCTCTACAACCACGCTCATCTAACGTTCATACCACCCCAGGACCACCCTCGCTTATGCATAGGTTTCGTAGGAAGCAGCCAATTCCTGTAACAGTTGTATCACCGTCACAGAGAACGAGGGCAACATGACGAGCCCAGATACGACATACCGTGCTTGGTTAGCGCACAAAGGAAGTAAGGTTTCTGAGTACAATCTGCAGTACATACATAAGTCCTCAAGATATCGCAGATGGCACCAATACGCCACCACGAATGACCACCCTGTGATGTCTCATGTTAGACAGCAAGTATTGGCAATGCCCTAACGGCTAGTGAACCGTCTGCGAGGACTTAACCCTACAAATCTCTCCAAGCACGCTCTCCTAGGCTGCAGCAAGCGGCTGCTTCGCAATGTCACTTCAATGTGCAGTGCTAGAATGTTTTCAACTAAGCGACGGAAAGCGGAGACCCGCATGAAGACGAGTGGTCGGAATGCAACACGATGCTTCCGCAGATGGGATCATATACAAGATCAGGTGCAGTAGATTTGCTATCTATTCTGTAGATGCCATGTACAACGCCGAAAAAACCAAAGTCAATCGATAAGTGTGGGCTACAGTGAGATGTACGAGATGACCTTGCAGCAGATGGCGAATGCACGCAGAACGTCGATTGTTCCCTATACCCCTTCCCCACCTTTCACACCAACAGCCCCACGGTTGTTTCTTCCCATCCAACCACATCCAACCATTTCACACTCTCCACACCTTCCCTCTCCTCCCCGACAAACCATTCACGCGGCCTATGCACTCACTACCCATCTCATCCCTGCTGCCTTTCCTAGATCAGCTCCAGATGCACCCCTCCCAGTGACCCCACCATCGACACCTGACCGAGTTGCAATTCTGGTCAGAGAACTGATGGAAAGGCAGGGGTGCTTTGTGCAGGGAGAGTTAAGTGGCAGCCATGGTCGGAAGCTTCTTTGGAACTGTGTCAATCGCTATGTACGGACAGACAACCATCACATTTCAGGGTCTGGCCTCTCTCTGTTCCTTGCACACGCTATCGGGTGTCCAAAAGAAGTGTGTCATCAACATATATCTCCACGTACGCTTCGTGGTGACCAGCACTTTAGGTATGGGAGACAATGTTGCGAAACCTTTTCGGCTCGCCAGCTGCACCTCTAATAGATGAAGTGTGGTCTTGGGAAGCTGTCAACCATGGCGACTCGGCCCTCGTGAATGCAGAGAGTCTGAGCGGAATTTGTACGATTGTCACTTCCTACATGCATTGATTTAGTCCGACATAGCTCTAGTTGATTGGCAGGACAATGCCCGTGACATTGCTAACTTTCTCTTGAACTATCTTCCAGATGATACTACACTCGCATCATTACCGACACGCCTTGACCGTGTTCCCGAAAGCACGAGCAACGCGCGTAAAGAGCGTGGATATAGCAAGCGGAGACTTGTTGTGGTTGGTCATTCGTTTGGCGGTACAACCTCGTAGGTGGAGTGGCCACTAAAGTCAGTTGTTATTCACCCCCTCTACACAGGATATTGGCTGCTCTAAATTTCCCTAAACTATTTTCTTCTTTGATACTAGTTGACCCTGTCATTACTGAACATGTGGAGAACTTTGTTCGCCTCCTATCCAAGGTTGCTGTTGGTGCTTTGACGAAGCGCAATACTTGGTCCTCTCGGTAAGCGGTACTTCCGCCTGTCCTGTGTTCTTCTGAGCCACCACAGAGAAGAAGCTTTACGTCTCTTCAAGAAATCGCCCTTTTTTGCATCCTGGCACCCAGAGGTCCTGGAGTTATATGTCAATTATGGATTGACTGCCGATTCCGGTAATGGTGTCAGATTGAAGACAACCCCCATTCAAGAATGCCTGACCCTTATTAATTCCCATGATATTAAAGAAGTCTGGGAGTTGCTAGAAAAATTGGATGGGAACATCACTTTGCGATGGGTTGTCCCATTACCCGGGTAGACTATCTTACTATCATATGATGTAGATGGATCGTGATGTTCACACTATTCAGCCTTCTCGATGAAGAACAGACCCGCATTGGGGTATGGCGCCGACCAGCCAACACATCGAATGTCATTTTCCCCTTTGCTGGCCACCTGGTAGGCAATTGTTGTTCTGTGTCTTATACATGGATTTTGATTACACTCGTAGCTCGTGCAGGAGGCACCGGTTGAACTTGGTGGGTAGTAATATTGGTTAATACCGTTGTGACTGTACAAGAGTCATTTACCATGTAGCTCACGACATCGCCAAGTTCCTGTTAGGGAAATATGGGTCACGAACCAAGGCAAGGCTTTAGGTGTCGGCCATCTTTGATCAAACATCTCTTCCGTGACAGACTTGGGGTTCGATATTACTATGTGCGACCATTTACTGTTCTCTGATCCCTAACCAGCACAATCATTCTAAATCTCGATCGTGAGCTGAAGGTGACTCAGGACAGGGGGTACTTTTCTGCAGGTGTAAGGTTTACATATAGATGCCATTGTTTCGTGTATTTGTCGATTTAGGTTACCGTTCTCATCTTCTTAGATCTTGTCGGAACCTACGTAGCCTTCCTAGCTTCAGTAATCTCGATCTTCATCTGCCGGTATCAATTTAATTTGTGAGAGACTGAGGCTGGACTATTGCTAGCGTTGGATGTTCGACTGGGTTCGGGGCCAATGTCTGGTTGTTGCTAAACAGATGTCGAGATCCGGATTTGCCTCTTATCACTGATTAGCATATAACTGACATCCCATGTATGTACTTTTTATCATGGGTTCCATCTTTTGAGCTAATCACCTCAGTTGACGCATTACTCCAAGTACAACTGTCTATTCACATTACACAGCTGGCTATACACGTATACTTGATATGTACTCAACATGTTCATCTCGTGCTCATATGCTGCCCGATTGGAGAATGCAAATATTATGTGCTCAATCAAGCATAGTTGACACCTCAGGGCTCAATCTTGTGTGCAATCATGCTCGGTGCCGTAGGCCGCGTAGACCTTGATAAAGTTAGATTTCGTATTGATGCAATAATTTTTCACAAGCGGTCAGGGTTGCTAAGCATTCGCTAAAAGCACGTTAGTGTCTTGGTTTTCAAACCTATCGACAGTAGCGGTGTCCGCAACTGTGTTGATTAGTGGCTTTTTCTCCAATCATACGACGTTAAGATCCGTGAACCTTGCAGTGAGTTGGGCCTCCTCCAAAGAGGTCTTCTGGTCGAGATGACGATGATTGTGCACCTTTACTCCACAAATACAGACAGTCTGCGTGTTACCTACCTTTTCAGGCGGAGGCGAAAAAGGGCCGCTGCTGATGAAAATTGGGGCAAGTGTCAAGGAGTTACCTATACTCTTACAAAAATTTTCAGCTGTCACTGTCTTCAGCAGTCTCCTGATCATGATTGATCAACAGGGCCGCTTGATGGGGATCTTCAATGGACGGGTGTTTGATAAGGACCAAGGCAGTGTGTGGCAGCGAATTGTAGCTTACCAATGCATATGTACACCGACATACGCCACCATGTTTTGAGCAGTTGGAACGAAGCGATCATATGGTGTTCGATTGTGCCTATCGAGGGAATATGTACCGTATTGAATATGAATTCATTATGATGGCCCAGAAATGGAGAGGGATTGGAGAACACGCGGGTACTGCATTTAAACAAACACCTACATTCTTTCAAGTACAAACTTGGAATAGCACTGGCTGCCATGGGACTCGGGCATTTGGCCGGTGGATTGTCCGACGGGTCTGACCATGGCTGCCAACTGAGTGAGTATACTGTCAGTCATGGTTAGCATCTTTGATGGTGTCAGTAGTCGGGTAACCTGCTACACTTTCCAGTATGTGTTTGTGTGTGCATAGATGTCATCCCTGAACGGGGTTGAATGAGTGTGGGAACATCGTCTTCAGTCTGACTTGTCTTTGTCGCTGCTTGCAGCAACCAGCACAGGCAAATGGCGACGACGATGACGACGATGGTCCCGACGACTGTACTCCCCACCAACCCGAGACCGTCTCTCTCCGCAGACCCCCGTCCGAGCATGTCTTCTCTCGCACCGGATCACTCCCAAACACGGCGTGTCTCCTCGGAGTCACAGCGCACGACTTCTCTCCGTTCCTCCTCGCGACGCACTCCGGTCCCAGCACTCCTCGACTCCTTCCCCGTCCCTCCGTCGCACATCCCACCCTCCCCTGCAGCATTGACTCCCCCGTCCCCCTTGGCATCTGCTTTTCCTGTCATCAAGGGTCCCCCTTCTGCACCCCTTCCACCTCTCCCCGGTCCTTCGCCAATTGCTCAGTCAGATCTCTTCGTCTCCCGTCGCTCGTTTCAGTCAGAAAGGCACGTTAATGCGACTTCCAGTGTAGAGACCGTCCCAAGGTGCTCGCTTGATGGTCACGCACCCCCATCAGCACCAATACGCCTGTGTGAACCCGGAAGGCCCAGAAAAGGCTCTCTATTCTCTCTTCGCAACACCGCCTATTTTGCTGTCCCAGGTGACCAGGGGCATGCACAGCACGAACCAATACAGGAAGAGCCTGCTGCCAAGGCTCATACTCGTAGGTGTCTCTTCTCATTTCTTTGTTTCGTCACTCACCCTTGCACCAGCACCTGTACAGCCAACATCTATCTCTAACGTTGCATTGCCGCTGTCTCCACCGGTACTCGACGTTGCCCTTGGCCCAGGTGCAGACACGCTAAATTCTATCCTTCCTCCCTCATCCTCGGCCTCAATTCCTTCCGTCCTTCGGCCCAATCAATCTCGTAAGTCCAGTACGGGGCCCGCTATATCCCCATCGGATGACGCATATGTCGATGATTCAATTGCAAGTATCGACATGAGCGACCTGAATGCTCTCAAGTCGGATAACGAGGGCGACGGAGAGGCCGATGACTCCCAACCATTCCCTTCGTTTCCTCCTGTTCCTCAACTCCCCCATACTTCTCCGGTGATGACGGGTACTGGTGGGCCACTCTACACCCATACTCCGCGTAAACCGAGCAAAGCATTGATTTCCTCCGTGCACGTGTTCCCCACTTCCTCCGATGACGTTAGTACCAGGAGTGATTGTATTGGTGACAACGCCAATTATGGCGATTCTGGAGCGCATAACGATCGCAACACGCCTGGTGGCACGCAATCGCGCTCGAGCTCACCTGAGATAGCTCACATTATCTCTTTAACACCCCGCCCACGTAAACGGTCAACTTCGGCGAGGTCGAGATCGTGCACATCCAGTCTTGGAAGGGAAAGAAAGTCAAGCGTGAGGAGTAGGAGAGGGTCAGATGCGGTGCCTCTACCCCCAATGCCAAGGTGGAGTCCAACTAGGATGACGTCCACCACTGAATGGGGAAGGTCTGGTGCAAGGGAGAGTCTGGCTGGCGAAGACACAGAAGGTATGGACAACGATGCACATGACTCCGACTCCAGTCTCGACCTTCATACACCTTTGCCGTGAGCGTTTCATTCATTCATTATCTCATTTAATAAACAACCAACCATCTCTTCATGTTTCCATAGAGATCTCATGTTACGTCACGGGATGCTTTCTCCCAATTCCAAATTGTTGCCAAAGGGAAACTTCGATCCCACGACGCGGATGAGTATCGTATCAGACGTATCGCAGCTGTCTAGCGCTTCCTATTTCTCCAACGCATCGAATCTCTCTCTCGCTTCGAATGCGAGTACCTCATCCAAGCATCTCAAGGATGCAAGAGATACACCCAAGAGGCGAACAAGACATCGTGACGGCAAGCTACTCAAGGGGGGGATTGGTCTCACGACAGGTTTGGGATGGAGCGACAGGTAAATGGACTTCCTCCTGTGAACTAGTGAATATATCAAGTTGATCCTCCGACTCCCCTTGTTATTCATTGGACGCTGTTCGCTTTTTCTGTTCCGTTTTCGCATTGACGTACTGATTAATCTCCCTTTCTCCATCCAGCGAAGATGAAGATGCACCATCCGCCCTCACACGCCGGCTGTCTCGGCTTATGCTGTCTCGGCGCACCTCATCCTCCTCGATACAATCCTTCCGATCTTCTCATTCGCAATCTTACTCGTCACATCCGCTTTCCCGCTCGTTATCGCATAGTGTCCTGCGCGAAGCAGATGAGTACGAAGGCGGTGGACCTAGTACGAACCCGTGTACCATCCCCGATGTCGTCGACGAGTTTGGTTACGCCAATGGTGTTGCGTCACGCAGTCTCCCATTGAGGGCTGGCAGCAGGATAGGTGGTGTGGTCAGTCGTTCTGGTAGCACGCACAGTACTGGTTCCGGTTCTGGCTCGCGGTATAGCAACTACTCGACGATGTCCGCTCCAGCCGCTAGCCTGCGCACGCGGGCAAGTTCGGGATCGAGTTCATATGAGCCCATGAGCAGGACTAGTAGCTTTTCGCACAAAGGGTATAGTGGACAAAGGCTTGCACTGAGTATTCCTGAGCAAGACGATGGTGTTACACCAACGCGGACTGTGTTCGAGCGGGCGAGTTTGGACGCTGTGGGTGGGAGCGGGAGTGGGAGTGGGACGCAAAGAAGTAGGGATTCGCCGCATACGCCAAGTAGCACAGCGTCCTCCACGAGCCTTTCTTTCCCTGCCACGCCGGATAGTGCTGACATTGGCCAAGCTGCACTGGTCGATAAGAAGCATGAAGGGCAGTTGATGGGCATCGTCAATGCAACGGCCAACAAGGTGGCGCTCAACAAGGACAAGAATCTTCCTCCTTTGCCCCCTAGTGGAATTCCTAATGCCAGCGGCACTACTCCTAAGGGCAAATATCCTCCTAGTCTTGGCCTCAAGGCACCGAGTGGGTTGCAACGTCCTCGGACGTACTCCAACACATCTTCAGTGTCGAGCCATTCAGCTGTTGGTCTGACTAGTAATGGCGATGGAGCTAGTTCTGTGCCTGCTGGTGGTAATAGCACGTCGAGGAGTCCAACAATCCTGCCCGTACCGTCCCGTCCATCTATTGGAGGAACGACGACACCGCGTTCTTCACTTGGGATTCCACGGCCATCGTTATCGTCTCTCTCTTCAGCTTCAGGGGCGTTATCCCGACCATCTCTCACACTCTTATCGGCCAAGTTTCCCACCTCTGCACCCGCCTCAATCGCGACATCGCCTCTATCGCCCTTGAATACCACCGCCGCGATAGAAAATGGCCAGGGACAAATGCTGCGGTCCCTGAAACTCGTCCCTCCAAGATCTGTAACACTCCCCTCATCCCCTTCGGCTGACTCCCCGCGCTCACAGTCACCATTCCTCTCGCGTACACCCACCCCTAGCACTCTGAAAGCCCTTCAGCCCGGCGAGCAGCTTCCCCGACCTGGTCGAGTCCTCGCGTATAACAGGAATGTGCACGACCAACTCAAGCTCCGGGCGCTTTCGCCTACGTCGGGTAACCTCGGTGCTAACGTTGGCCCCGTATCACCTGGGGGCACGCAGACATTCTTGTTGCCTTCCAAGGGCAGCGCTACTGCTGGCAGTAGCACTTCGCCCACCACTAGTCCGCTCCCCAGTCCTAGTGAAGGGGACCACCCCAAGCCGAAACCGAGAACGGGTACAGGGATGGCGTATCGGACCAACGGGACGAGCAGGATTAGGGTACCGTCAACGCCTGTACGGCCCTAAGGGCTTGGCGCGCTGCGGAGGTATGGGGATGCCGTTGGGGGGGGGTACGATGTCGTAGAAACGATAGTCGGGGGCGATGGAGGCTGGTGGGTACATGGTGGTGCAGAGGCAAGGCAAGCAAGTGGGTATTAGTGTGGGGTGTGGTTTGTCTTTTGATGACTTAGGGGGCATAGATTGCCTTTCGTGGACTTCTGACCAGACAGGTGGAGGTTGACCCTTTCTCTTTGTCGTTGGTGAATGATGGTTGCTCGGGTCATTGTGGCTGTAACACCGATCCGCAGCGTTGGAAGGCGTGCATTCGACAGGCGGCACCCCACCGTTGGTTTACAGCACATGCAACAGTTTTCGAAGAGCAGAGGACCGCCGTTACATCCACGGTGATAGGACTTTGCCTTGGGTAAACTTTTGAGCCCTATACTTCCGGGCCAACCCTCGTCACTACCCTCCCTTCCAAGGGACTTCCTCGGAGCACTGAGATCGATCGTAGTCATCGTGCACTGCGGACGAGGTTTGTTCGTCAATCCGCTGTGTTGGTGTCGACCTTCCTGAACATCATTTCTTTAGCGATTCTAGGGCATTATACCTGATGCGATGTCTCGCTGCCGACGATCGCACTGATCTCTCTCTTCTACTGTACCTCCTCCTGAACTACCCTGACATTCACCTTATGGCTGTCTGCGCCCGAACTTTTTCCATTAATTTACCATCACGATTGTTTCCTTTTTCGCTTGTCTCCCTATGCAAGCGCACGTTGGATTTTGATTCTTGAAGATTTTGTATCTCTTGAGACATACCTACGTTAAACCATCTTTGTCACTTCCCGTGCATCCACACTCGTTCTTTTCTCATCTGGACTGTGATACCTCATTCCTTGTTATGATCATGCACTTCAGAGCTTTTCAACATTCAGCTTACCCACCACACTTGCTGATATCCCATCATCTACCACCCATCCCTTTCTCCACTTGCGTTCTGTTTTGCTCTTTGCTGCCCTTCCACGCTCCTTATTCCCATGTCTCATTTCTCACTTCGTCGTTCTGTGTTCAAAATGTACATACGGAGAACTCTTTTGCAGACTTGCCTATTTACCTAGCCTACATATCTACGCACCGGATCCATAGTTATAAAGAGACGTATATACCACACCATGCATTTACTTACGACTTACTCAGTGTATATACCGCGGATTTATTTTCTCTTCCCTGTTTCGCACTTTAACAACGTTGTCATGGACGGTGTGAGGGTAAGCAATTAGTATTCGAGGGCCGTCCCTGTGGATGCATACAAGCGTAGCTCAGTTGTTAGGGTTTGCATTATACATATACAAGTACCTGATGCCAACACGTGTGACGTCGATCACTTAAAAATGCATTTATCATATTACATCACGGTAGTAATTCTGGGCTCAGTGAAGCACGACGTCCCATCCTAATTCAAACTAATTCCCCCAACTTCTCAGGGAACCGATTCCTTCGATATATTTGAACCTCAGTGTATCTCTGGAGATATTCCTGAAACCTTGAATTCTCCATCCCCAGGCACTGGTTATATATAAACTTGGTCACTTAAATGGTGCTGACTTGCTGGATATGCTTACAATAATATCGCACCTCGTGGCCTGTACTATTTATTTGAACTGTGCGTTACGCTGGAGGTGTTGCGCTTGCTCCTCCTCACGCGTTTCCCCCCACATGGATTAGATGAACTACTGCCAATTCGATAGCTAGATGTAAATTATTGTTCTTATCTTAGGCAGACACCTTCGTTGGGGGGAACCGAGGACAATCCCCGAGACCTTGGCAGTGCATCCCGTGGAACCCCTTCGACATTGGCAAAGAAGTTATGCATGAGGCCAAGCATGGGGCCTATCGCCAATATGCGCCAAATGTATCAAAACATAACACATCGTTACAGGGTTTGATGAAAGAAGACCACTACAAAGAATCCGATCGAGGGTAGTCGCGCGGCAGAACAGGAAGTCCTCTCTAACATACACTCATGGTTCGTTTTGAGATTCGTTTGGGCCCAGAAGTCTGGGGCACCGGCGGAGTTCTGGTCGAGGGCTATTTGCATTCTGTACGCCAGTACAATTGGCAATCCTCTGAATGAAGGTCCGATGGCTAACACCTCCGCATAATCCTGATCCAAGAAGCGGGCGTTTTGAAATTGTGGGCGAAAGTACATCTAATTGAGGTAAGTTTCGATGATGCCGAGTCAAAGGCGCGAGGTTGGCAAGTACTTGGTGGTGGGAACTCGAGAAAGGACGTGAGTTTTGGTTGTTAACCGGTAAGATGGATACCAACAGCCTGTGGTGGGTGGTGAGGCACTGATGCCCAATCACGGACAATGCGCGAAGTCGACATCCATTATGGTGATGGATGGATCTGCCATCCTGCCGGCCCTCTTCGTCATTCTATTGGGCCAATAGACGAGATCCGAATATTCTCGAAAGAGTGCTGGAGGATGATGTGGCTCATCCTGAAAGAATGTCTATGAAAACCACTGAAGGACAGGGGAAACAGCCACAACAGTTGTGCACCCTATTCCTGAGCCCAAAATGTGGAAGAGCATGTCCCAGAGGGGCCTGGTAACTGCATGGTGGGCTGTACGAAATGGTTGACATATTGTCGCTCCACATTCACACTGCAAAGCCTTGCCAATTCCCTTTGACCATATTACGAAAGAATCCATCCGTTGAGGCTTATCAGTTTGCGTGTTGGAAATAACGAAGACCGTGTGTTCATGGACCGTACACACTAGTAAGGCCTGTTGTGGAGTTCCATAGATCGATTGGTGTTCTTCTGGTGAATTCTTGGGTCCAGAATTATGGATGAATCAAGATCGCTGAATTCACGACGACCATGCGGTAAAATCAAAAATCGCCACAACCTGCATACTTCTAGCAGTGTCAGAACACGGGGTAGACCATCATATCACAATTGACTTCGGAGACTACACCGGTATTCAAATTTCCGTCGAAATGGTGTTGAGGGTTGACACAGGATGCTAGAGTCCATTTTCGTCATGATACAATCCTCAAATCATCGATAAGCTTGGATATACGTGATACGTGGTGAGTAGCCTTGCCAGGAGCTTATCAACGTGTATAGGCATGCTGTGTGATGCACATAAACACAGGTGCCATCCTGTGAGATACCTTGAGTCGACTGTTAGAACAATGCCACCATGGGCACAATTGACAGGTAGATCCCGTTTACATACTGCATAGATATCCCCCCTCGGGGGAAATATTAGTATGTCGCTTGAGGTGAATTCCTTCGCCGATCACTTCGGAAATTGGCGTTTGATAGACGAACTAGTTGTTACTTGTCGTGGTAAGCCTTTCCAAACCCTATTAAGTGGTGTGAAGTTCAAGTAAGCATAAACAAGACCGGTTCACTCGCCGGTGACTCGGGGACAATGTGGAGAGTTGGCGTTTGATGGCTTGATGGTCTGGTGCGATGACCGGAAATGCATGGAAAATGCTGTAACGTACCAACATTCATGTTCCTAGGAGAATACCGACCGTGTATTCATGCCAGGGTGGGCCTTCGGGGGCAATTAGTGCCATAATATGAGTTGCGATACCCTGTGCTGTTCGGTTTTGTTTGGGAGACTGGTCCTCATGTTTTCTGCGAGGACCTAGTAGCACGCACGTCAAATCCCAACGAATCCAGGCATCGTGTCTAATGACCAGTAAGGACAGAAACGAAACCAAGTTATGACATATCACAGTTACGCTAAAGAGCGAGGATACCTCGGGAATGAAATCTTTGTACTCACTGAACTTTGCATCCTTTGAACCTAACCTTCGCCACTAGGCATGCCATTCGCTTGCAATACATGACGTAGTTGTAGACGAGCAGGCCCTCATCATGGTTAATGAGCACAGAAGCAAAAGAAGCACACACCTCGAACCACGTAATCAGTTACTTGTCGTTGCATTTCATGATGGATTGTGCCATCATAATACTAACGCGTGAAGGTGTACCTACAATTGGGCATCACAAGGTAAACAGGCACACGCACTGATGCATCTGGTCATAGAACGATAGAAGCTTGGGGATTGGACGGAACATTCAATCGAGATACGCCAATGTCAGAGGCAGGACGATGCGATGTGCAAGTGCTGCGTTCATCCAGGCATCAGGGTTTATCAATATCAGTAATCTGTACTCCGTGGCAAACAACATTATTATCGGATAGCACCTTGGCGTAGTATCTAGTCCCGATCCGAGTTGAACCTCAACACTCGTCATTGCGCCCACTTTGCTGTGGGCAAAAAGAACTAAGATAAGGGGTGAACAAGTAATCAATGCCGGCTCATTCTTCATGTGGGGTTTCTCTGTCCACGAGGGAAAGTGTAATTAAATGATCGAGCCCATGTCTTTTTCTTTTTCTGAAAATAGAATGATTGTTAGAGCAGACCTCTGCAAATGTAGGTAGAAAAATATCACAAAGGAAAAAGAAGTAGCACAGCCGCCAAGTGCCACACATTCAATTCACCTTTGTTTCTGCACAGAAGACACAACCGAAGACAGCTGAGTTTGATAATTAACCTGTGAGTGCTGGACATTGGACAATTCGATTGTCCTATCCCAATGGATCTAGAGTGGACCAAGACGAGTGCTACAGGGCCGTCCATGGTCCTTATCTTTTGTTTCATAGACTGACAACGGTCTCGGTCCGTACGAGCGATGGTCGGCGATGATCAAAATAACGACCTCTTGGAAAAAGAAAACAGAAAAGAACCTCGGTGATGTGGTCCCACCGCAATCCTGGGACATTCATCGGGAGAATATCGAATTATGTGGTGATGGGTGAGCGGATTTGATGAAGTTGGTAAGTGCAGGCCCGGAGCTGATGTATCGAGTTGCGCAGCAAGCGCGACAGTGCACTGGGCTCTCCTTTCCCAAATAAGGGTTAAGGTTGAGAAGGGGCGGTGGTCGGCGTTGGAGAGGAAGCTTCGGCGGCTTCGCCTTCCCAGATGGAGTGGATTGCCATGCGTCCTACTACGGTGGGCAAAAGGTCAAGGACTACGTTTTGCAGTCATACCTCAGTAATCTCTACTTGGGAAGTAATCTTATTAGTGGTCGCTTATCACAGGGCGGAAACCTGGATTGATTATCGTTACATGACGTTTGTGCCAGTCCCGACTGGAGCGGAGGATTTGACGCAATTTCAGTGGCGTCACGTGGGAACAACCATATACGTTAGCAAATCCGACCCATTGCATCACCGCCGAACCTGTCTATGGAAAAGCATCCCTGCAGGCAACGATTCATTGCCACGTGCTTGTCAGAACAGGCGGCCCGCAATGAGAAAAACCTCGGTGCCTGGCAAGAAGGTGTGTAGTCGGGGTGATGCACTGAAATGCAGGTTGGACTGGCCTCACTCCACTGTTCCACGTGTTTCAAACAACAAAAGTTTCCGTCCATCAGTTGGTTGCCGTATATCTTGTAAAACCGTTGTCGTGACAATATGATATCTGGACAATCGAGGATCTTGCTAAGGTACGTTGGGTGATTCCAGAGATCATCCCACGAACCGGGACCGTGATGCCCGAATCAGAACATCTGACAGTCAAGTTGGTCCACATAGACAAATGGCTTTGTTGTACGGTGAGACAGACGCAAATTGAAGGGTGCTGCGAGCTGGTCCGCAGTATTTGGTTAAGCTATGACCTACCATCAGCGCATTAAGACTTTCCCCGTGTTTCCCATGAAACATGACCGGCATTCCGCATATCAGTTTGATGGCGATTTGCCCCATGCAGAATGCATGACGATGACAATGAATTGTATGAAGCAAGCACTATCAAGCATCATCTTGGTGATGAGGGTGCGCCTCGACCATGAATAAAGGACGTAAGTGAGGAGTTCTTGTGAAGAGCATTTGAGGGATTCAGACCTGGAGCTGGCACCAGCATAGCTGCAACGTTGAAGCCAAGGACAGCCAATGGTTGGATCTCATTTCCGTGTCGTTGGGTCTTTATTACCAAATAGAGATGATCAGATCCAAAGTTGAGTCAGGAAGGGCAAATCTTCGATCGCACCCCGAGGGATATATCTGAGGACAAGAAAAGAGCTGTTCAAGACGACCAGCTGGGTGAGTCATGCGGCTTATGCTACCTGGGTAGATAGTGCTCGAACCTCGCTGAGTGTGAGGCCAGTAAAAAACTCTGGGACTGTATGGGTGAGTGTGACGAGAGGTTCCGGACCGATTTCATACTGTGGAGGGTAGCTCCTCGGGACGCTCGTGGAGACGCCTCCCCTGATGAAAAGAGTAATGCAACCCTGAGTTACCTTTCTTTGACAGGTGGACATGCGGCGGTGCCATATCATATTGGTCCCAAGGGTGGTTGCGACGGAGATCTTCGGCGCGCCTTGACCAGCAGAAGAGGTCGTGTTGTTTACACCATGCAGGGTCGATATGGGTATTCTCGGGCCGTAGTCAGTATTCCGGAAGACCTGAGGTCACTAGAGGGTTGGAGAGCTGGATGGTGGTATGTGGACCCTTTGCAGGAGTTAAGACCATTGGAACTTCCTAAAGCAGCCAGCGCAACTGATAATTGATATCTCTTTCACATTTTTTCTGGCCAGCGCCCCATCCTTTGAAATTGGGTGGGAATGGTGAGTGGGTTAAAGGGAGCCAAGGGGGAGTAGACTCCATTGCTCCTCGCTGCGGCTCAAATTCGGAGACTTAAGAATTTGATGACTGGCCAGCACACAACGACGGCAACAAACAAATCCGTTTCTCTCTCCCGAACTTTCCGGTCACACTTACGTGGTCCGGGTATTTCGACCTGACTTCGACTGCGTTGATACTATCACAACGTGAGGGTCTGGGTGAGTATCGATTGCACTGCTCGGTCACTTGACGGAGTTACTATCGGGTGAGGTAACAGGACAAATCATGTCTTGGTCGACCCCAACCCACGCTCAAGCATTGAAAGGGGTCTTTTTCTTTACCTCATGAATCCTGCATATTTCTATACCCTAATCTCCCTCCCTTCCATATGGCCCTCGAAACATCTGCTAACCAACACTACTTTGTAGCCGCTCCCCCTCATCACCATCCACCTCATTTCCCCATACGTCCCACACACCGTCCTTCTCCATTTCCCCTCGCTGTACCGTCTAGAACACACTCTGCTAGTTCGAGTTCTGTCAAATCAGAACGTCACTCACCCCCACACTCTGATCCATCATTGCCAACGTTACCAGATTTCACTTTTCGTTCGCCTTCAGTTTCCAGTGCTGCTTCAGTCAAATTGTCCACTTCTACACCCCTCTCCTTCCACGTTGATCACTTCCGACAACCATCGCGCTTTGGAATGCCTCCCCCGCACTCTGACCACGCGTCTGATGGGTGGAGCTTCAAACGCTCCGGCTCTGGACCCATTCACGGGCCTGGTATACCCATTGACTTAGGCGAGATGTCATACACCGATGAATATGATGAGGGTGATGATATCGGGGAGTTGCCAGCACCATCCAACTCTTCGCATGGAGGACAAGCCGAAAAGGTCATTCGACGCAGGAGCAGCAAAGGTATGGGCGTAGTCCTCGGTTTTAGTAAGGGCTCCTTATACCATTAAACTTATGCCTCTCGCGCAGCGTGCGATCAATGCAGGAAAAGCAAATGCAAGTGTGAACGTGCTGTCGATGGCACTGCCTGCAAAAACTGCTTGATGCTCGGCACCCGTATGTACTTTTCATTATTCACTAGCCTCATTGCCACTCACCTGAACGACATTTGCCTCATTTCGTATGCATCGATTGGTGATCTCTGTTGTCCGCCGGCATTGTCTTGGAAATGAACGTCACCAATCCATGTCACGTTAATTCTTTCCCTTCAATTCCCGTCTGCCCCGTGAAAATTACGATGTCATGTCGTATGATGCGTCCTGCGTCATGGTCCGCTTTGGATGTATTTCCCCACCACACCGGTGTTATCTGATAATCGTGACATACGGCGGCCCTGTGCAACCGGTGCGGGGACAACTTACCGCTTGTCGTCGTGGCGCACATCATTGCTGCGCTGCGATCTTTCGCATCGGATCGTGTAACTGCCGTAACCATCCATTCTGATCGGGTGCCCCTCAATGCCATGATAACTTGTGCTCATCGTTCCGACCGGTTCTTCCCTTCCAATGGCTGTCGATTTCCCCTTGATACGTCTAATATTTGACGTGGATCATGTTACGTGGTATTTGCGACATGTACACATGGCAGCTTGTACCTTCCTCGGACCCTCGCGTAAGCGCGGGCCTCCAAAAGGATACATCGACGCTATCGAGGCCCGTTTGCATCAAACAGAGGCATTGCTTGGTATCCTGCTCGCCCTTGAAGCTGATCGGCCTGAGGGGGGTGTCGTCGAGGACGCCAAGGACCAAGAAGACGTCGAGAGGGGGGGAAGCTTAACAGGTGTCTTGGCTGCTTTGAGAAAGGTACTGTTTTTTTATTCGGAGGGACAGTGACAAAATATTGGCATATCCGCTGTCTGATGCTGTTTCTGTCTTTCAGGACACTCTTGCAAGAGAAATCTTAAATCGTGTCGACCTCTCGCCCTATGGCGTAAGGGGTCGCAAAGCAGGCAAATCAAAACTCCGTCCGAATACCCATGCTCAGGCTGGGAGCTCTGGTTCTATTGATCTACAGACCACACAGTATGTCATGTTTTCGCATTTTTGACTTCATTATTGTTGATAGAGATATTTTTCTGTGCACTTCGTTTTCTACAAGCCCATCCACTGAATGGCAGGACGAGGTGGTTTCTACCTTGTCTCGGACCTTTCCATCTCGTAAATCTTCCCGCCAGAACTCAATTCCCACTCACAAAATGCGCCCCTCTTGCAATGGAGACGCAAATCCGGAAGGCGACGAACCCAAAAGACAGCGGCGACGGCTTGAGGGAGATGCTTGTGACCGGGAAATTTCCCCTAGTGGAGCCTCTAGCACGCGGTCTCCTATTTTCAGCGTCAGCCCCAGTTCATCACCTGTCCTTTCCCGCACAGGCGAAGGCTCCGTCGGCGCACGCAGCGTAGTGGATAGTGGTGATACAGATGGAGAAGAGGATGTCGCTGATGCCTTCGGACAGCTGAGTTTGAATGAAGATCGACAGATCCGTTTTCATGGAAAGGCGAGTGGGTTGCATCTATTGGGAATTAATGCCAGAACTGAGTTGAGGAACGCGGGAGGAATTTGGTCAGTAAAGATCCGTTGTGTATTCTTCATTGCCGTGCCCAGAATAGAGCTGAACCCGTCGGATTTCTTTGTTTCTATCTCTAGGCGTTTCCCTAAGGCTCGTGTTTGGCCACCACTCCCTCCATCTTCCCGAGATACATCGACGTCGAGGGCCACCCCCAAGGATCCTATGAGCGCGACTTCATATCCACTACCATCTTTGGATAATAGCATGGAGATGGAGTTACCGGATCCCTCCGTGCAGGAGCATCTACTGGAGTTGTATTTCATCTATGTGCACGCGTCTTTCCCCATTCTCCACAAAGGCGCATTTTGGGAGGCATACAGATGGTTAGCTGTAAATTTATTCATGCGGAAAGTACACCCCTAACAAGAATAATTAGCATGCACAAGAAAGACACACCCCCTCCTGCTACTGAAGTTGGCGAACATGAAGATTCTCGCACGTCACAGTCACCTCTCAACCAACACTTGCAGCACGTATCTCCCCTCCTTTTATTGACTATGTTTGCCATCGCAGCGCGCTACTCTAGTATGTCACCACTTCCATCCCGTCAATCGGAATCGCCCTCGCCCCATCCTCTCTCATCCACTCCTATGTGGACGGCCGGTGACAATTATCTTTCCCAGGCCAAGACGCTCCTTGATTGTGCGTATGACTCGTCTCGACCGTGCACTGTTCAAGCATTGTTGTTGCTTGGATATCGGGAGCTCGGCATCGGTGCAATGGCTCAAGCGTGGATGTACACAGGAATGGCTGTACGCATGGCACAGGACCTCGGAATGCATCGTGCGGCAGATGGATGGGTCCGCGTAGGTGTAGGGAGGCTGTTCAGTGATTATGAATTGCAAGAACGGCGGAGGATATGGTGGGGCTGCGTCATGTTGGACGTGTATGTCAGCACGTACATCGGGAGACCACTGGCTATAGTTGGGAAAGACTACAACACAAATTTTCCGAACACGGATGAGGTGAGTGTAGCTTTCCCTTTAGTTTGCGATATGGTTCTCAAAATGTCTCAGTCCGACGAGATGGAACCATGGGTTACGCATACTTCTTTGCCACCAGATATTAATGGCCATGGATACCGCTCTGGCATCGAGACGACAGTTCCTGTCACAGGCCATATCGTGTCGTGTTTCATCGCCTCCGCCAAACTTTGTAAGTTGCCCATTGTAATCTGAGATAACTCGGGCTTTGACCTATTGGGTGCTAGCCACAATCCTTGCACGCATCATCCAGTCCATCTACTCCGTCGACACCGTTTCCTCGCGTCACGCAGATGCGGTTCATCTGGAGAGCGCCTTGGATAAGTGGCACCTTGATTTACCAGAGTATCTCCGATTCGAGTTGCGTTATGATTCGAAGGGAAATTGGAAGGTGCCGGCTGGAAAGAGCACACCTCTTCCTCATGCCTTGACGCTTCACATGCAGTATTGGTGTACAACTCTACTGTTGCACCGGCCGTTGTAAGTTTATTCTTGAGAGATGATATTGGGTTTCTTTTTCAGAGTGCTAACGGTATCGATTTTGTTTAGTATCCGCCAGGTGTATTTGGGGAGTAAAAAGTGTGTTAACCAGTTTATTCGTTTCAAAACGTACACTAACGCCTCCAAGAAAAATGGATTCTGCAAGTGATGAAGGACGCTTAGCCAGCGAGAAAGATTATGAGCTTTGTGTGAAAGCCGCCAACCATATTGCTTCCATTGGTAAGTTGTCCGCGTCAATCCTTCAATTTGTATCCCCTAAATATTCCCTATATAATAGTGTCTTTCTACTGCGAGAGGTACTGTCTTCAACGTGCACCAATGTTCTTGTGCTTCTATGTCTTCACGGCTGGGATCATGCATATTACAAGCTGTAGGTCATGCTTATAGACGTGGTTAGAATTTTACTCAACCAGAAATTTCATGCAGTATCTATATGTCTAGATGACCCTCAAGCACAGCTCGGTTTGAGCAGGTGTATGGAAGCTCTTGAAGACATGGAAATCGTTTGGCCCTCTGCTGCTCGAGCACTTGAGCTTCTACGAGAATGCAACCCTCTTTCTCGTTCTAACGACCATTCTCGCCCGCGGCCCCCTCACACGCTAACTAATCACAAACGATCTGCAGAACATCTCGCTGAAACCGATGGAAATAACTACGAACGATCTCCATCGGCGCATGTACTGACACATCTCAGGGGGAAAAATCCAATTGTACCATCGCAAGCGCCATACGCCCAAGCGTGGCGGTCTGCGCAATACGCCGCAGCTAGCGAAGAAGCAAGCACAGCCCACCCCCAGGATGAATTTCCGCAAGCCGGAACTATGTCTTCGGGGCATCCTTCTTCCTTCTTTCCCTGGACGGGCGATGGGACGGGCGCTTCATTTGTGCCGTATCCGGGGACGCTTTCCACTTCTGTACTCCCGCAAACGTACAGCACAGGATTGATGGACGACAGGAGAGAGCCCCAGTCTGTGACCCCCTCATCTCACCATGGACAGCCCCGGCTATCTGGACACTCGAACGAAGGGGAACAGGGCTACGGGCACGTTGGCGGTGGGAGGTATCCGCCGTATTGGAGCGAGTATTCGTCGTTTGGACAGATGGGGATGGTGTATACACACCAAGAGGGGCGACATCCCACTCAGGCGCCTCATCCACCCCAAGTTGAGATGTACCTTAATGAGCAATACGGGGCTATATATGGTGAGTGGTTTCCGGACAACGGACTACTCTCAACTTGCTGATCAGGCTAAATCGTTATAGATAATCACCCTCCGTCGTGAAGTTATTCCGCGTTTCCCATATACCATTTCCGTCATCTTAAGAGCCGCTGGTTGTATTGTGTCGACCAGATCGCCGTCGGACTCTATACTTCATTATATACCCTGGTCTAAGTTCGTGCTTACAAGTAATAATCCGGCAAGATATGTTTATTTTTATGTTGGCTCATGATCCCATTATGCCAGTCGCCCTGTTCGAGCTGATTTTGAGCTCAACTTTAGTGTCTCAGTGTATCGCTATTAGTTCGTGTTGTAATAGAAGTACTATACTCCGACTTGAACAATACCTTGCGAGTAGAACTGTTCCTGCTCGAGTAAACAACGCACATTCACGAGTGACAGCTTCCGGCTGTTGGCTATTCAGCTAGTACTACCGATCTAAACGAACAAGGGATGTCATTTTTCCTACGACTCTTGGGGCTGCCTATTAGGGGAGACTACCTTAATGCAATTCCCACGACCGCGTTTACCCTTCAAGTCGCCCGACAAATTGACGGCAAGATAAAGGAATCACTGACGACAACAGAATAATCATGATCGACGAAGTTCAGGAGGACGAACATGTGGAGGTACTGATATGTTTGATGGGTGGCGACTTTGATCGCGAGATTGCCCGTCGTGTACTCAGGAAGTACGAGGGGGATTTAGAGAAGGCGGCCAGTGCGATGCTCGAAGGCGAACATGGAGACGACCTTCCTCAGCTCTGGAGGGTGAACTCACAAATGGATATTGGCACACAAAAGCAACCTGCGGTACCCACCGCTGTGAGGCCGAACACCCCTGTCGTTGACTTGACTGGCGACCACGATGGTGATCTCCAACGTGCAATGAGGGAGTCAATGAACACACTTCAACCGCAGGTCCCTGTTTTTGGCCCCAGTGAACGATCGCCAGATCCCAACTGGGCTATGGTCCCTTCTCATGTATGTGTCTAGTTTGCGGTACTGGTTGTAATACATTACTGACTAGGTGTCCTGCAGCAAGAGAGTAACCAAGACGCAAATTATCTTCAAAACCTCGAGCGTGCTATCGAAGCAAGTCTGGAAAACAACAATACAAACGATTCTGATGCACTAGACCCCTTTCCCATCGAACAACAGCTGCGCAGAGATGGGTGGTTAGTTGTGCGGTGTCACTGATTCAGTTGACTAATGTGGCTTGACCAGTCCTGTCGTATTACGCCCTTCGATACACACCATGTGCTATGCAGCAGCCATTCTTCAAGGCTTGTTCTATGTTCCGCAAGTCAGGGAACGGATGGCTTCTTGGCGACCTTCTGTAATGCCTGGCACGCTAGAAGCCAGTATTCCTACTACTGGCTCAGGTAGCTTGTAAACGAAGAGAATTTCTTGCGCTCACACTCATATAGATTACACTCTTTGGGCCCTTAGCGAAATCTTCACGCATATGGACCTCGCTCGTCTATGCGACCTGAATGTCGACAAGCACCTTCCAGCGTTCAATATCGAACCATGGGCTAGTCTAGTTCATCCGCCAGGCGAGCTGTCTCGAAGTGAGTACTCAACCCCTCATCATTATCGGAGGCTCACTGTACAAACGAAGAATTTTTTACGAAACTAACAGAAACATTAGAGAAAGCTTTTGTGGACCAGTTTATCTTCAATGGTCAACCTGCACCGAAGTACCCTTTTTTCTCCTTATTTCCTGAAACTTTCCCTTACATACCCCTTAGCCCCCGCCTCTTCCACTTTTTGTATGGCAGTAATACTAGCGAGCACGTGGAGGTGTTACAAGAGACCTCTATTGTTCCCATCGCAGTTAACCCCCCTGACGGTGGGGGCGAAGCGAATGACCTGATCGGACGCCTTTCTTCACAGCTCTCGAACCCTCAAGATTCATCAGAGAAGCAAAGTGTCATTATTGAACCCTCAGAGGTGGTCGCCTTCCAGCTGTCTCGTTCGTCATCGTCCCACCTAAATAGTACCGGCACTAGCGCAGACCGCAAGCCCTTTACGTATCCAAAGTCCGTATATCTCGATCAGTTTCTCAAAGAGAACGTCGAATTTGCAGAGAACAGACGCAGACAGCAGCACGAGATGTATGCAGAAGCGCAAAAGCTCATCTTGCATAAGAAGTCAATGACTCATTTCAATGTGAGCATCTCGCCGTCAAACTCTATCCACATTTAAGCGACCAAGCTCCCTAGGGAAAAGATACGCTGAAAGATCTGCGCTCAACCATTTATTATTATGAGAATCTAGCCAACGACAAGGGGGACGCAGAGCGTGCCTCGTCCATAACGACAACTCTAGGAAAGCTCAGGTCTATCCTCGAAGCTCTCGAGTTGGAAATCAAAGGTCAACATTTATTTTCGTCCACTTAAGACTAGGTGACTTATTCGGGGGAATTTACTAGCAACCGATGAACGATTTCATCAGACGCGCAGTGAGGCGGCGACAATGCTTGATTGCCCAGAGCTGAAACAAGTCAGAGTACGTCATTGCCATGCTGTGTGTTTCTAATCAGAAGTACTATCATGGTTCCAGTACGATCTACGAGTTGTGTTCATTCACGATGGTCTATATGGCCGTAAACATCTGTACAGCTATATTTATGACAAGAACCAATGGTGGAAAATCGCCGATTCTCTGATAGAACAGGTACCTGTCACTCATGACAACCAAATTCCACACCGATTCTTACCATGAGAGTAAACCAACAGGTCACGGAAGATGTTGTCTTTAATGATACAACAGGGCTACATCTTGGTGCTGGCCCGTACCTCCTGTTCTACTCTCGGGTTGTGCCCGTGGAGAGCGAACGTCTCGCTTCCTTGCCTTGGCCTGCAGAAATCAAGGTATTCTTGAAATGAGTTGCCTTTTCTCCTATAATTCTTACTGTGTTCTGCGATAGGATGACGTGAAACGGTGTAACATTGCATTTCTTTCCCAGCTCCCATCAGCGTTAGTCAGGGACATCAAGGATGACGGTTCACCGCTAGCGTCGAACCAGGTAGGATCACCGCAAACTGTTGAATCAAGTGATGGTGAGAGGCGGAGTGACAGAATGGATGTGTCATGAGGCGCCCATCGCCACAGCATGCTGCTCGACATTTTGATGGGATTACTCCACTTTACTTTATCTCCGCTACCGTATCTACACGTGTCCCGATGACCGTGCGTCTCTGTTTTACGATACTCGCGTCCCACGAACTGCCATGCATTACTGACCTCGTGAAATGACGATGCTAGTGTGGTTTGCGGGGTTACGTCATTATCTACCGTCGTAATAAATTCAATAATGAAACTGGCGTCTCGTCCTACATATTTCCATTAAGGATGTCGTCATATGGATCAGAATCGAGATGCTCAAGTAGGGAAGTTCAGAATAACTGCTCAATTTGAGCAGTACCTTGCATTGATACCTGATGGGCACAACTAAATACAGTGCTTTGGAAAGGGGAAGCGAATAGGATGCCACCCAGACGTTCTCGATCAAAGACACGTGTAGTAGCTTAGTAAACAGATATGGGTAAGAGAAGTCAAGGAAATAATAATAGGAAATCCGTAAGAGTGGAATGCAAGAAATAAAACAAAGAAATGAAAGCCAGGGCACCCGGTAGCTATGTAGAGTACACCCTATCGTGCAGCTCATGGTGAACTGAGGATGATTCGGAAGCATACAGTGAAAGGAAATCATCAAAAACATCATAAACAATGCAATTCAGGAAAACTGCGTGGGATTGAAGTTGGAGTAGGGATCGTATCGGCCTTGACCAACATTCCGCGGTGATGCATGCGATTGTGTATAGGTACCATAATTGTTGGATGAGACATTCGGAGGTCGTGGCTGAGTGTTGTTCTCACTGTAAGTACCAATATGGAATATTCCTGGGTTGTTCTGTATCTGGTGAGAAAATGCGACTAACTCCGGATTGGCGTGCTCACCCCACTGATCGGCGATGTGCGTGACAAACGACTTGACGTGGATGAAGTAGATGAAGACCGACTAGGAACCTCGGGAACAGACATATAACTTGCCTGTTCGGGATAGTATTCCATTTCTCGCGTGCTGGAGCTCCCCATCGGACTATTCCTCATGCTGGTCATTGAAGTGTAGTCGGGTATCCGTGGAGGCCGATGCGGTATGGTAACACCGGTCGAGCCCCCTGGCTTATCGCAACAAAGCCCACGTTCGCCAGATACAGCAAAGGTTGTGCGTGACCTGGGGCCATCACCAGACTGTCCGCACTGACACGTGCCAGAAGGACAGGAACATGAATTCCCAGGGCAGGCACAAGACCTGCGATGATTCTCCGCCAATATTTGGGCTGAACGTGCAGGTCCATCACTAGAGTGTGGTAACGAAGAGATTTGGGAGACAGCCAAGTCATACGGACTAACAGTGGACTGCATGCCCAAGGACGAGGTAGAGGGTGTAGTATACACCCATTCATCGAGATCGGTAGGGTCAACCACCGGCAGGGTGGCATTGGCAGAGAAAGAGAAAATCGTACAATCTAGGCAAAAGGAGCAAGTGGCAGGATTTACACAAGAAGCGTATGCCCCACCAGGGGGGACCGCAGCGGTGTTGTGTTGTGTACATCCTGGACACCTGCACGAATCACCGCAAGCGCAAGGGGAAGGAGACCCCCCACTAGGAGGCTGCCATGAATCGATCGAGGGAGGTATTCCGGGCATAGAATTTGGCTGTATAGGTGTTGGGACGCCTCCGCCTGGAGTGGTAGGTTTGTGGGTAAAATCTAGTGTATGTGAATGCTCATAAGCGCGACCATAGGGACTGTAATACATATTTTCATGAGAATGATGGCGAGAGCCGTGCCCGTGAGGGATGCCTAGGGATGGGTCATGGATGGGTCCTTCTGGGAAAGCATTACTTCGAGCGGGACGAGGAAGAACAGGCCTCAGTTCAGCGATCCGAGCAATCACATGAGACGACAGGGGAGGAAAGGAGTCCTTGGATAAGGGTGGTTGGATTTCAAGGTGATGTTTATCACCCTTCGAGACGTCGTGATTGGACATGCGACGGCGCGCGACTGATTTGCGAGGAACGGCACAGTCGCATGGGCCACCTTTCTTACATCTACAGCCGCTAGGAGAAGTTTCACCTTGGTGAGAGTTAATAGTGTAGAGAGATGGGGGAGAAGGACGGCGTGTCGAGCCTACCGCTATGGTCAGAGTCAATTGAACCGTCGGATGTTGCAGGTAAAATAGCCAATGCCTCAAGGTCCTCTGGGAGACCACGAGGGAAGGCAGCCACTGCTGGCAACTTGGCCGTCCCTGAGAAAGGGGAGTGAGGCTAACAATAACAGCGGTGTGGGATATCAGACCTTTTTTGTTGGACGCCTCACCGCCTGCGCCGCTCGGATCTTGACCGCATAGACACTTGACGTGGACTTGTTTAGTTTTACGAAGCTCTCTGCAGTGCTCACACTGGGTCACTGGGCGACCTTTTTTCTTTATTTCATATAAAGGCCGATCAGTGTGTTTGCAAGCAGAGGAGCGATGACCCTTTATGCATGTTTCGCTGGGGAGTTGTTAAAAGGAGGAAAGACGACAAGGGGGAGCATACCATGCATATTTCTTATCCTTGAGAAGAACCTGTTTGGGAAGGTTGTTGGGGAGGGGAGAAGGAGAGTACAGAATGATGGCTCACCATGGTTTGGAGAGTAGTAGACTTTGTAGCAAAAGAGGCACGCCCCGGAGTGGTGGTGCAACACCGCCCGCGACGCCAAGCGTGTGCTACTTTGATCGAGCAAACATCAATGCGCTGGCCAGAGGGCTTTTAAACACCATGCAGAGGAAGAAAAGAAGGTGTTTACGGTCGTTGACAGGTTCCACCTCTTTCATCGCAGCCACACGAGACAAACAAGACCACACAGACTGCAACCCGCGGTGTGATGATTGCGCTCTTTCTGCCAAAGGACTGCCTTCAACCACCAGCAGTTCGCCAGTCCATCTGCAAAGTATCGTAGACTTACAGCCATCCGTGGTTTCCTAGGCGTTCATTGTATGAAAAGACCTTCTGTCTGAGTTTCCATCTTTCTTTGGTCACGTCTGTGGTTGCACTACAATATGTCGAGGCTATGCTAGCACTTCCCCTGCATGTCTCAAGTCCATGCACGGTCCGACGGGGAAACCCAGATGAGCAATCCTGTATACGCAGCAGCTACAGGATCTGTTTTAGGAGTCTCCTGTACCCTCTTCCGCGGCTCGCTGTGCCCTTCTTGCTTTCTTGGCCGCGTTGGCTGCGGCAGCCTTTGCCTTCTTTGCCTCTGCGCGAGCAACCTTCTCTTCCTCCTCTTTCCTCTTGGCTTCCTCTTCTGCTTTCCGTTTAGCTTCCTCTGCTTTAGCTTTCGACTCAACTGCTGTATTCCCTCCCTTGTTTCTCTTCTTGGCTTCACGCGCCTCCTTTTCTTCCTGCTTTATTCTCTTGATACGCGGGTCCAGACTCAGCGTAAGATCAACCAAGCTACGCAATCGCGCGGTGTCTTCCTTCTTGCGGCGTGCTCGTTCGGACTTGTTCTTCTTCTCCGTGTATCTCTTGTCATCACGACTGATCGAACACCATCAGTTATGTCTAACTGACCATATATCATCAGTCATCACTGACCTATCACTACCTTCATTGACCTCCTTATCAAGATATTCGAACGACCGCCAGCTATCGAAATTATACCAGAAGTCATAGAAGGCCTCAACAGTCTCCTTTGAGTCATCATAAGAGCCAAGCATCGGCACTGGGGTTTTCTTGCTGAATCGCGCCTCCCTCTCAAATACCGGGCCCATCGTGTTGAAGAAAACACTGTCCTCCTTTCCTCTGAAATCAGATGCAGTTGGGGTATCTTCTTCGAGGGAAAGGTAGTGCGGGTCCACGGAGTCGAACTGGTAGCGCTTCTCAGGGTGGGTGAGCACCTCGAACGCTTTTTGGATGCACTTGAAAAATGCATCGTCGTTGGTACTGTGCGATATGCCAGCTTTCTTGTCGGGGTGGTGCTTGAGCACCTTTTTGCGATCTATGTATACATCGGACAAGGAAGTGAGACAAGACATATAATGGGCGTGGACCTTGAAGAAATCAAATACATACGTGCAATCTTTATCTGTTCCGGGGTAGCATTATACCTCAAATGTGAAAGTCCAAGCACTTGGTAATGGTCTTGTTTCTGTTTATGATCAGTTCGTGGCACGAACGAGGACGTGGCAATGTCAGCAAAAAAGGACTTGCCTTCCACTCCTTGGGATCGAGTAACAGTAACTCAGGAGACTCTTCTTCGTCACCGACACCTAGATCATCTTCACCGTTCAGTCCGTCAGCGTTGAGGGCCTTTAACCTCTCCTGCTCCTCTTCGACCTGCTTGTCATACTGCTCGAAAGATAGATTGTTTATCGCGCGCTGGACATGTGCAAGGTATGCCGCTCCTGCTGGTAATAGTTTGCGCTGGACGACGGCTGGGTACCGTCCAATTTTCCGAGATGAAAACCATTGAGTCGATTTGCCATGTTTCCTCTAATCGCGGACAGTGGCCACTTACGAGAAGTCGATTTTGCTGGGGAAGTAGGCTCATTCCAGTTTTTGGGGAGTGCAGGCAGCACAGTTGGACAGGCCATGGTTCAGAGATGTGGAAGATGTGGACCACGCCCTTTGCTTGCTGTGTGCATGCACACAAAAAGTTATGTATAGTCACGTGATGTGTCCCTAACTTTTCCTTCAATGGACACTGTCTCGATCTATACAAATGACAGTGACAGAACTCTGAGAAAGTCCATGATGTCCTGGTTATCCTGTAAGGGGAGTCCCCTTGCCTGCCATTACACCTGCAGCCGTGGTGTGAGGGTGACCACTTTCATGTGCTTGTCTTTCCTTGACTTCTCTCATTTTAGGTTAACCGCCAGGCCAGAATATCCGGCTTATCGGATGCTCGAAACAATTATGGCTTCCGGATGTAAGGTTATCTCCCTTGACAACCCAAGAGCCGCCGTTCCTTCTACACTAAGGAGGAAAAGCCCAGCGGAAGCCTTTGGCATAGCAGACACGTGTGCTAGTAACCAAACGAATAGTACTGTGCTTGACTGCGTGGCCAGGTCTTCCACGCCGAGATGAAAGCACCAAACTTCTGTGCCAGCTGAACTCGTTTTTCCACCTTGTGGAATCAGCAATATAAACCTTGAAGGTGGTCCGTGGCTTCGGCGACACATGTTCGATTTGAAACACGGATGCTTCGAGCCATAGGATGCATCACCCATCCCGGTACTTTTTGGACTGGTTGCGGACGCGGGCACCCCCTCGTTGTGTATAGCTGTCAGCGTTTCGGCCCAAGGATTGGCCGATCCCATTGGCCGCGGTGTTCTGACTGCGACGTGCAGCTGGACTACCCTGCTCTTGCCCTGCTCGGCGACAATGCATAACTAATTGTGTTCTGCATCATGAGCTTCTATGAAATAATTCGCTTACACTTGGGGCGTCCAAGTCCTCGGCTTAAACGCAAGTCGCGAAGATTCATTGGGTTTCAATTTAGATTGCGAAATGATCATCCATATGTTACATGACTTCTATTCAAACTGACAAGTATTCCTGAAACGATCGGAGACTGTACATATGAATGCCCCATAAGAACACTACACAGGCCTGACGGGTTGGAAGAAAAGGTAAGTGTCACTGAACATAATATTTATTCAATGCCCTATGCTGACGGGAGTTTGAGGCTGAGTGATATCTTGCAGGATCTTGCTATGATCACAGAAAGGAATCCTTGCCACTGTCGGATGACGAGACTTCCTCTGATACTGTCGTAGATTGAGCCTGCAACATTTCCTAAGCTTGACGCAGTCGCGAACAATTTGACCGACTCACGACAGCAGCGCAGAGTTTGCGTAGACTAGGACGTGGTGAGCGATTGTAGCATGCATAAAACCCATTTCAAGCTTACCTTTTACCTGAACCAGGATGATGGATAGGTATAATAGATTGTGCGGGGAAGCCGACAACTGTGCCAGGTACTCTGGTTTCAGTTTTCTGGACCACATTAATGCTTAGCTTACGGCGACTAGTTCCATCAATGCACCCATGCTGAGTTAAGAAAGTAAGACCAAATGATGCAGCAGGTGAAGCGAAAGACCTCGTAAGTGCACCTGTTCCCACAATATATGCCAATAAACGAGTGACGAGCTGCGCAGATCTGCAACCAGAGGTCTTGTAGAAAATAGCAATCATTAATACAGTGATTCTAACCTTGCCGTGCGCCTACTGTATAAGTAGTATGTGAGAATCAACGCGATGAGCGTGTCTTCGACGACAGCAAGCGACATTGTAGCTGCCAAAATCGCCTGCAATAATGGTTGTGAATGACTTTATGTGTAATCACAGCAAAACAACGTACAAATGCGTGGGGCTCAAATGCTTCCCAAGTATTATAAATAAAACTGTGGGACCTCGTCAGAGTGATGGTTGGAAAACCTGGGCGAAGGACTGACGCAAGGATTGTTGCAGTCGTTCCCAGTACTACAGCTACAGTTGTGAGATGCTACTCGGTAACTGGTTATGGACAAAACTTGCCAAAGCGACTGATCGACAGAAATACCTGCGATCTGACTTAAGTCCATTTTCTCCTTCGGGTAAACAGAAGAGGCTTACCAACAGGCGTGCGGCCATAACATTCTCAGAAACTTTGACAGTTCATAAGGACCTCGAAATCATGGCCTCATAACCACTCACATCTCCATACTCGCCAAGTGAAATACCTGATAGAAGTCGTCGGGTGGTAAAGCTTATATAGTGACTGTATGCATGCAACATACATATTTACGAGGAACATGACAGCGAGCTAGAGAATGGTCAATATGAGCAGTACATTCAGGTATACGGAGCAGATAACCAAGACCCACCCCTACTTCACAGGCAACCTATGACCATTAGCCGGTCCTTGGTGACATGGAATAGTTTTTCTGTACGCACCACAAGATCCCTATATGCTACCGTGAGGAGAGGAGAACTAACAGATAAATGAGGCATACCAGCTAATATAGGCGAGTGCAAAGCCTTGTATTAAATAGGTATTATTGAAAGATATCGTGGAACCACTTTGAACGGTCTCAAGAATCCTAGAGCAGGACGCATAAGAACTTCTTGCGGGACAAAGTGTGGAAGATCCCTTGGTACCAAATCACGGCCACCTGGCATAGAACGTTCAGTTCCCCAGTAAGTGCCGTAATTATGTGGAGCTATATATACCAGCAACTTCAAAGATATGTTGTCGTCGGGGTAGGTCTGGTAGTACAAAAATGTCTGCACACAGCTGACCCCATAAAATCTTGCCAGCTCTCAGATTTTTGAAGTGGGATTAAATTCTCCTGGCACTCACAACAAGTTGAAGAAGGAACCAATTAACGGGGCCTGCATTACTTCATGTGCATTGGGCGCCGCAGATGTTGAATTCATGGTCCTGCTGCAGAAAATGTCGGGAGATATATACGAGAGTTACGCGACAAAATGAGGACTCGCCTTTATATCTGTAAACCGAGCAGAAGTTTGCTGTCGATGTAGCTGCCATCAAAGCAGCCTTTTAGTCAAGTTCGACGATAATCGAAGCACTTACCCCCGCGGCCTGAGGCCTGAGTCCTCAACAATGCATCATCATGTAGCTGGTGAGCTATCTATAAATTTCTTAGCGAGGTAACTATATAGCAGAATTGTTATGCAAGAAATGAGACGATGGCGATTAGATAAACGTCTCGAGTATAGATACTACCTGGACCCTTACCATTGGTCGGTCAAATAAGAGGCTCTTCTTGACTTCTGCAGATTCTAAAAACCGCTTAGTAAGCAAGGTGATTTCTGTTTCTTGCCATTCAGTACTGTTCGACCACTATTGCTACCAGGAGAACTTCTATTTCGGCGTTAGCACAGTCACTCGAAATTCCGTCTTCATCGGCAGAACCACTGTTGCCTACCCAAAGGCGATAAATTTTGTCAGTGTAACGCCTTATGTATCATCGGCATAAGGTCGTTCAACTTGTACCTTGTGAACGTAATACAAGTTCGCAAGAAAGGTGATATTTTTGCTCATTGACATTAACTAATCCCACAGTCCCTGGATCAGAGCGTGAACGCCGTGTTCCATTGCGGCCCGTTCGTACTTTCTCATTCATAGTATGGAAAACGGTATTTGTTGATATTGTGATTCTAACCTTGCCGTGCGCTGGATGCATAGGTAGTATGTGAGAATCAACGCAATGAGCGTGTCTTCCATGACAGCAGCAGACATTCAAAACCGCGGACCGCCGCGAAGAGACCATTGTACTGCGCGCCCTGCACACCTTGAAGTAACGATGCAGTCAGGTTCAGCTGACAAACACAGCAGTTGTACCCCGCCTCCATCCAGGTAACTAGCGCTGTGTTAGTCTAGACTTTTCCATTCCGTTAAATATATACATTCCTGGATCATCATGTATATCTATTGACAGTAAAGTGCAGCATAGGGTGACACGACCTGGATGTACAATAATGGATATAAAGAAAACCAAATGAACTGTGAACCCAATGCACCACCTTGTGGAGCTGGCAACATGAGCTGTGTCAATGGACTGCAGCTTCTCCGAGGTGTTTCGAGGTTGCCATCCAGGGCCTAATGCCAGTGCATGCACCCTCTGCAGACAACATTTTGATTCAAGTATTAGTTGACCCCATTAACCATGATACATTGGCACTGCTGCAGGTCCCTTATGCAATTGCAACATGCAGTTGGTCTGATCTGTGATGTTATCAATTACCATGTTCTACTGTGCATAATGAATCACTTTCAACAGTGTTCTGCATTACGCACTTCTATGAACTAAATTGCAAGAATGACATCAGCTTTGCTTGCACTGGGTGCCTCCAAGTCCTTGGCTTAAATGCAATTTGTGAGGATTGATCTGGTTTCAGTTTAGATTGCAAGATGATCAGCAATATAATACAGGACTCCTGTTCAGGTGCATATTTTAAAAAAATGAATGGAATCTGTGAGTGATATTGAAGAACTATCAGCTGGTGAAGAGGCTATTAAGTTCCCTGTGCAAAGAACCACACAAGATCCCACTTGTGCTCAGTGTAAGTGACTAAGGAGTAAAACACTGAGCACACAACATTATAAGTCTGCAAATGGTGTAAACAAATCACAACAAAATGTGAGAAGGAATATCCAAAAGGGAAAAACTGTAAAGGCCTGATAAGATTAAGGTAACATCAACTATAAATCAATGAAGGAATGAAAAGCAGAGAAATGAGTGAATGTTGGTGAACAAGCACCACAATTAACAGAGGCTGCCTCAGAGACTGATGTACCATGATTGAGCCTGCAACAGTTAGCATATTCACTAAGCTGGATAGCGCTCTATCAGGGAGTGATGCTGACATTTAAAAAAGTGGGTTCTTCACCAGGCTGAGGCATCCTGTGGTAGTGTTGCAGATTGAGGCTACACAATAACATGATTACTAAGCTGGTCACTACTGCGAATAACGCGACTGACTCATGCCATCAGTGCTGAGTTTGCATATGCTAGGACATGTGAGTAGGTACTGTAGTATGTGTAAAACTGTCAGAATATTTAGTTGCTATATGTCAAACTCACAAGACACCTTTGATTGACAGTAATTACATTTTGATATATTGGATTCTACCTACAGATAAATAGTTCGTAGTTTTTACCTGTACTGGTATCGCGTTTGGACCTGGTTCGCACCCATCCATCCATCGTGGTCACCCGATTGCCCCAACTCGCGAATTCTAACAAAAACCCATTTCAAGCTCACCTTTTACGTGGACCAGGACAAAGGATATGTACAGCAGACTGTTCAGAGAAGCCGACAGCTAAGCCGGATGCTCTGGTTTCAGTTTTCTGAACCACAACCACTTACATTTCCATACTCGCCATGTGAAATACCTAGATGGAAATTGACATAAATTTTATATAGAGATTGTATGCACGTGACGTACATATTTACGAGGAAAATGACAACGAGCTGAAGGATGATCACTATGAGCACATTCAAGTTTGGAGTAGATAACCAAAGACCTACCCCTACTTGACAGCTAACCTTTGGCACCATTAGCCAGTCACTTGATGACATAAATGATTGTGTTGTATACACCACGAGATTCCTATGAACTAATCTGAGGAGAAGAAACTAACAAAGAAACAGGACATACCAAGCAATGTGAGAGAGCACAGACATGTTACCAAAGCCTCGTATTAAATATGTATTATTGAAAGATATTGTGAGTCCGCTTTGAATGGTCTCAAGAATCCTGGAGTAAAACGCATGAGGAGCTGGTGCATAGGGCGTGAAAGATCACTTGATACCAAATCACAGCTACCTGGAATAGAACGTTCAGGTCCCACCTACAGAGATTTTGTATAAGTTTTACATATCAGGGACATCAAAAACATGTTGTCATCGGGGTAGGTCTGGTAGTAGAACAAGATCTGCACACAGCTGACCCC
Source organism: Scleroderma citrinum (assembly GCA_029372045.1). Classification (NCBI taxonomy): domain Eukaryota; kingdom Fungi; phylum Basidiomycota; class Agaricomycetes; order Boletales; family Sclerodermataceae; genus Scleroderma; species Scleroderma citrinum. The sequence goes on along the minus strand of JARFMN010000005.1, from coordinate 1,228,045 downwards.
ATAAAATCTTTCCAACACTCAGACCTTTCACCGGGGAGCTTTACTTGGGACTCAAAACAGACTGAAGAAGGAACCAATTAACGGTGCCTGCAGCACCTCATGTGCGTAGGATGCCATAGATGTTGAAGTCATGGCCCTAATGTAAAACTAAACGTCCAGAGGTATGTACGAGACTTGACGTGACGAGGTGCTGAAGTAGTGGCGACTCACCGTTATATCTGTAAGCAGGGTACGAGATTGCTGTAGAGGTAGCTCCCATTAAAATAGCCCAAATAACCACGCTGGATGACTGAAGCACCTAACCCTGAGCATCATAGTTGCTGTACCGTCTATGAATTGCTTGGCGAGCTGCTTCGTGGCAGAATTGGCCTACAGGGAACAAGATAGTGATAGCCACCTAGACCTCTCGAGTATAGATAATATTTCTTGCGTTGACTGGCTATCACGCTTATTATTGGTTGTTCATGCCGACTTTTAAGGATCATTTTCTCCGCTACGGATCCCAGAATCATTGGGTGAGTTTGCGTTGCATTAGCGTCTAGTGGATTGCGTAGATGTTTTTCATAGGCTTGTGTGACTACCTAATGACTTGCTGTGCGTGGATATCGATCACTCACGAGGCAGCAAGGAATACTTGAGGCAATGGTTGTATGTGAAAATTTTAGAGGAACGACTCTCTTAGAGTCTGCACTCGTTCTAGTGACCTGGCAGCTGTGCACGAACTTACTCCTGGTGGGTAATGATCATGCTCAGTCCGGGTGTTCCTTTCAAAACACCACCTACTTGGTCATTGGTCCACTGAATCAGAAAGTAGGCACCGATTCCATCGCCTGTTCTCCGTTTAGTGACCGGTGACCCCTCGTCGTCCAACCATTCACCTGCCACCCACCCACCACTACTGCCGCGACCAAGATAAGTCGGATCAACTTCACACCCGTCCCAATTCATCTTTTACAGCTTTGTATTTGCCATCCAGGGTTGACTGTATCTCCATTTTTTTGATTAACATTGGATCCTGAGCCACAAAGGACGTAGTAGGTCAAAGTTGGCCATTTTTATATAACTATCTGCATTCATCGTGCTCACACAGGAAGTCCAAGAGTTCCTGTTTCATAGCTATTAGAGGGTAAGTTGATCGTATAACCAGTCTAAACTTGGTATGCGCTAGCTCCAAAGTTCGCGGGGACCGAACGGGCCGCGAGTCAGAGTCTACTATGACTCGGGTATGTCACCTCACAGTACCCACAGAGTAGGTTAGCTGCGAGGTATGTGTTTGCCTTCTTCGAGGATACAGGGCTCTCCGTAGGTAAGAGTGGCTGGCCTGCCACACCCACTTACGGGCAACTTCATCCGCTTACCTATCATGGACTGTCAATATGATCAGTTATGGACACCGTCTGATTGGCACCAATTCCGCTGGAATAACTGCCAACTCCCGCTGTCTATTGTAGACGCTTGCAGTGGACATGACCGATATGTAGATCATCATACAGTATCGTTTGGCCTGCATTGAAAAATCAAAACAATATGTTTCGAACCACACAGCCAAGTGCATAGACGGATAGAAGCCGTATACATGAATCCTTCTGATAGAAAAATTAAATTATACAGGGATGATGATTCCAAATGATATAGAGCTAAGGATCCAACTGGCGTAGTTAATAAATCCTAGGATTAAGCACTGGCGAAGAGGATTAATTATGATACGGAGTAGGTGTAATACACTGTAAACCCTAGGATTAACTAATCTAAGCCGCCTACCGAACAGACCCCAAAGTTCTTAATGGAGGGTCGTTACGCACTGACACACAACATTGCAACCCCTGACATGTCGATAATCCACAGAACCATTGTAACATCTCGCAAATAGTGACCAGGTAGAAATTTAGAGGTGGGCTTTGCAGAAAGGAGGGTAATGTAGCATCTAAACTCTACGGTAGGATAAGGAATTTGGACAGCAGAGACTAGCCTGTCTGATCGACGTAAGTACATTTCTTCAAAATAACTTGGGACGCTTCTATATTTTGAGCCGCAGCTGCTAATGTCACACTGCTCTGCTCCACTTGATTGTGTCACGTTCTTGCACCACTAAGTGGTGCAGTGAGTGAGATACCCTCTTGAATTCATCTCTAACATGTGCAGGAATCAAAGTGTCTGAGGGGCACTATGATTAGTTTTCGTATGAATACCACCAAGCCGAACTACAAGCACTTTGCAATATGCAAGAAGTGACTAAGTCGGAAATATCTATTGACAACTCACCCTAACCGGTATTGCAAGACATCGATAACATGTGTAGTTGTATCGCGGGGTGATGCCTCAGCGCGGCATCCGGGGGGATGATGAGACCGAAAAAGGAGGTGATCTAATATGAAATTAGAATGAACCTAATGATGCTTGCTGGAATTGTCCGTCAGATAAGTCTTTAGAAGATAAGATGTTGTGACAAACCCAAGTACCACGTTGGACGTGATGAAAATGGGATGAAGTGTCCATGCACCAACTCTCTCAGGCGTAATACGTGAGGGACACAATTAGCATCTTCGAAGAACATACCGGGAGTAATTGGTATATCATATTTCAGCCTTGAGGGCGTGTTAAATACGTCCGTGATGGAGGTGGATGTCCTGGATCTCAACAGCTGTAGTAGCAACAACCAGGAGTTCTCCGTCTAATTCTGATTGTGCAACCGCTCAATTGCAAAAACCTTTCGTTAGTAGCGGCTTGTCACCACTCTGCCAGAAAGGTATGATTAAACTGACACTGGCAGATAGATAGCCAGAGAAGATCTAGATCACTAGATCAAACGGAATGCGGGAAGGCATATGTATTCGCACAAGACCCAAGCAAATAAGAATGGCAACCTAGACATATTGACTTGGGCACAAAACGATAGCCCACACACCTTATATTATCACCTGTCCTGACACGCCCTCCAATTCATGAGTGGTATTTATACTGGTTCTGTTGGTAGGGACAGGGGATTGTAGACGAACACACATAATATTTCATGGTAGATTGGCATTCACTCAAAGGGTTGCCTTGGTTCGTGACCCATATTTGCCCAATAAGAACGTGGCGATATCATGGGCTACATGAACGTTAATGCGACTCAGTACAACCAAGACGGTCTTAACCGATGATACTACCCACCAAGTTCAACTGGTGCCTCTTGCACAACCTACAACAACGGAATCAAAACCCATATATAACGTGGAGAGCTGTAAATACTTACTAGGTGGCCAGCAAAGGGGAAAACGACATTCGATGTGTTACTTGGCCTGCGCCACACCCCCATTCGAACTTGTTCTTGATCGAGAACACTGGAATATGGTGAATATCAGAGATGGATCCATCTGCATCACACAGATGCAGGATGATTTACCCAGGTATTGGGACGATCCATCTTAAGGTGATGTTCGCATCTAGTGTCTCTAGCAACTCCCAGACTTCTTTAGCAACACGGGTATCGACAAAGGTCAGGGCCTCTTGGAGGGGGGACATCTTCAATTTGACACCGTTACTGGCAGAGTCGGCAGTTAATCCATAATTGACATATAGCTCCAGGACCTGTGGGTGCCAGGACGCGAAAAAGGGCGACTGTTTGAAGAGACGTAAAGCTTCTTCCCTGCGATCGTTCAGCAGGAGGTGGGTCAGAGGGAAGCGCCGCTCACCGAGAAGGCCAAATATCACGCCTGATCAAAGCACCGAGAGTAAGATTGGATGTATTTCCATCAGTTTCTTTGGCCGATCGACTATTAAATCCAATGACGGGGTCCACGAGTATCAGAGATGAAAATAGCTTAGGGAAATTCAGAGCAGCCAATATCCTGGGTGGAATGGATGAATGATAAACCGACTTGTGTGGCCACTGCACCTACGAGGTAGTACCGCCAAATGAATGGCCAACCACAACAAGTGTCCGCTTGCTATATCCATGATCTTTACGTGCATCGCTCGTGCTTTTGGGAATACGCTCAAGGTGTGTCGGTAGAGACGCAGGCGTAGTGTCATCTGGAAGGTAGTTTAGGAGGAAGTTGGCAATATCACGAGCGTTGTCCTGCCAATCGACTAGAAGGACGTCGGATCGAATCAATGGGTATAGGAGGGGATGATCATACCAATCCCACTCAGATTCCCTGCATTCACGAGGGCCGAGTCGCCGTGATGGACAGCTTCCCAAGACCATACTTCATCGACCAGAGGGGCGGCTGGGGAATCGAAGAGGTCTCGCAACATTACTTCCCATATCTAAAGTGCTGTCACTACAATGGGTTAGTAGAAACACAGGGCGACGACACACCTCTTTAAAAAACCCATTAGCATGAGCGAGGAATAGAGAGATGCCATGACCTCGGTTATCCGTCCGGGCATAGCGGTTGACACAGTTCCAGAGAGGTCTCTGACTATGGCTGTTACATAATTTACCCTGTACAAAGGATGCCTGCCTTTCCTCGAGCTGTCTAGCCAGACTCGCCACTTGTGCTTGTCTGTCAGGTGCTGTTGGTGAAGTAGAATGCGGTGGGATCACTGGGAGGGGTATGTCTGGGACCGATCGAGGAAAGGCAGCGGGGATGAGGTGTGTAGTGAGTGCATATGCTGCATGGATCCGGGGTTGTCGGGAAGGTGTAGGAAGGTGTGGCAGGTGTGAAATGGTTGGATGTGGTTGGATGGGAAGAAACAGCCGTGGGGTGGCAATTGGTGTCGATGGTGGGGATGGCGTGTAGGGTACACTCCACGTTCTGCGTGCACTCGCCATCTCCTGCGATGTTAATGGACTAACACGTTGGTCATATTCCATGACAGAAGTGTTTACAGTTTGAATGTGCTACAGTCTTTAGTGCACCATGCGTCTGCCAGGTTGTATATTACACGGTTCATAGCCCTGTGTTGGTCATTACTTCGTAGAGACCCTCTCCAGCTCTCTGTCCCAGGTGTTGGCTCCAGAAGCGCATGATTGGCTCCCATTCCTCTTTGGAACGAGGCATACTTTCACCCTGTCCATTACCTGTGATATTCACCGTCTGTACGTGTGTGAATGCCTTTGAAAACGATGCCAATGCACTTCTTGACAGTGAACCACCGTGAAAAACGAGGAGTGGTGTCGTGCAGAGGTTCTCCAGGGTCGGATATGACAGGAGGGGTCCAGCAGCTGTCACCACAGATCCCAACTTACGAGCGGGTACACTCGTGCCCCCTTGATATTTGACCTGTGATTCCCTGATTCTGGCGAGTTCGCGTTTCCACCATGCTACGGTACCCTCGGCGGCTACGCTGCCTCCCTGTGCGAACCCAAACAAGTGGATGCGGTGAGGGGGCCAACCACAATCGTCGATGAGATGGACGAGGATAACAGACAGGATATCGAGAGCCGGTGTCGGATTCGGACGCTCGATGAGGTCACCGAGTGGATCGAAGGAAGTGTACCACTGGTAGGCTTGTTCGTACAGGAATGGTATTCTATCGGCGTGTCAGCCATGCTCACAGGGGTGCAAGTATTATATGCACTGTTCTGGCGCACGAAGGGCAAGGGTGGCGGTCTGTGGTAAATTAAGGGATCGACCTAGTTTTGCAAATGGGACGTGCGTGTCTCCTGGTCTCTGTTGTCAGCACGGGATCTCTGAGAATGCAAGTGACGCACCGAGGCCGTGAAGGAGGACGAGGATGTTTTCGTCTGTGCCATCGTCGCTCGGGGTGTAGCTGAATGGCACGGGGATCTTTGAGCTTTTCGGAGGGGATTTTCTTCTCGGGGAGGATGGGGACTCGCGTAGATCCATGTTGACTCTCCCACGTCCGACCATGTCAAGCAACGATCCAGTCAGAGACTCGTCGCGCGAGGTGAAGCTGACCCTGCCCAGGTCATGGAACGTCGAGTCGACTGGTGAGCAGTTCTGATGATGGTTTCAGTGTTGAACTGACATCGACTGCAGACCCGTTCGGATCTGTGGGCATGTTTCTCGCTGGCATGGTCATGCTCACAAAGAACAGGTCCGTGTCACCAACAGCCCTTCGATTTCCACCTTCTCATTGCCTGCAGATACCTTGCATGGCCTGTCCTCATTATCGCCATAAACGGCGTTATAAACCAACACCCGCTCCGTGCCAAGGATGGCGCGAACAACCCATGGGCCAACTTGGTGTCAGTCCTCGTGCTTGTCCTTTGCTCTGATATTGACAACCGTGTCGTGCAGGATGGCAGTCTTCGCGCTGGTGATGTCGCACTTACCCATGTTCACCTTCACCGACCCAAAGACAGGGGGAGTCCGATTTTCGTAGAATACATAGTCGTATAGTAGTCAATGCAATACAGCATGTCGACCACACCGCAGTCCCAGCCCGGTCCAGAAGTTTGCAGGCGATGCTCTTCGCCCCCAGCACTCATCCACGCCCCCACCACGCGCACCCGCAAGAAGGACTGCCACGCTGGGGTGCTCCCACTCCTCTGCGACACCGACGCAGTTGGCTCTCTCGAGCGCTTTCCTCAGCTCAGAACCAGCCCACACCTTGAGACAGCGTTCTCGACCACGACACCACTCCACAAACACGCCTTATGACAGCGCATCACCACCACATCCCTCTTGACACCGACTGCCCCAGCCTGGCTGCTCAAGACTCCAGCGCTCTCTCCTCTCCCTCTCCACACGACTCGTCAACGACGGCCGTCGGGATGGCCATCTCAACAGACACTACCACTACTGACGATTCAACACCGAGACAGCCTATTCCTACGCCAACTAATCTGGATTTGGACTTCGACATTAATTTCGGAGACACCCTGGGGTTGAACTTCTCTACTGGCTCAAATTCAAGTATCACACATGGTACAGCGGGTTGTTCAGCTGGCAGCAGCAGTCGTGGCCTCCTATCCCCCACTGACTGTATGGATCAAGACGTCGCCAGGAGCCGGGCTGTCAGTTGGAGGAAGGGCAAGGCGCGCAGAATCAGGACTGAGCCCATTCTCAGTCTCGATGTCTCCCCCTCCCTATCGACCAACAGTCCTTGCACTACGACACCAAGGCTAAAACCCAAACCATTTAGAAGCAGAAACACTCGCTCAAGCAGTGGAAGCAGAGGAAGTGGGTGTGGCAGCACTGACTCCTCGCTATCCTCCGACTCTGATCAAGCGACCTCCGGTGATATGCGTTCGAGATCAAACTGGGGTACAGTGTTGAAGATGACTCACCCCTTTGGTCATGTCGACCAGCGGTATGTCCCCTCCCCTCTCCTCACACCATATTACACTGCAAATTCGACACCCAACCCTGAGTCTGTGTCCACGGGTGTGCTACCGCAGGCCGGACCATCCCATCTACCTCCAATTAATACAACCATCAGCATTACCGTCGCATCACCTACATCCTCGCCCCACGATCTAACTGGCACAGCTGATCCGGTCATTACGGATAGATTGACCGACTCGCCGCCCCCACCAAGCCCCGCTCCAACAGCCGATTTTTCTATGATCTCTCCCCCAAATAGCCCTTCCTTTGTCGAATACTACCTCTCGGAGTCCCATTCCGTTGGTTCTAGGGGCGCAGCCACACTCCCGTTCTTCCGTTCGAATTCCGGTTCCACGTTTCCGCACACTGGCTTGCCTGGTGTGTTCCACTGGAATGGACGTTCGCACAGTGTGAGCCTCGGTAAACCCCGCCGGGTGCGGCCTGGTATATCACGCTTGTGGGATTCTATTGCCTCACCTGCCAAAAGCTCGCCTGCTTTACCCTTGACCTCCCCAGACGCCTCTGCCAGTAACTCCACTACTCCACCTACAAGCACTGTCACCACTCCTCAGCGTAACAAGGCCACGCACGTAGGCGGATTTTCTGCTGTGCGGGGTAAAACTTCGCCGATGATGGGTGTTGGACGCAAGCTAAGAGAAAAACGTCGTGTAAAGCGGACGAGGCAGTTGAGTAGACCCGACGTTGACACGGACGTTGACTATGGTGCCCTTGATCCGCTGGACGGTGAGGAAGGTGAGTTAGTGGGTTGTGTTTGCACAGGCTGGGGTGATGGGGCTTGTGTATGCGGCTATGGTTACTGGGATGTGTACGACTACGACGAAAGGTATACTCGAGAGGTTGAGCCCACTGGAGGTGAGGCCCACTTTTATTGCACTCACCTCGGCTAAACTATTCTGCAGATCTGACACCGTCTCCGCTCACTCAGCTCCCAACTGAACTATTCCTACATGTACTGTCATATCTACCGGTGCGCAGCGTCCTCGCGGTAACTTTGACATGCAAAACATGGCGGGTACTTGCCCTGGATAATAGTGTCTGGTGGAGATTGTGGCAAGCAAGAGAGGGTACACCTCGCCTCCCCAGTCTCATCCCTAATCGAAACTCGGACCATTCACGACGCGGGTACGACTGCTTCACAGGGTTAGGGCGACGCTATCGCGGCGTCAAGGATGAAGGTGTACATGGACTTTCACTAAATCCGCCTGAACATGAACACGATGAAGACCAGTGGGATGCACCGAGTGGCTGGGCCATTGACTTTGAGCGTGCCAAATTAGTGTTGAAGGAGAGTTCTAACATGAGCATGTTCGTGCACCCGGGGAAACTTGGTCTTCCAGATGGACAACTCCCTAACAATATCACAACTAGACAGGAAGATGGACTCGAGAAGGGAGATCACCCCCAGGAGTCGTCTGCGATTGTGTCTTCACCGGCGATTTCGAGACAATCTCCATTGATTCTTGACTGGCACAGACTGTATAGGGATCGAGCAGTGCTTGAACAACGCTGGCGGGACCCTGAAGGGGAACCTCATGTGCTCAGAATCGAAGGTCACAGGGACAGGTATGTACAACATTGAATTCCATGAGCTCTCCTTGATCCGTCTCGCAGCGTCTACTGCCTTGACTTTGACTCCTCACGCATTATTACCGGTTCGCGAGATAGAACGATTAAAGTTTGGTGCATCAAGACTGGTGCTTGTATTGCTACATTCGAAGGACATACCGGCAGCGTATTATGTCTCAAGTTCGAGCGTGACTGGGACATCGACAGCGATGGCGTCGCACGTGGCTTCATGGTCAGTGGGAGTAGTGACTGTACCGTCTGCGTCTGGGACTTGATCTCAACGCCTGTTGCCACCGGTGAGAGCGACACAGCGGCAAAATCGAAAAGTGGGCATCCGACTATGATCGCTGGGACTTTTGGGCCGCCTCGGCAGGTGTCCGCGGAATTGCGCCAAGTTCTGCGAGGACACTCGGCAGGCGTACTGGATCTAAAGATGGACGATCGCTGGATCGTCACCTGGTCAGTGGTGGCAATCTCCCGTATGCGCGGAGCTCATTCCTCCACTTAGCTCGAAAGACGCTTTGATGAACGTTTACGATCGTAAGACACTCACCTTGCATACGATTTTGAGTGGCCACGAAGGGCCTGTAAATGCCGTCGGACTCGAGAACGGACGTGTAGTCAGTGCGAGTGGCGACGGAAAGATGATGCTTTGGGACGTCGAAACTGGAAGCTGCATACGCGTCTTTGAAGGACACGAGAAGGGGCTGGCATGCATCGAGTTCAAGGTGTGTATATAGTCCATATCTGATTCGACCAGAAATAGGTATTAACGAGCATGCAGAACGATCTCATTCTAAGCGGTTCTAACGACTGCACGATCAAGCTCTGGCGCGCCTCAACAGGAGAATGTCTCCACACGTTTGCTGGTCACACGTTACTTGTCCGCGCTTTGTACTTCGAGCCAAAGACGGGGTATATCGTTAGTACCAGTTATGACAAAAGCGTGCGGGTATGGGAATGGCGTGAACCCGAAGCCGGGGAAGATGGGGATAGAAGTAACCCGAAAGGCGTCGGGCGACTGGTGCGAGAATTTAGGAATCTCCACTCGAGCCACGTATTCGATGTCAAGTTTGATGTGGGCAAGATCGTCAGGTAAGGTTTTATGCATTGGTTTAGCTGTTATGGAGAAGCTGATGGGCATCCTCTTCCTGCGCAGCACATCGCATGACCAAAAGATAGTCGTCTTGGACTTCTCATATGGGATTGAGGGCGCTCCGTTGTTCGCATAACACGTTCCAACATTCAACAACTTACTAAGGGGTACACGTAACTCTGTGATCTCTTCTTCTGTGACCTCTCTTGGGCTATACTTCGTTGTTTTCAAGGACAGGGGCACATGGACCACTAGCATCCATACCCAATTATTTATTCACCCCACCGTTTGCATTGCTTGTACTTTACCATGAACCCCTAGCGTCTTAGTTATGTTTTGATATGTAATACAGCTGGTGGGCACGAGATGGCCAGCTAGATTGGTGGAGTCGGTCGAAAAGGAGCAACTCTTCCTGCTGGGACCTGAGGTTTTGATGAGTACGAAGTTGGTGGTTACTCGCATACACAGAGCTCCACATTGCCCTCTGACTGTAGGTGGTATACTCTGGTTTTCTGTGCTAATTATCCTACTAGTCGATGGTAGTTTGCGGCGGTAGCTCCAAGTTAAGCTGGTTGAAATTAACCGGTGAGAGGGGCACTGTTTTCGGATGCGACAGAAATTTGGCTATCATTGACAATAACTGTCTGCATCATTGGCCATGGGATATAGACCGGACACGTCCTGCAATGAATGCCCTGCTGATGTTGTCAAAGAAAGCAAGGTGTACCTTTCATGTCCTCTGTAAAGGTAACTTTGGCAATGTCAAAGCGAGATGTAAAGTACACACCAGCCACATTGGCTCATCTGCTGTCCCAGAGAGCACCATCCCTTCCCAGCGGATATTTACCCATTCCAGAGTGCAGCATTCATGCAGCGCCTCATAGAGCATAGAAAACATTCACCCGCTCATTCACTGATACCTTCACCAGCAACCTTTGTCCAAGCACATTTTGTCTTGCTTTGAACTACCCAACTAGACTATCCTCGACATGCCGAGTGAGTAATACGAGGTTGGGAAACACGACCGCCTGTATGATCCCACTTAGTCGGGGAGCTGTGCATAGCAACCTTTCCAGGAATGGCAAATGGATATTATTGGAGTCCAGTTGGACGTCACCAGACCAAGTGAGGAAGAGCGACGTTAACCTGTGTTGGGAGGCCTCGAAAAGATGATGTCGACCAACGGCTGCATTCAATCGAGAGTGATGTGAGGTTGGGACGTTGCTGCAAACCCGACAAATCGGGCTCAACTACTATTCCTCTCAGGTCAAGATGTTTTAGACGAGGATAGCAACTGGTACAGAACTGGGGAACCATTGATCTGCCGTGGAAGAACCGAGGGTCATAGTCCAGTGAAAGATGCGTGAGAGAAGGATATATCGTATGATGCATTCTTTTCAATAATTCATCCAAGTAGGTTTGGTCGACATCCCTGTTGAGGCTGCGCCGGCGGTGTGCGCAGGAGATGGGGACATTGAGCAATGGATGTAATGTTCCCCGACTTTTTTCATCCTCCCAGGAACAAATCTCGAGTTCAAGGAGAGACTGAGAACTCCCTGCCACGTGCGCCTTCACAAACGACATATTCCACTCTGGCATCACCCTGATGAAAGTCCAGAGGCCTGAACAATGCAGAATCATGTCTCCCAGCAACGTGATATACCTGCTAATCTTCTCTTGTAATCATGGTGTCCGAATCGAGATGATAGATAGATGGAATATTCAAAGATGTGCAGAAGTATTTCGTTAGGAAGGCGATCGATGGGGGCAGGTATTGAATGACTATTTCTTCTAGTTTTCTCCTCTGTAGTTGAACAGCAGTACGGACACTGTGAAGTTGCTCAACAAGCTGTTGACCTTGTTTCTCCAGCCATGCCAATTCGGCCCGTGCGTCTGCAAGTTCTCCCATGACTGGGTTGCTATCAGGCTCCTTCAAGCTAGGGGTAGTGGTGGAAACATCCGAATGGCTGTGCAATAATTCAACACTTGCTAGCACATTCGTTTTTTTCTAACTCCGCTTTATAATTTCTAACCGTACGAGACTACTGGAGCTCAAAAGGCACGAGTTCGCGGATATCCAAAAACGTTGACATCGAGCTTGAACATAGTGACAGTCGACTTTTGCAATGGCTACATACATAAGAATCCCTTGGCTTTCAGTTCAAAGATAGCTAGAACTCGGTATACCGCCATTCAACAACTCAATGTCCTCATAAGCAGCAACCAATTCCGCTGGACCCTAATTTCTATGAGGTATGATGGCCATGGCTTATTCCTTACAAAAGTTGTGACGTAGGAATGTAAACGTTGATGACTCTCACAAGTTCAACTAGCGTGTTGTCACGCGAAATATGAGCATTCAAACGATCAGTTTTTGCACAATTTCGAGTCGGCGACCAGTAGTGATCACATATACATAACCAACTCTTATGCCTTATGGGTCACGACTAGTCTCCGTTGGATCATCCATTACATAAGTAATCCCATTCCCCTCAGGTTGGATGATCATAACTCTCCCTTTCTACGATTTGTGGCGACCTAACCTAGAAGTTACTCCAGGTCTGTCAACTTCCACCCGCTTGGACCATCGCTGTGTCAAGAACAGTGCTCACGGGGACAAACACTCTACTTGGCCATGGAAAGTGATGAAGCCAAAAATGAATGAAGCTGAGGTTAAGGACCTTGGAGGTGAGAAGTGGTATTTGACTCAGAAGGAAAACCATCAGCAACTGTGGGATAAGAACAAGTTCTGGGCATTCATAAGGCCAGTCGGATGCATCCCGGAGATTACTTGAAAATACCTTGGTCGTGTTGCATTTCAATTTATCACACTAGTCTGTTGCCAGAAAGAGGGGAGCTGCTAGACAAGCAAAGTTTCAGCCGACGCTGTGGCGGTGACACTTCTCCCGGTGAGTGACATGTTGCTATGGATATAGATCTGGTGTTGGAAATGTATTGCTGGCGACTCCTGGTCCAACCCAGTTGGAATATTACCTTGTTGGCAGGTATCAATCCCTAACAAGCACCATTGAGTTGGCATAGAGATGATAGACCGAACGAGCACCAACATGCAGGAAGTCTTGTACGAATATAGTGCTAATCTATTGCCATCCAAACTCACAGTTCGACTTACTAGTGAGTTCTCCTCATTTTCTCTCATTTTCAGGCATTGCTTATCGTCGTACTATATCAACTACTCTCGCACAAAATATTGCTAGCTTGTCATATTGAAGGTGTCGCTCATACAAGGGCGAGTTTTGCTGACTGCCGCTCGCGTTGTATTGCTCACTCTCGTGCGGGTTAAAACTCATCCGCAGAAAGTTCGCTTTCGTCCGTGGAACGACCCGTAGGCTGGTTATTCTTTGTTTACCTTCTGTCAACCTGAAACGACACAGTTCCCCTTTTCGGCACCCGTAAACCGTCGGTGCAGCGAGTATCAGGAGTTGGTGAGGCTGTCCACATTTGTGCCCATGTCAAACTTATTCTATCCTATATGCATCTGCAAACGTGCAACATTGGACCCTCATCTGCCAGGGGATCCAAAATTCCTGACATGTCTCATGGAATTTTTTGATCGCCTTCACAACCGATTCAGACTAGCTCATTCGTTGGCGGACCCTAAGGAGACGATCATGCTGGATCGTGAAGCGTAAGAGCTGCATCCTTCGGGCCATTCTGATCGCCCGTCGTCTCTGCACACGCTTGCACGTGGTCTCCTCGATAAGTTCATCAGGGAGCGCACATCCTTGGACTTGGCGGAAGCTATCACACAGTTAGAATGCATTAGAGTTCTGTCACTGCGGCCATCCAAATTGGTCATCTGCCCCCCACACTCTCGCGGGTTGCATATAGGAACAATTTCGAAAAAGAGATAAAAGCTAAAATTTGGAGGAAATAATTGTACTGTCACGAGAGACATCGGAGCTTCATTCACTGGGCCATCCAGATTGCTCTTAGTCTCTCCACTTCATTGCGATCTACCTCTGTATCCTATTTATTTAAAGATGGCCGCCTGGAAAATCTAGAAGAGGCCGTTACCCTTGAACGCAATGCCACCAACCTTCCGGGTCACCCTGAACAGCATCTCTCGCCCAACAACTTCGCATGTTAGATCGGCGATACATTAAAGAGAACAGAACGGCTGGTTTGGAAGAGGCTATCACCCTCGCGGGTTGCGTTAGATCTTCGGCCACTGGACCATCCCGAACGGTTAACATCCCTCCATGACCCTGCATCGAACTGTAACAACCCCTTCGATAAGCATCGCCGTCCGAAAGACCTACAGGAGGCCATCACCCTTGGAAGTGGTGCAGTCAACCTTCGCACTCTATACCATCCCAGCGGCACTACTCGCTCAACAACCTTGCAAATTGCTTTAATAAACGACACTTAGAAAGTCATAAAGTTGCTGATTTGGAGGAGGCTCATGCGCGGGCTGCGTTATATCTTCGACCACTAGGCCATCCTCGTCAGTTATCATCCCTTCATTCACTTGCGGTGTACATCTCCAATGGTTTCAATTGAGATGGTTGATGCAATCCAGATCATTCTAATTTGTCCATATCACTCAACAACTTCGGAATTTACCTTCGTGTTCGCTACGGACAGTGTGGAGCGATTAGAAATTTAGAGGAGTTGATTACACATGGGCAAGCCATCTTAGGACTTCAGCCACAAAGTCATCCAGAGCGTGCATCCCCCCTTACTGCCTTCCAGGGTGACATCATGGAAATGATGGGTAAGTTGCGCACGAATGCAAATTTACATAGACAAAACCATTAAATTTAGACGAGAAATCCACTCGTTACCCCTCAGGCTTTCTTGATTTTGAGGACTCCCAATAGTCAGTTTATGGATTGTCGACAGACCTGCGTATATCATGCCAGTCGGATATGGAGGATAAAAATCCATACAGCACGTTGTGCGTATAAAAAGACCCACGTGGCTTGTAGACTCAATATAGCATCGACAACACCGTCTCCATGTCCTAATCATGCAGTGCAGTGAGGCATTATTTATAGTCCCCAGTGAAAATGTCAGTATGAACTCAGGATGGATCGAAAGAGATCCAGCAGAAGGGACATTGTCTTCGATACTTCATTACAAAACAGGTTGCATTTCCACGGGTATTCGACTGCACAAAACCTTCACGGATCCATGAGTGTTATGTTTTCCCCCAAGCCGCTCGTGACCAACGCTCATGTTCAACTGAATAGGCCGCTCGTCTTTTTGATAGTAACACTAATTCGACGGGCGTGGCCAACTTGCTGATTTTTTGGAGGTCGGTATGGAAACTCGGATTCGTCTGTGTCTGTCGTCCTACTGACCTCGGGCTCTTGGGTAATAGCCGGGGGTTCGGATGCGCCGTGATCGAAGGGACCAAAGCTAGTTTGAACCAGGGGCTCGTGAGCAGGGAGCGTGTGCTCACTTGGGAAAATCGGTTCCCCGTTAATGGGCTGATAGAAATTTTGGGAATGGTAAGAATAGTTATTGGAAACAGGCTCTGCCTGGCCGAAATGGAACGGTTGGGTGGGCACAGCTGGGAAATAAGTAGTTCCATGGATTTCATATGCTCCAACAGGAAGGCCAGGTGCATCATCGGTTGAAGAATGTAGCGCATGGCTGTTTCGTTGTGTCGCCCTTTCCGGGAAGACGGAAGTATCAGAAGTATAAGGGGCACAAAAATATTGCATATGAGGTTGGATTGGCCAGCACATGCCTGATACAGTGGCGTGGTCGGAATCTGGATTGGAGAGGCGTAAGTAGCAAGGCGGGTGGTGTAAAGTGACTACTAACATGGTTTCACGTGACCGAGGGACGTGTACTGATACCCATGATTGTCCAGACCCACATGGTTGGTATTGTTGGATGCAGGCGGTACACCCGTGCGGACGCCGCCACTGATGGGGTGGCGCTCTTCGCTCGTACCCGGATTATGGGTCAGGGCTCCGCCGGAAACGCCTATGGATTTTATTGCGGAGTAGTCGTGGATACTTGTTGTACTCATGAAAGTCGCGAAAATAAAACGAAATATGCTGACTTACAACTTGCAACCATCTCCCACAGGACACCAACCGCCGGTTCTGACGAAGTGTCTGCAAGGATATTTCTTCTGGTTAGACTGTCCCCATCCAACATGCCCTCCAAATGACGGAACAACACTATCGGATGCAGAGAGAAGGAGAGAAGATGGCGATGCTCCCCCATCAACGATCGACGGCTCTTGGGGATAAGTGCGTGGCAACTGGCTGGGTCGTGACTGCTGCGCAAGGTACTGATGGACATGAGAACCCCAATTTGGGTACGCTTGGCGCGCAAACGGACTCCATGATTGGTATGGCGGAAACACCAACGGTGGGTGGATGAAGCTGCACTGGTCGCCGTAATCACATCTTCCGATGGCAAAGTTCCGGCACAGCTTGGCTATGAGTATCACAATCAGCGTTTCGAACAAATATAGCATCTGACAGTGCCACCCACTGCGGAATTTACGATGACGCAATGCCATATTCGTACAGAACTCTGGAGCCAGTGGCAGCAATGGCTACGTAGTTATGCTGATTATCAAAGAGGGCAACGTAGAGGCGGAAAGAAGCAAGAGCCTTGGAATGGCTAGGAGATACAGAGCAGATATGTCGTGTTCGGTGCGCACGACAAAGGCCTTTTAAAGGCTGAGACGAATTATCTACACGTGTGGAGCACGCGATAATCCAGTTGATCGAGCCACGCCTCCTTTATTGTCAAAGCATGCATGATGACCTCAGGTGGGGCCATAATGAGCTCAAAGCTAGAGGTCCTACTAGGTCAAAGCGACAGTGAGAGGAAGTAACAATGGGGGTGTTTGATCCACCGCAGGATGGTGATGCCGTAAACTTCGACACGTCAATTAAGGTCCACCTATTGACTTCTGTGGATGTGAAGCGAAATGATTTGCAGCACATCTTGTCAATAGTGGAATTGGGAAGTGGTGTGTGCTCCACATTGTCAAAGTCAATTCACCTTCTCCGCGGAATCGCTTATGTAAGGGTCCTGGTCTCTCTTGTTTTGGACAGCTGGACAGCGATGCGCGGGTCCAGTGACGAGCAACGGCCTGCAATGTATGGGGTCTCATGAGTGGAACAAGAAGGCGCCACTGATGAGCCATTCAGAAAATTCTGCTAAGCATTCTCATTAGTGAGCCGCAGGATTTCAAGTACCACTCACGAGCTAATTGGTCCAGTCTATCTGCCTATAGCAGAGGATTGTCAATAATATTCAATTTGTAAAGGGAATCTGGATATTTGTGCAGTGTCAGATGCGTGAAATTGCTCTAGAGATTATAAGATATGCTGTGGATACAACGGAACAAATACAATGTAATAATATCACAGACTTAAATGACGAGAAATGACTGAAAGGAGTGCTGGAACGGGTTAACATGGCCATACAGCACAAGCACAGCAGTTTGTAGCAATCGCAAAAGAGCAAAACGTGGCCAGAATCCTGCGTACTTTTCGCCACCAAGGATGTGGAGCTTCCGTTCTTGGATAAAAGTAATAGTGCCGATCTGCTGTGCGAAGCTAGCATTATAGAGGTAGTGACATAGCAGTCTGAGACATCACAGGGCCACCGTGAGTTGATGGATCCACCATGTGATGGAGTCGTTTTCGTGGGGGGAGGCCTGATACGTCAGGTAAAACTGAGACTCCGTCCAAATGTGTTTATTCCTCCTATCACCGAGGACTTACTGGATTGCATACCCTGCGTTATATCAACGTGCCCAGCTTGCTCCCAGCTCCGCGAGTGCTTGCGCTCTGGCTTGTAGCATTGATCGCTTGATGTTCGAATCTAGGGTAAGCTCAGTACTTCGAAACCCTGGTAGCATGTTACCTCACCTCGGACTGCGGGATAGTTTCAAGTCCTCCCGGATATGTATTAGGTACTTCCGGCTGTCTCCATTCCATATTCCTGGGGCTGTTGTGTTGCGGCATCACGTCAACGGAGGTTCTCCGCTCTGCCATGTGATGCGATGCATACTATAAACTCAATGTTATCAGTAGACAGATCATGCATGCTCTAAGGGTCAATTACTTCTGCTTGATTATGCTGTGTGGTTCCGACTTCCTCATGCCCCAATGATGAATGCCGCGCGTAATCTTCCAACATCAGTATAATATAACATTCCGCCGCAAGTGGCCAGAACTGTCTCACATACCGATAGATGACTGTGCCCGCGAAAGGATAGCGGACACTGATGGAAACAAATCGTAAGCGTTCAGCGCGGGAATAGGGCGGTAGACATACCCAATTCGTCACGGTGCTGTTCAGCAACAACTACATCCCTTCGCGCACGACCTTCGGCTTCGAGGCACGCGGTGTATCGTTGAAAAGCTTCGTGGGTCTGTGTCTGAGCGCGAGAGAGCGCAGCCCGAGCGTCCTGCAGAAATTGGCCTAGTTGTACGATGAATGCCCACAGAACTTTCAAGGCTTTGGGGAAAGGCATCACCTGAGGATTGAGCCTCATGCACGAGGTGCTCATAAGTTACGGTAGAAGGCGATGTCGACGTCCGGACCAATGGTGGGCGGTTGGACGTGCCGGGAGAGTGGATGTAGTTCGGGCTCACGCTAGGACCGCTTTCTATAAAGAGTGTTGATAGATTACTCGGACAGGTAGCAGAGGTTCACCCTACCTGACTGCATTCGCGCTATCTGATCAACAAAAGTTGAGGTGGAGTATCCTTGGTCAGATAATTCGGGGGTCGATACCTCCATAGACTCTTCAATGTGAGTTGGTTGCGACGCGTTGGGCCCAAGATGTCGCAGTCGTGGGTTATGCGGGATGCCCGCGTTGTGTCGCTCGATGAATTTGCGCAGAAAGCTAAGTTCCATGTCGTCTGGCATGACGTACGGAGGACCAGGGATGTCACCTTTTTGCATGAGGATTTCAAGATGGGACATGGTTTTGTCTTTGAGCTGTTGAAGCCACTCATGCAGCTCCATGTGATCCTGGTCTGCCCGAGCGTCACTGTTCGTGGAATACAGTTGTCACTGCTGTTCCACCCAATAAAAGTGTCATCACTGACTAGTCTTGGCGGCGGCGAGCTTTCCTCCAGTATGTTTTTGTGAGTTTGAGGGCTCGGTTGACTTCCGCGTCGAGAGTGCGATACCACTCGCTGGACCGTCTGTTCAGCTTCACGCAAAGCACGCCGGGCTGTACCCTCAACTGGAGCACACAGCGGCCTTCCTGATCAGGGAGTCCAAGGGCGCCCTTCTGCCCTTGATTGCCGCGAGTTGCACCGCGCGAGACGTTGCCCAACTCTGGCCAGGGAAGGTCGTCGGGGGTTTGCATGATATGCGTGATCGGAAAGACAACCTCAGCGACAACCGTACAATTGAACCAATCCAGGAAGTATGATAATGGAGGGCTATTGCAGGGATGGAGTTAAACCTCTTGTAAGATAATCACCGCGATGCTCTTATAATTGATCTTGCGTCAGTAGCATATTGTTGACTGCTTAACAGTCGTGGTCACTGCCTTGCCCGTCGGAATCTAAAGACCCTGGTTTGGTGGCTGGTGACATGTCAACCGAAAAAGTTACTCATGCCAGAATTGCTGGCAACCCTGACAGGAACCTGGGACAGCTGAGGGAACTGCAGGTTGCAATCTTGGATCGAAGCCATGCAAAGTCCGGGAGCTCTCACGATTATATATCATCACAACGATGATCGATTCCTGATACGTGTGTTTTGTGATGGGGCCTCTCAGGTTGAACTGACAAGCAGTTCCACCGCTATTACATATATTCTTGCAATCACCACCACCAATTTCTCAAAAATCAAATGCTGATATAATGCGCTCGTTAGCCGCATAAATTGTCCTCACTATTATACAAGCTGATGTGAATGAGCCCACGGCGCACTTAGTTAGGGTGCCAACCCCCCTTGATGACGAGTTAGAATAGCACAGCACTCATGTTGCCGAGAAATCGACTCCCTGTGCTAGGGGTGCAGAGTCAGAAAAGTTGATGGTACACGCACTCCACCGGACGTATTGTTTCCATGCATCGCCGCCCGATTCCCGGCCCCTGTAAATGTGAATCGTTAGGGAAGTATCATAGATTGGAAAATAGATTCCATTTACCACCCAGTGCTCTGTAAAGACTCGGAATAAGACTACCAACGGTCGCTACAGGCAGTGAGAGACAAACCTTATTTCCACCAAAGGCAGCTCCAATCTCAGCACCACTGGTGCCAACGTTGACCTGATTGGGGGTATTCAATTATCAGCGTAAACTTACGGAACACAAAAAAACGCACGTTAACGATCCCCGTGTCAGAGCCTTCGGGACCAATCCATTTTCCAATATTACGCATATCTCGGGTCCAGAGGCTGCTCGACAAGCCTTGCGGAACCCCATTGTTCCACGCAATCGCCTGTTCCAGGTCGTCGAAGATGGCCACGTTCAGAATTGGTGCAAACGTCTCGGCGTTCCAGATAGTGTCCGTCGTATCCGTAGATTTGGGTATTGCGATGGTTGGCTGCACGAAATTTCCCCGTCCAAGATGATCTTGTTCATATTTTTGGCCACCAGTCAAAATTTGGGCACCTTGTTCGCGAAGCCGATGAACAGCATCGGAGTAGATCCCGACAGCAGCACGAGAATGCAGAGGGCCAAGTAAGGTGCCCTCGACTAAAGGGTCCCCTACTCTCACCGAAGCGTAAAGTTTTTCAAGGGCATTCAAAAACCTTGGCGCGATCTCCCGGTGTAGATAAAGGCGCCTCGTTGATGTACACCGTTGTCCAGCAGTACCCACGGCCCCAAAGAACACCGCTGGCACGGCCATTAATAAATCTGCGTCAGGCATCACGATTGATGCTTCAAAAATGAACCACAAAGTTTCGAGCGAGATCGCAGTGGGTTACACGAAATCTTACCATTGTTTCCACCCAATTCCAGTATGGTTTTTCCAAATCGAGATTGTACAGCCTTACCAACAGCAGCGCCTACAGTTTCGCTGCCTGTGAATGAGACTGCCACGTATGTGAGCACTCGAAAATAACCGTGATAATGATGGTATACCCAAAGGGATGTCTGGACTGTTTACAACAGCCTCGCCAACGTCCTTACCTCCAGACACGAGAGCAGACACGGCACCTGGGATTCCATTCTTCTCTAGCACATGCGCGATGATCTTTGTCACGGCAATGGCACAGAGGGGCGTGCTCGGAGAAGGCTTCCATATATTCGAATTCCCGGCTGCAAATGAAAGTGAAAAGTTCCTTGTCACGCGATTAGTTTTGGGTTCCCCACGAGGTAATCTAGAGCGATACATGCCATCCATACACAGCGACGGGGAAATTGAATGCTGTCAGTACGCCAACAACTCCCAGTGGATTAGGCACTGTCAAATGAGTCGACACGGAACACGGAACGAATATTCACAGCAACGAACTTTCTAGGATAGAATGGCCGGGCCGTTCGGACGCGACGACCCTGCCATTCATCATACGAGATAACCCAACAGCATAATCGCACTGCCGAACACAGAAATCAGACGGGTGGGAAGATAGGAACGGTGAATCCGAGCATACAATGTCTACAAATTCTTGGACCTCACCCATCCCCTCTGTCTTGATCTTTCCCATCTCAAGAGAAACCAGAGCGCCGAGAACACCACACTATCAATTTTGAAGCGAGGTAAGATCCGAGTATCGACATGCGGAATGTTCTACCTTTGCTGCTAGTGCCTCTCGAATTTGTCTGAGAATTTCACCCCGTTTGGGGGCGGGCATCTTCCGGAGATAGAGATAGGCCTCCTTGGATTTGTCTAACGTCTCCTGCAGCTCATTCGGGGTAGCCTTGAAAGAATATCAGGCATTGACCTAAACTGCGAAGAGCTGACGTACTGCCTGGACACGCGCCAACACTTCTCCGGTAGTTGGGCAGATGCTCTCGAGGACTTCGCCACTGCCCTTCCATTGACCGTCATACACCCCTGGTATTTCAGATGAGAGGGGTATATCTAGGGCGGTTAGGATGTTAGAGGCTCTGCTGGAGAGGCTGCGTGAATAGCGTGCATGACGTAGTGAATCGACGACAGCCTTCCGCATCAACATCACGAACTGGGGGACAGAAAGTATGTGTTCAATATGCGAGACAAGACAAGTGGAAATACGAAGTAGTCGATCTGAAGGTGTAGGGGCGAGGTCAATTGCAGAGCCAGACACCAGACCTCCACATGATCCGTGTCCCACGTGCCATGGATCAGTGTCTGCGGACGCCTACAGTCATTGTGCAGATGTTTGAATTCTAGGTGAATCGTATTTACGCGCAAGCTTGCGAACTCAGGGTGGGTTAGTTTTGATGCAATGTATGTGCATGCACATGACTAGGAACATATAACAAGGCAGGGGCAAGCTCGCATGGAAAGGTAAGCTGGAGTCCACTCCCACTCCCACCCATCCCTGTAGGAAACTGCCTTGGCACAGGGGATCAAACAGATCTATACGATAACCCATAAAAGAACGGCGATGAGCATGTTACTTTCTCCACGAACTTGGCCGTCACAACCCCACAAAAAATGACGGATCAGCGTCTAATTCATTTCGTCCTTTCTTTCTTCCCACGAGGACATCTTTGCCGCCTTTCCGCTTCCGCTTCTTCTCCTTTGGTTCTTCAGAAGGATCCCTTTCCTCCCCTCCATGCTCTGTTTCTGGGGGCACGGTGTCCTCACCAGTTACAGGGGCCGAGACCGCCCTTTCTGTAGAACCGACTTCATCGCTGTCGCTGTCGTGCTTGTCGGATAGATCACCTTGGTCAGAACCTTCGTCCTCGAGTACCTCTCTGAGATCGGTCATTTTGAGGGTGTCTTCATGCCCTGCACTCCCTATCCACCGACCTTCCCCATTTTGGTCTACTGCGATGCGTTCAACAGGAAACGAGCCATGGTCCGCAACAACCCCGAGGAGTTTGGTTGGGAATAGTTGCACAATTCGTAATAGTCCGTCCGAAGAGCCTGTGAGGATAGTGGAGTGGGAAGAGGAGTATGAAGATGGTAATCCACAAAGCGCGTCAATGGACTGTGGGTGACTTTGTAGCTGTTCATACATCCCTGTTCGCTAGAGAACAAGAAATGAACTTACCCAGGCACTCGGTCGGCACAATCCCCCCAGCCACGGCTGGAATTGAAAATGGAGAGAATTCCCAATTGCGTACCAACGACCACTTTAGATGCACTAAGAGTTAAGCCTGAGAAGTTGTCCCGCAGTGAGAGCTAGCAACCGCGTACTTCCGTATGGCGACGATGGACAATAGTTCGTCCTCCTGATCCTCAGATTGGGCAAGAGGCTCAGCCTTCTTTCCACGTACATCAATCACTGATAGCGTACCATCACCACTGGGCACATGGGTCAAATGTAAACGAGATTCCAGCCGACTGGGTGGGGGTCTTACCTCGTAGATATAAGTTGCCTCTTGTTTTCGAGCCACAAGAAGTCAGATATAAAGTCGAAGTGGTGTGTGTACTGTCGTATCTCATGCAAAGTTCTCGGATCCCAGAGCTGTACTCGTTCTGAACGCTGTGTCATTTTGCGCTTATATTGCGAGGTACTGACCTTAATAACCCCGTCGTCATCGCCCGTACAGAACATATTGGGCAATAGTCGTTTGATCCGGTTTACGGGTGAGCTGCTTAGCCACTAACAATATCAAACGGCGAGACCGACAGGTCGCACTCACTCATGAGCATCTTTTCGTGTTTCAAAGATGCTGCCAGTAGCTGTGTCGACGGCGCTGATTCAACCAATATCAGAGCACGAATATGAAACGGAAGGACACATACAATATCGACTTTGCCTTTCCAGCTGCGTACAAACATGAACCATCTTGGTTGGTACCCAGGGTCCGACACGAGCGCTTTGACGGCCTTATTGAGAATGCCTGTTCGTGCTGTCCCTGCTCATCGTAGCGAAATGCTTTTATATGGCCGTCCAGCAGACCTGTGTACACTGTAGCATTCGTCGGATGAAATCCCAGATCGAATATTTGCGATCCAACTGGAATGTCTGGCATCGTGCAAGTCCAGAAGCAGACAACCCCCCCGTGACCACCCCATTGCTTATATAATCAAAGGGCGGTGAGTTGCGACCGTCGCTTGCTCGTCGAGGCAGTCGCGGTCAATGGGGCAAGACTGCCCATAAACCTCATGTGGTTTCTCTACACTCTGATCTTACTTACATCTGTGCTATGTTTACAGGAAACAGTTGCCGTCTCTTCCATCACCGACGCCGTCGCGACTGCGGTCCACTCCAGGCCTGTCCACGGCGCTCGCATACCGAGGTCTTCCTCAAAGCATACCCCAAGTGAAAACAGCGAAGACACTCACCTTCTGGACATCGTTTTACTCGCTTCTGTCGATGGCAGATTTCATGCCGTCAATCGCACTTCGGGCCATCGGCTCTGGTCCATGTCCTCTACTGGGGGCGACTTTCCACCAAACTTGTCCCCCTTGGTTCGCACACAACACGCTACCGTCGATCCTGATCTCGTGGACGAGGACGATACTCACCAAGAACTTTACGTGATCGAACCCCAGTCTGGGGACATATATGTGATGCCCACACCTACGAGTCCCCTTCAGCCTCTCAAATTTTCCATGTCCCAACTGATAGAGATGTCGCCATTCAAGTTCGCGAGGGAGGATGACGAAAGAGTCTTTGTTGGGAAGAAAGAAACATCGTTGCTTTCTATAGAACTGGAGACGGGTCGGGTCAAGGCAATCAACGCCGAGTGTCCTTGGGACCCCTTTGAGGATCTGAACGCCACTGAGAATATCGATTTGGACGAACTCGAAGGTTATGCATCACACAAAGAGCCTCCTAGGTCTACCCAGGTCTTCATTGGCCGTACCGGTGAGTCATGTGCACTGTTGTTTAACGAATTACATATCAGTCGTTTCACAAGACTATCATGTCTCTATCTACACTCGGGCAAGCTCTTCAACGGGTCGCAAATCACCAGGACAGAATTTGTCGTTCTCTGCATATGGTCCCAATTACCAAGATAATAACCTCCAAGCCAATTATCGACGCACCGCTGACAACACCTACATCCATTCCCTTCCTAGTGGAAAAGTCCTGTCATTTAAAGCTCGCGATACTGACTCTGATGATCCGTATCACCTTCGGCAATCCCCAATCTTGTGGGGCTTGTCGTTCGACAGCCCCATGTGAGACATCTCCTTATTAACTTTGTCATTTCTGATTCCTATTGGTAGCGTGGCAGTCTTTGATGTCTTTTCAAGCTCTCAACGCCGGGACGCATTCGTCCTTATGCAACCACGCCCACCAATCTCGGATATTTTACTATTTGATGGCATCTCCCCCACTCAACTCGAAGCTTTCTATAACCCCGATACTGCATATGTTGGAGTTGTCCCAGAGACAGGTTCACTCTTTATGATGACCACCGACCATTATCCCCTCGTAGTATTCGGAGACACGGAGTACAGTCCAAACTCTCGTCTCATCGACCCTGCCCCATCTGATGACTCTTATGGAGATTTGCCTAACAACATCGATTCTGTGACTAAACGTCGCAAGCTCCTTGAACTTTGTCGAGAATCACCCTTTGACACCCGATGCCTGACTGGCAAACGACGTCTCGATCTTTCTGGCTTGAGCAGTCGTCAGCTTCCTGGCGTACCCTCCGTCGACCTTCCTTCTGGTGTGGATAGTGGAAAGGATGATGCTATTCAATCCGAGGAGGTCCGTAGCGACACCAGTCAACATACATTCAGCCCGGCGCCAAGTTCGACGCCAACCCGTGATGCAAAGAGAACAAGAGATAGCTTCTCTCTCTCAGCAGTTGGGTCCATGCTATTTGTGACGCTGTTCGGCGCTACTTGGCTATTCAGGGATAAATTGCCATTGAGCCGTGCTTCCCCGCTGCCATCAGCACTCCTGCAGGAAGGGTTAAAAGACGTCGATGTACCTATTTTGTCTCTCTCACCGGCTGATGCATCATCACCTGTGCCCGATGCTCAATCAATACTCAACGGGAATGCTAATGACCTGGACCCATCAGCATTTGTCAGCGAGCACGATACCCCTCCACCCATCCCACCCACTACCACACCTCGGCACCAGAGTGTACATTTTGCCGATGCTGCCGAGGTTCGAGATATCCCTGACAGCCCAGCCACTCTAACTGCCGAGATGGGGGAGGACAGTGAGAAAGAAGGTGACACAGGAGCCACTCCAAAGAAGCGGAAGGCACCGAGACGACGGAGAGGCAAGAAGGGCAAGGGCAACAACCCATCTAATGGTCCTGCAGACGACGCGGTTGCAGCCGAAAATGATGCCAACGGAAGCCCTAGAGAGGAAAATGAAAACGGAGATCCGTCGCCTAACACGCCACTCCCTTCGGCTATCCTTGTGGTCCCCTCTACCCCAAAAATTCCTGTATCGTCACTCACTGTGTCTGATACCATCCTTGGTAAGCTGTTTGTTTTGTTATTCTTGGTCTCGACCAACTGTCACTAGGTTTTGGTTCGCACGGGACTGTCGTGTATCGGGGATCCTTGCAGGGGCGTCCTGTTGCTGTAAAGCGCCTACTGCAAGATTTTGTCACCTTGGCCGCCCGCGAAGTCAGCCTTTTACAAGAATCGGATGATCACCCCAATGTTATCCGATACTATTATCAGGAAGCGCAAGCCAACTTTCTGTACATAGCCCTGGAGTTATGTCCCGCCACTCTCGCAGACGTGATCGAAAACCCTGATCAGCACCGCGACATCGTAACTGATTTTGACCCCAAGCGCGCTCTGCGTCAAATCACCTCTGGTCTACGCCATCTCCATTCATTAAAAATTGTCCACCGCGATATCAAACCTCAAAACATTTTGATATCTGGGCCGAAACTTGGCGCAACGGGCAAAGATGGCGGGCGGCGTATGCTGATATCTGATTTTGGGTTGTGCAAAAAGCTGGACGTGGACCAATCCAGTTTCCTCCCAACAGCACATGGTGCACTGGCGGCAGGCACCGTAGGGTGGCGTGCCCCAGAGATTCTGAGGGGGGAGGTCAAACTCGACGAGTCTGTTGGTGACGATACATCCCAGTCTTCCAGAGGAAGTGTTAACACCGTCGTTGGCGGGTCGAGCTCAGGGAAGCCAAGGCTCACGAAGTCCGTGGACATATTCTCCCTGGGATGCCTCTTTTTCTATGTCCTCACGAATGGTTCACATCCCTTTGGCGACCGCTTCGAGCGGGAGGTGAATATTATCAAAAATGTCAAAAATTTGGATGGCCTGGAGCACTATGGAGAGGAGGGCACGGAGGCTGTTGATTTGATTACCAAGATGTTGGACCCTCACGCCTGCGACCGGTGCGTGCTTTTATCTTATTTTCCCTAGCTGGACTGGTTTTGGAATATCGTATTCAGACCAGACACCACTACGTGTCTTCTTCACCCATTCTTTTGGGACTCTGGCCGGCGACTCAACTTCCTCCAAGACGCTTCTGACCGTTTTGAAATCATGTGTCGAGATCCTCGTGACCAGAATCTCATCATACTGGAGACAAATGCTCACGACATCGTTGGACATGATTGGCACTCAAGGCTAGACAAGGTTTTCATTGAAAACCTGGGCAAGTTCAGAAAGTATGATGGAAAATCCGTTCAGGATTTGCTTCGTGCATTACGCAACAAGGTTAGTGGTCTCGCAGGTCCAGTCTGTTCGAGGCGATCACTAATATTCGCCCTGCAGAAGCACCACTATCAAGACCTGCCAGAGAACGTGAAGCGTAATTTGGGTCCGATGCCCGAAGGATTCCTTGGCTACTTCACTCGACGATTCCCGCGTCTCTTTATGCATGTTCATAGCGTCGTATCTGAGACACCCCTCTGCTCAGAGTCCATGTTTCGGACATACTTCGAGCTCAACGAATGATGACGGATCTCATACCCTGTCTAGTCTTTGCGGGCATGTCAGCATGTTGACATTTCGTGTGGTACTCGCTTTCCTTGTTCCTTGTGTTGCAGTTAATCGTATGATGTTGTCCACCTAAACACACCCATGTATTTGTACTCGTACTGCATCCCTACATTATTTGTGCAATGGATATCTTATAGACAGCCAATCTGTCCCCTTTGTTATCTCC